>OX637312.1:2885000-4085000 GCA_951799385.1 Hyppa rectilinea
AGGTTTATATCCAGCTGCAAATCGGTATAGGCTGCGGATGATTACGAGCAGAGGGCCTAGATAAGTGTCAATCGCTCCGTGTCGAATTGTCGATTGCATTTCGAAAATTGCTGATCGAACAATTCGTTCAGACACTTTTTTAAAATAAAATTTGTTATTCTGCTCAGTGTCCCGCAAAATTTAAATTTTCTTACGTTTTTTGCGGGCTACCTTACCTTTAAAAATGATGATACAATGGCGCTGAAAGTGTTAATAAAACGTACAAAGACAACTATGACTCACTTGACACACAGAGAGCGCCATATGTCGGGCTCCCTGGCGGCGACGTACAGCCCGCGGCACACGCTGGACACGCGCTCCAGGGAGGCCGCGTCCAGCTCCGAGCTGACCACCCAGCGCAGGATCACCATGATCACCTCGTACGGCAGCCAGGATATGTGCGCGCCCTGGAACATTGCATTAATGTGGCTAAAAAACATTGTCCACGACAGAGACTCCATTAAGTTGAGTGCTGTGATGCCTTTGGAGTGATCTTGTGGAGTTTTTCTTATACGAGATTTACTACTCTGTCAAGAAAGTACCGGGAAAAGATCAATAATACACAAAATGTCTGTTATTCATCCAAATTTATTTTATCACCTTCAAAGTATGCTCCTTTAGAAACGATACACTTGCGCCAACGAATAATCCATTCATCAAAACATTTTTTAAACGCTGCTTCCGGAATTGAGTTCAGTTCTCGCCGCGAATCGCCGGTTTTTTCGGTTTCGGTTCAGTTGGAAGACGCCACTCCGAAGCTTGTTGACTAGTTTGCATGTCAAACTCGGAAACCCACGTCTCGTCACCAGTAACAATGCGTTTCATGAATGTTGGGTCCGAACTGACTCGTTCTAGCATGTCCTCAGCGACTTTCATGCGATTGAGTTTTTGGAGAAAATTCAGATCTTTTGGGACTAGCCGAGCAGCAACATGTTTCATACCCAAATGATTAGTTAAAATGGTCCCTATCATTTCGACTCGTGAGATACAGAAAGTTCGGCGGCTATCTCTCTCAGAGTTGAATGGGGATTTTCTACACTTTTGCGATGTTAACTTCAGTTGCAGACGTTGACGGCCTACCAGAGCGAGGCAAATCTTCCATCACATCTCGACCGCTTTTGAACGCTTTGAACCACTCATAAGCACGAGTTTTTGATAAAGTCGATTCACCGTAAGCCTTCTGTAACATTTTCAGTGACTCCGAACACGAAATTCCATTGGCGATGCAAAATTTAAGACAAACTCTTTGTTCGATATTTTTGTCCATTATGAAATTCGCAATACACACTATATAATTATGATATTACTAAAACCAGCACTGTATTTAATATAAATAACAGATGCAACTCAAACTCCGCGCCAAAATGGAAAACAGTTGTGCCAATCTAACAACTACAAAAAAACAAAAATTTGAATTTGGAACCATAAACAAATCATCCATTCCCGATACTTTTTTGACTGAATGTATTTCTCATACAAGTTTCTTTCCAGTGTAAGGCCGCTTTCACATAAGGACGTTAGCAGCGCGACAGTAGAGGCCCGATAGACGCTTTGAACGAAATTATTATTATTATTCGTTTATTTATTTCTTTTCTTATTTAATACATTTTTAAATATTTTTTATAAAAAAAAAACAAACAAAAACATTTAAAAATATAAAAATAGTGGTCCGCCGGTGTCGGGAGCAGGGTCCAAGCTACCGGTGGTTAGGGCTGCAGTGACAGGAACCTCCTCACAATGCGAGCCGTATCGAGGAGTACTGCCTTCTGAATCTGGCTCTTGATCCAACCGCCTAAAGAGAGCCTCGAAATATGTTGGTCGAGGCTCTTGGCCATCAGGCCGTTGACTGTTATGACAATCGGTACAATGACAGCTGAGCTCACATTCCACATGTCAACAACCTCGTGTGCTAAGTCGAGATATTTAATTTGTTTTTCTTTCTCAGCTTTCACGAGGTTCTCGTCATGTGGAATGGTAACATCGACTATCATTGCAAGGCGCGCTAATCGATCTATCACCACAATATCAGGCTTATTGGCGACAATAGTCCTGTCAGTAATGATAGACCGATCCCAGTACAACGTGACATGATCATTCTCAAGAACTGGGTCGGGCACATACTTGTAATACGGTACCTCAGAGTCTACAAGTTTTTATTATTATTCTTAAGGATGAAAATTTTAAATTGCCTCTGCGGTGAAGGCCTGTGCTTCTGCCGCGCTACTGTCGGGCTGCTAACGTCCTAATGTGAAAGCGGCCCAAATCAGGCTATAGACTATTAAAATATCACAAGTCTGTACCATGAATAGACGATGATGCTGCTGTCGAAAATAATTGTTTGTTGATAATTCGAATAATATGCCTCACTATAAACCATAAAGAAATATTAATATATTTTTCTTCAGAGAAAACTCCATAAACTCCATGTATGTTACATAATTATTTACTCATCCATATCAATTATCCAGCATTTTTGTTACTTAGTTCCCCAGTTCAAGTAAAAGCTCACCTTGGCCTGATGTTCAGGTTCACACAGCACCCCCTTCCGTGCCAGGATCCTCTGCAGCCTCATCAGCAGGTCCTCACCTTCCACCGCGTCTTCATCATCGCTGGGGTGAACGTTGTCCGGGCGGACCACTTCTTCAGTCTCCGATTCCTCTTCTGTATAAATAAGATCGGAAGATAATTTGTAATGGTTTTTATCTATTAGTAGGTTCAGACGCCAGCTCATCAAACTATCCTTAACTGTCAAATTTTCTCAATTAAAAATGAACCTTATGTCTTTGCAATAAAGTTGAAATACTATCAAAGAAATTTGACAGATTGTGGTAACTTGATGTGCTGGCCTCTGTACAATAGAGATGATGATCAAATTATTTTTTAGTCCGTAAGCTAGATTATTAAAAAACTAGCTTATGCCCGCGGCTTCGCCCGCGTGGAAGTCGGAAATTATTCCCAAGGAACGTACAACCGGGATAAAAAAAAGGATCCCATGTGTTAATCCAGGTCATAAACTACCTCTGTGCCAAGTTTAATCCAGATCCGTTCAGCAGTTTGAGCGTGAAGGACGGACAAACATACAAACTCACACACACACACTCACTCACAAACTTTCGCTTTTATAATATTAATGTGATAATTCAGTGCTCTATTATCGCATTTCATAATAAATATTGAGCCGTTGCAAACTTTTAAAATGCACGCTCTCCTGGGACATTTGTCTTTCTCTATGTTACCTTCGGGAGACTCAGCGCGTAGTTCATCGTAGAGTCGAGTCTCAACGTCCGGTAGTATCTGCATGGCTCGCTTGTAGTGCTGGATGGCCTCGTACACCTTTCCGCCGCGTTCCAGCTCCACAGCGTTCAGAAACAGCTGCTTCGCCTGAAAGGATGAACTAATTACATACGTCTCACGTCAAGGGGATGAGGTTTCGTGACGTCACATGTCTAAAATATTATCAACTAGCCTCTGCCCGCGGCTTTGCCCGCGTGGATGACGGAAATTGCATGTTATTATACATATAATCCTTCCTCTTGAATCACTCTGTCTATTAAAAAAACTGCATCAAAATCCGTTGTGTAGTTTTAAGGATCTAAGCATATACAGACATTAGGACAGCGGAAGCGACTTTGCTTTATACTATGTAGTGACTCTAACAATTTTTTTGTTAACTTAAGTCTAATTTAAAAATGCTTATGTGATGTCACACGGGGTAATCCAAATTTGACAAGTGACGTGCTCGGAGGGGTGGTGTTCCTAAAAATCTCGAATACAGTTAATGGATGGCTTCCGACTCCTAGGTGATTAAACTAATTCCTCAGAATTAAAAAAAAAAAACAGGGCAAACCGAAAACACCTTCATTTACCTTAGTTTCTTAGCTTAGCTGGAGATAAATAGGACATTTTATTTATTTACATTAAATAAACCTACATATTTTACAAATAACCCCCCTCCCTTCTCCGAAAATTAAATGTTCGCAAAAAGAAAATAAAGCTTTTTCCTCTCACATTCCTACCTTATCCTCGTCAGTGACAGGTTCGGGTAGCTGCTTTTCTTTTGGCGGTTCATCGAGCTCCCGCTGCGGGGTGGAAGTGGCCTCCAACTCCCGTTGCCATTGCTGACGGAATGCTGACAGCTCGTCATCGCCACTAATCTGAACATAGACCATTATTCATTGATTACACACTAGCCTCTTTAAACATAACATATCGGCACAGTTTTAATTGACCCTCCGGGAGGGTCTGACATTACGTTTGCACTAAAGTTAAACCTAGAGGAGGGTCCGGGTTTTCTGTTTGAAATCAAACCACATTTAACACTGTTACAAAGTTTTCAAGGGGTTTTGACGCTATACATATGCCTAGGGGTGTTTTCATGTACGAGTTGTCAAATAATAAAAAATATATGAAATTAAGACAATCGCTTGCGGTGATCCCGTATCAAACCTTTTTAGAAATTTTCATCCAAAAATGCTTGTTTTCCTCGGCTTTGAGAAGAACCTCAAACTCAAACACCATGTATTTATTTTAATCAAACAATACACAGAAACTTCAGAATAACAAAGGAGTTAGTCACCCAGACCCAGGCAAGCTAACTGACTTATCAATATTAAGACACTTACAAGTTGGTATTATTATTTATGGTTTAAAAACAAAAGGGAAATACATGTTTCAGCCAGAGCTTGAAAATCATAAGACTTATGTCTTATATTGTTTTGGATAAGGTTTCTGCACTTTAACAATTGGCCCCAATCTCGTAATGACCATAACCTTAACAGACATTAAAAAAAAATATATATTGAATGTAATACAGTACATTAGGTCTGTTTTTAAATTGAGTTACAGCAATTTACTCTAGTTCTGATAAACAGAGAAAAATATTTTAGATGATGTTGTTATGCAAATGTCTCAGCAACAAACCTTAACATTTAATGTCGCAGTTTCTGAAATAGATCAAGCAGAAATGCACACACATGTTAGAGTACAGGCAACACATGCACGCAACAGCTATAGTTTGGGCTTGAAAGTACCTATGATTTTTGTATCAAGGGATCAGAGTGTTAGGTCACAAAAAGAATGAATGAAAAGCAATTGCATGCAGCTGAGATGAGAATGCTAAGAGGGATGTGTGGTGTAACGTGAAAGGATAGAATACGCAACAAGTATTTAAGAGGAAGTCTAAAAGTGACACCAGTGACTGAAAAGTTGTATGGAAATCGGTTGTCATGGTATGGGCATGTTATACAGAGGAATGAGGAAAATGTTGTCAAGAAAGTTGTGAGTATGAATGTGGATGGCTATACAAGTAGAGGAAGACCAAGGAAACGATGGATGGATTGTGAGAAAGATGATACGGCTAGAAAGGGGGTGACTACCGAGATGACGACTAATTTTATTTTATTTTATTTCTATTTATTAGGGACAACAAACAGCAGTATATTAAATATTACACATGATAGGAGTACTAAACTAATAGAATTAACAAATACACTACTCACGACGTTATCCACAGATTACCATATAAAATAATTAGCATAGGTACTGTTAATAATAACAATAAGGGCAAACTTCTAGGATACTCATTACAAAGTTAAAATTATTACTCGGTTTGTTAGTGTCTCGGAGAGCATAAAATAAAATGAAAAAGTCTAATAATATCTGCGTCTTAATACTAGGGACAAATAAAAGGATTGGACTCTGATAAAATCGCCATGAAAAAAAAACAAGAGAACAAAAAAGAGAGCTACATAGATACATGAGGTATAGGAATCAAAGTTAAGTAACATAGAAACTCATGGCTGTTCCTTTAAAGTGGAAATAACTTGATTTTTGAACCTATTCTTGTTCAGAAATATAATATCAATTGATCCAAACTTTTTATTATAAGTGTCGACCAATCGGTGCAGTGGTGAGCGTGCGCCTGAGTTGGTACGACAGAAGTTAGTTGCAAATAAACACCGTGAAAGTACTTCTCTACTCTGTACTGTGCGAGGGACCAGGTAGCACAAACTTCTTACAAGATCAGAACAATCAAACTTGTTGCGGCAAATACTAAACAGGGTCATCATTTCTAGGAGTATGCGTCTAGATTGTAGGGTCAGGATATTATATTTTTCGAGCAATGATTGGTAGGAAATCCTTTTACGAAAGCATCGTTGCACTAACACAGCAAGCACGTTGGACTAACTCCAATATTTCTATATATTTTTTGTAAAAAGGATTCCAAATAGGGACTGCGTACTCTAATTGTGGTCGGATTATCGACTTGTATAAATGCAAATAAGTGGAAGGGCGGCGGAATTCTCTAGATGCGCGCATTACGAAGCCAAACATTTGATAAGCTTTATTGACTATATTATTCACATGCGCATCGAGATGGAGCCTGGAGTCTAACTGGACACCAAGATCGCGGAGACAAGTAACATTATTTAGGACAGTATTGCCAAAACAGTAACTAAACTTGATAACCAATTTCTTTTTGGTAAACGTAATACTATGACATTTAGAGTAACTAAGCTGAAGTTTGTTAGAAGAGCAGTATTCTAAAAAACGATCAAGGTCCTTCTGTAAATCTATGCAATCTGATTGATTGGTAATATTTTTATATATCTTTAAGTCATCCGCATATAGGAGAAATTTCGAAGATTGAAAACAATTTTTAACGTCGTTAATAAACAGAATGAATAATAATGGACCTAGAATGGATCCTTGCGGGACTCCAGATGTGACTTTAATGGGGCTAGACTCATAGCCGCTTATCACCACTTTTTGGGTCCTATCTAATAGAGAAGTATGGAAGAAAAAGACATGTTGCACAGAGCCCAAATAAATTGGGATAAGGGCAGGAAAATGATGACCATGAACAGTTTTCAGTTTATTATTATTGACAATATTTGCTGTACATGTAGTAAGAAAGCCATTTACCTGTGAATTATCTTGCACAGTTAAGTTCTCAAGTGCATTTCCAACTTCTAGCACTTCATTTAGGGATGATGATGAGGGGTCTTCCTGTTCCTCCCCCTCACAGTCCCCACTAGTTCCACCTGGCGCTGAACCTGCTCCAGAAATGGCGGCCTAAAACAATAATGATATTTATTACGATATTTTTATTTTTACTTCTCTTTTGTTAAAAATTTCGGTCAGTCAGCACCATGGCAGTAGCAGTTAGTAGTCTTTACTGCCCAGGGTGCACCAAACGAATGCTCAGAAAAAAAAACAAGAATATAAACCTAGTTAAAAAAATGTGTCAAGGTCACCGAACGAAGAACTATTGATATAGTGAAATAAGTAAAAATGCACCCCAGTTTTCTCTATAAAACCTGCAAGCACAACCATAAAGGTAGAAATTGTGGTGTTATTCCCAGTATCAGCATTGATATAATTCTTCATTATTATTGAAGAGAAAAAACAAATGTATGGATAAAAAATGCGAATGTAATTTTATTTTGGTTTCAAGTATGCCGCTGAAATTGAAATTTTATAGAATATCTTACCATTTTTTGTTAAATGTTATATGATAACGTTATCGATTGGTAATATGCACTGCAACTGTTGATGTGCGTTAATTATTTGTGGTGTTATTATTATCATCCGTCGTTATCAAAAATAACGCAGTCCCACAGGTCCCCGCCGCGCCGTCTCCTCAACAATATTGAAATAAAAAAAAATCAATTCATCGTTCCAGGTGCCAATGCACTCATCCTCGTAGCATTGCTTATGTTATTAGAAAATAAGCACAGCACACATTCCGTACGTGTAAGACAGAAAAATGAGTTTTGGAGCATAATTATAACGCTAAAGATATGACACTCCTACGAACGGGATACACAATCCTACCCTGGGCAATGATAAAATGTCAGTGTATGACAAAAAAACTGTCAAAATGTTTTGGTCCCTATGATCACAGATTATCAATCATAATAACAATCTGTGGTGCGCTTAGAACTTACGAATAAATAGCAATTGCGTCGATTAAAATTCTGAGTTGTACGTATACACGCGCATTTAGTGGGTATACACATCGATTCGCTAAGGATTCTAAAATCTCACTGCACGTCACACTCATCTCGACTCCGCTGCGCGTCGCCAGCTTGCGAGGCACAGCTCACCTCTCCGCCTCCGCCAGCACACATTTCCGCTCCAGTCTAACCAATACACATCTCGCCTTCGAACAAAGAGTAATATAATAAGACTGATCAACGCGCCATACAAATGTGATACATCTCCGCTCAGTGGTCTCCACTGAAGCTGAGTGGAGACGAGATGAGTGAATAATAAGATTCTATTGGTACATAGTTTTAAACGAAATGTGGGTGTACTATAGGTATACCCTTTGATTATTTACATGTAAATAATCAAAGGGTATACCATAGCCTAACACACTTCGGGGATCACACTCACAGGCGTGATGTTACGTATGTATGTATTTATTATGTTCATTACCGTACCAAAAAATAAAACAGTGAATTTCGTTTTCAATCATATATTTCAACTTTAGTCGTTAAAAATTGTGTTTATAATATTAGGTACACAGCATGAGGTCGTCTCCAAAGATTGAAATCGGTCGGTTTGGAAAATATTATTTGAAATTCGCACTGGACGCTTCATATAATTGTTATATGTATATTGATTACATTTGACTCTTCCTTTTCTACATACAATTCACTATTAATCACAATCCAAAAATAAAATAAAATTAATGTATATATCGCAGCTAATATAATAAAAGTCACGCCAAAGCTTACATGACCTGATTTAATTGCTTCTGCAGATATTATCATAGCCAGTCCAAAGCTTCCGGCCATATAAGCAAACAAATTCCATAAATATAAAACTATCACCTGTCGTATGCGTAATGTAATAGCCACTCCTAAAATTATATGCGAGGCAAACACAAAAACTCCCAGAATACCATAAATCCACTTAATTCCTGGACAGTACCACCTAGGTAGGCCATTTTCATGCACTATCTCCATTGCGAGTGGCGTAGCCAGCAATATGCACGCTATTGTTGGCAATATTCCAAGAGCTGCAATTATATATGAACCGGTTTTTAGAGGGATGACAAAGCAACAAGCTTCTACAACGGGACATGGGTATCCAAATACACTCTTTAGACTTAGGTTGTCCTTGTACGTAGTGTATGCTGCTTTTTGTGGTGGTTTCTTAATTTTTTGACCCATATGTAAAATATTTCTAAATATTCCTTTTGGTCTTGATACATTGATTACTTCAAATATTGTTTTTCAGTCTTCTAATTATTCATTGTCAAGCATCAGCAAAAAATTCTCAGGAAATTCACGTTTGATTATTTCGGTACTAGGATTGTGTGACCGACAGTATTTTTCTCGACTGAAGCTGTCACGGTTGTTGGTAGTTTGTTGCTTTTGCTTGTGGCCATAGTCATAGTAAAGGGGTTGTCAAAACTTGCATCGTGTAGATTTGTTGTTATTATTTTTGTCTCTCTTTTTCTGATACTTTATTGTCTTGATGTATTATGATGAATCTTGTCTGACCTCACCAATAAAATGGTTAACGGTCCGATCTACTTCACCACCGCTTCTATAAATTCTTCAGCTTCCGTTTCCTTTTCTCCAATCTGCCCGGGATCTCTGGTTCATTCATCATCATCACCGACAAGAACAATTTCGTCGGCAAATAGTATGCACCAGGGTGCCTCTTCCTGTATATCCGATGTAAGTGCGTCCGTAATCAATATGAAGAGGTAAGGATTTCAAGCCAACCCTTGGTGCAAACCTACCGCCACATTGAACTTGTTGGTGTTACCAGCAGCCAATCGGACGTAGATATGAGATTGTCTGTACATACATAGCACGAATTATCTCCACATTTAACCCTAACAAACGTTTCTCTTTCAAGTGCCTTATGGAGCTTATCCACTCGACCTGCCGATTAAAAATATTTAGGAGATATGTAGTTTGTGCTGAACTAGCTTGAGCCGAACTAGTTGGTGCCGATCTAGTTTGAGACGAACTAGTTTTTGCCGAACTTGTTTAAGCCGAACTAGTTTGTGCCGAACTAGTTGGTGCCGATCTAGTTTGTGCCGATCAAGTCTGTGCCGAACTAGTTTGAGCCAAATTAGTTTGTGCCGAATTAGTTGGTGCCGATCTAGTTTGAGACGAACTAGTTTGTGCCGAACTAGTATGAGCCGAACAAGTTGGAGCCGAACTAGACTGTGCCGAGCTAGTTTGTGCCGAACTAATTTGTATCGATCTAGTTTGTGCCGAACTAGTTGGTGCCGAACTAGTTGGTGCCGATCTAGTCTGTGCCGAACTATTTTGAGCCGAACTAGTTTGAGCCGAACTAATTTGTGTCGAACTAGTATGAGCCGAACTAGTTTGTGCCGAATTAGTTTGTACCGATCTAGTTTGTGTCCAAATAAACGAATGGTCTCGTTTATTTTAGTCGGTATAGTCCGAGTAATATGAACGGGCAGGCTAGGTTAAATTCTCTAGGACGTGATTATATTTTACAAAAACCTTTTATATAAGTACCTTAGACGATTTATTTTAGTGTAGCCAGTAGGTACCCATCACTATTTTAAACTGACACTTGACTTGACAGTGCGTGACGTCATAATATTGATCATGTCTGTGTCGTCACTTCAGCCACAAATTATTTTGGCATAATTATTTTATTTAATTCCAGGCACACTATGCGTTGAAGTTATTATTAAGCGAAAAATTATTAAACATTCCTTTCACATATATTCTGTGACCTAGATATAAGATTCAGCGATGGTAAGTAACCTCTTACGAAAAGTTTTCCTCATTTTGTATATTTGAAATATATCCAATCCATAAAGGTGTGCCCACCGAAAAGCAGTCTACCATTATTTGTTGTCATTTAGTGATGTAGAAGTCTGAAGAACTATGTTCATTCTTCTCAATTGCCTAAAACTATTGAGTCCGAAAATCTGATTTTTTTTCAGATGCAATTTATGTTATTATTCAGCCGGCAAGGCAAACTGAGACTGCAGAAATGGTACGTGGCTCATCCGGACAAACTGAAGAAGAAAATCACTCGGGAGCTGATCACTACAGTGCTAGCCAGGAAGCCCAAGATGTGTTCATTCTTAGAATGGAAAGACGTTAAAATTGTGTACAAAAGGTTGGTGACCCAAACTACAGGCCTTTGCCCTATATGCTGTTAAGTGTTAGTTAATGGTATTGATTTAAAAAAATATACTTTTTTAAATGTCATGGCTGTCTTCCCCAATTACAGACACATGATTACTTTTCATTCTATTATTTATTAAAAAGTATAAAACTAAACACAAAAAAAACCATAAACACCACTCTAGAAACGGCATGTATTAAACAGTCCATTAGTTCCTCAAAATTATAACTATGTGTATCAAAATCTGTTATAATGACTCTGAAGGGAATATTTGGTAGGGAAAACTGATAGTCATAACTAATAGTAATGTCTTTACAGTACTAATTCACCTACACATGATTCGATAGATTTCACTAGGAAAAATAACTAACTACCTAACTACATTTTGTTTATTTCACATAAGACATAATAATATGAACATGTAAAACATCAATTGTATTACCGCATTAATACATTCTGTAATTTAGCTCCTCCTGTTGTTCTCTTCATCATTATCATCTGAGTATACTGCTATGAACCTGCATGTCTGAACCAATTAGATAAAGTATTTTGCACCAGTTTTTCCTTTGCTTCTGATATTATCAAGTACCATCAAGCTTTTATGGTCATAACTGCCAAAGTTTTGTATCAACTTTAACACTTGAAGTATTCTATAATAATATCTGAAACATCTTTTAACACCTTGGTCAATAGCAGGGGTTCCCAAACTTATTCTGTCTACTACCCACTTTGAGAATAAATTATTTTTTATCGCCCCCATTTTTTTAACTACTATCTAGATGAAATTACAAATCGCCCTCTAAGCCACCACACAATGCCCCTATTTGTTTTCTGGGTCTCTTACTGCCTGCCTTTAGGCCTGCAGCGCCAACAAGGGGGCATTATAGCTCACTTTGAGAAAAGGCTGGTCTATAGGATGTAGCGCAGAAGTAACATTGATGGTACAACCACAAGTTTAATGCACTTTAGATTTGTAACATCTGGATAAGCTTTTTTGAACACTTCCAACAGTTACATTTTCAACAGCTAGTTTATATGAAAAATTAGGGCTGACGGAAAATGACCGACTTCTTGTGCTAAATTTCCAGCTCCTAGACCTTTCTATGTATGTAGATGAGGATGACCCAGCTGTTTACATTGTGCATTATATGCCCGTGAATGGAATGGATGCTAATCATTCTTCTTTGTCAACAGATATGCATCACTATATTTCTGTTGTGCGATGGAGCAGGAGGACAATGAACTGCTGACCCTGGAGTTGATCCACCGTTATGTGGAGTTGCTTGACAAGTACTTTGGCAGTGTAAGTATTTACTCTTGTTATTCTCTAGTGCCCGTATTACAGAACCTCACTCAATACTCAAGCATTGCTTGAGTCTCGATTAAAGCCATTTGATTGGTTGAAACGGGCCTAAGTGTGGATCAAAAGATGGATAAACTCAGGTCTTCTTCCCTTGAGGTAGGCTGAAACTACAAATACCACCTGATACAATACTTACATACTTTACTTTGATGTGTTGCACCGACCCCAAGTATCATGATGATCTTGATGATGAGGTATTGAATACTCTAACAGTTATAGTCATCAGAATAATACAGAAATCTGACAATCAATCGAAAGGCCCTTTAAAAATAAACCCTCAAAAATAGGCCTCTTATTGCATGTCTTGTTGGAAGAGGTTTTTAGAATTAAGCAAAAACTTAATCAAAGTATTGTGCCAGCAAATCTCTTTTAAATCAATAAATAAATTATCCTGTGTTACTGTTTCCAGGTATGTGAGCTAGATATCATCTTTAACTTCGAGAAGGCATACTTTATCCTCGACGAGTTGGTGCTCGGTGGTGAGCTGCAAGAGACCAGCAAGAAGAACGTCCTGAAGGCCATAGCTGCACAGGATCTGCTCCAAGAGGTCAGTAGCCAGGATAATGAGCTTGTCTAATAATTAGGTGATGCAGGGCATAGATAACAGGACACAACGAGATTTCAGTAGCTTTACTGACTGTGCTTACTTTAACGGATGTGGTATCAATAAAACAAAACAAATTTCTGGAACAATTAAATTGTTATTCGAACATCGAAAATAAATCGAATGTAGATTTTAGAGAAGAAACAATTAAATTAGGTTTGCACAATTGGTGGATCACAGAACATCGGCGTGTATAGACCATAGACAATGTAGTAATGTTAGAAAGAGATCTTAATAGGCAGGGCCGTATTCAGGACGACATGCAGGTGCAAAAATAGCAAGTGCTATATCAGTTTGGAAGTTAAACATTTTTAAAGTTGTGCTAGTTTAACTTAGGAGGTTGTTAAGTTATCCAGTTAATTTTAGGATTATGCCTTTATAAAAGTGTGTTGTGGTCTGTTTGAGCCTTTACTCCGTTTCCTCTATTCTTTATTCAATAATTAACAGTAATTATGTAGTTCCTAAAATATCCAACAAATGTTTTTGCATAGTGGATATTGGCAATCAGTGATTTATTTTGTTCCTTTAAGATTGTTAATGTATTGTTGTTATCGGTAATTGTCAGGGAAAATGTGGATAGTTTATTTATTATACTGGGTATAATTAAGGTTCTATTATTTAGCTTTTCCTAACACATAAATTATAGAAGAATAATTTAATTTATACTCATAAAAGAATACTGCCATACAACATTGAATCATATCTAGTCACAACACAATCTAGATGTTTTTATAGATATTAATATTGAATATAAATATATTAATAAAATATAGATAATATATAAAGTGGACCAGTTAATAGGACAGTGGCCTCAGTAGTGCCTTTTGATTATGTATTAGATATTATTACACTAACGTACGCGAGTAGGAGCACTGCCTTTTAGACTAACTTCAAAGAAGCACTAATGCCTAACACATATCAATTAATGCAACAACGGGGTAGTAACACAATATATTTAATTGAAAACGCATTTTTTCATGTCGTATTGGACAAAAAAAAAATAGAAAAAAATATGATACTTGGCAACAATAATAACGTTATGTTTGTCTATGAATATGAGACAAATGCGATTTCAGATCTTTCTCTACATATCACAAAATGATATTAAAACCTACTTCTCAATTGAAAGTGGTCCTTCAGTAGATATTATAAAAATAAAATAACACTAAGGGACTAAAATTAAAATAAAACTATTATTATTAAAAGCTATATAGTGCCTAAATATGCAAATATATTAGATATTATATTATGATTAAAAAAAATGTCAATATAAAAATGTTTACTAACATAGTTACCGTGAATGATATTAAAAACAGAATACTCCATTAACAACTAACATATAGAAAATAAAACTGCACTGTCTTATACACAAGCATAGACTTACAACATTCATAGTATAGTGCGTTATCTAAAGCTAATGGACTAGTCAAATGTGTGGAGCAGTCGGTGATTGAAGACAAACTGCTCAATTATTGCATCAAACTAGAACTTACTAGTTCTTCCTGGGGGGCAATAGTATTATTATTTTAATATTGCTTCACATTGGGAAAGAGATAGAGCTATACCCCCTGTATAGCTTCTTCTCTTTCTTACACTGAAGTAATATTAAAATAATAGCGCCCTTTGAGGTGGTTGTTGACCCCCTGTATATTCAACAATGTAGCTAGCTAAACTTCAGACTTGTTGGGTATCGATGTCTACACACGATACTGGAAACCAATCAGACCAAATAAAGCACCCAATTTCCTAAATACTTTTAGCATTAAGGTTGATGTTCCAGGGTAGCCCGCGAAATTCAAATTTTCTTAAGTTTTTTGCAATTTGCAGGCCAGTGATAGGTTGTATGTTGATGAACATTTGATTCGCGGCTGTAAGACGTATGTAGTTACAGAATTATAATCATCAAAATCATTAATACAACCCTCCGAGCTCATAAAGGTTCCGGAATTAAAAAGTCATTTTTACACCTTTATGAGCTCGGAGGGTTGTTGAGCTTACAGCCGCGAATCAAATGTTCATCAACATACAACCTTTCATTGGCCTGCAAATTGCAAAAAACTTAAGAAAATTTGAATTTCGCGGGCTGGTTGGAGGATTCACCTTAAACGAACTTAAAATCGTTTTATTTACTGCTTATGAGTATTGCATTTTTTTACCACTATATTTAAGACCTCATATAACTCTATTATTATTATCTGTTATTATTAGATAAAGAACAATGTTTAAATAAACATGTTTAAGGCTAAATGTATTTGGTGATTTGTGGTGCAAGTGAGACTCAAGATGATAAAGTAATTCGTATTTAATTTAAAATATTTCTTGCTCAATTTTATTAGATGTGACATACTAACTACTCTATAACTTCTTCATACTCCGGCTGTGTCCTCACTCTCTGCTTGTACAATCCCCTCTATCTTCCACTGCACTCTGCTAATTTTCTCCTTTGTTTTGGTGTGATATGCATGCATTGGTGGCGGTCAGGACCTGAACGACGGATTGTTACACTGAAGTCTTGCACTACGGACAATCACGAATTAAATGAGCTATTCAACTTTTGTGTGTTTAGTGGTTTTATTGCATGCGCTTCTCTTTGTTTCTCTACTTATCTAAACATACATTTTATTTATTTAACCTTTTGACCGCCACAGTCGTGTATAGACGACAAACCAAAATGTGCCCAGCACGCCACGGTCGCGACTGGGTGACAAAATTAAAGGATAAATTCGGAGCTTGGCGCTGAGGGCACGCTTTTTCATTTTTGACGTGGCGGTCAAAAGGTTAATTAGTGCAGTATGTAGTCAATGTTAACTTTAGTTTTTTTTATTTTTCTTTGCCACTCTCACATAGCTATAGTAAGCCGACGTAGCTCCATTTACTATCTGTCACACACTCAGTATATAATACATACAGAAAATCTCAGAAAAATCATAAACAAAACTCGAATTTAGATCTTTCATGCGTTATTATGTACTTTTAGTTGTTAGGTAAACAAGGCGTCATTACAGTTAGTTATAAATAGTTTATCTGTATATCGTTGCTTCATATATGTGTAGTTAAATTTTACGATTATTACATTGTATCGGGACACTGCTTTACCGTGCTTTTTTGTGTTAATTAAATATGATAATTATGTTTGTCAAGATGGATTATTGAACAAGTTGAGAGCAAACGAATCTCTTGCTCAAACGCTTCGTTTAGAAGTCATTAACTCCTCCAATCATTAGAGACATCATAAAATCAGGGTAATCCCATAGTATTCTATAAGATTGTATAATTCACTATGTAAAACAGTGTCCTTTATGGTTATGGTATGGCTGTTCATGCATTTACTGTAATGGGTTGTCGAAATACATTATATAAACAAATTAATCTGTTTTCTTGCATGTACCATGTTCCTGTCCCAAGCATCCGTTGCACGAGATAATTATTCATTAGTTCTCCAATTTACTCGGTATATAGACTGCGATTCGAAAGGAAGGATAATGTGTTTCCAAAATTCTTATGTTTCTCATGACAATCTAGTTATGTCTTTGTATATTTTCAATAACTCGTGCTGCGGATCTCCCGTACGTCCGGTGTGGTGTCGTGAAGGTGCAATTGTACAATTTTCTAACGCTTTTCCTTGGCGTGAACTAGTGATATAACAATAATATTAACAGCATGCTAACTTTCTCGTTTTTAATATAATAATTTTTGATTATTAACATTCGTAACAATTCAATTTGATGAAATAATAAATTAAGATCATTTTCCGTGATAAAAAATAATATTTGCCAAACGATTTCCTGTCTCAATTACTCACAAAATATGATTTTTAAATCTTTACGAGACAATACAAAAAACCTAATCAAATAAAATGCACCACAATAAATCTAAGTTCGGCTCTGTAGATTTTTATAGAAAACAGATTAGGTACTTAGATGAAATGCAGTAGGTAGGTATTCCATTTCTAACAAAAACCTACTCTCTCTCGATTGAATTTTAGCTCGAACAATAAAAAAATAACGCAAAACAAAGAAATAAATGTCAGAATGAATGCATGGTAAGGTTGAACACCAACTAAATAATGAAGCGCTAGCCTTTAGCTGCATGTTCACGGCGTGAATTGTGATAGGACGAGACCGTGGACGCGGCGCTACGGGAAGTGGGGCTCCTCTAGCGGACTCCGGGCTCCGGGAGCGGCCTGCACTGCGCGCCCACTACTTGCGATACAAGACTAGTGCACGCCGGTGCACGGGACGTTCTCTGACTACTAAATCTCCCGTTCATATACGATGTTTGGATTCAACAGCTTTGCCATATATTTCTACATAGTCACTTTAGAATTTGTATAGACTGTCCATTAAAAATATTATCAGTCATTTTTTAATATATTAATATAGAAATTAAATAGATTGATGTAGATTTTCTACGAATGAAATTGGTCGACTGATACTACTGATTGGTTTTATATTATCATACAATTTCCATTTTTAAAATTTCTAGGTAAGTATTTTGTATAATGACGGAATTGTTTCTCCAGGCCAAAGCGGACCAAGAAAGAATATTGTTTTATAAACTCTTGATCGAATGTATTTTAGATTAGTGAAACTGCCAATCTCGGAAGTTCCCTTAATTATAGAATTACCTAATTAATCGTTCATTAGATGTTATTTGTCTTTATAGTTATTTCTATATTTTAAAGTTTCTCTATTTTATTTGTTTGTGCTGTTGAATTATTATTATTTTATGATTTGTTGAAAACGAATTAATAATTAAATTAGATTGAATTTATTATTTTCATAAGTTAATTTTAAAGAATTTATTAATTATAGTCTGTGACATGACCTAACGAATTTGAATATTTAGGTGTTATTATGCAAAGCGGTTTTACAATGTCGTTATACTTGTTGTAAATTTATAAGTTTTCCCGTCCTTCCTAAATAAAGTAGACGCTAGTTACGACTACACAGACATACCTAATCCTTCTAAATTCCCACAAAAAATGACTCGTATACAGTTATTTCTACATTTCTTGTTTGGTTCTGTTCATATAATCTTGTTACCTTATTAAAATTATTTTTCATGAAATTATCAGGCATTTACCTATCTTATATTAAAAAAAAATGTGACGCAGACTAATAACATAATCAAGGAGTTTTGTGCAATAAAGTGTAATTAATCTCTTACGATAATATTTCGTTTCATGATACATAATATGTCTATGTGATGAAATAACATATTTCTAATAAAATATATTTTACACGTTACAAAACTTTTACTTTTATTAATGAGGTACCTTTTCTTTTGAAAAAGTAATAAATTTTCCTTGTTATAGTATCATAACATCTTTGTAACGATTTTTCAAAATTTGGTCTTGGTGAAGACAGCAATTCACCACGGAACATAATTTAAATAATTGTAAAGATCTGAAACCAAAGTTAAATCAAGTGTAGCAGATAACCGAAAAGCGATTGCTCGGTCTAACGCGGCCACGAGCGACTCTGGCTCAGTGATACCCCTTGTTGCAGGAGGAGACCCCGCAAGGCTTCTTCGAGGACCACGGCCTCGGCTAACTGCGCACGCGCACCGCCCGCCCGCACCGCAACTACATACGTAGCGACAACGTACATCAGTGTAACGTCAAGGATTTTGATATTAGAATACTATATTAAACCCGTTTTGATATTGTCTAAAGTTGCGTTGTACATGAATATAAATATGTAAAATATAATTACAGATTTTTATCCAAATGGCAAATGTCATACCCACTTTTTGTTCATAAAAAAATAAATACCTATTGTACTCGGTCGTGTCATGCCGATTAATTAAAAATGTATTGTTCTGTGGTTTTCATTTTGCATATTATATTCATATAAGAGATTATTCTTAATAAATAGCTATTTAATTACAAAGCATTTCTGCACTTGGGAGGTTGTTTATTGCATAACTGTAACCGTGGCAACTACTTATGTACTTAAATTAGTTTTAGTTATATTACTACGTGGCACCGCTTTTAGTTATTATGTACATATGATAGTACATAATATTAGTATTATGAATCTAGTTTAGCCACTGTGTATTATTGTGGTGGAGCAATTTAATAATAGTTTGTGCCAAAAGAAGCAAACATACCTATATTTTCATACATTTTCGCTTATGATTGTTATTCTTATTGTAGCGTAGATCAAAATATTTAAAGTTCTATGGGCAATATCACAGTAAGTATACCAGTATTTATCGCAATAATGGCCCTCCAGTTTATAAAGTTATTGTATTCTATTGCATAGGCTGATGTTCTAAGGATTGTCGAAACAACTATGTATTGTATCTTTGGACCTACCTAGCAGGATATGGAAATGAGCAACGTTATCCAATGTTATGAATTCTTTTTAATAGCGTAGTGTTGATAGTATTACCGACAGCCGGCACAGATTCGCGGCGCTCAGAAGACTGTTCCAATCCACATCACTTGTATACATTTCTACATTTGTAAACTTTACAGTATTTATTGCGCTATGTAAAAGATAAATATTTGTGTAAAAGTCTTGCGTCAGACTCTAATCTCATATCAAGTTTCATATCTACAAATATCAAGAGGCCTAAGAATCAAACAAATAACATTCTCTTTGGAACATATTGCGTATTAAAAGTAATATTTAAGAATCAAACTTCGTTTTATTTTAATATAAAATCTTTTTATTATAATACGATTCAAAACTCGCTACACGATACAAAATAGTTTCATTACAATATGCCGTATAAAAGCGATAAATAATTCAAAATTGAAGACATACTGACAGTCTTTTGATAAATAGAAATACATTAAATGATTTCACTTAATTAAATGCGCCATAACAATGCGGGTACAGCTTGTATACCATCATGTGGCTCGATAGCTTAGCTTACTCTAAGGGCAGACGCGGTGTTATTCTTAGCGCGGCCGTGCGACGAGCGTGAAACATCACGCCCTCATTTCATATCGCAACTTGAGGACATTGCGATATTGCTCGCCGCTGAAAAATGCAACCGACGCTAAAAATAACACCGCGTCTGCAACTTACACGCGAAATATAATAATATTATAAAAATAGGTATGAAAATTTAATTGTTAGAAGTTTCTGTCGACTTGGACTCTGGTGTCGCCTTGACCTGGTTGGCGGTGGTGGGCGCGGAGTCCTGCGGGGTCCCGGACGCGAAGGCCGCGGGGGGCGCAGGCTCCGCTGCTTGGGGCTTCTCTTTCTCCTGTTGCTCCATCTCCCGCTGCTGCTGCTGACTGGTGACGTTAGCCAGGTGCAGGGCGGCGAGCAACGCAGTGAGGTAGCGACGAACGTCCAACTCCACGCCTGTAATATGAAAACAATGAATTTTTCCACCAAAATTTTTCAAAAGTGCGAGTTATCGAATTACCTGCGTTACTGACCGACTGTACCACACAGTCGGTCAGTAACGCAGGTAATTCGATAACGGTGACTGACGCAGGCGATAAGATTGACGTGCATTATAATACGATTTGCAAGCTCAAGGTCGAGGAAGGTGAACGTTTTGAAAGTAATATTGATTTACGTATGTTTAAAAGGTCACTTGTTATCGAATAACGTAAATGTCAGCAGTAGAACCTTTATCTAATGTGTTTTAAACAATAGAATGTAGAATGCGTTTTGAGAACCGTCTAAGCATGTGAATATAATCGTTTTATGTTTCACTGAATAATAACAACAGAATTGATACAATTAAAAAATGCGAGACCTTATTATTTTCTAATAGGATGATTTATTTCTTAAGATTTATCAGTGTTCGAAATAGAAAACTAAATGTAACAAACAATTACAATTATGAAGGTTGCAAAATGTTTCAAATATACCAATTATATATTTGTATAAAACAAAACTAAGAGACATACTACCATCTCATACCTTAATTCAAGGAAAAGTAAAGTAGTAATGTAATAGTTATTCTTAGGTGATAGGGAATCCCCTGGAATATTTACAGCCATCTACAACCCACTGCTAGACAGGCTTGTAGCAACACAATGTGCTCTTTCCCCCATCCAAACAGAACTAACTCCCCAAAAATACTGATCATTCACATGGTACTTCCAGGTATTCGTTATGGAATTTCAAGTTTATAAAATACAGCTTCGAATTATTTCGTGGTAAGTGAGTTGTAACCTGCAAACCCCACCAAACCCAACTCTAAAAGTGTCATTTGACGCGTGGTCAAAATCGGAACTAACGCCGCCATCTTGTTTTTCCGTTACAATTTTTGTGACAATTTCACAAATGTTTACCAACAGCGCCCTCCTGTCAATGTCATTCAGGCGCCAAAAGTTACTTAAGTGATACGATTTTGGATCTTATTACCTACTTACTTACTTAGTAGTTTTGTATAATTATCACTTGTTTAAAAATCGGTGAAGGAAAACATCGTGAGGAAACCAGCATGTCTGAGAGATATTTCTTAATAGCATGTGAAGCTAAGTCAGAGGCCCTGCAGCATAAAACTCTGACACCAGGTTAGTCAATAACCACACGAAAAGAAGAAGTACCTACCTTTTGTAACACGTACATATTTTAACACTAACTATGAAGATAGATGATAATTACCTGAGTTCCTAAGCTCGTTCACTTTGTAGGCGAGGTTGGCCCACACGCGGCGCGCGGCCACAGCGCTCAGGCGGCCCACGGTCTGCACCGTGTGCATCGCGGGGTCGTTGGACACCGCTACAATTTCCTCTACAATTAACAAACCATTACATTCGTATACATTGTCAACTTTCAGCTAACTACAAGTTGACATGCACTTAGAGCTAGGTTAGTATCTATGTTCGGCGACCCTAGAATGGGGTTAAAGAATCTATGGCAAGCATGCCATAACATAAAACATGACTATTATAAAGAGGTACATTTTTTAAGGTTATATGTACCTACAGGGTAATATACGGAACTACTGATACGATTCCAAAAATTCTTTCACTAATATGAAGCTACATCACTACAGAGTATAAAGCAAAGTCGCTTTTCGCGTCTGTCCTAATGTCTGTATGTATGCTTAGATCTTTAAAACTACACTACGAACTTTGATGCAGTTTAATAGATAAAGATTTTTAATAGATAGAGTGATTCAAGGGGAAGGTTTATATGTATAATAACATGCAATTTTCGTCATCCACGCGGGCGAAGCCGCGGGCAGAAGCTAGTTATCCCTAAGAGAGGTTGTATGTTCTTGAACGGACAGAGTTCGGTTCAGTGCGCAACCTCTTATACAAATAGTAGGTACTATGGCTACTTCGGGCCGACATTATTTTCTCGGATTCGGATCGGGTGTAGTGCAGAACCGCTCTAAGTGTCATAGGCGAACGAAGTCGCAGGCGAAGTGCTAGTTTCCTAGAACGTGCGATTTTACTTTGGGCACTCATGTCGCTAAAATATCTCGATGTGAGCATAAAGAATTAAGAAGTAGAGTCTGCTTAAAACATGTCTCAATAAAGCTGAAAAAATGTATACTGTACGTTCGTAATATCCGTTTACCCTCTGAATAGCCGTATCTACTTTCGAGATATTATTTCAGTTAAGTACCCGTAATCCACAAAATGCCTTTTACTTATCTCTAGATTAGTATAACGTAATCTCTAAGAGCAATGTGGAATAATCTTCAATTGTAGGTAGAATTTAATAACGTGGTCACTAAGTCTTTAATGCATATGACTCACTCACGCGTTTATTTTTGCAAGATGAAACATGTACGTAGCCAGCAGAGAAATATATTTTACGCCTGAATGTCACCGGCAGATCTTTCGTTGTTTTTGGTGACAAATATTACCAGTTACTCTATTTTTGGAAGTGATACCTTGCACTAATAGTCATAATGTTTAATACTACACACAAAATGATCATCGTTTATCCCTTAAATATAATATAGTTCGTATTAGGACCGATATATATACAAAGTGGAGTCTACAATACGATCATAAATTAAACTGCGTATATCTAAATGCTGTCCCCAGCCTGCATACGAAAATTCAATTAAATATATATCCAATAATTTAGTCACTCTAGCTACCCTTAGTCGGTCGTTATTTAAGTTGTTTGACAAAATCAATTTTGGTGTTAGTATTCATTTGATAGTTCCAAACTTCCAAAGTAGTCCTATTCATTTGTATTGTCAGTGTTTTCATTTATGGTCGTATTGTTTCTCCACGTATAACTATGATTGCCGTATACACACTCACACAAAAACTTTTATATGCTTATGTTTATTTTTGTTGTGTCAGAGAATGTTAGTTCAATATTCTAATTTATTAGTAATTAATAGTCTAATAGTTTTAGTTGCGTTCATTCACATAAACCTGTCGGCATTGTTTTCATGCAAATGAAGTTTAATAACTAATAAGTAACAAAACTCACTGCTAGCTTCTTCCTGGACGCCAACGGGGGGTAGGTAGTGGTCGAGCAACTGCATCGCATACATGGCTCCGGCATCGACGCTGTTCACCGCCTTCTGACCGTATGCTGTTGACAGCAGCGCGTTGGCCTTAGCCCAGGACAGTTCCTTGAGGGAGCTGACGCGCTGTTCTGCAGCTACTCGTGCTGTGTAGACCTGGGGAAGAAGTTGAAGCTTGAAAATCGGTTTATGTAAGTCGGACCCAAGTATGGCTGCCAATGTTTGGCCAATATTCTGTTGATTTTGTTACTTGCAATTGGTGTGTAGTGTAAGAGGGAATTTATAAGCTTTAATGGCTCGTTATTTGGACAATAGTTTTAATAATCATAGCCAATAACAACAACAAAGGCCATTATTGGCTACATCATTGAATGCTCATGGATTGATGAGACCATTGTATAAATTTGAAAAAGGTCGTCGATTTTATATGCAATACTTATAAAATCGACTCTTGTTTTTACGAGAGAACATAATTTACTAAACTATATTTAGATACGAGTCTGCCCCCACATTACGCATTACTAGCTTTATTCAGATGTTTAGTGCTACAGCTCAAAGTAGGCAACTATAGATGAATTAATTTGATATTAATTTTAAAAACTGGATTAAGATCATGTCAATGCTATTATGAAGATAATTGAATGCGGCTGATGCATTCACATTTTAAATTAATGAATACAATCACGAAATGATTGGAAAAATTGATAATATAATGGACGTTCTTTAATTAAATAAATAGTGAACTATCTAAATCCTGTTTCGTGTAATACGGGCTTTAGTGCCCGGTTCACCTTGGTCAACTCTTATCATTGAGTGTGACCTACAATAATTAGAAGTCTTGTTGTTAGTCGTAAATAGGTACAGTCGCCAGCACATCAAGTTACCACAAACTGTAAAATTTTCTCAATTGATTTTGAACTTAACTACCAACATTTTAAGGTTTAAAATCATTTGGAGGAATTTGACAGTTTGGTATAACTTGACGCGCTGGCAACCGAACTTATAACCGAACCTACCTATAGAGTATATAAAGAACGAAATGTAATTAAAAACAGAGTATAGAATACACGACACTGAATACTTATGTAAACATGTGGAGAGCTACTGCACGTAGGTAAATATTATGAATTTTCATGACGTTTATGGAAATTACAGCGCATTTCTCCGCATTCGATATTCCACTAGGTCCGTCATACCTCGCTTCCCGCTGCCTGGTGTAAATGTTAGTTACAGAGAACGGTCAAGAATTGTTGCAGCAATTGTAGTAATTAAGTATGTGGACGACATAATGCTTTACTCTTCAAATGCCGTATGATCCCCATAGGTTCATATGAACACATCTCTCGAAACGACAATAAATATACCCGTATAAATCGTTGGAGCTCATATAAGCAAAAGGCTTCTAATAGGCGATCATATAATGGGTTAAATCCACAGCTGCAGTTGTCCAAGACAGCTGTGTTTCGACCTAACTAAGTCTTAATGCTCGCTGATACAAAAGTAGGCTTTTGTTTGTTATGTTAAAGTTTGGTACCTATTATAAACGGCTGATCCAGCCTTGCACAGGCTCAGCGACGCCCTAAGCAGAGGTCCGTACCCCACAGGGGGTGCCCTTAGCGTGTAGTCGCTTAGTTTGTAAGTTTTTAATAAGCCCTGGCTGGAGGCTGCAATTTTATTGTGGCACCTACAGGCAAGCCCGGTTTAGCAGTAGACAACCCTATGGTTGAACTGCGACATCATCATCTGCCTAGTCTTTTCCAAACTATGTTAGGGTCGGCTTCCAGTCTAACCGGATGCAGCTAAATACCAGTATTTTACATGGAGCGACCGCGACATGCCATTGAAAAAAAATATATATTTGGTAAAGCCACATACTAAACCTAGCTAAACATAGCATGGTCCTTCCAGCCCAGTCCATTGTCCACCGCGTGATTGTCTCGTCACAGCAGTATATCTTATCTTATCGGTGCAACGCGGGACTTATCGCGGTCTTCATAAAAATAATACCGGTCCGACTAGTCGCTACCGCTACCAATTGTATGTAAACGCGTTTTTTTATATATTTATAGCTGTTAAACTGGGCAGCTGCTTCTAGAGTATGATGTTGTGTGTATTTTATTGCGATTATTTAGCCACACTGAGCGTGGGATCATCTTTTTTAGATTGGTCACTGTTAAGTTTTTAATTAACTATTCATTTAAGTACAGGAGAACCGACATCTATAAAGCTGTAATATGTAAGACAGACCCAATAACAGGGTCTCACGAGTAAAACAGAAAAAGGATCACCAACAAGCTCTATAAAAAAAAAGTTAAAATGTTGATATTGTCCGGTTATTCGTAGAAAAATCCAGGATTCACCTTTCGGGACGTTTTCAAGGAGAAATTCAGAAGCGAAAAGGTCCCTACGAAGATAATTGTTATGTCCAGTCTTCCAATCAGAGAACCTAATACGTTATCTATGGTCACACGGCGGCTGCGCAGCCACAACAACGTGATGGGCTAGTAGATAGCGCCAGTACATTACACAGGAATGTTCTAAAGTTACATCACTGACTGGTAGGTACAGTCACGAGCACCAATATGTATATACCTAGCAATTTTCGGAAGCGGTTTTCTTGTAAAATAACTATTTACAGTAAACCTATGGATACGAATTACGCAATGTATGTGAAAACATTCAATTTCATTTAATAACTAAGTAGAAAATCGCTTATGAAATTAGTAAACTGTACACATAGTTTTGCTCGTGACTGTACTAGGTGCTACTAACGGCGCACCTGACGTGTTTACAGAAAACTGGCGTTTTAAGTTAGATGTGTACGAAGGGAGAATCGTTTACAATTTCATCGGCTTTGGTTAGTAGGTCTTTCGGGCGAGTTTCAGCTTTCTCTATTTTCACCGGAATTACCCATTTTTGATCATAATTTAAGGATCCTGGATAAAAACGGTAAGCGGGATTATCCGAAAGGGTAACCGCTACCCCGGAACATAAAGGGCTAAGGAAGGAAAATGGGTGGGTTTTAGTCAGAGTCTGGCACTCCCTTCCGCTCCACCCAGAGCGGGAAGAGTTATTTGATGATTTCCCACCCCCAAAAAAAAATTGATTAAACCATATTTGTATTTCCGGCCGTTGTGGCGATGATTGTTAGAGGTCAAGAAGGATAACAAACTGTACTGATACAGATATGCAGTTTCGAAGCAGAAACACAACATGATTAATCTTCAGGCCCATAATAACATCATAAACAACCGCAACCGATCGACACAAAAACTACCGGTTATATGTATGAGTACCTAACTTACCTACATGACTACATACGGCGTAGTTAATAGTCGCAAGTCCCAAACCGGTCCAAGCGCTTCCGACCAACGGAAATGGCACTGCATACTTTGATACAGCATGTTTTATAAACACAAATAGCTCGAGTGACGACCCGTTATAATATGTAATAACATCGCATTGTATGCGACATAATGGTGACCAGACAGTGACAGTACCACATCCTGCCGGTAACAAGGCTGCACTTTGAACTTGCATGCTTATTGGAACACTTCCTGAAGTCTCAGATAATGAGAGTATCCGCGTCCGGAATGTTCTTGTTCGACTTTGAACACTGATTATATTAATTATCTAGAAAAGCGTTCTTAACAAAATAAAATCTACATTTTAATGACGCCACAAACAAACCAAATAATCTATTGTTTTATTTTGTGCTGAAATTAATGAATAGGTACATAAACTTAGTCGTTTTTCAAAATAAGCTAAGTCATGCACGATGTGTCGGTATTTTCAAGATATAAAAAGTTAGATAATCGTAAATGAGGGTAGGTTGTTGGTTGGAAATATAAGATCCTTGTTGTTCCTTATTAAACTATACTTAATTGAGAAACTACTTTCAAATTTTATATTTCCTGTATTAATACTTAGACAGTCTGATTAAAACTTCAAATAGGCTCAATGCGACCTAACAAAAACCTAATGAAGAAAAAAAAAAAACAATTCTTACCTTATTAACATGTGGTGAGATTCTGGACATGACTGCTTGTTTGGTCGTCTCCACGATGACCTTGGGGGGTTCTGTGACGAGGGGAACGCGGCGCTCCAACTCATCTAGGGCTGCGGCCACCTTGGCGTCGCCGGCAACTAGGGGAGCGGCCACGTAGGGCGCCGCTGTGTTCGCTGCGCGGTATACGCCCGCCTCGGCAGTGGATAGTGCCCATTCCAGTAAGGAGTGGGCTCCTGAAGAAAATGTTTCAGTTAATGGACTGCCTGTCTTGTGTTGGCATCACAATAGTTCATGCCTTGATGAGTGAATGTGCAAACATGCAATGGCAATGCTACTTTAAATTTTTTCATCACTCTGAGGGTAGATTGATATTTTTATAGTGTAGTTTCAGAAAACATTCAGATTTGAGTGGGATACCTTTATAACAGACTTCAAAAAGGAGGTTCTGTCTTTTTGTATATATTATTTTTCTAAGTTCATCAATATTTTAGTCTATGTGGTCAGATTTAGATAATTCTTTTGTGTAGATTTTATTAACTTTTCTAGAGCAGTTTTGAGTTAGCTTCAATAATATGTATTTTTCGCACTAAGTCTGTGGATGACGTTATAATAACTTCCTGTCACTGTTATTTCATAGCAGGTAGGCATTCGAATTTGTGTGAATGAGGAAAGTGAAAAAAAAAACTTTTACCTAAAAAAGACAACCAACATTCAAATAAAAAAATTACGACTTTACTTTTTGGAAGTCAGTCGACAGAAAATGCGAAAATACAAAACCAAAGACAACTTCTGAAATTAAAGTTATTTTTACTTTGTAGTATATTTATAGGCAGTCTTTTTTTTGTTTGTTTTCTATAAATAAAAACCAACTGTTACATGGTGATCTGTAGTTACAATAAAACCGATATCTACATGACATGCTTTCAACTAAGTTTTTTTTTTAATTTGGTAGTCATAATTAAATAGGGTAAACATACCGGTTATCGGCCGTTTAAGCGGCTTGTTGACTTTAGAGGTGATTTTTAACATAATGCTGTACTCCAAGATTAAAAAAAAAAAAAACGTTTCAGCCTACAATAGTGAAGTTTCATAAAACCTTATGCTTATAGAAGTATCAGTGATACATAATTTAAAAAAAATATATATTCGCAAAAATTGCAAATATACCGGCTATCGGCCTTTTCACTCAGTTATCGTCCACTAGTGCACTGGTTATCGGCCACCTAATTCACGGTAGAAAAACAACTCTTATTCTGTAGTTCATAGGGTTTATAATAGTATGAAAGTAAAACAATTAATAAATTTTAAAAAGCGGTGTATTTTTAGTCTCTTCTACAACTTACAGCTACTTTTGGCTTTAGAATCATTAAAAATCAAAACAGATTTATTATTTACTAATTACTATCGGCCGTTCTTTTTTCGAAAGGCCGGAATCAGGTGTAATTTTTACCAATTTTCGGCCGTCCATTTAAACGGCCGGAGACAGGTTTTATTTTTACTAGTTATCGGCCGCTAAACATTCGGTATTTTTACAGGTCATATCTTTGAAAATATGAGGTTTACTGGCGGCCGGAATCTAGTTCTAAATTTACAAAACTCTAGCTGTTCACAAATATATTGGAATCTATGTTGGTGAATTTAAGGTTTCTCTAATAAAGGCAAAGTGAAATGACGTGAATAAACCGGTTATGCGACCACCCGGTCGGAAAGTAGATTTTGAAATTAATCGTAACGTATTGTCCGACCACCAAAAAAATCACAAATTATGAAAAGTTTGATGAGTTTGGGCACTTGAATATTGAAATTAGACATGCTAAACACACACAAACCCCATCAATGAACAATAAACCAACAGTAACACGTAAAAACTTACCTTTGAAAATCAATCCACCTGCTATTTTTTTCGCTAAATTTGACACATTTCCAGACACCAAATTTTGAAATGGCGACTGAGGGCTCAGTTCGCACATTTCGAGGCCATGCCGTTGGATTATGAACCGTGTAGTTCGTCCAGATCGAATGGCGCGAAATTAGTAAGGAGCGGTCTATAACACTGTCTATTATTTAAAATAACGTGCGAAGTGGCCGAAAAGGGGTAGTGGCCGGTAAACCGGTATGTTTACCCTATAATGTATTTATATTCTGTGTTGAGTTTGTTTTTGACTATACATTAAGATATTATTATAAATTGGTTTAAATAGATTTTGATTAAGTATAATTAAGATTTTTTTTAATTTATTTGATGTGTGTTTGCAAGCCACTATTGTATTGTGGGATCACCTGTAAGAAGTTTAGACTCTAAATAAAAGCTTTGCGGAAACAAACTACTTAGAATGATTTCAAAATTTAATTGTTTAGGTCAGTAGGTTGTCTTACCAGGATTCTGTAGGATTTGGAGCATACGCTTAAGATGAGCCGCAAAGAAAACAGAAAAAAAATCTGTTTACACAGTTTACCTTCTCTTCTAAGTATTTCATCTTTTAACACTGCTGGTGAATATTAATGTACCCACATATAAAAATAAATCCAATTTTAAACTTGGCAAGTTTTTAATAAAAGTAACAGACTACTTTTACAGCAGACCTAGTCTAAACCAGGAACTTAACTTTGGGTACTTACTTACACAAATACAGGTTGCAAAGAAATTTTATGGCACACCTACCTTTAACTTTGGTGTAGAAGGCTCCTACTTGTCCAACGGCAGCGCCAACTGTGGGCAGTGCCATGGCCTTCTGTACTGACTGCAGCTGCGGCATCGTCGGTGCACTTACTTCTGTAGCCATATCTATCACAGAAGAAAATGCATTTTTTTTTGTGGGTAAGGGTAGATATGAAATTTTTCAAGGAATATTCTAGTTTCAAGAACAGAAAAGTGAGTAAGTATAATACTTTTTCTAATCAATTTCTACAGAAAAGTTACAAGGAAGCATTTTGATTACATTTAAAATTATTAGCGAAGTTAGCAAACCAAATTAGATGGCTGTAGTAGCAAAATTAGCAATCACCTTTATATTGTAATGCAGGGTAAAAATTACTAATATGCAAATTTTAAAATGGAACAATAACAAATTTCGTAATCCACACTTCTTCGCACTTATTAAAGATCGACAAAAGTTTTAAACCTACCTTTGAAATTGACGAAACTTCGTAAGTTGAAAAATACTTTCTAAAATCCGAACAATACAAAAAACTCGGCTAATAATAACTTGTTCAATGCGATTCAAGCGACTGACTGAAGTAAACTGATCATAAAATAGAAAATATATACGTGATATGATGCTTGAACGAGTGACGGCGATGAATAATAATTTTATTTAATAATTTTATGATTCAACGCTTTGTTTGGACTTTGATCAGCTAAAGTTAGAGTTGCGCACTTAAAAAGTTACTAAAAACATACCAAGTGATTAATAACTTTTATTAACTAATCGATTGAACCAACACTAACAAATTATTGTTTTAAACTTGCGTTAGGTTGAAAAAAACAAATAATTTCTAGTGATCAATCAAACGGTTTCGAAAAATAAACCAACATCCATTTTTGTATCTATTAGCTTTACTCGACCCTGCTCTACAGTCTACAGCGTTAGCACAAGTAGTTACATACAAACTTCACTTCGGCGCACCAATTTACCATACCTATCTACCCATTTGCCCTTATCGTGGGAACTTCGGTATACAAAGGGGTAAAAATGCAACGTCCTGTCAAAATTTCAAGACAATCTGTCGACTGCTTTTCGAGTTTTGCGACTATAAACATACTCCTGCTGTTTTATCTAGATATTGATATAACTGAAATTCAACTAACATCTCATAGTTAAGGTTTGCTGATGATAGTAGTCGATTTATCGTTTCAATTTGTTACTTAATACACAACACTACAGGAAATGGAAATTCTCGAATGATAGAGACAGCATAACATTCAAGCGCTAGTTGGAAAGAGATGAGAAATATTTTTTCTCCAGGGTTTACGCAACTTTTATTTTATTTTCAGATCTAGATTTTCACATTTCGTATCGTATTCGAATATCTCAATCTATTTTATCATTCTAACGCACTCGCTATTTTCTACAAATTACTTTGTTAGGTCATGAAAATTACTGGTTGGTCGCCAAATGCCAATGACGAACATTGATCGCAAAATTTGTGGAACGAGGCCAGCATACGTGTACTCACAAACATTGGACGAGAGACGTATTCTGATTGGCTGTCAAAAGATGTCAGTGGATCTTGTTTTGGTTGAAGACTGATGACAATTTGTTTTACAAAATAAATTAGAAATGTCGTGGAATAGCGATACTGTGCTGGAATTCTTGGATTTGTACAGAAGAGAACAACATTTATGGGATCCCAAACATCCTCTGCATAGAAATAGAAGCGAAGTTTCCGAATCCTGGCTCAGAATACAGAGCTCTCTAAGTATACATTATTCAATTACTGATCTAAAAAAGAAAAAGGAATCTTTAATGACGTCCTTCAGGATGCACCTCGGCAAGAAGAAAGCTCAACCACTATATCACACAACTTGGTTCGCCTATTCACTTATGGAGAGCTTTCTTGGCGGCAAATACGAATGTGATAGCACAAACCAATTGGAAAATGAGGTAATCAATCATTTTTTATATACTTAGAAGTAGGTACAATAGCTTTAGACAACTAGTTAGATAAATAATTCAAAACATTTCAAGTTTGTATTTTCAAAAAGTTCCGCACTTTGGAATAATATTGGACCAAATTGGACCCAATTGCGTAATGCCAACCAAACTTTGGGACACATGCGATAGTTTATTGGCTTAGTTTGTTGTTACCAATAATAAGTTTATTGTCAAAATAGAATATTGACTGGCTGACTGACTGGGTGATATATCAACGCACAGCCGAAACCGCTGGACCTTGAGACTTCAAATTTTGCACATACATACTTAGGTACTTATATAATGTAGGCATCCACTAAGCAGGAATTTTTGAGAATTCCACCCATAATAGGGAATGAAGTTTGTATGAAAAATGTTATTCTTTATGTTAATTAACTTGAAACTTATCTCAAATATTTATCTAAGTAAATTAGGTATAAAGCTTGTAATTTTTTGTGTTTATAAACAACCCCTTAAAAGCATCTCCATTTAAGTTTGTATGGAAGAATTTTAACGCGCGATCCGATTAACTCGGAACATAATAGGTAAGTATATTTATAACCAGAAGAAAGAATATCGGGTATCAGGGTTTTCAAAAATCTACTGGGTGCGTCTTTCATTGACTTGAATATGCCCTGGCGGCTGAGAGTATGCCATGCTCACTTTAATGTCTCGCTGATGGTGGCGTGTGTGTTGGATCATTTAGCTCCCTTCAAAATGGTTGAGCTGAATGGTGCTAATATATGCGTCATGTTCGTGAACGGGCGCTGTCAGTAGAGACTGGTCATCTCTTAGCGGCTAAGGCTTGTTTTAATTTAATTATTGAATAGTTTTTACATATTTTATATCTGATGCTTTTAACGTTCTGCATCGTTCTCACATGTATAATATTAATATGAACTATGTAACCAATATTTTGTAACCATATTTTGTTTAAAAGAGTGTCCATGGAGTTTCTTGCCCGTTCTTCTCCATAGGTACCTACTCCTTTGGAATGGGCAACTAGCTTCATTTCTCGGACTGACCGACACCTTGACAATTCAAAAGTGCCTGTAATTGGTTTATTTGAAATAAATACTTTGAGTTTGAGTTTGAGTTCTACCCATAAGGCGTTGAAAAGAGGGAACGAAAGTTTTTGTGAAAAATCTTATAAATTATAAAGTTTGTCATTTATTTTTCTGAACAACCCGTTACAGGGGGATTGGGGTTTGTCAATGTATTTTATAAGTTTTTAGAAATTTATACACTTAGATATTTGACACCTAAAACCCTTCTTTTTATTCCGTTATTGTGATATAACCGGACTCTACTCTACGCGGACGAAGTTGCGGGCAAAAGCTAGTCGGACTATAATATCGCAGTTTGTAAATCCACCATAAGGGTTCCGTTAATAAAATAACAAGCTATTAAGCTGTCTTTCCAGTATCCGATGTTGTAAATAGGTTGAATATTAGCTGCTTTTTATTAATACTTAGGTACTAAATACTGAGTTGGGATCAACGACCATATAGCCCATGGTCCTTGGTTTTGATGTAGCGAGCCCCCACTCCCCAATTTTAATGCGTTTTATCTAGTACTAGCTTCTGCCCGCGACTTCGTCCGCGGAAAATTGCGATATACTTACTGTAACTGTTTAGGCAGCGCATGCAAATAATTCTGTTTTCGGAGGTATTTCTTTCCGACTTGCTAGATGAAAATTGCGATAGCTCGGCAAATATGTATGATATAAATATAATTTATAGCCTATAGCACTCAGGAATAATGTAGCTTTCTATCAATGAAAAATTTTTGAAATTGGATCATTAGTTCCGGAGATTACCCCCTACATACAAACTTACAAAATTTTACCTCTTTATAATATTAGTATAGAGTCATAGACTAGCTGCACCCGCACGGTTTCACCCGCTGCTCGGCTCCTATTGGTCGTAGCGTGATGTTACATAGCCTATAGCCTTCCTCGATAAATGGACTATCCAACACAAAAATATTTTTTCAATTTGGACTAGTAGTTCCAGAGATTAGCGCGTTCAAACAAACAAACTCTTCAGCTTTATAAGATTAGTATAGATAAATATATATGGGTGATTGCACTGATTGCATTAGTCATGTTGATGTGATTTAATTTCGTTGTTTCAGTACTTCACAAATACGGGTAATTACTCCACTCAGCCAGGTATACCGGATCAAACGAACAATATTAACAAAAACTATAACATTACGGATACGAAACATACCACAATGGTCAAACAAAGTAAGCCAGTGTCTCCTTGTCAAAGAAACTCCTCAAATAAGAATAGTTCTGACTTCAATTATGCAAAGAAACGAATGGATGAAGCTGTAACGTATCTGAAGAACGCAGGCGGCGCGAGGAATGATATGGACGAGTATGAACTATACGGGCGGTTGTTGGCGAAGAAATTAAAAAAGTTAGACGAACACCAACGCGATTTGGCGATGCACGAAATCGATAATGTTATGTTTCGCGCCAAAATGCAGACTGTGCAGAGCGCTACGCCACAAGCTCAACAACAACAACAGAGGAGCTACTCTACTCCACCGTCCCCTGTTCCTCGAAAGTTAAAATCTCCCATTTTTATTGTTACGCAACAAAATCCAGCAAATATTCAGTATGAAGATGAGAATATATCGTATCAGGAAGCTTCTCGAGAGATATGAGGACTTTGGATTGAAGTTTGATTGATAGCTGAGGGCATTTGAGAATCCGGCCGGAATCTAATTTAGGTCGGGTCGCGGAAGCACCGATGATATGAGAACATCATTCTATTTTGTTATTTAACTTGTGTTAACTGAGTTTTTTTAAATATTATTACACAAGGTGTAACGCATATCTACCTACTAAGTAAAATGTTTAACAAAGTTAAAATTTAAGCAAGTTTCCTCATTTGGGATTCGTTAATTCTTATTATTATATTGTGATATTTATTTTAGCCTTAGAAGCATAAAGTATTTGTTTATAAATTAAAAGCTTATTAGTTACTTTAAAATCCTTACAAATAAACCTAACACGTACATTACTTTTTCCCTATTTTCTTGCAGAAAAATAAAATCATTGCAACCATTAGACTGATATGTTAGCTAGTATTCAGCTCACAATTCAGCTGCTAGGCTAGGCAGATAAAGAGCTTCTTACGTACCTATCGAACAATCAAATTACTGTACTCTATGGTATCCAAATGACGAGCTTCTCATTAAATTGTTCCGATCGTTGTTTCTTCGTGTGGTAAGTAACTAACCTGGTGTCAGTTTTTATGCTGCCCATGGGCCCCTGACTGACCTAGCTTCACATGCTGTTGAGAAATATCTCGCATCTAGCGACTATCTAGAATAGCACGAATTGTATCATGCTATTCTAATCTATATTTCATCTATGGCAATAAAGCCGATTTCGACCATTCAACCAATGAATAGTGAATTGGAAAAGCTTGAGTGTATTAAAGGAAAAATAAAAAAAAAAACACCTCCGATACAGTTGAACTAAAATTGTATCATGCTACGAATGTATGTATATGATAGTGTTAATGATGTCACATAGTACGAAGTTCAAAGTTCAACATCCTTGACGCTTAGTAATGATTTTACTATTCACCGTACTTTGGATACAAGAGGACTTTTTTTTTTTTTATTTTTTTTTTTATTTTTTTTAAGGCTGGGAAATCATCCAATGACTGCTCCCGCTCTGGGTGGAGCGGAAGGGAGTGTCAGACTCTTACTGACTAAAACCCATCCATGTTCCTTCCGTAGCCCTTTATGTTCCGGGGTAGCGGTAACCCTTTCGGACAATCCCGCTTATACAAGAGGACTTGGATTTGTATTCAGTAACAATTAACATGTAAATATTCATAGAACTGACGTGGCTTTGATAGAAAAAAACTTTTTTACAAAAAATAAAACCGACTTCCAAAACAACACTACAAAGTGACAAATAATTTTGATTTCGGAAGTCGGTGTCTTCGGTTTTGTATTTTAATTTTTTGCCACCGACTTCCGAAATCAAAATTATTTGTCACTTTGTAGTGTTGTTTTGGAAGTCGGTTTTATTTTTTGTAAAAAAGTTTTTATTTTTCACTTTTTAGTTGTGGTACCTACCTACACAACCCTCCCCCCTCCCCCCCAAAATTTTAATACCACTACCTGGTATGTAAATTACAGTGACAGGAACATCGTCCACATATATTAAGTAGGATTTTTTTTAGATTTTTGTTGATTTTTCAAAAACCGCTTATTCGATTTCGATAAAAATTTTATGGGACCATTTGGAAAGTATACCCTTTCCAACAAAAAAAGAATTTTTCAAATCGGTTGGCAAGCAACGGAGTTATGCGCGAACAAACATAAAAAAAAAAAATACAAACATCCGAATTGAGAACCTCCTCCTTTTTGAAGTCGGTTAAAAATAAATAAATATTGTGCAAGCCACTGACGACATTTTTTTATCATTAGTAAGTACTGGTGCCCGTGGCCCATTTATTTAGAATGCACGTACTTACGTACTTATCTAATACTTATGACGGGTCATATTTATAGATAGCTAGATCTCTTTCTAATGGTTTTGTTAATTTTCCAAGTGTGAACTACAATCTATAAATGATTGGAACATAGACCGCATCGGTATGATTGAAAACATGGTAACTACCATGCGTTAGTAGCGTGTTTGGGTCAAAGATCTTATGCAGTGTCAAGTAAATAATAATATTTCTCGTTTATCTTCAGTTAAAAAATTCCATCATTTATGGCATTGCGTTACTATCGGTAGTGTCGGTATGGACACTATTTGTAACTTGCCGTTGTTCAGGGTGACTTGCCTGGAGGTGATGATGAATACGCGAGAAACCATAGTCTGACAGAACCTTCACGCGTCCATGCGTAAAAAACAGTATAATTAATCAAGATTTAAAAGCCTTACCCAAAGTAAAATTTCTAGAAAAGGATTCTAAACGCAAGGGCATAATTCGTATTCGAAGATGATATTCCTCAATATTATTTTAGTAAAGGGTGGACCGATAGATTTAAAGAAAATAGGAGTAAGAAGATAAAACGATTTACAATCAATTTTTAACTTGAAAGACGTCTAAGGATCATATCGTATGTATACCCACCTATACTAACTGATTAGATAAGGTAGTACATATTTATTGTGTAAGTAATTTGAATTAACACTTAGAGTGCATAGAGGAAATTGATGTTCGCATTTTCGGTCAGCTTTAAGACTTTAGGATCTCCTTTTGACGTAATTAAAGTCTAATAATTCGCTTAACATCATGCGCTTTATTCATATCTAATTGTATACAGTACGTGCAGGTATGTAATTAGTGGCTTTTGATAAAAGCAAGGTGCAGCATTTAAAAAAAAATAGTTTCTATTTCAAGGATAGAAAATTTGCACACTGTCTAACTCGTCGTTAGTCTAGTGTTCGCAAGCGTTTACTGCTGAGCTCGGTCTGGGTTCGATTCCCGGGTCGGGATTTTTTTTTATCGCGTTTTCTATCTGGAATTGCTCAGTAGTAGCCCGAAGTCTGGATTTGTGTCCGGTTGGTGACAATAGGCCGAGTACCGACCGAGTAGGAGTAGATGGGACTTAAATATAATCGGTGAAATGTGGGTGTACTATAGTTACACCTCTCGCTAATTTTCTCTTCTCTTCTTCTTCTCAGTCGATTGCGTGCTCAAGTAGGCCGCTACAGGCAAAATTTATCGAACCGGGGTATTATTGACCAACACACCAACACCAAGTGCGAGTGCGGTGCCTCTTATCATCGGACCATCTCCACTCGCTGTAGCGTCGTAAGTGCCCGCTCACCTGCACCTCCGATGACCTAAGGAATGCCTTTGATACGGCGCTGAATGTGGCTACTTACTGGACTCAATCAATACAAAAACCTTAAGAAGGATAAAAACGAAAAAAAAAAGATGGCCAGGCACAAAACTAAACGCCTTTGCCTTGGCGAAGTTCGAAAAAGAATACCTATTTTGTCGTTGACTCGTAGTGATTCGCTTTAAAAAATCGACTAAAAACTTAATAATGAATGTCATGAATAGTTCACAGCTGATCGATGCGTTTCATATAATTGAAATAAGGCACAATCAAGCATAGAACTATTGCCATCTCTGTTTTTCCTTAGGCCGATTCGATAGTATGTTATCCTGCTGTCAAACGTCTGTTGATTTTTGTTTGGATGTCACTTTGTTTTGGTTTTGGGGAAAAACATGATCGTAAATAAAAACGTTTAGAGAAGAAAACATATTAGTATTTGATTCATTAGATACCCAATACCTATTAGAATATAGATCCGGCGGTCATGACTACTATGGTAAAGGAGAAACGTAGAGAAGTAAGTTTGATTTGTGTTCAAACAAAATCCTTTGTCTTTCCATTTGCGCAGCAAAACATTCTGATTGCTAGGAATGTGATACTTTTTATTTGCTATCTGCGTGTCCTTAGTCCTATAATATATATAGTTTTCGTACACGAATATTAAACCGACGAGAGTAACTCGTCATAGTGTGCAATAGCTCACGAAGATTACTGCCAAATCTGCTCCTAATTTTGATTGTACTTTGATCGAAGTCTTATTTATAGGAAGCTTATAAATTTTTACTAAAGGTCCCTTGATTCTGTGTGAACTATTTGCTCGACTGAGTTTCCTCATATTTTGCATACAGCCATGAAACAGACAAAATAAAATGAATCATACTTAAAAAATATTTATTACTTTCCAGAAAAAGAAATCAAAAGAAAGAAGCAGTGCTACTAGAGAACTGTCACCAGTAGCCATAGAGCCTCCAATTCTTGAAGAATTGGTTCACATCACAGAAAGCACTAGCGGGATTGAAACCTTTAAGACTGATATAATAGAATCGGATATTCAAGAAGCTGACACCAGTAATATAAGTATAGAAATAATAGGAGACACTGAAGAGACTTATAGTGAACAAATTATAGAAAAAAATGTAGGTAGTGATGAGAGTATAGCTCAATCTGGCTCTAAGATGGAACAAACTATACATATCAAAGAAACACCACAGATAACAGAAGAAGGTGATAAATCAAATATTACTACCAAAGAGGTTCCATTATCAAGTATTGAAGGCAGTTACAAAGAGTTGAGCAAGCAACTAGAAAGGATAGCAATACCACATGAAGGTACAAATATTGCAGAAGATAGAGAATATGAACTTGTACACCCTGATGCTTATTTGGGAACGGAGAGAGAGCAGATACAAGAAACTCCTTTTGAATATGTAGGAGAAGACATAATGCCATCGGCACCATGCTTTGATGAGGTACCACATACTGTACACTATGAAGAAGCAGAGAGGGTCATAGAGAGTAAGCCTAAAGTAAAATGCATGTCTCTAGAAGATGCAATAAAACTGTGTGGAGGAAGGGAGATGGAAGAAGTCAGGGCCATGAGTGAAAGAGAGGAAGAGATAGTGGAAGCAGGATCTCTGAGTGGACCAGAGCATCCACTTGTTGATTTGTTGTCTACATTCAGGTTTGTATCGAAAAATATTTATGCAATTTAATGTTAAATTAAATATTTAAGAAACATGAGTGATTGTTATCACAAAAATTGAATATCCTTGTCTTTAATGTGTGACTGGATTTTAGCCCATGTTTAGTTGTAAGTTTATAGAGGGTGGGAAATCATCAAATACTCCTCCTGCTCTGGGTATCCAGACTATTACTGACTAAAACCCATGGCATCCCTGTTCCTTCCTTAGCCCTTTTTGTTCTGGGGTAGCGGTAAACCTTTCGGATAATTCTGCTGATACTTGTAAGTGCTAGGCACTCAATTTTGTGGAAGGTATTGCCACACCTTGTATCAGGCTTGGGCAAAATACATGGTGTAAAAATAAATTCTTATTTTTCCGATTCAGATCATCACTAATAGCAGTAGAGCGTGAACGAATACAACTGGCGTGCGGGTTTGCGGACGAAGAGAAGAGAAGAGTCACTCTATGGAAGGTAGAGAAACGGCATGTGAACTTATCAGAGAAGTGCCCGTGTGGGCTTGACGTGCACCTGAGAGCAAGCTATGAGCACGCAGAGTTACTTAAAGAGAGGTTACCTGTTGCCAAGTTGAGGCTGGAGAGTCTACTGAGGGATGTACAGGATTCGTATTGTCATCACCAGCATGCAGCTCTGTTGGCGCATTGTCAGGTAATATTTTATCATCTAAAATGTAAATAAGAGACCCCAGAATAACTAAAGAGTGCCTTGAATATTTCTTGATTGTTCTATGTATGTAAAAACTAAGATTTAACCAAAGTCCAAACTTCTTAAGACACAATTTAATTTTAAACAGAAAAGGGAAACAACATTTTTAACTTTTATTTTCTTTCCATCCGCCCAGATAGAAGAGCTAATATCAGAAACGATACAAAGCAACAAGAGTGTGATACGCGAAGCTCTATCGCTAATACTACAAGCACTGAGACTAAGTGACAATGCGCCTGAAGCGCTCGCCAGCGCGCTGCAGCGGTGGGCTGCAGCGCTGTCAGCCACGCTACTCGACAACCGCGACCTAAAGCAGCTGCTGTTTCTTATACATCATCTGTTTAGGTAAGTAACTATAACCAGTGTGATTAAGCCAGGCACCTTGCTGGATAGCGACCCCTCTCGGTAGCGATAGCATGTTTGTGATGTGACGTCACTCGCAAGGGATGTAATGTCTCCTCAATCTGCCTAGCCTTTTCCCAACTCTGTTGGGGTCGACTTCCAGTCTAACTGGATGCAACTGAATACCAGTACTTTACATGGAGCGACTGCCTGTCTGACATTCAGAACCCACTTACTGTGTACCACGATACCCCTTGGTAACACTGGCTGTCAGAATTTTGGGCTTCTGATAGCCGAAAAATGAGAGCCGGGACGTGCTCTCCGAGGCACGGACGAGTCTCAGTTCATAAAGCTGGTCACCCATTCACGAACCAACCAAGCAAGTGCAGCTTAATCTGATGGATTGACTCGTGCGCCTATTATTACTAAGCCTTTACTACATGATTTATGTTACCGAATTTGGAAGGAACAAGGCAGCACTCAACCTAATGATAAATTGTTCATTGCCCATTACCAAAGCCATCCAAAGACTAAGGTCAATCTTTTACGTGTCTATTAGACCCGGCACCCGTACCCTTAGATTCCAGCTGGAATTCAGCTACAGCATTTGGTGTCAGAGATGGTTATGGTAGTAGTACCTAATTCCCGGGACAAGCTCCATCACAACGTCATGTCGTCTATACAGGATGATTTGGAACCACCTTCCATATTTTTCTAATTATTGGTTTGCACAGACTCCATGATCAAAATTCATTCCTGTATTTCAATTCCAGACAGTCCCGCTCAGTGCAGTGGGCATCACGAATAGTGAACGCCAACGTGGACAGCGCGTCGCCGTGGCGCATACTCGCTCTGCTCTCACTGCTGCTCGCGCGGCCGCGCACTGACACCGCGCTTGAGTGCACTGAGGGTAAGACTATTAGCAAGTAGAGTAGTGAGCAATTAATGTCAAGTAGATTGATCTCTCGAATGTCGTATTTACCCCATTAATAAGAAAAATTCTCTCGAATCGAATCGACTATAAATATAACCGTATAAATCCTTGAGCCCTTATAGGCAAACGGCTCTAAAAACCGGACATCTAATGGGTTAAGGAAAATCACGTTTAAAATGCATCATTACGAAATAAGTAAACGCCCACATTGGGACCGTATGCGTCAGTGTCCACCAAGCGGTAAAGTCCTCGCGGATGCTGACTAGCGCTTCAGTTCATATAATAAGTAACTGTATCAATATTGACTTTAAGTATAAAATTCGATGCAGACATCAAGCGTTTATGCCTGATTGTAGTGCTACTTGCCAATTGATTGCTTTATTCTGACACAAGTTGTGACACAATAATTTGATTCAAACAAAACAAGCGGTAAGATATTAAGTTGTAATGAATCTGTAACTTATTTCCTTTAGTGAGTGATTGTGTAAAAACATTACTCCAACAGGGTTTGTTTACACCTTCATCAGATACTTTTAGAACGGACTATACAGTAATGAATTCCCTTGCAGACGCCGAGGAGGCGTGGGAGGAGGTGGACAAGCACGGCGGCGGCGGCGCAGTGAGCTCGGGCACGCTGCGCGAGCGCGACCTGCTGGCGCTGCTGCGGGCCTTCCCTCTGCGGGACCTGGTGGCTCGCCTCGTGCTGTTCACACATTCTGTGAGTTTAACTACATTAATATTTGAGGCTATCACTCGGACGCGGTGTTTTGCCCATCAAATCACGGAGGATATTTGTGTCATCATCTGCCTAGCCTTTTCCCAACTATGTTGGGGTCGGCTCCCAGTCTAACCGGATGCAGCTGAATACCAGTATTTTACATGGAGCGACTGCCTATCTGACCTCCACCACCAGGTAACTGGGCAATACGATACCCCTTGGTAAGACTGGCTGTCAGATTTTCGGGCTTCTGACGACCCGTAACGACTGTCATAGATGCACAAATGACAGCCGGCACCAACGACTTAACGTGCTTTCTGAGGCACAGAGGAGTCTCGGTATGTAAAGATGGTCACCCATCCACGGCCAACCCCGGCAAGCGTAGCTTAACCTGGTGGATCGACCTGTGCGGCTGTTAGTACTTAGCCACGAGCTCCTTCCGAAGATATTTGTGTGTTAACTCATATTCCTAATACACGATTCCCAGGACATCCGCCACGCCCGTCCCCACGAATGGGGCGACACAGTAGGCGGTCGAGGCGTCGTGAAGGCGTGCTGCGGCGTGCGCGTGTTGCTGCACGTGTTGCAGAGCAGCGCGCGCGCCCACCCTGGCTACTTGAGGTTGCATCACACGTTACGGCAGCTAGCGGCGCGGGCACTGCACGCGCTTGCTTGCTTGCATCTTACTTCTAGGTACGTAACCATGCAATGTAACATACTTCGCAACAAAATCGCCTCCTTGTTGTGTTACATTTCATGTTGCATTGCTTATATTCTGACGGCGTGTGCGTTTCAATAAACATTGTTGTTCACATGTCTACCCACCTATACATACTGACATTTTCGTTTATTTATATTTATAATATACCAGGTCTACTGTGGGCCAAACAATCAGAACATTAAGACCACTGAATTTGGTCTTGTGATACCCCATAATCTGGTGACAGATATAGGGGGTAAGCGGGATTGTCCGAAAGGGTTACCGCTACCACGGAACATAAAGGGCTAAGGAAGGAACATGGATGGGCTTTAGTCACTAAAAGTCTGACACTCCATTCCGCTCCACCCAAAGCGGGAGTAGCCATTAGATGATTTCCAACCCTCAAAAAAAAAAAGATATAGGAGGCTTTACGAGGGGGGGGGGGGGCGTGTAAAAGAGGTATTCCCAGGTTGAGTGACTTTAGGAATTGTACCTGATGGGATTCAAACCTGAGGAAGTGCTCTGGGACTGTGGCTCTTGAACAGTACACATTGCGGACATATGATTTAAAACGTAATTCTTTAAATTTCTAGATCATTCTACGCCCGCGAGTTAGAAGAGAAGATATCGGCAGAATTAGAAGCATCATTCTCAGCTGGGTTCAATCTATTTGAAGCACAGGAATTAGATAAACTGCCAGCCACGTTACTCGCTGACAACACTGCTAAGGACTACTGCATATCAATCATCACTGGGCTACATGGTATTTGGTGTTCTACATTTCTTTTTGGCTTTTCTTTTTTTAAGAAATTTGCTAATTATCTCAAAACTTTCGCTGACGAGTCCTTGTAATTCGTTAATGATGAGTCTCCTTCCTACAGATCAAACTCCGAAACAACTAGAGCTGCTCTCAATAGAGCTACCAGTGCTACCGTGTGATGTGCGCATACGCATAATATCGCAGGCCGCCATCGATCGCACGCAGGACCACGAGCTAGCCAGGATTGTGCTAGAATTTTTGCTACAGGTACCTGGATACTAAGTTCAATTCGGCGAATATTTTTTTGTATAAGTAGATACCATAAAAATAATAAAATAAAATTCATTTAATCCAGATAACATGATCCATACAGTGCAGTTAAATTCAGTATTAAAAATAAAATAAATTGACATAAAACCAAAAAAGAAATAAGCATCAAAATTAAAATCAAAATCAAAATAAAATAAAAAATAATTCAAAATTAAAATAATAAAACATTCTAATTTAAAATAAGATAAAAAAAAAACAATAATAATATCCTTGGACATTTCACACAACGTCATATCGTCCCAAGCTAAGCAACCTAATGCTTGTGTTATGGTAACGAGATGGCTGATAGACTACTTATATACATTTTTTTTTGTAAATACATACATATTACAGATAGAAAAACACCCAGACTCGTAACAAATACTTGCAGGTCGTACAAATATTTGTTCCGTGCGGGAATCGAACCCGCGACATAGTGCGCAGCAGTCAATCGTCCAACCACTGCGCCAACCGTGTCGTCAAAATATATTAAAATATACATAGAAAAATTAAAGAATTTAATCCAGTCGCCCTTTAAACAAATCAAATGTGTTACAGACTGGACTGAAGCGTAAATCGGTATCTTGCAAAGGGATGTGCGATGTGGCTGCGCGGGAGCATGTGGGCCGAGTGCTTGCCGCGCACGTGTACTTACACACCACAGCACTGCATATTCTAGCTGATTTGAATATAGGTAAGTAAGATTATGTTTCAAGCTTTTTTAATAGTTTTGTAATCTTCCAAAAGCTCGTGGCTAAGTACCAACAGCCGCACAGGTCGCTTTACAGGTTAAGCTACGCTTGCCGGGGTTGGCCGTGGAAGGGTGACCATCTTTACACACCGAGACTCTTCCGTACCTCGGAAAGCACGTAAGGCCTGGTCCCGGCTGTCATTTGTGAATCTTGGACAGTCGTTACGGGTCGTCCGAAGCCTGAAAATCTGACAGCCAGTCTTACCAAGGGGTCTCGTTTTGCCTAGTTACTGGGTTGTGGAGGTCAGATAGGCAGTTGCTCCTTGTAAAATACTGGTATTCAGCTGCATCCAGTTAGACGGGAAGCCGTCCCCAATATAGTTGGGAAAAGGCTAGGCAGATGAGATGATGTAATCTTCCAAAAATACTTCGGTCAATGGCCTCTTACTTCTGCTAGCGAGGAGACTACTTCAAGTTTGTATATAAAAATGAATTTATTGCAGTGGAAACCCTAGACCCGTCTTGTGTGAAGACCCTAAACGTTCACAAATGGCGGCCGAGCTGCGTGGAGGTGCACACGCTGTTGGACGAGTGGGCGCGGCGCTGTCAGCAGTTCCTGCAGCATCTGTTACTGGAGATGGATTATACGCCTTATGTGTAAGTCGATAAACCGATTGATTCTTTAATATGGGTAGCATTAGAAGTATAGTCTGTTTTAAAAGTGTCAGATGTAAATGTCAACAAATGGCTCAAAAAATGCACCTTTTCTTTTTTGAGGGTGGGAGATCATAAAATGACTTCTCCCGCTCTGGGTGGAGCGGAAGGGTGTGTCAGACTCTTACTGACTAAAACCCATCCATGTTCCTCCCTTAGCCCTTTGAGTTCCAGGACAGCGGTAACCCTGTCGGATAATCCCGTTGAAGAAAATGCACCTGAGGATGCTTATTTGTAGTAGCACTTAAAAAAAAAACTAGTTCTTTTATTTTATTACTTATGCCAACGGCTTCGCCCGCTCGTATGTAGGAAATTATCCCAAGGGAACCGTACATTTTACCGGGATAAAAAGCTTTTAAGCTAGTCCAGACTATAATCTATCTTTGTGCCAAGTTTCATCCAGATCCGTTAAGTAGTTTTTGAGTTTATTCATTACAAACATACATACATATCTTTGGTCTTTATAATATTAGCATAGATTTGAATACCTACTTAGATCCGAAAATCTGAATTTAAATCATCCTCAAAATGTTTTCAATGGATAATTAAGCACCTCTCGACCCTTTATGAAACATCCATTACTCTTCACAGCGGCCTCCCCCTAGACGTCCAGCTAGCAGTCGGCAGCTGGCTCTGTTCCTGGGTGCTCTCCCGCCCCACCAGCACACCCGAGTGGTGCTGGAGCGTGCTCCGTCGGCTGCGAGTACATCGGACATGTTGGAACTTGTCAGCGGATGTGCCGGCCCCGGATTCGGAGCCGACGGACTTGTTTAGTACTGCGTATGCGCTGATTTCCTCGTCGTATGGACATTGTATTCCGGTGGTGAGTTTTTATCTTTATTTTCATGGTGTTTTTGGCATTTCTAATTGCTTGCTCATGGGATGTGGTAATAATAATAATAATAATAATATAGCATTTATTTCGGGCTATGCCCATAGTGTTAGTAACAATGGTCTTAAATACTACTGTTAGTAGAATAGGTACATGTATTAATTAGTGTGGAGTTTCATCCAATGCTGCATTGGAATGCTGATGTTAATGTAAATTAAACGAATAACACACATATTATTTTATAAAAATATTCCTAAATACTATTTTATTTTTATTACCATTTAGCTTATCTACAGTATTGTCAGAAAGTTTGGTAACTGAACCAAGTTAATAAAACTATAAACGTCAGAAAAACTCTTTTTCTAGGTTTCTGTAGCTCAAAAGGAAAAAATGGAACCCTTATACATAGGATCATTTTGTTGTCCGTCCGTCTGTCTGTCAAGACCCTTTTTTTAATGACATTCGTTAAACGTAAGCGCTACTAACTGAATCAAAAGACGTCCCTCCGTGTTATGGACGTCCGTTTGGACTTTTAGAAATCAGAATGACGTCTTAAAAAAAAACAGAACTCACGTATTTCAAATATCAACATTTTATGGTTTGTTTCCTCAGATTTGTTCGGAAGGAGTATCAGCACTATGCAAGCTGGCTACCACGCGGCCCCGGGACGCAGTTCAGTGCCTCGCCGGCGTCATGCTAGTGATGGCACACTCGCCCGAGTCTGTTACGTATACACCCAAGTAAGCATTACAGTACTCCCAAATTAATAATGCACATGCAGATCTTCGCTAATTGTCGTATTCCCGGAAACACCCGAATCATTGAATCGTTCGAGTCCTAAACAATGCATTTGCATTTTGCGCCATGTTCGAAAGAAATAGGAGTCAATATCATGTGTACACAATCGGAAACAATTCGGGCGGTCGGCGGCGGTCGGCCGTCAGTCAAAGGTCCGTCAGTCGTCTTTATATATTGGTGGTGACTGCACGTGTTCTCTCTGTATGAAATTATATAGAGCTGCTATTACACACCCTTCTTGGTTTTGTTTTCAAAGGTGAATTTAATTTCAAATTTAATTATCTTATTCAAATTTAAATAGTTAATTTTGTAAAATATAAAATAGGTAAATATACTAACATTTTTCACTTTTTTTTAATATTAAAAAATTAAAAATACCTACGTTAAATACATATTAAGAACTAGAAAAAACATTTTAAAATCAGATTTTGGCTTATATAAATTATAGCTCGCTATTTACTTACATGGAATTAATGAATCAAATTTCGTTACCATTAAATCAATATTTATCTCTTTTAGCACAAAACTCATAATTCTACTAAATTATGCATGAAGAAAATGCACTTAGCCACTCTATATACATCGTCTACCGACGCTCGGGGAATACGACTGTTGCCGAACAGTGGCGAAGATTTCTATGCGCATTATCACTTTGGGAGACCTGTACTTTACTGGCCATTACAGGATTTGTCCTAGCGAAGACGCGAATTGTGTGATCTTGGAATGTTTGAAAAGATATCTTTAGAGGAAGCTAACCTGGTGATGACGTATTAACGAAGATAGTGGGGTTAAAACGCAGTACTGGGATGACGGATCTTCCCAGGACTGCCTGGGATGATCTGCCATCATTAGTAATGTTATAAAAAAAAAAACTATTAAAACTTTTGTTATATTATTTCAATTATCTCCCCAAGTCTTTTGTTTTATTACCTCAAATGGTGGTAATAAAAGGCTTGGGGAGATAATTAAAGTAATAAAACACACTACAAGGTAGTATCCAAAAAAAGTTCACTATTGGCTGATATTGATTTGATGATCATTCAAATAGTTCCTATGGGTTTTATTGTAGTGTGTTCTTCCTGCCTTGTGTAAATTCCCTGCGTCTCCCACTGAGATGCGTCAGTGTAACCGTTTATGTTTGCACAGATTCACGGAGCTACTCACAACACTCCTGGGTGCCGGCCCCTCCCTGGTGCAGCGCGCGCTCGGTCGCGGCGGCGCGGCTGGCTCCGAGCTGCTGCTGCGACTGATACTAGCGCAGCTGTCTGATGAGTGAGTCAATGTTTGCGCATAATGTATTGAACGTTTGGCTCTTCTATAATGAGGCACTTAAACTAAAGTTTGCGAATTATACGTAACAGTGTACTCATTGTTGAAGAACCTAATAATAAATAAATAAACACATCAGCTGTAAATATGACGTTGGAAAAAAATTGCGTTCTACCAGCTCAGCATCTTCCAAATTTCATTAATACGCCAGTTATTTTTAATCGAAACTAAATTATTTAGTTTCTTATAAACCTGCAGGCCACTAATGTATGAAGGGTCCGAAGCTAAGTGCACGCTTCCAGTTTATCGTTTCCCCTCACTGCCTTGTAACTTTTGCAAGTCGCCCTTCATTCATTCACTCAGCTTGACTAAACCATCTAAGCATACTTTTCCAATATAATTACTCCCCTCGCCCAACCAACCCCCCTCTCCCAACCAACCCCCCTCTCCCAACCAACCCCCCTCTCCCAACCAACCCCCCTCTCCCAACCAACCCTCTCTCTCTCTCTTCTGGTTTTTCTTTTTCTTCTGAATGAGTACCATTTCATTAAACCTTCGCAATCGCAACGAGCAGGTTGGTCTATTGTTATAGGTTGGGTATCTGGTCAAAACTGTCGGCATTGAATGGAGGCGATGGGTAATGCGCTGGTTCAAATCCACGTCAAGCTGTGTTTTTTAAAGTATTCTTTATAATATAGTATAGTCGGAAAATTTAGCAGTAGGTATAACATTTAAAAACTGGCGGGGCTCCCAAATTTCATTATTTGGGAGCCCTGCTAATTTATATATTGCCAAATATCATCTAAAAAACTTGTCCAGTACCGGCGCAGTCCCGCGGGAAGGCGTGCTGGGCGCGTGGCTGCACGCGGGCTGGCGGCCGCAGCTGGGCGCAGCGGCCGGCCTGCTGGACGCGGCCGCCTGCGCCACCCGCCTGTGGCCGCAGCTGGACGCGTATGCCAACTCCTTGTTGCAGGTACTTTTTGGAAGGGGCGACCAGAATCAGTTATAGTTCTTGTTCATTTTGACGAAATAAACTATTTGACTATCCCATTACCTATGTATTACCTAGTATTTGTTCTGGGTCTGGATGTTTTTCTATCTATAATATGTATGCATTTACAAAAAAAAATTATATAAGGAGTTTATCAGCCAACTCGTTACCATAACACAAGCATTAGGTTGCTTAGCATGGGACTATATGGCGTTGTGTGAAATGTCCAAGGATATTATTATTACCTTTGCACAGGAAGAAAATGCAAAAGAGCACATAAGCAACGCGGTCCGCAACGCTTCCACGGCGCCCCTGCTGTGCGAGTGCCTGCTGCGCGCCAGCCACGCGCGCGAGGCCGGCACGCGGCTGCACGCGCGCCTGCTGGCCGGCCTGCACCAGCAGCGCCTCGCGCAGCAGAAGATACATGTTGATAATGCACTGCAGGTGAGGACTTGTCCCATTATCATATTAAAAGCTCTGCGAGTGCTTGCTGGGAGCACGCATCTGTGCGCGTGACTGGTAAGCGTGCTGCATCAAGAGCACGTGCTTCAGCTGAATATACACGTTGATAATGGGCTGCATATAAACATGTGTACTGGGTGTAACCGAAAGGGTCATACACAAGCAAAAGCAAAACTACAAAAAAGCAAAAGCTACAGACCACCCAACTGAACAACTTTTACTATGGGACCAACTCCGAAATCGTGAAAAAAATCAGCTGTTCTATAAATTTTTCTCGTCGAAATATAGAGAACAGCATTTTTTTTCACGATTCCTTTTGTATGTATAAGTATACCCTTTCGGTTACACCCTGTATACCAGACCATGTTCCACCTGCGGGAGTGTCCCAAGTGCCCGATCATCCGCACCTCGGATGACCTGAAGAATGCCCCTGATGCCACGATCAATATTGATGCCACGGCAACCTTGTGTGCGCATTTAATTAAATAACACCCAGAAAAAGTACAATCGACACGAAAAGAAGGAGGAGAAGATTACTGCGTTAGTGCTTGCTGCTAGCAGTGACGAAAGCACGTCATTAGTCCTGGCTGCCATTATTGTCTTTGACAGTTGTTACGGGTCATCACAAGCCCGAAAGTCTGACAACCAGTCTTTCTAAAGGATATCTTGTTACCCAGTAACTGGGTCGTGGAGGTCAGATAGGTAGTCGCTCCGTGTAAATGATTAGTATTCACTTTTCGGCATCTGGTTAAACTGGAATCCGACCTAGTTGTGAAAAGACTGCTGTGTTATAAAAATTACAATCGGGCAACTTATGTGTTTTATTTTTAATTTTGACATACTTTTGCAGAAAATAGGCGCCAACATAACATCAGAAGAGCTTGTGATATACCGCGCAGCCACTGCAGCTCTCGCAGCGCCTGTGAGCCATCCCTCGCACTTGACGCTGTGGAGGCTATTCATGCATCTGTATTTACAGGCGCCGCCTGATTATGGGTAATTATAACTTTTTAATATATCTATGTGTTCAGGTTTTATGCATAATCAACGTTTGATGTTGGGACACAGACCTTCTCTCGCTGAGAGGGAGTGGGCTAAAATACACCTCGCGGGCCCAGTGCGGGTGGAGGTCACATGTCTTGGTACCCCTTGGTACCCCTAGGCTACTAGAGCCGTGAAGTGGATTGCGTTAAATCCTTGCAGTAAATATAGGCTTTGTAGTCTGTGAAAAGATTTCCAGCGTTACATAATCAGCCTATAATATTCACACTGCATAAGCGGGATTGTCCGAAAGGGTTACCGCTACCCCGGAACATAAAGGGCTAAGGAAGGAACATGGATGGGTTTTAGTCAGTAAGAGTCTGACACTCCCTTCCGCTCCACCCAGAGCGGGAGCAGGCATTGGATGATTTCCCAGCGTTAAAAAAAAAAATATTCACACTGCCGGGCGCAGGCCTCCTCTCTAAGAAAAGAAGTGGGCCATAATCCACCACGCCCGGTCCCAGTGCGGGTTGGCAGATGTCACAAGTCTTCGAATGTTTTGTTCTAGAACATCACAGCTTCCTCACGATTATTTTCTTCATCGTTTTGAGAGCAGTGGGGAGTAAATTTTGTAAAGAAAAGCAAACGCGAGGGTAGAGTGGGCCCAGTGGTACCGGGCCCGACTTACGGGTTGTAGGTTGTGGATTCGAACCCGGACCTGCGCTTTACTTTGTTAAGCATAGTAGCTGCTACTATTTTCAGTAACTAATCGTTGTCCAGTAAGTCCATAAATTACGTGAGGTGTTTTTTTTAATTTTCTGTCGCTCATCCCCCCCTGGTGAGATGTCGTGAGATTTTCTTCAACCCCCTCCCAGTCCCGCAATCTCACGTGAGATTTTTCAAAATGTGGGTTTCTTACGTAAACGCGTTAGATTGTTATTGTAAAAAGAAAAAAAATGTGAATGATCTTAATCGTATTATGATTACGCTTAAGATTAAATCTAAAGCATGTACAATCTGGATTAAATGGACCAAAATAGTTTTTTTTTTGTTTCAATCAGTAAAAAATTGCTAGTAAGATTAGATGAGATTTGATTCGACCCTCTCCCCCCCTAAAATATCTCACGTAATTTATGGACGCCCCCTAACCCAGATTGTTGTGCAGCGTGGTCGCATCGTGAATAATGATGAATAACGTGGATGATGACAGGGTACAAAAAAGAAAATATATTTAGTCCATCAGACAGATAAGAAAAAAAATATGACATACGTATTTTTTGCTGTATCATATTAATTTAAATTTAAATCTTAGATTAAACCCATTAATCTACATAGGAGTGACATGCCATATTTTAACACATGCTATCGATGTAATCTTTGTATTACGTAGAAAAAAAAAAAACGTACAGAGGCCAGCACATCAAGTTACCACAATCTGTCAAATTTCTTTGTTAGTATTTCAACTTTATTGCAAAGACATAAGGTTCATTTTTAATTGAGAAAATTTGACAGTTAGGGATAGCTTGATGTGCTGGCGTCTGTACCTATCCAATATTTTTTAAATAATTTAGCTGAACGACGAAAAAAAAAAGGTAGTCATCATCCCTATCATGTCTTCAATGTTGTCTGTTGCAGGTCAGTCCCAGCAGTGGGCCCGCTGTTCTTCAGCGGTCTCGTAAAATCTCGCACGCTAGCTCAAATTAAACGAAGACTCCTAGAAACTATCACATACCACCACAACGAAGGCGAAACACTAAAGACTGAACACAAATCTATCGATACTAGTGAAACACAATCGACTAATCGAATAGAGAGAGCGACTCCAGTTAGGGCTGAAGTTCAAGATAGTCTGTTACCAGCTTTATCGATAATCGATTTGACGGGAGAATCGAGTGAGTCGAGCGATTACGAGGATAATGCCGATGATAGCCGAAGTGAGAAGGAATCGAGTCCGAGCAGTGAGGCTGAAACGAAGAGGAATATATTTAATTTGATAGCTTATCATGCAGCTGCTGAGAAGTAAGTGACACTTATTTATTACTAGCTTCCGCTCGCGGCTTCACCCGCAAAATATGTCGACAAATTATACACATAAACCTTGCTCTTGAATCACTATCTATTAAAAAAACCGCATCAAAATCCGTTGCGTAGTTTTAAAGATTTAAGCATACATAGGGATATAGGGACAGAGAAAGCGACTTTGTTTTATACTATGTAGAGACTAGCTTCTGCCGGCGGTTTCCGCGTGGATGTCAGATATCCCAAGGGAACGTAATGTAGAGCCTAGGTGAAACCTTATGTGGAACCTAACTGGTCGGTAAGAAAATAGCTGACAGCATTCGACCTTTCAAAATGATGGAATATTTTGATAGGTTTTTATAAAATAAATGATTGATGGACTTTGTCAGTAACCGTGCTACTAAACGCATGTATTCTTTAAAAGTAATATAATAATAATATTCCTTGGACATTTCACACAACGCGTATCGTCTCAAGCTAAGCAACCTAATGCTTGTGTTATGGTAACGAGATGGCTGATAAACTACTATACTATAGATAGAAAAACACCCAGACTCGTAACAAATACTTGCAGGTCGTACAAATATTTGTTCGTACGAGAATCGAACCCGCGACATAGTGCGCAGCAGTCAATCGCTCAACCACTGCGCCAACCGTGTAATATAATTCAATAGCTGCTGCCCCGTGTGTTTCTATTTGTAGGATTGAAATCCCTGCACCACAACACACTTGATATTACGAGCTCTACCACTGAGAGCTCTCTAAGTGAAGGCCTATCTGGTCTTCACCGGGACAATAAGTATCCTGTGTGTTCATCCAGGTCATAAACTACCTCCGTACCAAATTTCATCCAGATCCTTCAGCCGTTTGAGCTTGAAGAAGAGACAAACATACAAACTCAGTCACAAACTTTCGCCTTTATAATATACTAGCTTCCGCCCGCGGCTTCGCCCGCAAAATATGTCGACAAATTATACACATAAACCTTCCTCTTGAATCACTCTATCTATTAAAAAAACCGCATCAAAATCCGTTGCGTAGCAACTTTTTTAGGAATTTGGAAATGTTATCTATTTAACCAGCTTGCGGTAAAATCGTAGGAAGTAGAGTTCTGTTGTTTCTGTCCACCCCTTTATATGGGCGTGAGCTTATGTATGTATGATAAGCTCCGGGTAAAGCCGCGGTCACACGTCCTGGCTTGGCGTGATATTATGTCTTGTGAGAACGCGGGCCGGCAGGCCGTGGGAACAGCCGCACCGGAAGAGGTCTGTCGGTAGAGTACTCGGTCAACCTGACAGGCATATCAGACAGATACGTTCTGATCCAGCTTTAATTACTACCGGGTTTATTATGGATATCCGGCGATTGAAACAGGCACTAATTATGTTTTCAGATTACTCAACGATTATTTAAGTTGGCTGGAGCAAGGCGAGAATGTGCGCGTAGCTCCTCACTTTGCTGATATTGCAAGATACATCCCAGAACATGTGAGTTAATATAATGTTTGTATTACTCCAGTTCTATTTGATTGTGCTGAGATTTATATATTTTTAAATTCATTCATGTGTTTTGTATTCTTTTTTTTTTTATTACATATTATGAAAACAGCAATAACTTTCTTATGATAATAGATGGCGCCACTTGTCTTCGAATCATGATTTAATTATATTATTACAAACAGAGTATAACCCAAATTGACTGTCAAATTTCAAATTAACGTGAGCAAAGCTGCGGGCAAAAGTTAGTAGAAAATAATTCAGTTTCAATGATACTTTTTAGGCTCTAGAAGCAGCTTGGAAACGCGCTGTGTCTCGTCCGTTACCATCCATAGAATTGGACAGTTTCCCCTCCGTGACCGTACAGCCGCCGCCTGACGACACCGCACCGCAGACCCCCTTCCACATCGCTGTAAACACCATACTCAAGATAAAGGATCGGTCAAAAAGAAGGTTTGTTGAATGGTTTTTTTTTAAGCGAAAAAGTCTTTATTGCCGTTGTGCACTTTAAAAAAAAAATTGGTAAAAAATGTTAAACTCGCGTCAAGATACGTGATCTGGTCGAAAATTCGTAAGACGAAAGGAGAGTAGACCGCCTGCGCTGCGTAGGACAGGAATTATCTCCCTCTCTTTCTACCATGAGGCGAAAATGTATGCCTACGCCTGCTGTTTCGATTAGTAATTAATAAAAAAAAAAAAAAATTTTATTAAAAATTCAGTGTTTTTTATATTTTGCGATAATATTCAAGTTTTCACTTCTGCCGGCACTCGCGGAGTGCAACCGTTTTTTTTTACTTAGCCTACCGGCCCACTGCTGAGCAAAGGCCTCCCCTAAATCTTTCCAGACATCTTTCTCTTGAGCCACCTCGATCTATCCCTTGCGGTATGCGTCTAGGTCGTCTCGCCACCTCTCCCTGGGCCGGCCTCGACGGCGTCGTCCATCCTCAGGCACCCACCTTGTAGCGACTATTGCCCAGCGGTCACTCTGCATGCGGCTAACGTGTCCCGCCCAATCCCATTTTAACTTTGTAGTCTTTTTGCCAACGTTAACGTTCCCAGTTTTGGAGCGCAGCGTGGTATTTCGTATTCGGTTAGTTCGTTTAATACTGGATTTTGTTTTAGGATTATGTTAAATTATTTTAAATATTTTTTTACAAACACACGTCAATAATATGTTTAAAACTAGATGAGGTAGGTGTTTCCTATCTGACTACTCTGAAGAAAGGTCGAAACAAACTCAGAGCTCTTTTATTGTCCAGACATAATCTTGGTCAGATCATATGAAGACCATGCAGCTTAGGTTGGTGTCTGAAATGGTCTTTTAAAGAAAGAACCAAACAGATTGAGTGGGCCTGTCCAGTCAGTACACGCATTTGTTTTCAATCGTGCAGCTCAACGAACTTAAGGACCTCAACGTCGACAAACAATACCAAAGATAAGACATTTTGGTTGGCCGAATTAAGTACTCGCAACTGCCGGAATGTCGAAAAATCGAACTGAGGAAGAAATGGAGATTTAACTTAGTTAAGAATAGTGTTATATTAGCTATAAAATAGCGGCAAATTCAAAAACCTAGCTCTGGTATCACTGCTTATAGTAGGTAGAATACATTTTGATACCTGAAATACATCATGAAACGATTCTATGAATCGATACTGGCTATCAGTGGCGAAAGCACTGTAAGCGGCTTCTCTTCGGAGGTTTGCATCATCATGAAGTTGAAACCATCGCTTCGCTTTGAGTTCTCTCTTACAATTGATACCCCGCCGCTACAGTCTTACGCTTTACCCAAGATTATCTTTGGACTATCCTAATCCAGTTTTTATTTATCTCCCAAAATCAGCCTATTCCATATGATCGCCCGGCCCATTCATCTAGCTACTTACGGAATACCTGAAACTGGTAGACTCGATGCAAAGAAAATCATTTATTTCAACATTAAAAATGTTAACTTCATCAATGAATTAAATGCGATCAGCATATCTTGGCGGCATTTAAGACCTGTCAGTGTCAATACTCCTAAAAAAAATGATACTGAGAGTCCTTAAACGGGGTTTACTTATATGCTGATCGCGTTTAGTTTCGTTGATAAAATTCGCCCTAACAGAACTGCAAATATAGAAAACCTTCACTCTTTTTCTGTTCACAGGCGAAGAAGAACATCGATCAAGTCACCAGTAGAAGACGTGGACTTCACAGACGCGCGCACCCTTACGTCGCTGGTCGACAAACATTTGAATAACATCGAGAGGCTTGCACAGTAAGTTTTATCAATAAATCATTTATTTATTGAAAAATACACATAAAAATTACTAAAATATTAGTATTTAAGTTCTGTCTAAAAAAAGAAAACAATATTGATAACTTATTATTAGAAGGTCATGATTAAAAAAAAAATACGTCTTGTACAGCCTTGGTAGTCGTCTCTCTTTCCTTTTCTAACTCGCTCGTATTTCTATCACGGCATGGTCTTGTATTCGCTGTCAAGGTATAAGGTATCTTTGTCTTTTGTGTGCACTGAACAAATGGTTTATTTATTTATCTTACAGAGAATGGTGTACAGAAGTGGCTCGCGTGTCGTCATTAGACAGCCGACTATGGGAGCTGGTCGGCGCATTGCGCGTACGACGTGCGTTACCGCCGGTGCGCAAAAACTGCGCGAACAAGTGCAAGCCCATCACTATCTACATACCGGTACGTATCAAAGAACAGTTCCCGAACTTAGTGGTCGTCAAATTTTAGAAAGAGATGGTTACAGATGTGTGAGTGGGACAAAGTTTGTCTAAAACTCGATCGCCATGTTTAGTACTGCGTCTTGCTTTACGTTGCTGCTGACATCTGACTTTTGCAAGTGAGTGCGTTAAAATTGCACTAAAAATGCAATGTATCATTGTGTTAAAATCCAATGGGCTTTTCTGTTTTTTGGATGTAGTAATAATCTGGATTAAATAAACTTATTTTTTTTTCTTTTTTGTTTTCATGCAATGTATAACCGTGATTATCAGCATTAACATTGTTATAATAATATTTGTTTTTTTTTTTTCAGGAACAAGAATGGTGTATATCAGTGGACGCAGAGCGCGGCGTCAGAGAGAACCGAGCGAGCGCGCGCGCAGCCGTGCGCCGCCTGGCGCGCGCGCGCCCGCACGCCGCGCGCACGGCCGCTGCGCTGCATACTATTGCCAGGTAATACTGTTTTTTTTTCATTTATGGTAACATACGGTCGTTGGCCCAAATTAAACACATTTTTTTGTTTTGTCGTATTTCTTTTGAATCACGTAGATGGAGTGACGTAAGCTAATTTAAGTTGGCTCTGTAGAAACGTCATTTCAGTCTTCGAGATGCCGAACGTGTTCTACCGAACGCACAAACGTCTACAGGCAGCAGTCTCGCCACCTACGGAAGAGTTTTCAGTTACATAGAAACCTGCCTTGTCGGGATTGGGGGGCGTACCTTGTATGTGGATGGTTGGAGAGGAAGACCGAAGAAACGATGGATGGATTGTGTGATCGATGATACTGCTTGAAAAAGTTAAGTAGAAGAAGATGGAAAATCACAGCTAGGATTACCCAAGTTTTATTTGTACACAGACGTATACGCAGCAGCGAGGCAAGTGTGCGCGTCGTGGAGCGCGCCTGGGCCTGCGCCGGCGCAGATCACTGCGCGGCGTGCGCGCCGGCCAGCTGTGTGCTCACTGCTCTAGTCACTGACCTGGCGGAGGTAATTACATACATTGGAAGCTTCTTCGCTTCTAAGCGACACGCATTTGTTTTGTGTGGTATTCACGATATGACAAAACTTCGAGGTTGCTAAGTTTACATAAACTTTCGGGGATACATTTTCTAAATTATGGCGGAAAAACGCATCAAAATGCATAGTGAAGTTTAGAAGCACAACGCGGTCACAATAGGGTAGTTCATAATATTTGTCGATATACGTAATTATAGAAAGATATTGCTTGTATATTTTTGAATCACGAAGCGAAGTGGGGAAAGTGGAATATTTTTGTATAATTAAATTCAAAATTCAAATTCAAAATCATTTATTTGCTAATATGGGTAAATGCACATGCACACGTGAGGACCTAATGGCTGCGTCAGTGAACGGTATTACCGTTGCTGAATTTTGGGCCAAAGTAATTTAAAATATAAATAATTATATTTAAGTACTATTTTTGCCATGGACACGCTAAGAAGAAGATGGGTAATGTAATTACGTAAGGTTGTTAGCAGAAGAGTACAGTTCCGACCATATTACGCCTCGAGGCATGCAAATTACAAAATGGCAGTAAACTATCAACACCGTTTTGGAATAGCATCATGGTAAATATCATTAAAACAATAATAATGTAACGGATAAAAAAAAAATAGTAATAATTAATTCTGTTTGTTCCTTAAATGTCCTTGCTTATCTCGAATATAAACGAATTACTTTTTCATCCGATTTAAAATGATCGATAAAATATGAACCAAATGTGTCCAGCGCTGGATATGCCACGACGGGCGGCTGTCGGCGGGCCTGCTGGCGGCGTGGGCCCGGCAGGCCCGCGGGCCGCTGCAGGCCGCGCTGTGCGGGCCGCTGCTGGCCCCGCGCCGCCTGCCGCCGGCCGCGTGGCCGCGCGCGTACTCCGCGCTGCTGGACTCCAAGCTGCCGTCGCACACTGTGTTCAGCTATTTGTCTAAGGTTAGTTTCTTATTTCAATAATATGTCATTTCGAAACTCGTGTCCAATGCGTTCACTTGTATAACCTAATTTGATAGAATTTTCCTGATATTAACGCTCCAGACAACTTAATACTATTCATACAACATCATGCTGCCTTATTCTCTAGGAACTTGACAAGTTTGACAACCAGGCTCACTAAGGGGTAATGTATTCCTGTAACTGGGTTATGGAGGTCAGGTAACTAGTCCATGTAAAATACTCGTACTCAGCTGCATCCAGTTAGATTTTAAACCGACCCCAACATAATTGAGAAAAAGCAGGCAGATGATGATGATTCTCTAAGAACTTTGCATAGCTAGTAAAACATCTCTTTATGTGGTGTTTTGTAAGTCCAGAGATACATGACAATCTCATAAATAACGTAAAACCAAAGAGCCTATGCTCACAATTTGATTACGCGTCATAATCCACATCGACTACCCGTTTTTTTCCTTTGTTTTGAGAAATATGCACTTTAACTTTCCTTGGCAGCGCGTTATACGTGCGTCATCGGCGCGTTAGTAAACCTCCGTGTGCATAGATATATAGTCCCGGGTTACATCACACCACGAAGGTTGAGGACGTCGTGGAGTATGTACGAGCGAAGACCAGCTGGACCTTATGGGTCGAGAACCTGGAGTCGATAACACAAATTTCAAGTCGTTTGTGGTGTAAGCTGCGGACTGACATGATATTGAGACCTTCCTCAGGAAGGGGAGTTATGGCCGAAAGGTGTCGAGCATCGGCGATTCCGCGTAATGCTACGCGACAACACGCAGCGCAACACGACGCCGTCACTTCGTGAACAATAGCATTTATTTTTGTGGTTTTTATAATAATGTATGATAGTCTGTAAAGTACATAATTATGTTATGGGTCTTTGCTACCTGAAATAAATGATATATTATTATTATATAGATCCAAAAATCGATAATCCATTTGTGTTCCATAACCATCAATCACCTTGCAACTATCTTGTTTTTATGTAACGTTAATAATAAAATAGTATGACGGCTAGTTAATTTCTCTCCCAGTTCGAAATGTCCCGCTGGTCAGAATCAGCAGAGCCGAGCCAGCGGCGGGACATGCTGGAAGCCCTGACGCGCGCCGTGCAGCGCTGGGGCCCCGCGCCGGCCGCCGAGCAGCTGGTGCTGCTGGAGTTGCTGGGCCTGCACAGCGCACAGCTGCTGGATGCCAGGGAGCTGTGCGCGCATGTGCTGAGGTGTGCCGCAGCAGCTGTCAATGGCACGCTGCCGCCTGCACATTGGACGCATGTGTTGAGAGCCGTGGATGCCAAGGCGGCTGAGGTTCCGTTCGATCAGGTGAGAAGTACTAGGAGTATGTAATTTTGTATTACAGTTCTGTAACCGAAAGGGTATAGAACTGCGTTTACCAACTAGTGGCCACCTAGGTGGACAATCGTCTGTATCGGGTCGGTGTCCTTATTGGCTAATGTTTTGTGTAGTAACAATCAACTAGTATTAATAATGAAACAAAGGCAGAAATGTACTTTCGTCCGCGGCTTTGCCCGCGTGGACGTCGGAAGTTATCCCACAGGATTGTAAATTTGTAACTTTAGGGGGTGAATTTTTAAAAGGGTTAGGCTGTGCGTTGTCTATTAGTGTGTATATGAATTTATTATTAATAGACAGCCTTGTACCCGGTTTGTTTGAAAAAATGGCGAAAATTATACTTCTATACAAGCTTTCATTCCTCTTTTAGAAAATCAGTTAACGTAATACAGAGTGTAAACGAAAGGGTATATTATACATACAAAAGCATATGCTACAGACCACCAAAATGAACAACTTTTACTATGGGACCAACTCCGAAATCGACGAGTCACGTGACCAAAAATGTATAGAACAGCTGATTTTTTTTTGAGTTTTCGCAGTTGGTCCCATAGTAAAAGTTGTTCATTTTGGTGGTCTGTAGCATATGCTTTTGTATGTATAATATACCCTTTCGTTTACACTCTGTATTACGTTAACTGATTTTCTAAAAGAGGAATGAAAGCTTGTATAGAAGTATAATTTTCGCCATTTTTTCAAACAAACCGGGTACAAGGCTGTCTATTAATAATAAATTCATATACACACTAATAGACAACGCACAGTCTAACCCTTTTAAAAATTCACCCTCCTAAAGTTACAAATTTACAATCCTGTGGGATAACTTCTGACGTCCACGCGGGCAAAGCCGCGAACAAAACCATGTACAAAAATACATTTCTGCCTTTGTTTCATTATTAATATTAGTTGATTGTTACTACACAAAACATTAGCCAATAAGGACACCGACCCGATACAGACGATTGTCCACCTAGGTGGCCACTAGTTGAACCTAGTAAACGCTTTCATACTGTGTTAATAGTTCGAAGCCGCGCTGAATTTGAAGGGAGGCGCAAGTACCTTTTCAGACGCCCGAATAACCTCGCCATAAAATAATGTCGTTTTTTTCAGTTAGGTCACCTTCTCCGCGAGCTGGGTGTGGCCTGGTGGGCGGCCCGCACGGGCGTGAAGCGCGTGCGGCACACGCAGCACGCTGCGCACGCGCCGCACGTGGCCGCGCTGCTGCACGCGCTGCAGAGAGCGTTCGTTGGAGCCGCTACTAGGCTGAGTTATGCGCCGGAGAGAGGTGCGTCTAGACTATGTTCTGAAGAGTATCACAGAATTTTGTACAAATGTACTATTTTCTGGTGTAATATTGACGCATCCACGGTTATACACCACACGACGCTCCACTAAGCCGATATTTTTCTTTATCCAGGTGTGTAACCTATAGGTTCCACGATATACTTTTATTGTTGGAATAGAAAGAAACAAAAAAAATACGATAAGAACACAGACACAAAAAGAAAAAAATAGTTTGAGAAAATATGCGTCGTAAATATTATATGCTGATTCACTGCCTGAGTAATGACTATCATTGGCGTATCCCGAGGTTCTCGTAATCATCAATAGATGGCACTAGAAGTAACTTGGAGCTGTGCATCGTTGTTCTAAATAAGCAGTAGGGCATTTTATGAACATCAAATAAATTAAAACAATTCAATCTTCTTCTTCTTGTGGTTAGTGACTAACCTGGTGTCAGAGTTTTATGCTGCGCATGGGCCTCTGACTTAGCATCACATGCTGTTGAGAAATATCTCAGGCATGCCGGTTTCCTCACGATGTTTTCCTTCACCGATTTTAAGCAAGCACGAGACTTGCACTTGCTTACACTTGCTTCACTTGCTTTATATCGGTGTAGGAACAATGCATTTTGTGAATTTTGAATTTGCAATGCACTGTGAGGTTTTCATTGCACGGCAACGATTTTCTTAAAAGTAGTATCTCCCCGCCAGTGGCGTGGTACGCGTGGGCCGCGCTGCAGGAGGCGTGGGCCGCGTGGCTGTCGCCGCACGCCGCCGCGCCGCCGCTGCTGCCCTCCACGGCCGAGCACGAGGCCTACACGCCCATGCTGCGCCACTTTGTGGATAATGTACACCAGATCATGCTGGACTGTCCTGGTGAGTGATGCAGATATGGTATACTATACAGGGTGTAACCGAAAGGGTATAGACATACAAAAGGAGATGCTACAGACAGAAAATCAACTTTTCCAAAGAAACTTTTTTTGTATACTCAATAGCTGCTAACAGCTGATCGGCGCGAAGGTCATTGAACTTTGCGCGCGCCAGTTGTATTGTTATTGTGATAAAAATAAAACTATTGAGTATACAAAAAAAGTTTCTTTGGGAAAGTTGATTGTAATCATGAGTACAATCGCGTGTTTAAATATCAATCACTAATTACCAATCATCTTATATAGTTCAGGGAAGAGCGCTCTTGTCCAAGATACAGATATTCTTTTGTCTACTTCAGACACAGATGTTTTGTCGAATTTCTGTTAGTGTAAGCTCATTTTTTTGTAACCCATACATTGCCATGAACACGTATGTGTGTTGAAGGAACTGAGCTTAGAATAGCACAAAAAATAGTGGCAGTGTTTGTGTTAATACGCTCTATTTGTCACCGTTTCAAATTTTTCACAAAATCTATGAAACTGAAAGAAAATTAAAAATAATATTTTACAGGTTCTGAAGTCCACCTCCTCCAGCAGATATTCGAGTGGTCCGTCCAGACGTACGTCACCGTGCAGGGCTCCAACGCTCCCACTGCGCCGGGCGCCAGCTCACAGGAGAGCCGAGTGCAAGCCTCCGCTTTATTGGCGGAACTAGCCAAGTTACCGTGGACCGAACACCAGTGGTTCTACGGCAAGTGTTTACAGCAAGCGTTACAGGTTAGTGAATAATGTATATCAGTTTTTAACACGTCTTTGAGAAAGCGAGGTTAATAATCTTGCCGGGTAAGTGGGATTGTCCGAAAGGGTTACCGCTACCCCGGAACATAAAGGGCTAAGGAAGGAACATGGATGGGTTTTAGTCAGTAAGAGTCTGACACTCCCTTCCGCTCCACCCAGAGCGGGAGAAGTCCTTGGATGATTACCCAGCCTTAAAAAAAAAGCTTAATAATCGAACTGTAGGTATGTAATACGGCATAAAGTGTCGATTACTAATTAGTTCGATCGGATGCCAAACTTCTGTTTTCAATGTATGTATTTCTTTTTATTTTTGCCGTATCTTATGATTTTCTGATTGTCTTCAACAGTAAAACTGACGGTGTTGATTTACGTTTTAGTCTATACTAATATTATAAAGAGGTAAAATTTGTAAGTTTGTAAGTTTGTATGTTTGTAAGTTTGTATGTAGGGGGTAATCTCCGGAACTAATGATCCAATTTCAATAATTTTTTCACTGATAGAAAGCTACATTATTCCTGAGTGCTATAGGCTATAAATTATATTTATATCATACATATTAGCCGAGCTATTGCATTTTTCGTCTAGCAAGTCGGAAAAAAATACCTCCGAAAACAGAATTATTTGCATGCGCTGCCTAAACAGTTGTTTAAAATTGAAAGCAATGTATGGCAACCCGGTTCGCCTTAATTATTTCTACAAAAAAGTCCGCGACACCACATTTCTATCTTTTGTATTTTAACTTTTATATTTCGTTTTATGTTTTAAAAAAGTATTTTTTCGACTTACTTCTGTTTGGATGATTATTTAAACAACAAAATATCAATTCTTATCAAATAAAATTATTTTATGATCACAAGGACATCACAGAGATAAGATTTGCCCTCTACAGTATGTCAATTGGTCATATATTTTCCGAGATAATATAAAATTACAAAACGCAAAATGCTAAAACATTCGCCGAGCTCAACTATCATTCCTACTTCCTACGTGCTTTGTGCGGACGTTTTATCGTTTAGAGAAGCTTTAAATTAAATAGGTTCCTCACTTAAATTTTATATTTTTAACGTTAACATTTTTAAATGATGGTTTGTATTTTGTATATAGGTAGTGTAATATCTTTTGCCAGCGGCTTCGCCCGCGTGGTTGTTGGAAATTATCCCACGGGAACGGGTACGTTTTTCCGTGATAAAAATTAGCCTATGTGTTATTCCAGACTATAATCTATCTCTGTACGAGTGGCGCGCGGAGGTACTAAGCCGGGGGGAAACTCCGTTTCCGCAGCAAATTGCGGCGGAGCGGACGGACCTCCGGCGCGATCTCATGGCGGCCTGGAATCAGCGACTGTCGCAACCCAGCGCAGGGCACGCCACGATAGTGGCGGTAAGACCCCTCTTTGAGAAGTAGCTAGAGAGGCGTTACGGCGCCCTCACTTACCGCCTGACGCAGGTCCTCACCGGGCATGGATGTTTTGGGAGGTTCCTGCACATCATCAGGCGGGAGGAAACGCCCCATTGCGAGGATCGCCCAGAGGACACGGTAGAGCATACGGTGCAAACCTGCCCCGCTTGGGCGGAGCACCGCCGTGTCCTCATAGAGCCGATCGACGGCGGCGACCTCTCGCGCCCGGCCCTGGTGCAAGCCATGGTCCGGGGCGAGAGGGAGTGGGAGGCAGTCACCTCCTTCTGCGAAAAAGTCACGCTCGCGAAGGAGGTGGCGGGATGGGAGAGAGAAAGGTCCTCCCGTCCCAGCCGCCGCGGGAGACGCTCCGGGCGTCGGGAGCCACGTGACGACTCCCGGCCACCGTAGGCGCGGGCCTGCGGGCGGTGGTTAATGGGTGACTCACCGTCCGATCAGCACCAGACCCGTGCCGGACGGCGCGTATATGTTCCACGCGCGCCTCAAAGAGATGTCAGCATATGAAGGGGCTCCTCAGGGCCAAGCCTGCCGGGTAAGCGGGATTGTCCGAAAGGGTTACCGCTACCCTGGAACATATAGGCTACCGAAGGAACATGGATGGGTTTTAGTCAGTAAGAGTCTGATACTCCCTTCCGCTCCACCCAGAGCGGGAGCAGCCATTGGATGATTTCCCAGCCTTAAAAAAAAAAAAAAGGGTGTCGTAAAAGGCGACTAAGTTGAGCAGAAAAGATCACCTCGGTAATCTTTGAAAATTCTGATCCGATTCCAAAAATTCTCTCACTAATGGGAGCCTACAGTATTGCCGAGTATCATAGGATATATTTAATGTTAAACTAGAAATTTTCCGCGGACGAAGTCGCGGGCAGAAGCTAGTGTACTATAAAGTGACATTGCGGATATTTCGACATTTTATAGTGCTCTGGATGACTGTGTTCTTACCTGAGTATGGTCAAACGATGCACGTGTATCGAGATCAATGGTTCTGGGCTGAGGGACAGCTTCTGAATATATTATTTCCTGGTTTCCGTCTAGATGTCGACCAGCACTGACCAAGAGTTGACCTCCTGGTGTTGCTCCACCTGGCGCGGCACGCTGTCCGCGACGCTACTGCGGGACTGTGACGCGGCTCAGCTGGCGCCGCACCTCGCCTCGCTGCTGTACCTGTTCACTGGCACACACCTGCCGCACTCGCACCAGGTTATATAATGATGAATCACTACATAGTATAAAACAAAGTCGCTTTCTCTGTCCCTATATCCTTATGTATGCTTAAATCTTTAAAACTACGCAACGGATTTTGATGTGGTTTTTTTTAATAGATAGAGTGATTTAAGAGGAAGGTTTATATGTATAATAACATGCAATTTCCGTCATCTGCGCGGGCAAAGCCGCGGGCAAAAGCTAGTAATATACAAAGCTAAATATTCATAAAGATATGTACTACAGAAATAATTCTGTACATATCGTTATGAATATTTAGCTTTTAAATGTAAATATGATGAGTAAATTACCTAATTTTCAATATTGCGTCATGACGGAAAATGTACTAACTTGTTGGTTTTTGACACCAACATAACAGCATTATAAGTCTATAAACCAACCAGCACCAGGAAACCAGCATGGCTGAGAGATATTTCTCAACAGCATGTGAAGCTAAGCCAGAGGCCCATGGGCAGCATAGAAACTCTGATACAAGGTTAGTCATTAACCACGCAAAAAGAAGAAGAAGAGGCCTATAATGCCCACTGCTGGCACACAGGCTCCCTCTTTTCGAGAGGCAGTGGGCCGTAATCCACCACTCGCGCCCGATGCGGGTGAATATCTCAGTGTTTTGAATTTTTGGTTAACAGTACCAGCACTTCCAGGAAAATAACTTGAAACTTCAAGTAACTGCCATCTTTTAATTTCTAAACCAATCTGTCATTAAAAGAAGCGAAAACTTAGCTCTAAATTTTCTCTATGTTCAGATATTAGACGAGGCCTGCAAGTTACCGTGGTATCGTCTTCCGGAGATCGCGTTGGATGAGGCGCTGGATCGATTCTTCATGCTGCACCACAACCCTGCTCTACCTTACCACGACCTGCCGCAGTTCAGGTACCTATATACACATTTTTTTTACAAACTCTTGTTTCAACTTTCTAAAAAGTGCGCAATTAAAGCCCAAGACTTGTAAAATAATGCAGAAAATGAAAATGTTCTTTCTGAATCTTCCACTGTCGAGATGTTCGTGGAATGGAATTTAAACTTAATGTTGTCAAGATTGAATGAAACTTGATAATAATTAGAGATTCTGAATAAACTATTTGAAACAGTCAAAAATAAAATATGAAATCACATGGAAAAAAGACCGCTCGTCTTAAAAACTTCCATCACCGAACAGAAATTAAATATTATGCGAAGATATAATTGTAAAATTGCATTTAACGCTAATAAGTATTCCATTTGATTCTAAAAATCTGCGACGTCACATTGTTATATTTCATACAAATCACGTACAAATTCTGCGTTTTGACAGTTCAAATAAAGTAACGTTATTGACTAGGTACCCTCTCAAATGCCCAATTGAAATATACGTAACCTTTTTGCACAACAGGTTAATCCTCGCAGCGTGCGGGCTATCCGTCGCCGCTAGCACAGTGCAACCGGGCGGCACGCACCCTGCGCGTGCGCGCGGCGTGTCGCAGTGGCTGCGCGGGGCCAGCGCGCCCGCACTGGCCGCGCACGTGCCCGCACACGTCACGCACGTGCTGCGCACTGTCACTGAGCTGGGTACGTTGTGTGTCTTTGACACTAGTACAACAGAACGTTATGACCCTGAAATCGTTCCTGAAAACTGATTAGTTTACCATTTGTGTTTATCAGGAACAAACAACATCATCATCAGTCTCCTGCCCTTATCCCAATTTATTTGGGGTCGGCGCAACATGTTTTTTTCTTCCATACTTCTCTATTAGTCGTCATCTCGGTTGTCACTCCCTTTCTAGCCATATCATCTTTCACACAATCCATCCATCGTTTCTTTAATCTCCCTCTACTTGTATAGCCATCCACATTCATGCTCACAACTTTCCTGACAACATTTTCTTGTTTCTAGCGCCGTATTTGGACGAGTCCGCGGGTGAAATAGAAGAACTGCTGAGTCGTGCTGTTGTTATAATGTGTATGGAGCCGGCTGCAACGGCTGCGTTACCGGTACGCACTATACTTCTCACTTATTCACTTTTTTTATTTTTTTAAGGCTGGGAAATCATCACGAGAAAGGATTGTCAGACTCTTACTGACTAAAACCCGTCCATGTTCCTTCCTTAGCCCTTTATGTTCCGGGGTAGCGGTAACCCTTTCGGACATCCCGCTTACCTCACTTATTCACTTACTCTTGTCTATTTTCTACTTGTCAATAGTAAGTGGCGCTGTCGCTTATACTGTTTCTACCCGTAGAACAAGTTGCAAGATGGAATTCGGAAGCCAGGATACCCCCCTTTCGTCCTGTGAACGTATAAAATGAACGCACTATACATTCGAAACACAAGGAATTTGTTGTGTGTAATTAATAAATGCCACGTTTTTGTAAAGCCCTACATATACAATATTTCATCGATATCGCGCAATTTTATCAATGTTTTCATGGTTAATTTGCTATACAATAATGTTTAAAACTATTTTTATGACAGGTATGGGTAAACTGGGTGACCAAGTGTCCCCCACGGTTAATCCGCGCATGCGTGTCAGCGGTGGCGACGCTAACTGCATTCGAATACTTCGCGACGCTTGCTGACGCGGCTGTGCGAGCGCTACTGCTATGCAATGGTAAGTTAGTGTACCGACTGTTAGAACGAATTGTGGTAGAAATTCACTTTTGATTAATGTATGATGGAATTTTCACCACATTTTGTAAAATTATGAAAATGATGTATGGATACACGAGGAGTAAAAAGATCTATCATGGAGTCATCTATAGATAATAATTGATGGGAAAGGACTTTTATATGTAAATATCTTTTGTAAATATGTGAGCACCATGTACTTTTGACATACTTAAGTTACCTACCATTACTATATGTGTTTTTCTTTTCACCTTTTGTGGTGTAGTGTTTTTATTCTGGGTGCATCGTCTTCACATATAATGTTATAATTCATGTATACAAAACATTGTAAAACATTTTAAAAGAGTAACGGTGGAGTTTCTTGCCCATTCTTCTCCACACGAAACTACCTTTTGGAAGGGGCGACTAGAATCAATTCTATTTCTTGTTCATTTTGACGTTCAAAAGTGCCTTACTTGTGCCTATTTGAAATAAATGATTTGACTTTGACTTATATTTGGTGTGAAAATGTGCAATGTTACGCATACACAGTTAAGTTATAATATTTAACACTTGTTTTGGTATGAAAACTTGGAACTTTGATCTTCAATGACTCCGTAAAGTCATTGAAGAACAAAGTTCCAAGTTTCCAGAAGGTATGATGTACCAAAAAATTACATCGCAATGTCGGGACGAACACGTCACTCTTGGCTTCGTTACACGCATTATTATGTAAAGTTTCTACAGATTTATGATACTCAGCATATTGGTCACTATGTAATGTCCCGTCACTCATAGAACCACCCGGCTGGCTTGAGATCCGCCGGCGCTGGGCGACGTGCCCGTGGCGCGCGGCGCACACGCTGGCCCAGCGCGGCCGCCCGCACGCGGCCTACGCCTGCGCGCTCGAGCACGCGCATGCGCCGAGCACAACGCGCGACACATTGTCGGCGATATTATCCGCTGATATACACTTGTGAGTAAACAGTAGTACAATAATTCAGATTTAGGCCCGGACTTCACCAAAGCGGAGATGTGCGGAGAAGTTCAAAGCGGAGACGAATAGAAAGACGAACGAAGACGAGAAATGTGTGAATAATGAAATACTATTGCTTGTTTAAAAAACATCTCCTCTCCGCTTTGATGGAGTCTGGGCCTTAGGCCTGCATGCGAAATTGCGTTTAGCGTTATAGTTAACACATGTCTACATGTGTAAAAGAAACACGTTAAACTGAAAAATAACTTTAATTTCGGAATTCGGTGGCATAAATTGAAAATATAAAACTTCTAAATTCAATGTTGTTTTTCAGTTTGATGTGTTTTTTTTTGGAAGACCGTTGTTTTTTTTTTGAAAAATCTTCTATTTTGCATTGTTTAATCACCCCACTCAAATCTGTTTCCGAAATCCGTATACGAGTTTTGATACTCGACTCCTTCACTTCTATCGTGTTGTCATAAGCACATACGCTATTTTTTACTTCGGTTTTGTGTTTTGTGTGGCTTTTGTTTTAGAAAATAAACCAACGAAATCTGTTTCCATTGTAGCATCGACAACGAACCAATCGTAGCCGTGTGGATATGCTACGCTTGCCGCATAGCTGTGTGTGACACTGACCAGTCTGCCGACGCGCGGGAGGGCGGCGCGGCGGCGCGGGCGCTGCTGGCGCGCTGGGCGGAGCAGCCGCGCCGGTCTATACTGAGGGTCGTCACTATGCACGCGGACACTGACAAGCCCACTGCACTGTGAGTAATATATGCTACGCGTGCCGCATAGCCGTGTCTGCCAGCTCGCAGTCGGCGGCTGGGCGGAGCAGCCGCGCCGGTCTATACTGAGGGTCGTCACTATGCACGCGGACACTGACAAGCCCACTGCACTGTGAGTAATATATGCTACGCGTGCCGCATAGCCGTGTCTGCCAGCTCGCAGTCGGCGGCTGGGCGGAGCAGCCGCGCCGGTCTATACTGAGGGTCGTCACTATGCACGCGGACACTGACAAGCCCACTGCACTGTGAGTAATATATGCTACGCGTGCCGCATAGCCGTGTCTGCCAGCTCGCAGTCGGCGGCTGGGCGGAGCAGCCGCGCCGGTCTATACTGAGGGTCGTCACTATGCACGCGGACACTGACAAGCCCACTGCACTGTGAGTAATATATGCTACGCGTGCCGCATAGCCGTGTCTGCCAGCTCGCAGTCGGCGGCTGGGCGGAGCAGCCGCGCCGGTCTATACTGAGGGTCGTCACTATGCACGCGGACACTGACAAGCCCACTGCACTGTGAGTAATATATGCTACGCGTGCCGCATAGCCGTGTCTGCCAGCTCGCAGTCGGCGGCTGGGCGGAGCAGCCGCGCCGGTCTATACTGAGGGTCGTCACTATGCACGCGGACACTGACAAGCCCACTGCACTGTGAGTAATATATGCTACGCGTGCCGCATAGCCGTGTCTGCCAGCTCGCAGTCGGCGGCTGGGCGGAGCAGCCGCGCCGGTCTATACTGAGGGTCGTCACTATGCACGCGGACACTGACAAGCCCACTGCACTGTGAGTAATATATGCTACGCGTGCCGCATAGCCGTGTCTGCCAGCTCGCAGTCGGCGGCTGGGCGGAGCAGCCGCGCCGGTCTATACTGAGGGTCGTCACTATGCACGCGGACACTGACAAGCCCACTGCACTGTGAGTAATATATGCTACGCGTGCCGCATAGCCGTGTCTGCCAGCTCGCAGTCGGCGGCTGGGCGGAGCAGCCGCGCCGGTCTATACTGAGGGTCGTCACTATGCACGCGGACACTGACAAGCCCACTGCACTGTGAGTAATATATGCTACGCGTGCCGCATAGCCGTGTCTGCCAGCTCGCAGTCGGCGGCTGGGCGGAGCAGCCGCGCCGGTCTATACTGAGGGTCGTCACTATGCACGCGGACACTGACAAGCCCACTGCACTGTGAGTAATATATGCTACGCGTGCCGCATAGCCGTGTCTGCCAGCTCGCAGTCGGCGGCTGGGCGGAGCAGCCGCGCCGGTCTATACTGAGGGTCGTCACTATGCACGCGGACACTGACAAGCCCACTGCACTGTGAGTAATATATGCTACGCGTGCCGCATAGCCGTGTCTGCCAGCTCGCAGTCGGCGGCTGGGCGGAGCAGCCGCGCCGGTCTATACTGAGGGTCGTCACTATGCACGCGGACACTGACAAGCCCACTGCACTGTGAGTAATATATGCTACGCGTGCCGCATAGCCGTGTCTGCCAGCTCGCAGTCGGCGGCTGGGCGGAGCAGCCGCGCCGGTCTATACTGAGGGTCGTCACTATGCACGCGGACACTGACAAGCCCACTGCACTGTGAGTATATCTTATTCGATTATAATAGAGACAAATATCTTTGTCTCCCTTACTAATTGATTAAAAAAAATAAAATTGTCTCATTAAAAAGGCTTTTATTATTCCATGGTCAGAGGAACCAGTGGAACCCTATTACTAAGCCTTCATGTTTATCTGTCTGTCACCGAAAAGTTATGTTCTTACTTTTTAAGTGTAATAAATAAGCCAATTGAGTGAAAGATACACCAAACTGTCAAACTTCTCCAATTGATTTTAAACCTTAAAACGTTAATGGTTAATTGTAACTTGTAGTGCAGATTGTAGTAACTTGATGAGCTGGCAACTGTACTTTTGTTACTAAGGTCTCTATCGTGACAAGTAATAAAAGGAATGTAAACTACATCTTTCACATCATTTCGTCCCTTACATTGCTTGAATTCAGTCAATTTTCTTGAATCAATTTTCTTAGTTACAAAATCGAATCAATACTTTCTTTTTCCTTTCAGTCACCGCCTTCTCTGCCGCTACGCTCAGTGTGTCCTCTCCCCTGACGACAACACACGTCGAGCGTACGAGACCGCATGCAACAGCACGCTGGGCGCCAACAATGACGTCAGCAGCTGGGCAATCAGCCCACAGCTGGACAAACTCGTCCGACTAGCTGTCAGACTGTGGCCAAAGCATGAGAAGTACTTCCAGTATGAGATGGAGGTAGCGCCTAGTGTTAATGTTGTGAGTGTTTGATATTTTTTAAGATACTCGATAACAATACTCGGAACTAAACTAAATAGTGAATGTAATATTTGTTTTATCGTACCCAAAGTCCGACAGTGTTATTCTCTAAACATTACTAGAAAAGAAGTTGAGCTGTGAAAAAGAAATGATTTACACTAAAATAAAAATAGTTTACCTATCTACGGTTAGGGTTACACTTGAGCAAGGTTTTATTTGCTAACAATGACGTCAGCCCACTGCTGGACAAACTTTTTCGTCTAACTGTCAGACTGTGGGCAAAGTATAAAAAACTTCTAGTATGAGATTGAGTTAGCGCTTGGACATGTTGTGAGTGTTTGTGATTTTTAAAGATCAATATTCTATTCTATACTGATTCGTTCCCCTATTTTTATTTTTAATCGTACGAGAATCCTTTAGTCTGCTCCTAACATCACAACGAATGGAGTCAATCTGTGATTCAGAAATGATTTAATCTAAAAACATCCAATTCTCAAACGACCACACAGGTCACTTGAGCAAGGTTCTAAGAGCCACGCTAGACGCTAACAATGACGTTATCCCACTGCTGGACAAACTTTTCCATCCAGCTGTCAGACTGGCCAAAGCAGAAAAAGTACTTTCAGTATGCGATAGAGGTAGCTCTTGGTCAATTTTATGAGTGTTTGCGATGTTTAAATATGTAGTAAATAATATTAAATTTTGATATTACATAGGTACCTACGTAATGCCGGTTTTAGTCTGTGTTGTACACCTTGTTCATGAACCGAAATTATACCCCTAGACTCACCTCATAGTCTTGTATTGGAAGGCAATTAAAAAAACCGCCAGTCTGAACTCAAAGAGAAAACTGAAAGTTTGAAACCTAGAAGTTAAAGAGAATTTTAATTAGTTCTTTTCCTGTGAATTATTAAACTGAGGGCCAGACACCACTTCCTATATTTATTCATTTAAAACATAAGTTATACCGTACATTCTGCGTTCACATTGGGAAAGAGATGAAGCTATAACTTCTGCATAGCTCCATCTTTCTCATACTGATGTAATATTAAAATAATACTGATTTAAGAGGTGGTGGTTGGCCCCCGGGTCGTATGGAAATTTACAAGTATTATTTCGCTGTTATAGTGTTGCCAAATTATTTAGAATATTTAAAAAAATAATTAGATTGATATTTTTAAGCGCAGTTTTAACTACTTATTCATGTTTTATAATATTAATTTGTTTATTATATGCGTAGGAGACTGTTATTTAAAACTTTATTAATTTAGAATCTTAGTAGATATAATAGTAACCACTCCTAATTAAATTGGTGGCTTATTAATGGTGATAATTAGTTGCTAAGATAATATGTGCTAGCGTGAAGACCTGATAGGCCTTAGAGAGCTCTCAGTGGTTGAGCTCGTGTAGTGTGTTGTGGTGCAGGGATTTCAATCCTACAAATATTACTTTTAAAGAATATATGCGTTCAGTAGCACGGCTACTGACAGAGTCCATCAATCATTTTATGTATAAACACCTATAAAAATATTCCATCATTTTGAAAGGTCGAATGCTGTCAGTTATTTTCTAACCGACCAGCTCACCACACAGCACACAGGGTCTCCACTAGCGACCATGTTGTCGGGGGCCTTTTATTGAGTGTGCAAGTCACCCCCTGTCATTTTATCTTTGTATCGTATATAAAACATTGGTCAGAGGGGGCCATAGTTTTTCCATAGTCTTAGAAAACCAGTTCACTTTAGCCACCCATACCCACACCCATACAATATCTTTGTTTCCATGTTCTGCAATAATCACCAATTGGGGTTTTCCTTGGGTGCATTTGCATAGTGTGAACGTGGATAACCGTCGTCTGTTGGTGTCTCATTTCATAAAAATCTTCTGTCGGGCCTCTGTGAGTTTGTTTCGGCACCCCAAAAGCCTTTCAAAGTGCCGGGGCCCCAGGATCCCGAGACATGTAAAGACACAATCCAACAAAATTGATTCAATTTGATTGGCAGGCGTAGAAATTAAGGGTGTAACCGATATTGAATGATTTAATTTACTTGCGTCATTCAAGTTGAGACTTAGGTGAATCTTATAATATTGTCTTATGAGCGCGAATTCGTTTGTTAGTTTGTATGTAGGGGGTAATCTTCGGAACTACTGACCTGATTCCGAAAATTCCATTGTGAGAGTCATTGAATGAGAAGGTACATTATCCCTGACTGTTATTAGCTATATTCCCTGACTGTTATTAGAAAGTATCCTCCGGAGCTTGTTGCAAGCAGACGTGCGTTAGAATATTACAATCGTTTTATTTATATTTTTTTTAAAAGCCTTACAAAGTAAAGTTATCCCTATAAGTGCGGTGTTAAAGTCAAATTAACATTGTAATTGTCTAATTACTCAGGACCTTGTGTCCTCACGCGAAACTACGCCGGCGCGCGCGCAGCACCGCTCACCCCCGCGGGTAAAAGAGAGCGTCCGATATTTTTTCGCCTCCTCGCACGCACTCGGAACACTTGACCATGAATGTGGACAGAACATCACCCAGTGCGACACTGATAAGCGGCAGCGAGAGCGGTAGCGGATCTGTTCCTAACCTATCTACTTTAAGCGATGACGATATACGTGCTAATATTACATCAAGAAAGCGGAAGGATCGCACAGAAGAAATTGATTATAAAAAGGATTTTACGAACTTCCGCATAGAAATGATGAACTTCCTAAACAATTTTGGCAGAACACAAACTGAAAACCTAAACCAAATTAAAGAACAAATATCAGATATCAAGAATGAAATTAAGACAATAAATTTAAGTACCGAAATTTTTTCTCAACAGCTAGAACATGCAAATACAGAAATAGCAAATATAAAAGCTAAAACATCTACCACTGAGGATAAAATAAAAACTATAGAAACCGAAATATCACAGATTAAAAAGGAACAACACACAAAATGTTTGGCAATAAAATCGCCCGCCGAGTGTCACGAAAACCTCATCCTAGAGCTTAAGGATCGATGCGACCGCGAGAAGAATATAGTGATTGTGGGTATATCGGAAATAAACGACAAAAACTGGAAGTCGAGACAACATCACGATCATCAGGAAGTTGTAAAGTTAATTACAATGCTTTTTGAAGACTGCCCCAAGCCGATTAAAATTACGAGACTAGGAAAGTATATACAAAACAAGAACCGACCTATAAAAGTTCACTTTGAAAATATCGAGACTGCCAAATACCTGTTAAAGAATAGAACAAAACTACCTGAAAATATACAGTTTTTCTCTGATCAAACCCCAAAACAAAAACAATACTTAGATTCTCTTAAGGAAGAGCTAAATAAGCGTACACAGGACGGCGAAAAAAACCTCACTATTAAATATCTGAAAGGGACACCTACAATAGTTGCTGCAAACCAAAAAAACCAATAAATGCCCCATTACAAAATTCCAAACCGACGGATAGTTCTAAGAAACTATGTCATCAAATAGTAAACAAATACGAGGACATTCCATTGCACCCGTCCTCCCTAAGATTCCTGTATGCGAACTTACGCAGTATTCGCAAGCCGGGGAAGTTTGATGAAATAAAATGCATCCTAAAAGCCATCAATAAGACTACTCATCTAATGATTTTCACTGAGACATGGATTAACTCGGAGTCTGATGCGAAACTATACCAACTACCTAACTATAATCATATCTATAACTATAGACAGAACTGTAAAGGTGGAGGAGTTTCCATTTATGTACACGACAGTATTAAATATGATATAACGGAAGAACTATGCGAGAACGGCAACCACTATTTATGGATATATATTAATAAACTATCATTAAATATAGGTGCGATTTATAAACCTGGAGATACCAACGTGAGCAACTTTTTAGAAACATATTCATCACAATTAGAACAACGAAGAAGGTCGATAATCTTTGGTGATTTCAACATTGATTTACTTAGTGCGAACAGTAATGTATCTAAATACCAACACGGAATCCAAGAAGCGGGATACAGAATAATAAATAAAATCAAGAAATCATACAGCACACGCGACACGGCCACAACCAACACAATACTTGACCATGTATGTACTGACATAAGCAACCATTCTCTCAGCCTATCGATAATAGAATCAAGTCTCTCTGATCATAAGCAGATATATCTCCAAATAGGAAAGCTGTCTCCTCAACGTACCAAAAGAAAGCACTATAAGGCACTGGATTATGAAAAGTTGTACAACAACACACTAAAAGCAAAATACAGCAATGACAACCACGACTACAACCAACTGGAGACATTCATCTCAGAACAGATAGACAAGAACAAAATAGATAAGATTAAAATTCTAAACCCCCCCCAAAAAGACTGGATTAATCAGAACATTACAAACGCAATCGATTCACGAAATAGTTTATGGCAACAAACCAAATCAGACCCAGATAACGAGGATTTACTGGAAAAGTTCCACAAAGAACAACGGAAAGTGAAGATGCTAACAAACACGAGTAAAAAGACCTATTACTATAATTTATTTCAAAATTGTAAAAATCAACCAAAAAAAATGTGGGACTTGATTAATAGCTTAGGATTAAATAAATATAAAGACAGCCCTGCTCCTCCTAAACTTTTGTCAAACGCTGGACTTCTGACAGAAGGAAACTCGGTATGTGACTTGTTTAATACTTTCTTCTCATCCATAGGCGCAGACTTAGCAAAAAAAATACCAGAAACATATCACACAAACACAGGCAACATTCTTATGTACGACCATAACAACACACATGACATAACACTAAATGAACTAACACCGTGCACCATGGATGAAATAATTAGAATCATTGACGACCTCGATAGTAACACTAGCACTGGTCTGGATGGTATTAGTACTAAGGCGATAAAATGCTTAAAAAATATAATAGTTGAGCAGTTAACTAACTGTATAAACGCCTGTCTACTACGTGGTACTTTTCCCGACACCCTCAAGGTGGCTAGGGTCAGTCCTATTTACAAATCTGGAAATAGAACTGACCCAAGCAACTACAGACCGGTGTCTGTGTTACCTGTTATGTCCAAAATATTTGAACGCGTATTATATAGCCGACTAAATAACTATTTGACAGATAAAAACTTTTTAATAAACGAACAGTATGGTTTTCGTAGTAAATCAAGTACTCTGTCGGCTGCAACAGATCTAGTCACCAAAATTAAAACCTGTATAGATCAAAAGAACTATGCCTTAGGAATATTCATCGACTTAAAAAAAGCTTTCGACACCGTGAGTCATCAAAAAATGCTACAGAAGCTAGATAACATAGGTGTTACAGGTACAGCACATAAAATGTTCAAGTCATATTTGGAGAACAGGCATCAAGTAGTTAAAATAGGAAATAATTACACTAGTTCGGTCCAAAATATTTCATACGGCTGCCCTCAAGGCTCAATTATTAGTCCGTTACTTTTTCTAATTTATATAAATAATATTAATAAAATAGGGTTAACAGGACACCTAACACTATATGCAGACGACACCTGTCTTTTTTACTTCGAAAAATCAATTCATAAAATTATAAAAGACGCTCAACATGACCTCGAACTATTAAACGAATGGTTAAAGTACAACCTTCTTACAATCAATGCGTCGAAAACCTCATTCATGATTTTTACCACTAAAAATAAACGTATACCAGACTTCTCGCCACTTAAAATAAATAACGAAATAATAAAACGTTCGACCAATGAAAAATATCTTGGATTAAGGGTAGATGAAAAACTAACTTGGAAATTACACATCGACCATCTCAGAAGTAAATTAACATCGTTACTGGCAGCTTTACGGAAAGTAGCAAACTGTATCCCAAATAAAGTGCGCACTTTGATTTACAACTCATTAGTTAAATCGCACTTAGAATATTTGATTGAGATATGGGGATCCGCAGCAGTATCAAACTTAAATTCACTTCAAAGAGTTCAAAATAAAATAATTAAAACCCTGTTCCATTATCCTTATCTTACTCCAACAAAGACCTTATACGAAAAAACTCAACTATTAAATATTAAACAGCTATACATTTACTACACCTGCATTCTTATAAAAAACATAACAACAAACTCAATTCAAACTAACATACAACTAAAGAAAAAAACAATATCATATAACCTTAGAAATAGATATAAAAACACACTTGAAGTTATCAGCGCACGCACTAATTACGGTAGAAAGACCATATTGTTTGAAGGAGCACGGCTGTTCAACGGATTACCGGACGATATTAAAGAGTGCCATAACATAAAAGAATTTAAAAACAAGCTTAAAAAACATGTTTCAACATTGTAATCTCTAATACCCTGGAGGAAATTGTACTGTACTATACTTATTACTTTGTATCTCATTATAAGTGGACTGTAAGTTCTTATGAGAATAAATTTCTTTAAACCGATATTAAAAAAAAAACACGCGGAAGAAATCGTAGAGCGAAATGAAAAGTTTTTATTCAATTAAATGATATTACTTAAGGTTTTCAGCGTAACTTTTGAATCGTGCGAACCTTAGTTTATATCTACGAGGCGTATTCTATTGTGCTATTTGTTTTAACTAGTCAAGAATTATGACAAAATTATAGTTTACCACCAAAAGTAAATGTATTCAATTAAATAGTTATTTTTGTACCTTTTTATATTAAATTCGTGAAATTGAAATGAAATTGTATTATTGGGGCAGCAAGCTGTTGTGAAGTAGGCTTTGCAGATGGCCGTATAGTCGAGCTCTTAATTCCATTACCAATTTTGACGTCTAGAAAATTGAAACTTTACTAAGGTTGAAGCAAAATTAGCCATTGACGTTTCATGGCGTTCAAGTGACATTCAACCTTATGGCGGTAAAGCAATTGGGTATTTGCGGTAAGGGTAAGGGTAGTCAATAATGTTAGTTTTTATGAACTGCCAAAACGAGGAAGTCGTACGTGATTTATATGAAATATAACAATGTGACGTTACAGATTTTTAGTATAAAATGGAATACTTATTAGCATTATAGGCAATTTTACAATTATATCTTCGCATAATATTTAATTTCTGTACGGTGATGGAAGTTTTTAAGACGAGCGGTCTTTTATCTATGTGATTTCATATTTTAGCTTCGACCGTTTCAAAAAGTCAATTACGAGGCTGACTATACCAGTGTGACATGTTTCGTATATTTTGCCGAATCTCGAACGAACGATCATGTATTTATGTTCATTTAAGACACGAAGCGATCCGTTACATATGACCAAGTTGCAGCGTTGCATGCTTCACCTACTTATAGTTGAATGTTAGAATTAATTCCCAGTTCAGTTTTCTGTGAAAATAATGATTTATTTAAGGTGCTAGTAAGAAATATAAACATATCATACACACAGGTTTGTAGGACCCAGTTTTAAACTTTGATTTACGAAAGATACATGATACAGGGTGGACGGTATGTTTAATATTTCATATGTGCAAAGGATTATGAACCTCGCTAATTTTGTATTTTATAACCAAAGAAAAATTTCAAGTTTCAACGCAGAGAGGTTCCGATTATTGAGGGGCGTTGAGTTTTTAAATTGATTTTATTATTTGTTGTTATAGCTGTAATAGAAATACACAATCTGTGAAAATGTCAACTGTCTACCTATTACGGTTCATGAGACGCACGCTGACAGACAGACAGATGGACAGACATCGGAGGCTGAGTACCCAAAAAAGTATCAGTAAGTGTAAAAACTTTCCCTAAGTTTTCCTATTTTAAATACGTAAATAAAATAGAAAATAAATATTGTTACCGAATAAACATAGTAATACTGTTAGATATAATAATAATAGTGTGTCACCGACGGTTTATAATGAAGAATTAGTTATTCAAATAAAACCATGTTACTTTAGCTTTGAAAAATAAATATAATTTCAATGAAATTGTCGTTTTACTGTACCTAAAGGTATCAATAATATTTGAATTAAATTTTCTATAACATACTTACATTCTATTTTATACAATAAATATCTCCATGTATTTACAATAAATAATATTATACTAAGGCAGGTGTACAAATACATTTCTAAAGACTAGCTTGTTACAGAGGCCAGCACATCAAGTTACCACAATCTGTCAAATTTCTTTGATAGTATTTCAACTTTATTGCAAAGACATAAGGTTCATTTTTAATTGAGAAAATTTGACAGTTAGGGATAGCTTGATGTGCTGGCGTCTGTACTACACATATTATGCAAACGGAGAAACTGACTGACTGACATATCAACGCACAGCCGAAACTACAGCGAAACTACAGGGACTAGGAATGTGAAATTTTGCACCTTGTTTCCTTTTATAACGTAGGGCACCGTTTGTTCCGAGGGTGGTATCATCAAATGACTCCTCCCACACTGGGTGGAGCGAAATGAAGTGTCAGACTCTTACTGACTAAAACCCATCCATGTTCCTTCCTTAGACCTTTATGTTCCGGGGTAGCGGTAACCCTTTCGGACAATCCCGCTTAATGTAGGGAAGCACTAAGAAGTGGTTTTTGGAAATTCGACTTTTACAGGGGCGAAACGGGGGCATTTTGTTTGTATGAAAAATCTTATTTTTGAGTTAATAAACTTGAAACTAAAAATAAAGAATAACGTGTATCAGGGTTTTTCGAAAATCTACTCCTAAGGAGGTGAAAAAGGGTAGTCAATTTTACAGGGAATGATTTTACTGTTGTGTAGGGTCGTTCAATATCCCCAAATATATTTGGCAAAACCGGCAAGCCCCCTCGTGAACCACCTTTTCAATTATATTGTTGTCTATAAGATCAATGTCCACCCGCTGACAGCTCTTATCAGCTGGTAGACATTGATAAGTAGATTATTTCGCGAGGCTTACCAACTAAAAGGTCTCGCGAATTCATAGATTACCTAATTAATATCTATGGTGGATATTGTGGATAAGTCCAAAAATGGTCATTTTCTGTTTTAATTTCGTTTGGTTTATTCTCTATATGTTCTCGTGCTGCTATAATTACAAGAACAATTTGATTAACAAACGTAACTATTCTGATTTGTAGCATTATTTAAAGTTTCAAATGCTCCTAGTGTAAAATCAGATTTTAGGGCATATCATGTGTGTACTAAACACTTATACAGTTAGTATATCTCTTATTGGTCATGCCAAACAAGGTGTTTCGCAAAATACACCTCGTCATTCTCCACGAGGCATGATTAACGATGAATGAATTGATAACTTATATCACAGGCACACAAGCTGTGATAGCCTAGTAGTGTGACCGTGTGACCGTCGGACTGCCATGTCATAGGTTTTGATGTCTAACCCAAGGCCTCTGATTTTACGGAGTGCGTATTATATAATGAACACTTGCTTAAAAATCGGTGAAGGAAAACATCGTGATTAAACGCCTCAACAGCGTGTGAAGCTAAGTCACAGAGGCCCATGGGCAGCTTAAAAACTCTGACACCAGGTTAGGCACTAACCACATGAAAAGAAGAAAACTTATATGAATACTTAAAATACTGTTACAATCTTAAGTCCAAAAATACACCGTAACATAATTAGACAAAAACACCGTACATAAATGTTAAAATAGCTTTAAGAAGTTTGTTACAAGGACGATTAAGACTTGTAATTATGTGGTTTTTAAATCATTAAGAAACTATAAATAACATTCGAATGTCTGTGCTCCACCTCGATCTTAAATAATGAAGGCAACCAAATACGTTTTAGTGGCACAATACTATACAGTGTTAGGTTAAACGAGGGACATACTTTCAGGTTGTATAGTAGGTACTCATGGAAATCAACAACTTTGTCCTTGTGTTAGGCCTCCCGATAAGGCAGCCTATTTTTCGTATGGTGATGTTTGTGCAGTCACGAACTTTCATTGATGCGCCACTTACACACTTTTCATATTTGCAGTTTTAAAGATTCACAGGATTACACGATTAAACATGAATGAGCTCGGTAAGTGGGTCAACAATTCAAGTCCGTGTTTGTACATAATATGAAATAAAACAATCGTTGTTTGTCTACGTATTAAAGCTACTTGTTAGGTTTTATAACCATTTAGAGAAAGAATGTCTTAAAAAAGGTTTAGAAATTTTGAACTTTGTAGTCTATACAAATATTTTAAAGTCACGGGTAATCGTTAGAACTGCTGATCCGAATCCTAAAATTATTTTACTAATGGGAAGCTAAATTATCCCTTAGTGTCACAGCAGGCTATATTAAATTTAAAAATCCACGTGGACGAAGTAGCGGGCTAGTGCTAGTATCTTGTATGAACCTTATCACATTCGTAATAAAACAACACTATCAAGGGCCTCTATCACAATATCATCCGGATAAGACTGGAACTTATGTAATCTGAAGAAAGACTTCCGAACTAAAACCTCTTCCCATGATAATGTATCACAAGTCCCATAACAGCTGACGCGGTGGCGATCCCACTAGCTTGTGGGACACTGAGCTTGCTCCCCCACAGCCAACCAGGCGGTAGCCAGCTGACAGCATGGATCGTGTCCAGCAGGAACTTGGTGGTGGTCAGCGAAGCCTGGGTGAAGCGCGCTGAGGCGCATTTCGTGCGGTCCGGAGATTTCAGGGCCTCAGAGGTAGCGTTGAGGGCGCGGATTGATCTGTTGATATAAAGAAGGTGAAAGGTTAAATACAGGGTGGAAGGGATATCGACGCCGGTTACCATGGATCCTGTGCATAATTCGAAATCTTCCGGCGTTGAAATAATTTGCCGGTTGTAAAAAAAAAATTAGATTGAATCACCAAGTCTCAGTGACACAAGTACTTTATTGTCAAAAAGAAGAACAACGTCAACTAAGTATTTAAACATTTAAAAAACATACTTAATAAAAATCTTAAATTCATGCAAAGATAGACAACGCTCACTTAAATAAGGGCACACAACGGGCACTTAAATGTTTGTATCGAAGTAAATCATTTATGCCGATGGGAAATCCCCTCGTGCGAACAGCTCGTTATTATAAAAGGTCACAACTGATGATACAGAGAGCCGACTCTCTTGTAGCACAGTGGGAAAGAGATGGAGCTATTTTTATGTCATATATAGCTCCGTCTCATTCTAACACTAAAATAACACTGCTTTATGAGGTGGTGGTTCAGGGCCTATTTTAGGTTATATCGTGACCCTTGTTTATTAGGAAAGGCAATATTCCTATCCCTTTATCTATCGAGTGTGCTTATTAAATAACTGCTTATCTGATATTTGTGATTTGATATTTGATTGATATGTTCTCTAGCTGTGTAGGAAAACATAATTTGTTATGTTAGGGTGAAAGTTACAGGTATTTGCAGGTCAGTACCTATCAGGTTGTATGTTGATCGAAATATAATATGTATAATTCGCGGACGTAGCAATTGGGTATTTGAAAGGGTACTCAATAACGTTACTTTTTAGTAATTGTTAAAACGCGGTTTTGTACATGATTTGTACTCGTATGAAATATAACAATGTGATGTCTCAGATTTTTATTAGCATTACTTAAATGTAATTTTTCAATTATATCTTCGTATAATATTTAATTTCTGTACGATGATGGAAGTTTTTTTTTAAGAGCGGTCTTTTATATACTTACTTACTTTTTTTAGGTCAGATAGGCAGTCGCTCCATGTAAAATACTGGTATCTATCCAGCTGCATCCGGTTAGACTGGAAGCCGACCCCAACATATGTAGTTGGGAAAAGGCTAGGCAGATGATGATGATGGTCTTTTATATACTTATATGATTTCATATTTTATCTTTGACTATTTCAAATAGTCAATTACAGTATTGTAATCTTTTTAACATTGATCAGAGTTAGTTAAAAGCTTTCTTTCAACCCAGTAATAGCCAAAACCAATAGCTCAGATATACATAAGGATAACAGTCAATAATACAAGCATACTATAAAAGCGAAACATTTTATTTATCTTAGAAAAATAAAAGAAAGAAAAAAAATACATAACAGCACATAGACATTCACATTGGCATCAAGTGCGAATTTCTCTTCTATACAATAATTCATGTATGATTCTCATGATAAGGGACTAGTACCTACAGAACGTTTAATTATCTATATTATGAGTCCTTTGTGGTGACAATTTCAATTGCTTACCTAACAGATAGTAAAACACAGTACGCTTTAACCTATCAAATGTCGTATGAACCCCCATAAGTTCATAAGAAAAAAAAATTCTTTCTTTCGTTCCCTCGATACGACAATAAATAAGTATAACCCTATAAATCTTTGAGCTCTTATAAGCAAACGGCGTCTGATAGGCGAACATCTAATGGGCCAATAACAGGGCTAATAATGGGCTAAGGACAAAACTGAACCCTAAATTTTGTTTAGGGTCAGGGTTAGGGTCGGCAGTCAAGCTATATTCTATACCTACTAATCATAACACGAACAAAAAATTAATCCTAATACCCGTTATACCCACTGCAGGAACAAGGACTACCTAATAATATAAACTAGAAACAACCAATAAGTAACCAAACTACTGCATATCACTAATACTAGACTATTTGATACATCCAGATTTCCCCTCAATATTAACCAATTACCTACCTTAAAACAGTAAGAACAAAAGGAGAAACATAGTTTAAGGAATAGAAAATAATAGTACAAAAGAAGTGACATTATATTACTCAAAGAGTATTTATCCTGGCAGAATAACGTTACTTCTTTTGCAACACCACTCTCTCTCTAACAAACCTGATGAATCCGACGAATGCTGACAGTGACCAGAACAGCTTATGGGCCGTTCTTATTTTGAACTCTGTGTCTTTGGATACTTGTAGCATGCCAGTGTCGATGAGCCACGATAACTTTTCAGCTTGAAGGTAAGCGAGGGTGAATGTACTGCCAGCCACACCCAGTGAACCCCAGAATGGGCCATCCTGGAAGAGCAGACACCCTTTTGTAAACATTTTTGTCGTGGCACAACAGCGTGCTTTACTCAGCGTTATCGCAATAAAAATTAAACGTAACACAAATAATTGTTGATCATTATAGTGTAGGATTTTATACTTATCTCCTAAATCTTAATTATGGAACTATAGGGTATTATTATGTTAGATCTTCCAGCTGTGTCCTGCGCTTGTACATCTTACAGTTACGTTAAAATGACGATGAACCATGATTTATTATTATTTCGTAAATGAGTGCACTCAAATCTCACATCAATGCAAAGTTTTAAACGTTTATATTCTGACCCTATATAGTAATAAAAAGTTGGTTAGTCCCAATAACTACACTCTTGGACTTGCAACTTGCAGAATGCTGCAACTATGATTTTTTATAATTACTTATCTACCAGATATTAACAGGTATCGAGGTCAAGATTAAATTCGCAGAAGCTCCACAGTATCCAGATAAGCATTTTCTCCCTGAATTCAAATTTGAATTAATGTGATCCTATTCATCAGTTTAGTTGCTTATGAGTGACTGACGACCGGTATCTGATTGATCCTTTGGCGCCGTGGGAGCCTCACGAGTGTGATAACAGGCATATTCGAGGCTCTGTATCCGAATGCGTCATGTCGACTTGTGTACACAAACCCCCAGATAGGTTGTGTTATTTTATTTTATTTATTTAAATGTAAATGCACAACATTACAGGACAACTCCCAAGGCGTTGTACAGTATAAAAAACTTTTTTACAAAAAATAAAACCGACTTCTTCCAAAAAAAAACACTACAATCTCTACTTCCAAAAAAATAATTTTGATTTCGGAAGTCGGTGTCTTCGGTTTTGTATTTTCATTTTTTGCCACCGACTTCCGAAATCAAAATTATTTTTTTGGAAGTAGAGATTGTAGTGTTTTTTTTGGAAGAAGTCGGTTTTATTTTTTGTAAAAAAGTTTTTATTTTTCACTTTTTAGTTGTGGTACCTACACAACCCCCCCCCCCCCCATTTTAATACCCCTACCTGGTATGTAAATTACAGTGACAGGAACGTATTAGAACATCGTCCACATATAATAAGTAGGTTTTTTTTTAGATTTTAGTTGATTTTTCAAAAATCGCTTGTCCGATTTCGATAAAATTTTTATGGGACTATTTGGGAAGTATACCCTTTCCAACAAAAAAAGAATTTTTCAAATCGGTTGGCAAGCAACGGAGTTATGCGCGAACAAACATAAAAAAAAAAAAATATAGGTACAGTCGAATTGAGAACCTCCTCCTTTTTTAGAAGTCGGTTAAAAAAGAAAATATTTATCTTTCGTCACTCACGTCACACACACCCCGGTGTTGATGTGAGAAGAGCATTAAGCATGGTAAGCGCCCGAACGAGATTCATCCACTAACCCTGTGTTGAATGTGGATGGACTTAGGGCAGATCCACTCCGAGTACTCAGCCAGTTAGGGTCACCATAATTTACCTCGAGGGCATGAAACCATTCTTAAGCTAAATTAAAGATAATCAACTCACTTGCTTCCCAAGTCCGTATGCTAACGCAGTTTTCAACGCCACAGCATCATCGAGGAGGCGCATGGAAGCGCGCGCGGCGGCGAGACGCGCACTTGCGGTCAGCAGGTCCTTGCGCTGTGTCGTGGAGCCCCATAGCTTGAGCCCGTAGCATGCTAGGTTCAGTACCTGGTATATGAAGGTTTGATGTGGGTCACTTATACTGTAAAGTTACGAATAATCATAGATTCACATAAGAAGCCTTACTAAAATAACGGGGAGTACCTATAGGTAAAGTGACCTAGGCATCGTTTAACATTCAGCCCCAGTGTATCATCATTTTTAAAGGGGAGCTAGCAAAATAGTCTTGTAAATAATTACTTTAAAGAATAAAAGCATTATAAAACATTTATAAGTGTCCTGATTAAGAAGGGGCCTCTTATAAAGGCATGTATAATGGGGATTTGAACTAAAAGAATGTATAAACTTATAAAGAAGTCTTATAGATATATAGAAGAACTCCTTGTAAAAATATTTATAAGAACAAAAGTTTACAAGCGCACTTGTGTAAGACTAATTACTCTTGATAATTTTTTATACTTATTTAGGCGTGTAATAAGATCGTATGTTCTTATAGATTTCTGGGTAAGTATTTTAAAAGAATACTGATCTTAGTAAAGCATGATATACAACTGTTGAAGAACCAAAAAATGATAAGTGTAATTTGTCTGAGCTAAATCGTATTAAAGAGTAGTAGATTGTTGGAAGTTGTATAAAAGAACATTTAAGCTCACAAACGTCGTAAGCATGCTTTATTAAGTACTAGCTTCTGCCCGCGGCTTCGCTCGCGTGGAGGTCGGAAATTATCCCACAGGAATGTTCTACCGGGATAAAAAATATCCTATGTGTTAATCCAGGATATAAACCATCTCTGTGTCAAATTTCATCCAAATCTATACAGTAGTTTTTACGTGAAAGAGTAACAAACATCCATACATCCATACTTACAAACTTTCGCCTTTATAATAGTAGTAGGATAATTACCGATCTCATTTATGTATTCTTCACTGTGTTGTAATGGACATAAAGTACCGTGTTTAATAATGGACTTAAATAAGTGGAAACAGATTAAAAGAAGTGGTGCATAATAAATTAAGAATACATGAAATTAATGAAAAAGCCAGAATCTTGACAAGTTTTACGAGGACCAGGAACAGGACAAGCGGGATCCAGCAATATGGTTGGTGGTTCCGCACAAAAAGAAAGTTGTTGTTCTAGTGGTACTGATATTACGTCTAGTGATGACAGTGAACGTGAGTTTGACTACGAAAACTTTGTGGAGTATGAAAATAATCTGCAGTTGCGCGAAGATATTAAAATCTGGGCCATTAAATGTAACATATCACACTCAACGTACAATGAACTTGCAGTGATTTTAAATAAAAATGGTAAACACTTTTAACCTAAGGATGCTCGCACGCTTCTTCAAAATACAGATTGCTGAAGATATTTCAATACACGGATATCGTATAAACAACGTTTTTGACGTCTTTGAAAAAATGAAGGTTTCATAGGCTCATGCCTCTGAAATCTTCATTTTTAAATATTTACAAATGCGATCGTAACAACTATAATAAAAGTAAAGTGGTTTGTGGTGTTTCAAAAGTGAAATGTAAGTTAGTTAAAATTGAATATAACTGAGAATTGTTTTTTATACCTTTATTACACACTTTGTAAAATAAATAAATAGAAAAAATACGACAACGTGTCGTTTATTAAATTTTCTTTGTTACTCCTTTTCATTGAAATATTCTTAGTCAATTATTTTGTACCTTTTTTTTGTACTAGCCATTGCAACTTGTAATTCGGGAAAATCAAATTTAATTATAAGTAAATGGGACGATGAGATTAAGTTTTACAACACAAACGTGACCTAATATTTAACTAGAGTCATTTACTAACAATAATCAAGTCACTATTTTTTAAAATATTAACATGTAAGTAGATAAATCAGTCTTTAACATTATTAATAAAAATAAAGTATCATTAAATTGGGTACGCTGAGATTCAGTTTTACAGCATAAACGTGAGCTAGTATTTAACTAGATGCATTGACTAACAATAATCAAGTAACTATCTTATTTTTTTATTTGAGGTTTACATTTAGACAAAAAACTTAGAATAAAAATAAAGTCCCTTCTTCGAAAACAAAAACGTTAAGAATACACCCGTTAACATTTATTGCCCTTTATTCACAACAAATAACCGGTCGCAGTCTCTTCATCAGATACGTCACTATTTTGTTTTGAATAGTTTTCACGAAAAAACGGTCCTACTGTCGCTTCTGTCGATGATCCTACATCAGATTCTTGTGGTTTTGGCAGAACTGGCAGCTCATTTGAAATTAACTCTTCACCCAATACCAGTGTTGCGGATTTTTTCCCTTTTCCTTTAGGTTTGTATTGCTGATTGTCAGAAATTGAAGTTCCAGAAGGCCAAGCTGTAGTTAGTGTGTAAAAATCTGGGTCTGATTCGTGAGTTACTGAGAAAAACAAATCGAATTCATTCATTTTTTTGCGATTCATTTTCCAGACAGTATAAAGTGTGTTAGGGTCCAAGGGCATTTTTTATTCTTGAGCTTTCTGAATTTTTTCTTATTTAAAAAACAATCAACATCCATAATTTCATTCTTAATGCCCATCATTATTTGGGTATAGCACGCTGGAACAAATAATTAACATACAAACTAAATGTTAAAAGCATATTAACATTAGCTACCTATGAGTTAAAATGATTAGGTGTTATTTTTGGTTCTTCCACTGTTTAGGGAACCCTAACAATATGAGTAATGGCCACCGATTATTGTTTTAGGCTAGTGTTTAATAGGAGCAATGGTCTTTAAACACACTTAACTAGAGTCATATAAGAATATCTAGTCTGACAGTGCATTTAACTAAAAACGATTGAGCTTTTAAATGTTCTGATGAAGTACACTATAAGTAAGATTGTAAATAATGGAAAAATGGTAACATTTTGTATTATTTCACATTTGACTAAATCAATAACTATTATTTAAAAACACATCTCAGAAATGGCCCGAGATTTTAATGTTATTTACTCTAAAAATACTTCGAATAAACCTACTCCGCAGATAGTTCAACATTATAATAGTAAGATACAAGTAACATAGAAATATTTTAAATTACAAAGTTAATATACAAAGTACTTACTTACTCTTTTAAAGATATTTATTAAATTCACTGCATGCGCACAATGGTTTGTTAAAATGTTCGACACGCTTAAAAATACTTTTACATTGAGATTACAAAGAGGTAAATAAGGCGAATCACACTTAGAACGGCATTCGTAAGGTTAGACAATGGCATTTTACCTTTACACCATGCCAGTGTAAGACACTTGTAAGACTAATTGCTTTTACAAACGGCAATAGGCAGATCACTATAAGATTGAAAACACTCTTCATAAGGGCATAATAAAATAACAATAAGGGCAAACACTCTTACAAAGTGCGCCCAATTCCACACTTACCAATGTTTGTAAGTGTACTAAAAGAGTAAGAAAAATATGCTCTTGAGATACTTGTAATACCAAGTTTTGCTAGCTGGGGAAGCTATTGGGTAGACTGCAAAAAACGAAAGAAAATTTCTTCCCCTTTAAAAAAAAAGGACAACAGTAGGTAGTTGATAAGCACCTTTAGAATGAAAACGACGTAACTCAAAAAAGTGACATTTAGGGAAATAGCAAAACAAGTATTGAAATTCTGACACCTTCGATCAATAATACCTACACTTTGATCGAAGGACACCTCCGTATTATTTCGTTTACGTCACTGACTATGTGCTGCAAATTATAGAAAAGTCGTTTCACTATTTTCGTTTTGAGTCATTCTATGACGATACCTAAATTTTTGTTTTTTTTTATTTGTGACGTTTTTATCCTGAAGGTGCGAATGCGTGTGTAGGCAATAATGATACACTAGCGCTCAAAGTGTTAAGCGTCTTTTAACACCCGTTATTGTATCTAATAGTAAAAAAAATACCGTACCTTATCCCTATTAGCATGTGCCTGCAACAGATCACAGAGCTCGTTCACTGCTGCCATATTACGTCCGTGTTTACGTCTACAATGAACGTTACCTACGCCGAACGTAGCGCCGATACCCACCGATAAGATACTGACAGAGCGCCGATACTCTCAATCTAAATTTTAGCTCGTTTTCTACTACCGAAAGTTACGTGAGCAATCAATTTGATAGTAACAATGCCATCTTATCAGCATATGAAGTTGACATCTGTAATCTTTATGAATTAGATAGGCGGATCTCGCGGTTTGTACTTAACTGAACAGGTAGATCGGACTTGTATTGTGAGTTATACATAGGTCATCTACCTATATCTGGCTATTGTTTGATTATTGAAGCTATAGAATGAAAGAACAATAAAATAAAATAAAAAAACATGGTTTGTTTTTCCATATTTATGTCTGTTTTATGTCAATAAAAGTACTAATACTTTATTTACAAAACGTAACGTCAGACCTGAAATCCTCAGACGGTTAGACAGAACATCCAAATTTTAATGTACGGAACAATTGTTAAATTTTCCCAATTGAAAATGAACTTTATGCTCTTGTAATAAAGTTGAAAAACTATCAAATAAATTTAACAGATTGGTATAACTTGATGTGCTGGCCTCTGTACCTAATAGGAGGCGAACCTATTGCCATCAACCGGGCACAAAACGAGAATCCTAGCTGCTACTGACAAATTTCTGATAGAATAACATAGGTACGTAGTCAGGCAAAATCATAACCCTTCTATGGCTTTGCTAGAGTCTGATAAAAACCAATACCACTACCAATCGAAATAAGACCTTATTCTCAGTAGTGTAGCACTTACGGCCACTGAACCAATGAGGCACAGCTATCGATGTTTTATTAATTATTGTGTCAAATATCATTAAACCATCTTGTTAAAAGCAAACTTGAATCGTACGATTGAGGAACAAGATATAATCATAATTCAAATTCATTGTCAAACGGCTTATCATACATTCTTCATATGTCATAGATATTATAAGATACGCAATCGTTACGTATATGACAGTTCTTATTTATAAATAAGAATAATAATACCATTAGGCCCGGCGCATTGAAACATCAACTTTATTTCCATACAGTTAAGTTATACGAGTATTTTTATTCGTCGCCTAAAAATTCCTTGCCATGCCGGGCCGCCAATGTCCGCCAGGCCTTACTGTCCCACTTCAGGGAAAATGCCACTTCTCATACATAGAAGGCACGAGCATCGTAATCACCACAGTGGCTCAAGACTGATTGGCGATTTCAGATGCCAAAGTGCCTATTTACCTAGGTTAATATTGTAGAGTAGGTACAGAAATAAAATAACAAAAATCATTTGAAAAATTATAACTTTTTTTACTATATTATATTTAAACTATTTAATAAATTGTACATTATAGTAACTAATTATAGTTTTCTCAATTCACTGTCAAATACTTTATGTAACTATAATATATAATACAATAACAGGTACATGCGAAGATAAAGCATGTCTAATGATATGACTATGTTGTGCAACGAACCATGTTGGGAACATAACATCACCCTTATAATCCCCGAAAGGATAGGCAGCTAGGTTTACGAATACTTACGTACACCCGCATTATGCGAGGATATCCATCAACCGGACATTTAGACACCCACCGGGCTGTTACTGAGAAATTCCAACAACACTGCCCGACCTGGGAATCGAACCCAGGGCCTCATGCTCAAGAGTTGCGCTTGCGAACATTTGACCAAAGAGGAAGTAATTTTTTTTTTAATTAAAAAAAAATGTAATGTATTGTTATTATGTAGACTATAAATGTCATTGGCTTGGCTCCGCTGACAACAGTGGGACAAAGAAATCCCCGCAAATATAATTGGCACTTTTTGTAGTATTCTGTATTTGCGTAAGAATGTTATTTAATAAGAAAACTCATAATATAACCGTTCCTGAAATAAGAATAAATAAATACCTGTTTATTCAGGCACTAATTGGTATCGTTACGTCAGGCAACAATGAAAGAACGTAGTAATTATTGTAAAATGTAAATTGGAGACAGCGATGTCTGAGAGTAAGTCTATTTTATTACATTTATGTGTCCATAAAAAGTTAATTAATCCAAACGAAGCAATTTTAAACTACTCATTCATTGGAATCCATTGGAATTATGTTCCAATTTCTCTGAATTGTGGAAAAAACAAAAAATAATTACAAACAATTATGAATACTGTAAAAGAATAAATTATATATCAGTTTATTATTACATATTGACAGAAATAACACACCTGTATCCATTATTTTAAATAACGTTCATATAGAACTTTCTTCACCTTAGAATTTGATAAAAATATTTACGTAAAATGCAAGACACTAAAATCCTACTTAATCACATATAGGTTGTGCCTGCCAACCTAAGGTATTACAAACTCCCAACCTCACCACATACCTACCTTGTCATGAAACCCTATGAGCCCTTATAACCATTTCATTTCAACAACCGTTTCTTTGCAAAATACATGGCAATACCTATAACTGACGATGTGGTAGCAATAGTTGCTACTTTAGTTGACCCTATCTTTTCGCCCCACAGCCACCCTTGGGGCAGGCAGCTGATGGCATGTGTGATGTCCAGGCACAGTTTCCCAGCGACTATCGACTCCAGCATGAGTCTGACGTCCAGGTGTTTTCTGGCTTCAGCTCCGTCTTCCGATGCTTTTTGTAAGCATTCTCTACTCCACCATAGTTTTCTTATTGAGCTTGATGTTCTGCGAAGAAGGATTTATGTTAATGGCTATAGGTATGACCTCTTTTTTTTTTGATGGTGGAAAATCATTAAATGCCTCCTCCCGCTCTGGATGGAGCGGAAGGGAGTGTCAGACTCTTACTGACTAAAACCCATCCATTTCCCTTCCTTAGCTCTTAATGTTCCGGGGTAGCGGTAACCCTTTCGGACAATCCCGCTTGGCTATATTACCTCTGAGTAATCAGTTAATTGTAAGAACTCATACCGCCTATTATACAGGAATATCCTAGCATAGATAAACTACTATAACATGGCGCGTCCCTCCGAATTTTCAATGTTTACGAAAAACTTTTTACCTATGTAGTTGTATGTATTCGTCTTCAGTAGCAGGCCGGCAACAACATGCGTTGTGATTGTAAGTCTTGGTAGCGCTTTGCAATTCTTTTCACAAATACTTTCAAACGTTTTGAATTGAGGGGCGGGCCATGTTATCGTAGTTTATCTCTTCGGGGTATATGATGTATGAAAAAGTATGATGACTTTGTAATACCTACATTATTTATACGATACCTACTGTATTTCGCTAATTTCTATTTAAAAAAAAATATTCAGTTTATTTGTAACTACAAAGGTGATGTCATTGTCACGACTTTCTTATCTTTTTGAGAACAATACTCATACCTTTTACTGCATATTTTGTCTTACAGATAATTTAAAACAGCTTCAACTACACTGTCTACATTATTGTAGACAGCATACATTATTGTGCATATATTATTATAAATATCAGAGGTTGCAAGGGGGAAATTATTGAATTTGGACTGTCAGACCACACCACACAGGTTTTAAGATGCCCAGTTAAAAAAACATGTGCTATTAAGTCATGGCGTATTAGACGTAGAAACTATTGCCAAGAATATTTAGATAAATTTAAAAATTGTATGAAAAGTCTCTCTTTCTCGGACATTTACAATACTTCAGACCCTAATGAGGCTTATGCTTAAGTTTTTGATCAATTCCAATGCTTTTACGATCTCTGTTTTCCTTACGAAACTATTACTAAGTCATTAACTAAAAAATCTAAGTGGATCTCAAAGGGAATAAAAAAATGCAGTAAAAGGAAACGTGTGCTTCTGTGGCAATTTAGAACTAAGCCTACTCTCAAGAACAAAAATACGTTCAAAACGTATTCACGTAGACTTAAAAGAATTACATATATCTTTAACGCAAAAATCCCAAAATAATTATTTTATCAAAACATCACAAAATAAATGTAAAGCGACATGGACTGTAATTAACTCAAACAAAGCCTACCATCCTAAAGAACCTATAACTGAAATAAAAACTGACACTAAAATGATTACTAATCCTACTGAAATAGCAAACTCCTTTAACGAATATTTTATTAATCAAGTAACTAAAAAAAAAAAAAAACAAAAAACAAAAAACCAAAAAAAAAAAAAAAACAAAAACACAAAAAAAAATCATGGCATAACACAAAAAAATCCCAATCCTTCAAACACTTTGAACTCTCTATTTATGGAACCAACTTTGCCGCATGACATCATTAATCATATTAGGTCTCTTAGAGATACAAACAGTGTAGGTAGTGATGGAATATGCACAAAAGTCATAAAAACAGTCTCGCAATACATAGCTCCACATCTTAGTCATATAATAAATTTAAGTGTTGAGAATGGTATCTTCCCGGAGCATCCTAAAAACGTCCATAGTTACTCCACTATATAAAAAGCAAGACAAATGTCTAATGAAAAATTATAGACCTATTGCCCTGATACCTATATTTGCAAAAATATTTGAAAAGGTTATATATAAAGCGCTTTATACTTACCTAGAGAAATCCAACATTTTACTAGATGAACAGAAAGGATTTCGCAAGAACAAACATGGCTATCCATGATCTGATACGCCCTATCCTATCGAATGTAGATAAAAGAAAGGCCGTATGTGCTATATACATGGACCTTACAAAGGCTTTTGACTACGTAGATCATAAAATACTATTAAATAAATTAGAAAAATATGGTATAAGAGGCAACGTTTTGCATCTTATTCAATCTTATTTATATAACAGAAAACAGATTTTAGAAATAACACGGATATGTCCACGCACTGGTTACGAAAGAAGATACAGATCTAGTAGTAGGATTATTAAATACGGAGTCCCACAGGGCAGTGTGTTAGGACCTCCACTTTTTTTAATAGGGTTACTGGTAATTCGACGTATTCCTTGCAGGACGTCATAGTAGGGTTAAAATGCGGCAAATTAAGCCACCAAATGTTCTACCGAAATTCAGTAGTTTTTGAGTTAGTTCGCTTTTTTGGTTTTTTATGAAAAATCTCACATTAGATCATTTGGAGCCAATTTAAAAATGATTTACGGCGCGACTATACTGAATTTTAAGTTAATATCATAGTTGTTGCCGTAGCAGATCTTTTTAAATAATTAAAGGTTCAAAAATGCCTAAAACCTTGGCAAATATCACTAATCAAACATTTAATTTTTTGTAATTTTTGCTATTACTCCATAAAAAATGTTGTCTAGTGCAAAAAAAAAATACTACGGCCGATGTACAAATTACTAGGAAAATATCCTTGTCTTAATAGCTATTCAGAAAGGTATGGTTGTCAATACTTATGCATGTGTGACAGGGAAGGGAAGAGTTTTATGGGGAGCAGGTAAAATTGCGAGACGGTCAACCAATTGTTTCGTATTCGTATTATTCGTAGTTTTTACCTGCGCTTGAACTCCTAACACACGGCAAGCTTTGTGATTGGTCACTATTGTTCTCTCGGCATGACACGGGGTGTGACTTTACAAAATCTGGTAGTCAGCGTTAGTTAGTTTCAACTCTACGTCGCGCAAGCTCGTGTATTGTTATCTGGCTATTTCGATAACTGCTGCCGCGTATCTTGCTCTTGTGCTGTGCTGTGCTCTGCCTTCATAAGTGCTGACTATGGCTGCATATTCTAACCCTGAGTACGCTGACATACTTTACTGTTACGGACTTAGTGACGGTAACGCTGCTCAGGCGCGGAGAGAATATCAACTTCGTTTTCCCAACCGCCGACTCCCACACGTTAGTGTTTTTGGATCGACTTATCGGCGATTATCTGAAACTGGCAGCGTCCAAAGAAGCAGGCAAATTGACACTGGTCGTTCTCGGAGATACACGGCTGATGAAGAGGAGCTGATACTTCAACGTTTTATTGACGACCCCAACACATCGACAAACATCGTAGCGCGAGAGCTTGGTATGTCACAGTGGAAAGTCTGGTCTGTAGTTCACTTGTCAGGCCAACATCCATCCCACTATCAACCTGTCCAGTCATTAGAAGAGGGAGATCCGCCGAGACGGCTTGAATTTTGTCGTTTTATGCTAACTGCCGACGCCGAAGGCGAAAACTTTTTAAGAAACATTCTGTGGACCGATGAGTCACGTTTTGACCGTGATGGTATCACAAATTACCACAACTTACATTACCGGGCACCGAAGGCAGAAGCAAATCCTAAGAAACTGAAACCAACCGCATCCCAGCGTAGGTTCGGTAGCTAGATAACAAAACACGAGCTTGCGCGACGTAGAGTTGAAACTAACTAACGCTGACGACCAGATTTTGTAAAGTCACACCCCATGTCATGCCGAGAGAACAATAGTGACCAATCACAAAGCTTGCCGTGTGTTAGGAGTTCAAGCGCAGGTAAAAACTACGAATAATACGAATACGAAACAATTGGTTGACCGTCTCGCAATTTTACCTGCTCCCCATAAAACTCTTCCCTTCCCTGTCACACATGCATAAGTATTGACAACCATACCTTTCTGAATAGCTGTTAAGACAAGGATATTTTCCTAGTAATTTGTACATCGGCCGTAGTATTTTTTTTTTGCACTAGACAACATTTTTTATGGAGTAATAGCAAAAATTACAAAAAATTAAATGTTTGATTAGTGATATTTGCCAAGGTTTTAGGCATTTTTGAACCTTTAATTATTTAAAAAGATCTGCTACGGCAACAACTATGATATTAACTTAAAATTCAGTATAGTCGCGCCGTAAATCATTTTTAAATTGGCTCCAAATGATCTAATGTGAGATTTTTCATAAAAAACCAAAAAATCGAACTAACTCAAAAACTACTGAATTTCGGTAGAACATTTGGTGGCTTAATTTGCCGCATTTTAACCCTACTATGACGTCCTGCAAGGAATACGTCGAATTACCAGTAACCCTGTATAAATGATCTGCCTAAAGAAATAAAACATCCGATGGTATTATTTGCTGATGACAGCACGGTAGTAGTAAAATGTGACGATCCTAGTACATACGAAGCAGAGATAAATTTGACATTCAATAAAATAATTACTTGGTTAAATAATAATAATCTTGTCATAAACCTAGAAAAGACTAAAATAATGCACTTTCATCAAAGGATGCCTAACATAAACCTTGACATTAACTACTTGGGGACTAAAATAGAGTCGGCAACTAATACTAAGTTTCTTGGTGTGATTATAGATAATAACTTGTCCTGGAAACCTCAAACTGAAGATATTTGTAAAAAAGTCCATAAATTTGCATATGCCCTCTGTAAACTGGCTAAAATTGTTAGTTTAGAATCTCTCTTAATGGCTTACCATGGCTACGTTGCATCCACACTAAGATATGGCATAATCTATTGGGGCAATTCAGTACATAAAGAATATGTTTTCAAAGCCCAAAAACGATGCATCAGAGCTATATGTGGTTTACGAAGTACCGAGAGCTGTCAATCTCTTTTTAAAAGCCTCAAAATCTTAACTTTCCCTTCGCTTTATATTTATGAGGTAAATATGTTTGTTAAAACAAACATGTACCTATATGAAGTAGCTTTCAAAAGTCGTTATAGGAAATTACGTGATGGAAATAATTTAGAACTTAAAGTGCCATCAGGTACGGCTCTAATGAGGAAGAGCTTTTTTTGTATGGCCCAAAGAATATTTAATAAGTTACCTTGCTCAATAAAAAATCTAAATTTAGTCAATTTCAAGCATAAATTACTACGTACTATATTAATACAGAAATGTTACTATTGTCTCAGCGACTACTTTGATGACCGTTCTTTTACATAATTATATTTGTAACACGAATAATTAACTATTTATGCATGACGACTCTTACAATTCTGTGGACAATATCAGTTTTAAATATTTTTTATCATAACTTATGACATCATGACTATTTATTATTGACATTATCGTATTATATTAAATATTGACATTACCTTTTTTTTTGACATTACCTAATACATTTTATTAAAACACAAAAAATTGATGTTGATATTAGTACCGATAGATTAACTTACTTAATTGGCAAAAGCCTCCTGAAATGTATATTTGTACGCCAAATGGCAAAACATAGAGAAACTGTAATATTTATAAAATCATTGTAACATCTTGCACACTGATGTAACCACAGAACAGTTAAATGTTCTGTGGATGTAACCTACCTATGTTTACAAATAAAGACTTGATTGATTGATTAATATTAATCAATGAGTGAAGGTTAGATACAATGTTACAATATAATACAGGAAGTGTAAGTAGCTAATGTATATCATGGGTAACGTGAGACGGCGAGAATGTCAGCAAGGTATTACAGTGAGCGGAGTTAAAAATATTAATAGGTTGTGCGCTTTTATATTTACAAACGTGACTATATTATCGTGGACGGAAGTTTAAAAGCGTCATCATATAAGTTACATTGCGAGAACAAATATGAAATCGCGAAAAAAAAATTCAACATTATGCTCGCAATAACTCATCAAAATTTAGGGATTTTTTTTTTCGCGATTTATTTTAAGATTTATTCCCATAGTGAAAGTTTTTCATAATGATAAGTACAATGACTCCTTAAAATAATGCCCATGAATTCAATTTCACCCTGTATTTCCATAAATTTTACTTCCCTGTGTTATCGTGATGACGTGGGCGTCCGATAAAAGTTCTAGGATGTAACAACATTCATGTCCAAGCTGAAAGGAGATCGTTCAGTGTCGTGAACTTATATTAGCTAGGTTAAACTCAAAAATTGTGATCCCCCATACAAAATGTAGGTAAGTAGTAGTGTGGTAGAATATTTTGCACTTATAAGAGATTTTAATCTTACGAATTTTCAAGTTTAACCCACCAATATGTGTTCCTATAACGACACTGAAGTTCACTGAACAACCAATATTCAACAAGAATTTGTTGATTACGAAGACTAGACTATTTTGCGCATTACAAATCAAACGTTTATCGCTTTTAGGCAAAGGCATTTTAATAAACTGGTATAGTAGTTTTCACTTTGTATTTTCTATCAGCTAGCTCTATGAATTAAATAATAGTCGGGTAGGTAAAACCCTTTCATAATACTTACTGTATTAGCGATATAATCAGACTAGCAGCCCACAGCGTAGTGCTGAATGTTTCCAGCTTGTATGCTGTCGTGTCACTCAACTTCAGTGCGCCCACCTCGTACAACCAGCATGCTTTCTCTACCGGCAAGAACGCTTGATCCACCATGTTTGCTATGACGCCGAGCGCTGCTGCTGTTGTTGTTGCTTCCTGGGACGATAGAAATAAGTTAACAGGTCTTCAATCTTTGACGTCATATTGTTATATTTCAAAAATCACATATAAATTCCGCGTTTTTATAGTTTATAAAAAGTAACGTCATTGACTACCCTTTAAAATACCCAAATGTCCCGCGACACCTAGCGATGTCGGGCGAAGTCGGGTAACTTTGGGTGTTGTTGAGCAATGACGCCAGACATCTTGTCTTATGACCTTTTTCTAGCCAGACATGTTGTGCACTCTCAATAGACGTTGTGAGACATCTCTAGCAATTCGTTTTGCAGGTCATATTGGGAGGAGACAAGACAAATGTGTCTTGTCTCCTCCCAATATGAGGCTTGAATCACCTCCTCTTTATCCCTGCAACTCTGCCAGTCATGAGACTGGCAGAGTTGCAGGGATAAAGAGGAGTGCTTATAAAGAGTCAAATTTATTTTAAGCTGGCTGACCCGACAGATGTTGTCTTGTTGTCCTCTTGTTCTACCTACCCACCTAACTTTTCTCACCTTTAAAACCTTCCCTGGACTACGACAAACATTTCAACACCAAAATCAGCTAAATCTGGCCAGCCCTTCTCTGAGTTTTAGCGAGACTAACAAACAGCAATAGATTTTTATTTATATACATAGATTATGTTTATGTTGCAGGAATCTACTAACTAAAATTATTTAGTTTAAATGGTATAAGGTAAGGTGTAAATAAACTTACATGTCTGCCCAACCCATAGTTATAAGTGTGCCTGATCATGGGGATATCATCAAAGAGCCGCAGCATCATCCTGGCGGTGGAGAGCCGAGAGCCGGCCACCTGCCATGGCTTCTCATCTTGGACACATCCATACAGTTTGCATGCATAGCAAGCTAGACGGACCACCTGTGTAAATATTATGTTGATGAAATTTACTGTATAAATAAAGATTATTCATACAGAAGAAACTTAATTATTTTATGGTATTCTTTGAGAGGCAAACTTTATTCAAAAGTTCTCCCAGAACTGAGAAAGAATAGAATATAATTAATTGTTGCTACAGTTAGTTTACAAATAAATCTGAAGCCAACCCACATCTCTTGATGCAGTAAGTTAATTTTACTTCAAACTGGGAAAGAGATGTAGCTAATCATCCTCCATAGCTCCTTCTCATTCTCACACTGAAGTAATGTTTAAATAATACTGCTGTAAGAGGTGGTGGTTCAGGTCCTGGTCAAAATTAGTTATATCTAGTAATAAATGTTTGCTGATTTAAAATGGTACCTTTTAATTAAACTACTAAGTAATTTCTATACTTAAACGGGTTGTAAAATATTGCAAGATAAATAGATGAGTGGATAATATTTTTATCGAACTTTTATTACATCTTAAACAACTAATTAGAAAGATAATGAGAGTAAGAGGTCAATAGTTGACTAGTTGTCACCTTTACTAAGTTGAATTCAACAAAAGTTATAAATTAATCGTCAGGTTCAGGTTATTGACTGGTATGACCGGTGCAAGTGGTGTAAATACCATGGCCGACGTGCTTCCGCATACCGTACCTTGTCTCTCCCATTGTAGCTGTCCAAAAGATCACAAATATCGTCAACCACTGAAGACATTTCAATGTAGCTACACTGTTTTCACTAATATAAGAATATGTTTAAGTGATAAGTTATCTGATCGGACTGGCAAGTCCAGCTCTTTCGGCAAAGCGTGCGCTCTTGTAGATTTGCGCTTGATAACTATTACATTTCTCCAATTAATAGATTGTTAGCGTTTCGCAACCTTGAGTTTGTTTTCGAAAGCTGTTTTTTAGACTGTCAACTACAGCTGATGGTGACGTTGCGGATGACACGAGGGTTTGACAGATGACATTATTTTTAGTGAGGTACTAGTTCAATCACCGCTGTGAAAAAATATCGAAAAAAGATTTAAGCTCAATAATTTTAAAAGAATTTTGGGATTTATTTTATTAATAAGTCCCAATGAGGTTGGAGTATTTGCGTCGTTTGAGGTTAGCTGTACGTGCAGCGGCTGCCCCAGCACCATCCACCGTAGTAGGAAGATGGTATGGCACAAGAGTGTCGATTTCCACACGTTGCATCTCACATCAAAGGCCTACCTAGCTTCCAAGGCATTAGTGTCATTCCGTCTAGTCTCTTTCTCTTCCCATCGTCGAGTGCCAAGCTTATCTACGATCACTTCTGAAAGTTTTGACACAGTGTTTTTCGATCTACGATGAACTTCCCTATACAGTGCGTTTGCACAGATAGTTAAAGGTTACATTCTTTTGTATCTAGTAATTTATTAAATATTAATTATTTATTAACATTGCATTTGAAGCATTCCACAGAAAATCTAATTTTGCTTAAACTTTTTGTGTATGTTGCTTAATTTAATATAATTGAAAGTCTAACAGAATAGATAAACTGTCTGAAACTGTCAGAGAATAAAAAAAAAGAAAACATTTTGGGGAAACGTCAAAGCGCTGAAAATTGTATTTTCGTAAACATTGTTGCAGATCGTTTTCTTGGTCTAGTGAATGGTGATGATACTAGCAAAATGAACGTGTTTTCAATAACTGACATCCCTGAATTCTCGAAGAAAGAACGAATTGTGGTGGTAGGTGTGATCGGCAAGTCGCCGTATCGGTACCCAAACAAAACCACCCCACTGCTGCCTACCGTACAATCTAAAGAGGTCAGTATTTAATTCCCTTCATCATTCGCCCCAGTAGCATTCAAATATACACGGTAAAATTTTGATATCTCGGTACACAAACGTTGAAATTATTATTATTCTTGGTTATTTGTTAATTTACCAATAATAATGAATAAACGCACCAGCATCTTACTGGAATACTGCCTTCCTTCGAACATGATTGCTCTTGCGAATCTCCACTGAAGCTGGATAGTTAGAGGTGGAAGCTGTGTTCTGTAACAGTGTTCACTCCGGATTGCCAATAAAGGCAAGCCAGGGGTGAGGTGGACCCTATTCCATGCTGTTACAACTTGTTTGGGCAAGAATTGCTTCAGCTCTTTTTCTTTTAAGTAATGTTCTAAATCTTTATGTCCAATGTTTATTCAAATGTTTGTAGGCATTCAGAATAGAATAAAATAGAATAGAATATTTTTATTTGTGTTGTAACATGGTACATTAATGGTGTTAATACTAGGGTTATGTTCTAGATGTCTTGCCAGTCACTGGCATACAAATATTTTAAAGAAAACAACTTAATAATTAAGTAGCATTAATTATAACTAACATATGTAAACGCCTACATTTACCTGGGAAAGCAAATTTCATTTAGCCTAGAAAATAACGAACAAGAAGTAGAGAGAAGAGTCAACATCACATGGAAAAAGTTCTGGAGCTGGAGCAAAGAAATACTCAAAAGTAAAATGACCATACGAATGAAAACGAAAGTCATGAACACCTGCCTACTGCCCTCATTAACATACGCCTGCCAAACTTGGAAATTTACCAGAAAAGTAAAAAACAAAATTATATCCAGCCAAAGGAGTATGGAGAGGAGCATTATGAAAATAAGGAAAATCCAAAAGATCCGCCACACTCATATAAGACAGAAAACTTAAGCCATTGACACTCTCAATTACTCACAAAAGCTCAATTGGCGATGGGCTGGTCACGTAGCGAGGCTAAGCGATAATAGATGGACAAGAGAGACAACACAATGGACAGGCCTACTAGGACAGAGAAAGAGAGGAAGACCAAATGCACTCTGAGTAGAGGATATAAAAGTAGCAGGTACTCATTGGTTACGAGCGGCAGAGAATAGAGAGTACTGGTCTTCTCTGGAGGAGGCCTTTACCTTTCATGGAGAGGGTTCTTTCTAAAAAAAAACATTAAATTAATTACTGTAAGATGTCATGTAAATTATAACACTAACTTAAAAATTAAATCAACAACCAATCAAATACAAAAATGAAATGGATTTGAATATATTATTATTACATTCTAATTATTTGCTAATCATAATTTTAATTTATTTATTTCTAATCTATTCTGCATGCACACTGTTAATGAAATTGTACTATGGAATGCAAGAAATAAAAGGCTTTTTATTTTATTTTATTTATTTGATTATAACAGTGTCGTCACACTAATATTACACTCAGCACAACTCTTACAAAATAGTAATTTAATGTTTTTAATATGTCTTTAACTAATTTATTAGTAACACTATTTGTCACTTACTTTTTTATCAAAAAAATCCTTAAGGCCAGTGCTATTGATAGCAGAGTATTTAGTACCTATTATACATGCATATAATTTAATTCATAATCAACTTATATTCCAGTTTACACAACACAGTAATCTTAAATAATACATTTGGTGAATCTTAACATATACTCCATCGAACAAAATATTGTTACAGAATGGGATTGAGTGTCACTGGGACGAGCGCCGCTCTATCCTCTACCTCCATGCTATAACATATCTCGACACAAAACAATTGACAGCCCTAGCTGCTACCCTTGATGATGACGCCGCAACTACGGACAAGGACGCAGATGCAGCGAATTGGCTGGTCGCCTCAGGGGACCTGGCTGCTGAGTCCTGTAAAGCTATAGCTCTGCTATTCCACTTGTGTCATATTGTGGTGCTATCTTCTCCAACACCGGTGTTTGATCTTGGATACTTGCAGCTTTTTAAAGCTATTGATGCTTATAGGTAAGTTGAAAACTGTTTTTCATGCAAATGTAGCTTAGACTTAATAAATAAATTAGGTTAATGGAGATGTAACCTAACTTATTTATTTAGTCTTTAAAAGTAAAAATAATTAAGAAGAAGAAGCCTGAGTCCCAGCAGTGGGAACATTATTAGCTGAAACCTTTCATTACCATTATTCCATGATGATTCTTTTAATATTAAAAACATGTATTTTAATACAGTGCCAACACATCAGTTCTAATTCTTTATTGCACTTACACTAATGCCCATATTACAGAACCTCACTCAATACTCAAGCATTGCTTGAGTCTCAATTAAACCCATTTTAAAACTGGTCAAAACTAATTTTAAGTAAAGCTCGTGTCTTGAGTGATGTTCTGTAATACGGGCCTAAATGACTGAGTGCCAATTCCACCAATGAAAGTGAATGTGATCAGCACATCTAAATGTCTGTTATCACAATCTGTCAGTCTCAATTGTGTGCAATTAAATGTGTTCGAACTCAGCCCTAAATGTATTAAGTGTAACACTCACAAAATAAATCCCCATCTCTTTCAGAACAGAACAAATAGGACGCACTACACAAGCCCTGGTGAACATCAAAGCGACTGGTGCGTGGGAGTCCCACGGCCGCTCGTGCTGCCCGCGCCTGCTGTTCCACTTCCGCCGCGCCCCCAACCCTGTGCGGAAGGTGCCCGCAGCCTTGAAGAGATTGGAACACTCTGTTGAGGACCAGCTGTATTTTATTCTGAGGAAGGCCAGGATTATTACTAATGTCTGGTGAGACGTTCTACATTATCTTTGTTTGTTCTTCCTTTTCTTGTCGATGGCCCGAATGTTAATTAAATTATGTTGGTCCAGAATTGGTCCATTGCGTCATTGGTGGCTGCGTATACTGGGTGTAACCGAAATGGTATATACATTCAAAAGGATATGCTTCAGACCACAAAACTGAACAACTTTTACTATGGGGTCCCATAGTAAAAGTTGTTCAGACTCCGAAATCGTGAAAAAAAATCAGCTGTTCCCTACATTTCGACGAGTCACGTGACCAATTGGTCCCATAGTAAAAGTTGTTCAGTTTGGTGGTCTGTAGCATAGCATATGCTTTTGTGTGTAAATACCCTTTCAGTTACACCCTGTATAATATACTAGCTTTAGCCCGCTACTTCGCCCGCGTGGCTGTCAGAAAATATAATATCTGTTAATTCTGGTTATAAATAAGTGTGCCAAATTTCATCTAAATCCGGTCAGCGGTTTTTTTTATGCGCCTAACAAGAAAACCTTTGTTTAAATTCTCAGCGCAAAATCCCTCTTCGCGATTCCAAAGAACGAAGAGTTCGTGTACATGAGTGGTGAAGAGGAAAGTTCAGGCGCTCGAGAAGTTAGCGCGTTAGTTCGCGGTCTAGCAGCGCGCTGCACGGCCGTGCCTGACGTCACGACGCAGAGACCATCCTTCCGCCAGTTCCTACAGACGCACGTGGACATGGCCTTCGGGGAGGGCTTCGATGACAACGTCGGGAAGTATGCTATGAGTACGTCGTTCTTTGAGGTGAGTGTTACCCCTTGGTTTAGACCAGGGGTTCTCAAACTTATTTTGTCTACTGCCCACGGCGAGAATAAATGATTTTTTAGCGCCCCCATTTTTCACCTACTCAGAAACCCCTTTCTAGATGAAATTACAAATCGCCCCGTAAGCAACAACGCCCCCATTTTTTTTCTGGGTCTCTTACTGCTCCCCTTTAGAACTGCAGCGCCCACAAGGAGGCGTTATCGCCAACTTTGGGAAAGGCTGGCTTAGACTGGACCTCATTTAATACTAGTTGATGATGTCGAATCTCATATTAGGACAGGTTGGGCAAGCACTTGAAATTTTTCAGCAGAAAATTTTTAAAAATAAATCCCTGTGTGGCCTCATACAGAACTTTTTTACTATTCATTTTTTTTTATTTGTGTTATAATTAGTGATCTTGATAAATAAATATTTATGTATTACCTATCTCGTGTCCTCAGTTACCAAGCGCGTCATCCTGGCGCTCGGCGGCGCAGGCCCTGGCCCCCGTGTACTTGGAGCCCCAACCCCGCGCAGATGACGACTCGCCCGGAGCTCTATACGACGCGCTCGCTACCGACGTGCGCTTCTCGCAAGCACGCTGCGCTAAGGTATGTAAATGCTGAAACTGCAATAATATAGAATGGGCATAACACCCGGCCTAATAAAGCCTCCTTCTCTCCAAATTCGTAACTCCAATTAGCCTAGTGATTTATCGCACTTATTATAATTTATTTAGTAAAGCGTAAAGTAAATGGAATATCTGTAAGCGATTGAGTGTTGTAATCGTTAGTTTTTTTTTTGTGGGTTGGAAATCATCCAATGACACCGTCCCGCCCTGGGTGGAGCGGAAGAGAGTGTCAGACTCTTACTGACTAAAACCCATCCATGTTCCTTCCTTAGCCCTTTATTTTTCGGGGTAACGGTGACCCATTCGGACAATCCCGCTGAAATAGTCGGGCTATTCTCGACTACGAGTCTAGCATGGACATTCTTACTTCTCAACGGCCTAGAAATTCTCCTCGAGTATACTTAGCGTAGTGTACTTTAAGTAAGTCCAGTGTAGTATGTCTACCATAGAAAGCACCGATACTATTCCTCAAACGATGGGAAACTTATATCGTGTCCTGAGTGTCCTGTCGGCTGCACGTTACAGGAACTGATGGACGCTAGTGATGGCACCAAACACGTAGCCGAATTCTGGGCCGAGCACATTTAGATTGCCATGGAGTGGCTAAGTAATAACAGCCGGACGGATCGTACCATCAGGTTAAGCTACGCTTGCCGGAGTTAGTCCGTGAATGGGTGACCATCTTTACATTTCGAGACTCCTCCGTGCCTCGGAAAGCACGTTAAGCCGTTGGTCTCGGCTGTCATTCGTGGATCTTTGACAGTCGTTCCGGGTAGCCAGAAGCCTGAAAGTCTGACAGCCAGTCTCCAAGGGGTATCTTATGACCCAGTTATTGACTTACACAACCCAGGTTGTGTAAGTCAGATAGGCAGTCGCTCCATGTAAAATACTGGTATTCAGCTGCATCCGATTAGACTGGAAGCCGAGAGCCCGACATAGTTGGGAAAAGGCTAGACAGGTTGAGACACCTAAGAAGAAGTACCGATTTTAGAAAGATATCTACATCGAGATGTAAAAAAATTGGTCAAATAAATGTATTTTAAGAGAGAGATACGTCTATTCTTCATAGAGAAGAAAAAAAGTGATCTTGCTACACGTGCAGGCTTTGAGCTATATGTTATAGTTGTCTTTATATGTACAGGTACTACCTATTGCGCAGGCGTCGTACGCGGAGGGCTTGCCTGCACATTATTCAAGCCAACATCATGCTCATAAGGTCAGTTATTTATTATCTGTTTTGGAAAACATATTTTGATACGCAGTTAAACTTTATTCTGAAATGTTCTTAGAAAATTGATAAAAAAAATTTTTTTTTGAAGTTATAAAGTAAGTTACTTTTCTTAGATTTACAAGACCAATATTTTTCTTACTCTGGTTTTGAATTAGCCTAGTTTTCCCCGAGCTCTTGCACGCCAGTTTTGTTCGTTATGTATTGCACGCGAGGCTTCATAGTAGATCAGTCGTAAATTTTTTTGCAAACTCTACTCTTTTTGTCTGTTCCAACATTTCTGCACGTGTAAGTGGTTGCCCCCAGGTGAGCCTGGCGCTGGGCGTGCTGGGCAGCATGGCGCGCGGGCCGCTGGCGCGCGGGGCCCGCTCGCGCCTGCGCGCCGCGTGCGCCGCGCTGTGGCGCGCGCGCAGCCTGTGCGAGGCGCTGTCGCTCACCGGACACGTGTGCATCGAGCCCGAGCAGTAAGTGGTGTGTGTCCCAGGTGAGCCTGGCGCTGGGCGTGCTGGGCAGCATGGCGCGCGGGCCGCTGGCGCGCGGGGCCCGCTCGCGCCTGCGCGCCGCGTGCGCCGCGCTGTGGCGCGCGCGCAGCCTGTGCGAGGCGCTGTCGCTCACCGGACACGTGTGCATCGAGCCCGAGCAGTAAGTGGTGTGTGTCCCAGGTGAGCCTGGCGCTGGGCGTGCTGGGCAGCATGGCGCGCGGGCCGCTGGCGCGCGGGGCCCGCTCGCGCCTGCGCGCCGCGTGCGCCGCGCTGTGGCGCGCGCGCAGCCTGTGCGAGGCGCTGTCGCTCACCGGACACGTGTGCATCGAGCCCGAGCAGTAAGTGGTGTGTGTCCCAGGTGAGCCTGGCGCTGGGCGTGCTGGGCAGCATGGCGCATGACACGTGTGCATCGAGCCCGAGCAGTAAGTGGTGTGTGTCCCAGGTGAGCCTGGCGCTGGGCGTGCTGGGCAGCATGGCGCATGACACGTGTGCATCGAGCCCGAGCAGTAAGTGGTGTGTGTCCCAGGTGAGCCTGGCGCTGGGCGTGCTGGGCAGCATGGCGCATGACACGTGTGCATCGAGCCCGAGCAGTAAGTGGTGTGTGTCCCAGGTGAGCCTGGCGCTGGGCGTGCTGGGCAGCATGGCGCATGACACGTGTGCATCGAGCCCGAGCAGTAAGTGGTGTGTGTCCCAGGTGAGCCTGGCGCTGGGCGTGCTGGGCAGCATGGCGCATGACACGTGTGCATCGAGCCCGAGCAGTAAGTGGTGTGTGTCCCAGGTGAGCCTGGCGCTGGGCGTGCTGGGCAGCATGGCGCATGACACGTGTGCATCGAGCCCGAGCAGTAAGTGGTGTGTGTCCCAGGTGAGCCTGGCGCTGGGCGTGCTGGGCAGCATGGCGCATGACACGTGTGCATCGAGCCCGAGCAGTAAGTGGTGTGTGTCCCAGGTGAGCCTGGCGCTGGGCGTGCTGGGCAGCATGGCGCATGACACGTGTGCATCGAGCCCGAGCAGTAAGTGGTGTGTGTCCCAGGTGAGCCTGGCGCTGGGCGTGCTGGGCAGCATGGCGCATGACACGTGTGCATCGAGCCCGAGCAGTAAGTGGTGTGTGTCCCAGGTGAGCCTGGCGCTGGGCGTGCTGGGCAGCATGGCGCATGACACGTGTGCATCGAGCCCGAGCAGTAAGTGGTGTGTGTCCCAGGTGAGCCTGGCGCTGGGCGTGCTGGGCAGCATGGCGCATGACACGTGTGCATCGAGCCCGAGCAGTAAGTGGTGTGTGTCCCAGGTGAGCCTGGCGCTGGGCGTGCTGGGCAGCATGGCGCATGACACGTGTGCATCGAGCCCGAGCAGTAAGTGGTGTGTGTCCCAGGTGAGCCTGGCGCTGGGCGTGCTGGGCAGCATGGCGCATGACACGTGTGCATCGAGCCCGAGCAGTAAGTGGTGTGTGTCCCAGGTGAGCCTGGCGCTGGGCGTGCTGGGCAGCATGGCGCATGACACGTGTGCATCGAGCCCGAGCAGTAAGTGGTGTGTGTCCCAGGTGAGCCTGGCGCTGGGCGTGCTGGGCAGCATGGCGCGCGGGCCGCTGGCGCGCGGGGCCCGCTCGCGCCTGCGCGCCGCGTGCGCCGCGCTGTGGCGCGCGCGCAGCCTGTGCGAGGCGCTGTCGCTCACCGGACACGTGTGCATCGAGCCCGAGCAGTAAGTGGTGTGTGTCCCAGGTGAGCCTGGCGCTGGGCGTGCTGGGCAGCATGGCGCATGACACGTGTGCATCGAGCCCGAGCAGTAAGTGGTGTGTGTCCCAGGTGAGCCTGGCGCTGGGCGTGCTGGGCAGCATGGCGCATGACACGTGTGCATCGAGCCCGAGCAGTAAGTGGTGTGTGTCCCAGGTGAGCCTGGCGCTGGGCGTGCTGGGCAGCATGGCGCATGACACGTGTGCATCGAGCCCGAGCAGTAAGTGGTGTGTGTCCCAGGTGAGCCTGGCGCTGGGCGTGCTGGGCAGCATGGCGCATGACACGTGTGCATCGAGCCCGAGCAGTAAGTGGTGTGTGTCCCAGGTGAGCCTGGCGCTGGGCGTGCTGGGCAGCATGGCGCATGACACGTGTGCATCGAGCCCGAGCAGTAAGTGGTGTGTGTCCCAGGTGAGCCTGGCGCTGGGCGTGCTGGGCAGCATGAAGCGCGGGCCAATACATACAAACATAAACTGTGTGAACCTCCTCTTTATTTTAGAGTCTGTAAAAATGTACTTCCTAATTTTTTTTCCCACCAATGCAGCATGCAATATACTTATAGCCATTCCTCTCCCCTGGTGCAGTGACGGCAGCAAGGAGCACTCGTCGGGCGTGCGCTACATCTCGGCGTGCAACTGCGGGCGCTGCAAGTGCTCCCGCGAGGACCCGTACACCCTGCGCGGCGCCAACTGCACGTTCTACGCGCAGGCGGCCGACGAGTGCGGCGTGTGTCCCACGCTGCAGGCGGTCGACTTCCCGGTGTTCCAGCCTTCCACTCCCACCTACAAGTGAGCTAACTTAACATATCGTATTACACAGCACTTGCCAAACCATGGGCACCGATCGATCTGCCATGGATTAAAAAAAAAACAATTTTTCACACGATCTACTCGAAATGAATAATCTATTTAACTGCTTGAAATCTAATCTTGCTCCACTGACATACGAGGCGTTTAGCGAAGAAAGCAACCATGAAAGCCAAATTTCGTCGTCCTCAGAGCGGCCGCGCTGAAGGCTTCCCTAGAAGAAGCCCTGTCGAGCTCGGTGGCGCGCGGCTCGCCGGCGGGCTCGGGCGGCTCGCCGTCGTCCGACAGCCACTGGTCGGCGCCCGACGCGCTGTCGCCGGGCTCGGCGCGGGACGAGGACGAGGAGGACGACCGCTCGCACGCCAGCGACCGCGGCTACGTGGTGCCCGTCCGGGGGGAGACGGTCTCGGGTGAGTTGTGTTAAGATAGGAATGAAAAAAAAAGACATATTTCTTACATAAAATGACAAATCATAGGTACTTATTTCTAAATGAAATACAATCTCTTAAATTCCAAATGGCGCTATCTTATGGGTTCTTACTTATAGGTTCTTCAAGACAGAGTGGCCTGCAGAATTTTTGATATTTTAGTTTGAGCATTTTGATTTAGTGCATATGATACTCATAATGGCTGTTAGTACAATTTTAAGGTCAATAACATTATTTTATAATAACTATATTTCAAAGAATTAAACCTAGTAGAAGAGAACCTTTTTTTAAGAAAATAAAGTTTTTTTCACTTTTGTATGACATGACAGGAAAAAGCGCTTCAGAAACAAAATAATCCATTCTTTGCATACATATTCGTCCATCTAAGATTCTAAAGGTTCTGCTTTTGTTGAGTTACGAATGCACACGTCAGCATTTTTCATCCTTATCCCAGCATATTCACACTTATTCTCACTCTGACCCTTAGTGGTACTCACACACTCCCATACCCACCACACATACACATTCTTATGCTCATTCACTCACACAACACAAACTCATACACTTTTACACACATACATATATGTATGCTTCAACGACACTCCCAATTATCCCTGGCTGCTATATGGCCTAACACTGTCTCCTAAGATACAGGACTACCTAGTTTAGGAGACAGGGTTATATCATGTTTTGTGTAGATTTATGTACATATCCTATGCTATTTTTGTACATGTGCTCTTGTGTATTATGCATCTTGTTCATCATCATAATCATTCTCCTGCCCTTAACCCAATTGATTTGGGGTCGGCGCAACATGTCTTTTTCTTCCATACTTCTCTATTAGTCGTCATCTCGGTAGTCACTCCCTTCCTAGCCATATCATCTTTCACACAATCCATCCATCGTTTCTTTGGTCTACCTCTACTTGTTTAGCCATCCACATTCATACTCATAACTTCGTTTTCTTTTCCTTATTCCTCCGCATAACATACAACGTCCATACGTTGTATGTTATGCGTATAATTCAGGACACTAAACTCAAGCTCCAATGGCATACTAAGTGGAAGCGCACTAAATGTACAATGGCCTATAAAACCTTTTCAGAATTGAGAGCTAACCTTAAAACACAGGTGGCACTTGCTTATGCATCGTATATCAGTATGATTGAAAATAATTTAAGATCAAATCCGCGTAATTTCTGGCAACATATTTCCAGCTTACGCTCAAAAGGTGGTTTCGAGCCAAGTGTTACCTACAACGATGAAAAATGTTCAGGTGTTCAAGCAGCTGATGCCTTTGCTGATTTCTTTGCTAGTGTGTATCTTCCAGATGTTCCGCTACTTGATGCGGAAAAAGTTTCTCTTTGCGATAATAATGTTAACAGTAATTATGTAAATATATTTAAGTTCACTCCTCAAGATGTCATGTCAGGAATTGGTAAACTTAAACTTAGTAGTTCCGTAGGGCCAGACAATATTCCTCCAGAAATTTTAAAAAGTTGTAAAAAACACTTTTGCTTACCTTTATTTCATATTTTTAATCTGTCCTTAAAAACCGGAATATATCCACCACAGTGGAAGGTTTCCAGGGTCACGCCTATTCCCAAGAGCCTGAATAAAACATTAGCAGAAGAATTCCGTCCCATTGCCATTTTGTCATCACCAGCTAAAGTTTTTGAAAACATATTACATAATTATATCTATTCCCAAGTTGAAAAGTATCTGTGTAACGAACAACATGGTTTCAGAGCAAAAAGATCAGTAAATACTAATCTTCTTACCTTAGTGGACTATATATCAAAACGTATGGACTGTAGAGGACAGGTTGATGTCTTATACTTTGACTTCCGGAAAGCTTTTGATAGGGTCAATAATGATATTCTGCTAGAAAAACTATGTGCCATCGGATTTCCGCCAGGTCTTTTACGGCTCCTCGCTGACTACCTCCGCGATCGTCAGCAGTTTGTCAGACTGGGCCTTTATGAATCCAAGCTTTATCATACTCGTTCCGGAGTCAGTCAAGGATCAATTCTTGGACCGCTTCTTTTCTTGATAATGATCAACGACCTTCCTTCAGTTATTCATCACGCCAGAAGTCTATTGTATGCAGATGATTTAAAACTTTTTTCCGAAATTCATTCTGAAGCTGATTGTCTGGCACTACAAAGTGATATTGATGCGATAGTGGAGTGGAGCGTTAAGAATAAAATGGAATTTAATTCTTCCAAATGCTTTGTTATGAGTTTCACTCGAGCAAGAAACCCTATCACCCTTACATATAAAATTAATAACAATGTAATTACTAGAACAACTGGATTGAAGGATCTGGGTGTCACTTTTGATAGCAAATTAACGTTTCATGATCACATGGTTTCGGTAGCAAAAGACTCATTTAGGCGATTAGGCTTCATACTACGCAATGCAAAAGATTTCAGTAACATCAGCACTATAAAATCTATTTTCAATGTGCTGGTTCGGAGCAAACTGGAGTCCAGTGCATGCGTCTGGAACCCACATGAAAAGAAGTACACCTTACTCTTAGAAAAGGTTCAAAAAGCTTATCTAAGGTATATCTATAAACGTTTGAATGGATATTATCCGTTTATGTATCCCTCGAAATTTCTTTTAGGTTGTTTAGGGTATAATTCTCTAGAAGTGAGAAGAAAAAATGACCAAATCATAAATTTTTGTAAGATCCTTCACGGAAAAACAGATGCTCCTGAATTGCACGACGAATTGTTCCATCTTTTTGCTCCAATAAATTATAACCGTAACAGGAGCCACAGATTGTTCGCTGTGCCTCGAATTCGAACCATCGCTCGAGCCCAGTCTCCTGTCCCTCGCACACTTTCTGCGCTCAACGCTCTCTTGGATGCTAAGCCTGACTGTGATGTGTTCGCGGATGAATGGAAGAAGATCTTGTTAGTATGTTTGGAGTACTGTGAGATAAGCGTATGACTGTTGAATTACTGTATACATAGTTACTACATTTATGTAATGTGATTAGACTATTGATTGCCACGCAGCAGACAATGCAAAAACTGTTGGCGTATAACGTGTAACTAATGTAATTGGCCTTGGCCGTTTTATGTTATAAATAAATAAATAAATAAATAAATAAAAATACCATGACAACCGCTTTCCACACAACTTTTCAGTCACCGGTGTCACTTTCAGACTTCCTCTTATATACTCATTCCGTATTCTATCCATTCGCGTAACACCACACATCCCTCTTAACATTCTCATCTCAGCTGCATGCAATTGTCTTTAATTCATTCCTTATCATCATGAATCTTATTATTATTATTCTTGGATTTCCAGAGAAAGTGATGAGTCGTCAGCCATCAACAACAGAGTACCTCCCAGGCATGCTTCACACGGGCAGCCCTGTAGGGCTCCTGCCAGCCTACAGCAGCTGGTCCGTGGTGTGCCTCGGCGCCTCGTCGCTGTACTCGCACTCTCTGGGGCTGCCGGAACACCTGCAGCCTGGTTTCCTGCCACACACCAACTACCTGCTGCCTTGGGACTGCGCAGTGCGGTAAGTAACTTGTCCTTTTTTTTGAGTATGGGTTATCCATCCAATGACTTCTCCCGCTCTGGGTGGAGCGGAAGGGAGTGCCAGACTCGTACTGACTAAAACCCATCCATGTTCCTTCCTTTGCCCTTTATGTTCCGGAGTAGCGTAACCCTTTTGGACAATTCCGCTTAAAGTAACTTGTTCTGCTGGTCCGAAGTGCGCCTGGTGTTTGTATAAACCTACTTATAAAAATATAAATAACTAGCTTCCGCCCGCGGTTTCGCCCGCATAATATGTCGACAAATTATACACATAAACCTTCCTCTTGAATCATTCTATCTATTAAAAAAAAACTGCATCTAAATCCGCTGCGTAGTTTTAAAGATTGAAGCATACATAGGGATATAGGGACAGTGAAAGCGACTTTGTTTTAAACTATGTAGTGATTGATCATTGACGACATTCCAGCCTAGAGTCCATGAGCGGCTGGCGCGTGTCGGGTCCGTCGCGCGGGCGCGGCAAGATCACGCCGCACCATCACCTCACCGTCAAGATCTTCATCGGCTTCGAGTACGAGTGTCCGCGCGGACACAGGTCAGTGGCTGCTTTGAATTATTTATGACTAGCGTTACCCGGCCGGCTTCGCACGGGTGGAAGTACTTATCTGTGGTGCACCTGCCTGTCTACCATACCTACCTACCCTACTTACTTGCCTACCTACCCTACCTTACCCTACCCTACCCACCTACCCTACCTACCTACCCTTCCCTACCGACTTACCCTACCTACCTACCCTACCTTACCCTACCCTACCCACCTACCCTACCTACCCTTCCCTACCGACTTACCCTACCTACCTACCTACTGTGGAAGGTTGAAAGACATTCTACTGAGGGGGCTCAGTGGTGAAGCGTGAAATTTGTGTGTTTCGGGTTTTCTCTATGCTATGAAAGCAAACACATGGGCCGAGAAACACCTCGTATATTATCTCTTGATTATAACGAATACATCTGCCAAGCCCCGCAGCCTTTTGAGGCGAACTCTCTTCTGTACAAAAAGCCTAACTATTCTAAATATAATTTAAAGGTTCGAATGCCGTCAGATCTTCTTCTTCTTCTTCTTCTTTGGCTTTGGTTTCCGCACTCAGTCCTTGGCGGACCATTGTGCGTGGGCCATGGCGGCCTGTGGCGGTTATTCCAGCCAGCCCACCTCCTTCCAGAAGTTGATGACGTCTCCTGGTCTGTGTAATATTTCTGTAAAAGATTTAGGTGTTCCAATGGTTTGTGTCCTAATCTGTGTGACTCCTGTGCACTCAAAGAGTACGTGCGCAACGGTTTCTTCAGCCTCCATGCAGGCCCTGCACAGAGGACTGTCCGTTATGTCTATTGTGTGGAAGTGTTTGTTTAGTGAGCAGTGTCCCGTGATGGTCCCCGTCATCAGGCGCAGGCCGGTTCTGTTCAGGCGGAGTAGCCGTCTGGTTAACCTTTTATCCAGGGATGACATGGCCTCCCTGGATTGCCTGCAGCCCGGTGACGAGGTCCACCATCTCTCCGCTTGTGTGTGTGTGATTTCTTGTAGCCATCTGCGTAGCTGGTTGAAGGGAATGGGTATGATGGGTTCCGGTCCGCAGGCTGGCGTACTGGAGGCTCTCCTCGCTAGCTCGTCAGCTGCGTCGTTACCTAGTGATCCGCTATGTCCCTTTATCCATTGTAGTGTCACTTTGTTGAGGTAGAGTACTGATATACGTTCTAGTTCGTTGTGACATTCTAGTGTTAGTTTTGAGGTGTGGTGTTGTTTCTTTAGGGATTGCAGGACCGAGGCGCTGTCGGAAACTATACGTATTCGCGCATCGGTGACTTTCCTGGCTTCTATAGCGTGTGCCGCCTGTATGACGCCCACACACTCCGCCTGGAAGACGGTGTTGTGCTTGCCCAGTGGGCTGGATATGTGTATGTTAAGGTCTCGTGAGAACACCCCGACTCCGCTTCCGGAGTCGGTCTTGGACCCGTCGGTGTATACTCTTAGTTCTTCCGGACCAGAGTAGTCACACTGTTCTTCGATAAGTGATATTTCATAGTGTTTTTGAAATTGGTGTTGTTTTGGGGCTCTATCGCAAGGTGACGCTAGCATTGGTTGATGTCTGATTGCGTCATTCCTTACCCGTGTGTGCTTTACTCTGGAATCTTTACTTAGGGTTCCTGCTATGTTTAGCCGAAAGGCGGCCATGGTTGCCTCCTCTCGCACGATGAGGTGTAGAGGCGGCAGTCCTAGCATCGCCTGCAGGGCAGCTGTAGGCGTTGTTCTCATGCAGCTAGTAATAGCTACACAAGCAAGTCGCTGCAGTTTCTCAAGTTCTTTTTGGGTTGTGCTTAAGTTTGTTCTGGGCCACCATACTAGTGAGCCATATGTGATGGTTGGTCGGATGACCGTGGCGTATAGCCAGTGTGTGATTTTGGGTTTAACACCCCAGTTCCTGCCCAGCAGTTGTTTGCATTGCCACAGTGATATGGTGGCTTTTGTGATCATATGTTTAGTATGCCTTGCCCAGTTCAGCTGACTATCCAGAAAGATTCCCAGATATTTGGTCTCAGTTGATAGGCTATAATAATAAGTTAGAGTTAAATTGCTTATTAGTCTTTTAGGCTAGATTGTAATCATTTATTAAGAAATCTTTTCTTAATAATAAGGAAAAAAAAAAAATAAAGTTGATAGGCTTAGGGTTGTTCCGAAGAATCGGGGTAGTTGTAGTGTGGCCATTTTCCTTTTTTTGGTGAAGAGGATCAGCTCGGTCTTCGTTGGGTTCACTGATAGTTGGTGTCTGTGGCACCAGTCCTCTACTATTTTCAAGGCTTGGCGCATGAGGTTGCATAGTGTGTTTTCATGTGTGCCGTTTATTATAATGGTTATGTCGTCGGCGTAGCCTACTGTGTAGTAGCCTTTTTCGTTGAGGTTTTTATGAGGCTGTCAACGACCAGGTTCCATAGTAGCGGTGAGAGGACGCCCCCTTGCGGGCATCCTTTCGCTACGATGGCCCTTGTGGTGTCGTTTACTGTAAGTTGTACAGCTCTCATTTTGAGCATATTGGTGATCCAGCCGTTCAAGGTTGGGTCTATCTTGTGGTTGTTGAGGGCCATGTTGATGCTTTTGAAAGTGGTTTTATCAAAGGCGCCCTCTATGTCGATGAAGGCAGCCAGGGACGAGCATTTGTGGTCCACTGCGCATTCGATCTTGGAAACCACGCTGTGTAGCGCGGTTTCCGTTGATCTGCCTGCGGAGTATGCATGTTGTTGTTTGTGTAGTGGTTTTACTCTGAGAGGTCCGTCTCGGATGTACCTATCACAGAGTCTCTCGAGGGTTTTCAGTAGGAATGATGTGAGGCTTATTGGTCTGTAAGCTTTGGGTTGTGTGTAGTCGGTCTTACCCGGTTTGGGTATGAAGATGACTTTCACTTCTCGCCATGCGAGAGGTACATATTTGAGTGCTATGCTGGCTTGGTATATCTCTACCAGCCATGGTGTCACTTGGTCTAGTCCCCACTGCAGAAGGGCTGGAAAGATGCCGTCTAGCCCTGCAGACTTAATGGTTTAAAGGTGTCGATTGCCCACCTTATCCGCTCTGCTGTGACTATTTTGTGGGCTCTGGACCAGTCTAGGTCTGTTGGGGTCCATTCTGGTTCTGCTTCCCATTCCTTGTCTTCTAGGAGTTTGCAGTCCGGGAAGTGGGTCTCGAGGAGGATTTTGCATGTTTCTTGGTCTGTTAATGTGTATGATTTGTCCGGTTTTATCAGCATACCCAGGGTTTGGTTCTGATCTGTTGATAAGATTTTCCTTACCTTGCGTAGTGTGTCTCTGAGTTTGCTGAGTTCGGCGTTCCACCAAGGCGTCCTCTGACTGCTTGTTTGTGGCGCCCTTAGCTTACAGCATGCGTGGTAGGCTTCGGTTAGGTATCTAGATAGTGTTGAAACAGTGTATTCTAAGTGTGCTTGGTCCCTTATGGGTGTTTGCGCTACGTGTCTGGCTAGCATGGAAGCTAGGAGACGTTTGTATCCTGGGACATCGGTGCGTCGCGGGTTTCGCTTGGGTTCAGGTTTTGGTGTGTTTGTGGCTAGTGTGAAGCGGATTCTCCTGTGATCAGAACAGGATGGTTCGTTCGACACATGCCAGCCTGTGATGAGTTTTGTAGCAGATTCTGTGGCTAGTGTCAAATCTATTATTGTTTGACCTCGTGCCGTGACCCAGGTGGGTTCCGAGCCACGGTTTATAATATTTAGGTTAGTGGAGAATAAATATGTGGATAATACCTCTCCCCTGGTGTTTGATGCGTCACTACCCCAGAGCGGGTGGTGTGCGTTCGAATCAGTGCAGATGATGAGGTCCATCTTGGTGAGCTCGCAGTGTTGCACCAAGTCGGCCATTTCCTTTGGTGGGCATGTTGTGTCTTCGCCAGGCATGTATACTGAAGCCAGTACAACGTCTGGGACGTTATTGTCCGTTTGGAGCCTGACGGCTGTCAGGTCTCTGGAACAGAATTGGGTGAGTGGTGTGATAGGAACCTGTTTGGGTGTGTAGATACAGGTTCTGGGTTTGTCAAGGTTGTGTGTGTTGAGGGTTATCTTACCTCCGATGTTACCGAGGCCGCATATCTTGTTGTTCCTGATCCACGGCTCCTGGATCAGTGCGATTGTTTGGGGGTTTTCCTCCAGTGCCCTGCGTAAGCTGGCCGTGGCAGTTTGGCTATGCTGGAGGTTGGTCTGGATGATGTTTAGGGGCGACGGTGGTGGTGGGGTGGGGTTAGTCGGAGATGGATCCATCCGTGGATTTCTCCGCGTCCTCCTCCCTGTAGGCGTCCGCGTGTTGGTCGCCTGGCGACGAGGCTAGCAGCCGTTCGTTCCAGCCAGGTGACTCAGGTTGGATGGCGTCCTCTTCGCCAGCCATGGCCGCACGGGCCATGACCTCCTCTAACTTCACCATGTCCGTGTCGTCCGTCTTTATGGTTGTCAGTGTTGTCGGCGTCGGGTTTTCGTCGTCGGGTTGGGAGTCTGAGGGTAGGGCCCTGGGCCAGAAGCGCACGTATATCGACCCGAGTAGGTACGATACCCGGCGCTCCCGGGCCAGGACTCTTTCAGCTTCCTTCGGTGGCAAACCAAGGGTCAGGTACGTCCCATAGTTGTCGCCACCGACGGTAGTTGCCCTGTACAGTGACCACCTGGCGATGTCGTACCAAGTATTCTGGCGTATCAGAATACTCTGCAGACGCGCTATGTCGCCCTTGTATCTAGGGACAAAAAGCGAGGCGCGGACACGGGTGGGCACGTCAGACTGCTTCACAACTGAGAGGGGAAGGTCGATGTCAGGGAGCGTTATTTTTGGGACATTCTGGCTAAGCCAGGTCAGGGCATTCTCGTCTTCGCACCACAGCTGCACGGTGCCTTCCGCCACACGCGGGTAACCGCGGAAGGCGGGAAGTGGTGTGGTTGAGTCGGTGTCCATCATCAGATGTTCCAGTTGCGTCTTAATGTGTTCGGCTTCTGTTCTGGTCAAGTCTCTGGAGGGGGGGGGGGAAGCAGATCGCTACGGCCAGCCGCGCCGGAATGTCCTTCGTGGCTCGCGCGTAGGTTCTCTGCTCCCCTTGAGCGGAGTGGACTCTCACTCGCTTGGCGTCCCCCTGTAGCGTTGACGGTGAAGCTGTGTCGTCAGGGCGCAACCTCTTCGCCGGTACTGTACCACTTGGTCCAGGTTGCGGATTAGAGGTGCCAGCCGCGGTGGTAGTGGCCGGCAGCGTCCTCGCGACTGCAGTTCCAGCCCGCCTACCCCTGGGCCTCCTTGGTCTGTCTGGTATCCTGTCCGTGTTTTTGGGGCGAGTAACGGCTCCGGTGTGCTCTGGTGCTTGCTGGGGCTTTTCGCGCTGGGATGTCCCTTCGCGTACTTGCCCGAGCCCGCTCGGTTCCGCGTCCGGTCGCATTTCGCGCTGGGTTTCCCCTTCGCGGATTAGCGTTCGGTCGCGTTTGGTTGTGTCCAGTCGCTTTTCGCGCTGAGTTTCCCCTTCGCGGATTAGCGGCTGGTCACGTGTTTCCGCGTCCGGCCGTTTTTCGCGCTGGGTTGCCCCTTCGCGTACTTGCGGCTGGTCGCGTACTTCCTCTGCGGCGGCCGATCGCGCTTCGCGCTGACCGAAGCCTTCGCGGGTCTTGCGCTTTCGGTCGCCTGGTTTCCTGCCAGAGAAGCCGGGTCCGTCCTTACTCCCCGTCTGTCTGTTCTGGTCTTGGTCTGGGTTTTTTATACTGTTCCTCACGATGCTCTGTTGCCAGAGGCCAGCGTGGGGTGTACAGCTCGTTGCTGGTGTTGGCGCGTTGGTCGCTGCCGGGGATGAGGATATTGGCGCGTTGGTCGCTGCCGAGGGAAGGGTTTGTGGCGCGTTAGTCGCTGCCGAGGTGGATGGTAATGGCGCGTTGGTCGCTGCCTGGGTGTTATTATTTGGCGCGTTGGTCGCTGCCTGCGTGCTGGGCGCTAAGGTAGCAGCCAGCCGCGCTAAAGAGCGCGGCTCCAAATCACAAGAAGATGCCCACCCCCAGAATACGATGGGGGCTGACCGCCGGAGCAGTGTGGGATTCCCCGGCTTGGCCGGGACCCACCTGGGTACGTTTCCTTTTGTCCGCTTGCATTTTGTTTTTTTTTTTAGGGGGTGGGCTTTTTTGGAATCGAGGTTGCCCTTCCTCTGGGACCGACAGGATGCAGGAGTGGGAGGGATGGTGTTTGGGTGTGGATTTGGGTTGTTTTGGGGTCACCGTATGCCCGGGATCTGGCATGCGGGTTTATGGATAGATGGGAAGTATGGATTGTGGGTAGGATGGTTCAGTTGAGGGAAGGAGCATGGGATGAGGGTGCTTAGGTTACCTTAGGGTCTGGGATTTGGCTCTAAGGAACTTCTCTTGTCCGGGATCTCAAAACCAAGATGCTCCGGGTTCGGGACCGGCTGCTTGCGCATCAGCCCCACAACCGGAGTTGGGCTATCCGCAACCTGCCCACCCGCTCGGTTGCAGGAGAAGAAGTGCCTGGCAGCCAGGGTCTCCCCACCACGGATGTACTTATACAGTCAGTGTTGGAGCGACCCAGCCAGCCCCGAGATGCCGTCAGATTATTACCTAAGCTTTCATAATTAAGATTATATAAGGTTTCACTCCAGCCATGTTCAACCTAAGGTTTTACTCAGGCTCTACACTACCAACCCTACCTTACCCTACCCTACCCACCTACCCTACCTACCCTTCCCTACCCACCTACCCTTCCCTACCCACCTACCCTACCCCACCTACCTAGCCTATCTACGATGGGGTAAAAGAAAGAGCATAAGCAAAGTTGTCGCTCCGGTGGTGGGGCACATGCAGTGTCTGCTGCATCCACGTATGCTTCTCTAGCTCTGCGGGATGAGACTGAGATAAAGGCCTAGTGTCCCAGGATTTCCAATCTTTAAAAAAAAAGGCTGGTCTGCTATGGTGGGGACGAAGGCTAAGAAAGCAAAGCCTGCAATGTGGCGCCCACTTTTGTAAAAGGGAAAAACAGCCAGTGAAACTGCTTTGAGTTCCCACGGCGGCTATTTCAGTCTCGGTAAGAGAGGGATCATCCGCCAAAATCGGCGAGGTTATGTCCGTCGTAAGGATGCGAATTCGATTAGCCGATGATGACATTGATATTGTCGGTCAGAAAACAGCTGGTGTAGGTAGTGCAGTATCGTTGTACTCGTTTCGCGAACAATCTTGCCAACCGAGTGCGAGAGGTCCTTGTCGAACAATCTTGCCAACCGAGTGCGAGAGGTCCTTGTCGAACAATCTTGCCAACCGAGTGCGAGAGGTCCTTGTCGAACAATCTTGCCTACCGAGTGCAGCGAGAGGTCCTCGTCGAATTTAATGTTATGATTTCACGCCTTGGTGCGGTTTACTGTTGTTATCGCGTTGCGTGTTTTTTGTCTTAGACCGAATACTTTCCGAATTGTTCGTCGGACATAATTATGTATATCACGTATTGGTCCCCACCTCGCCGATTGCCAGTTTGGCTGCCGGCAACAGACGCTCGCTGTCGGAACAGGTGGTGTCCCGGGTGGGGTGGTGTTGGTAGTAACTTTGGATTTCGTCGACGCCTTTAACTCTCAGCCTTAGGATTCTTTTAGTAAGAAGGTACTCTGTGATGTACAAGTGCGTCTCACAGTGCGTTGTCGCGGCCTATCTTTGCCACCGGCACATTCGTATTGTGGGTCAGGACGGTAGCGTTCATCGCAGGGAGATTACGCAAGGGTCAGTTTTAGGTCCTTTCTTGTAAAATCTTGCTGCCGATTTGGTTCTACTTGTTCCCGTTAGACTACTGTATACTAACGTAAGTCCCGCGTTCCATTTTCAGATTCATGATGTCGTCGCCCGACACAGTAGTGAACGGCGGAGGGGGAGGCTGCGGGCGCGAGGCGGGCGCGCTGGGGGGCCGCCTGGCCGCCAGCGACATGCCGCTGTACTGCGCGTGCCTGTGCCGCGCCGCGCCCGCGCCGCGCGCCGCGCAGCTCATGCGCGTGCACGTCGTCACGCCCAAGGCGCCCGTGCACGTCACCATGGACCCTAAGGTACCCACATGTCACTATACATGCCGCTGTACTGCGCGTGCCTGTGCCGCGCAGCTCATGCGCGTGCACGTCGTCACGCCCAAGGCGCCCGTGCACGTCACCATGGACCCTAAGGTACCCACATGTCACTATACATGCCGCTGTACTGCGCGTGCCTGTGCCGCGCAGCTCATGCGCGTGCACGTCGTCACGCCCAAGGCGCCCGTGCACGTCACCATGGACCCTAAGGTACCCACATGTCACTATACATGCCGCTGTACTGCGCGTGCCTGTGCCGCGCAGCTCATGCGCGTGCACGTCGTCACGCCCAAGGCGCCCGTGCACGTCACCATGGACCCTAAGGTACCCACATGTCACTATACATGCCGCTGTACTGCGCGTGCCTGTGCCGCGCAGCTCATGCGCGTGCACGTCGTCACGCCCAAGGCGCCCGTGCACGTCACCATGGACCCTAAGGTACCCACATGTCACTATACATGCCGCTGTACTGCGCGTGCCTGTGCCGCGCAGCTCATGCGCGTGCACGTCGTCACGCCCAAGGCGCCCGTGCACGTCACCATGGACCCTAAGGTACCCACATGTCACTATACATGCCGCTGTACTGCGCGTGCCTGTGCCGCGCAGCTCATGCGCGTGCACGTCGTCACGCCCAAGGCGCCCGTGCACGTCACCATGGACCCTAAGGTACCCACATGTCACTATACATGCCGCTGTACTGCGCGTGCCTGTGCCGCGCAGCTCATGCGCGTGCACGTCGTCACGCCCAAGGCGCCCGTGCACGTCACCATGGACCCTAAGGTACCCACATGTCACTATACATGCCGCTGTACTGCGCGTGCCTGTGCCGCGCAGCTCATGCGCGTGCACGTCGTCACGCCCAAGGCGCCCGTGCACGTCACCATGGACCCTAAGGTACCCACATGTCACTATACATGCCGCTGTACTGCGCGTGCCTGTGCCGCGCAGCTCATGCGCGTGCACGTCGTCACGCCCAAGGCGCCCGTGCACGTCACCATGGACCCTAAGGTACCCACATGTCACTATACATGCCGCTGTACTGCGCGTGCCTGTGCCGCGCAGCTCATGCGCGTGCACTTCGTCACGCCCAAGGCGCCCGTGCACGTCACCATGGACCCTAAGGTACCCACATGTCACTATACATGCCGCTGTACTGCGCGTGCCTGTGCCGCGCAGCTCATGCGCGTGCACGTCGTCACGCCCAAGGCGCCCGTGCACGTCACCATGGACCCTAAGGTACCCACATGTCACTATACATGCCGCTGTACTGCGCGTGCCTGTGCCGCGCAGCTCATGCGCGTGCACGTCGTCACGCCCAAGGCGCCCGTGCACGTCACCATGGACCCTAAGGTACCCACATGTCACTATACATGCCGCTGTACTGCGCGTGCCTGTACCTCCTAAATAATAATAAACCTTTATGATCAAACCATAATGAAAACCATAGTTTTATACAGACCATAAATAAATTATTCTTTTTTTCTAGGTACAACCAATAGCAGGAGGACCTATCTTCATCCCACAGCCGGTAGGCTCGCCGCCCATCAAGCTGTCGGCCTCGGCCTACTGGGTGCTGCGCCTGCCCTACATGTACAGCGACGAGCGCGGCGTGCTGCCGCGGCCGCGCGCGGGCCTGCCGCACTCGCCGGGCACGCTCATCGCGCCGCTGTTCGGCCTGCAGGACTAACCGCACGCATGGTCATGTGTGACCACCAGATCTGCTAAACACAAACCGCAGAAAAAGAAGTTGAATCAGCAGCAGTAGAGTTGAGGAGACTTATATGGGGAGAGTTTCTTGGTCGCTGGTAGAAAGGACGTGCAAGATATTTCATTCAGGCAAGACTCGCCAGGCGATTTTCACACTCGAGAAACAAAACCTTGAAATTAGTCATACGAGATTCGATTTTTTCAAAATTTAAAGCCTGATTCACACGATGAGACTTGTTTTGTCTATGCCATATAATACATTAAAGGTATCAACGTATTGCAAATCACTGATAATTAAATCACATGTAAATCAGACTTTGAAAAATCATAATTCGACGTTTTGAAAATGTATGCCAACGAGGCGATTCTCGTCTTTCGGCGTGCGAGTCCTTGCAATAATAGCCTATTTGACGCGAGAAACTTTTCTCGTGTAATCATCTCATGTTTTGAGGCCGGCGCAGTTTTGTTGGACGTTATAACACATACTTTTCTGACGGATAGTGGCATTTATTTCCCAATATAAATGCATTTGGACAGTACATGACTGTTGTTACTTGGTTACCATATTCAGTGTTAGTTACTATGAAGAACTTGCATACTGAGCATAAACCAAGTATAGCTTTTTCATTCCACAAGTGTGCGTCTGTTATTGCAATTTAAACCTTATGTATATGACATAAAAAGCCATATGACGTGCGCTCGTGATTTACAATGACTATCAGATGTGCACCCGTGTTTAGCTAGTAAATTTATCGTCTATGTTATCTGCTGTTGTTTATGGATTTGCTTATGTGCATGTTTCTAAGATATCCAAACAGTTTCGAATCAAATTGTCGTCTTCACCACGATTAAAAAAAAAACCACTTCTTTCGAGCTCCATTCGAGTTAGAAAGGAGTGAAGCAGACAAGAAACATATACGTCAGAAATATCGTAAGCAATCAATAAAAAATATTATCTGCATTAATTACCTACATTCCTAGGCATAGTGACGACTCAAGACAAATATTTTTATGAGATTCCATGTCTAAATGATAAGTAGCTGTGTGGCAAACTTAAATAAGCCGTATAAGTCGGCAATACTCCATGTTAACAATAGGACATTGAAACATAATATTGTGAATTAATACTCTGTGTCTATAATTAACTAATACTAGGGGTATCTGTGTCATACTTTGCCTACAATAAAAAAAAAATGATAGCAGTTAAGTAAAAGATTATGTCAACTATTTATTCAGTAAATGTAACGCCACTACTTTTTGTCAGGTGCTATTCTAAGCTCAGTGCTTTCAACACGCATACGTGTCGCCAAAATCCGTACTAAGTGCCTTCAACACGCATTGCAATGCATGGACAATAAACACACATTTGTGTTGAAGACACTGGCTTAGAATGGATCAAAATGTATTGAGTACGTATGTCTCACAGTTCAGAATACACAGCTGTGTTACATGGCAATGTATGGGTGAATCATTAACATTCCTTCTTCTGTGACGAACTCACTGCGATCATCGAGCGTTTTGCCAAGGGTTTTTTTGGCAATATGCGCTTGCGCCTTCATTACAGCATTTCTTGGAGAGATTCATGTTAATAAGGCATCTTTTGGGATCGCTCGTTCCATCAAAGACCTTGTTCACATCATGCATCGCTTTCTATCAGGCAAGATGGAGGTCATGAGCGGTCCGACAATGTACAGACGCCAGCACATCAAGCTATCCCTAACTGTCAAATTTTCTCAATTAAAAATGAACCTCATGCCTTTGCAATAAAGTTGATATACAATCAAAGAAATTTGACAGATTGTGGCAACTTGTGTTTGGTACTAATAATGTTTGGTACAGATTGGCGAAACGTAACATGCAATGTAACACAAATCAGCAGTCCAAATTTTTGCAATGTAACATAACATGTAACGCAACAACCGGGCGAATTTGTTTCAACGTGTTTTACATTTCATGTTCAGTTTTACGAATGTATATACGCTGCAAAATAGGATTATAGTTTTGGAATTTATAAATGTATACAACTCAAAATATTATGTGCTCAATTTGTTTCAAATAAATACTTTTTTTTTTTGATGGCTGGGAAATCATCCAATGACTTCACCCGCTCTGGGTGGAGCGGAAGAGAGTGTCAGACTCTTACTGACTAAAACCCATCCATGTTCCTTCCTTAGCCCTTTATGTTCCGGGGTAGCGGTAAGCCTTTCGGAAAATCCCGCTTACCCGGCATTCAAATAAATACTGCAGTAGTGTATTTTAGTGACTACTCTTATTTACTATATTGACATTAATATTGACCGTAGAACTATTAAAATCATCGCTTTCCATGAGGCGGGATATAGATCAAGAGCAGGACCATTCCACAATAAAAAAATGATTGATAGTGAATGGTTATATGAATTATGGAATCCCAAGGAAACTGGGATTGTGTGAAAAACGTATGTGGCTAGAAAGAGGACTTTTTTTTTGAGCGTGGGAAATCATCTAATGTCTTCTCCAGCTCTGGGTGGAGCGGAAGGGGGTGTCGAGACTTTTACTGAGTAAAACGTATCCATTTTCCTGCCTTAGCCCTTTGTTTTCCGGGGCAGCGGTAACCCTTTCGGACAATCCCGCTCATAGAAAGAGGTTCATAAACAATTGTAGAACTCTAAGTATATTTTTGTCTATCTTAAAGAATATTAATTGTTAAATTTACCCAAATAGGTTGTTGTGAAATAAAAGAAAGTCAAATATACATGGTGTTTTATTGATTGTATTACGTTTTTATGATTGGCAACATTTATTCAATTATTTATATTTCAATATCAAAAAGCATTATTGGAACGTATGCAAATGAAAATTTGCATACGTTCCAATAATGCTTTTTGTTTAATTCTACCGAAATCTCCTGATTTTGCCCCAAAAAAAGGATTTTTGAACATTATTTCGTAAAACAGTACCTTTAGCACGAAATATGAAATTATTAAAGTCAAAACAAACCCAAATCGTTTTTATCATCATATCGATAAGAATAAATAAACTTTATTTCCTTCTTAGTTTTGTTTTAAAAATAAACTCCTATAAATAATTAATTTAAAATAGATTTGACTTCACCAGCATGCGCATAACGACGCAAACCACGTGCGTACCGCCGCCATCTTGCGCGCGCAAAAGCATTCTTAATTCAAAACATGAAAACATGATTTCCAAATATAATTTCAGATCAATAAACACAGCAAAATAAGAATTATTATTTGTAAAGCAATTTGCAATTTAATTTAGATTTTTTAGCAGCGAAATTGGTAAAAAGTTGTAAATGTGGGCGTAGTTTGTGTCGTAGAGTGGGTGGTAGGGGTAGAGGTGGGATGGGTGCGGCTTCGTGCTTCGAAGCGCGCGCTGTACCGGTTAGTCGTGAGTGCGCCGCCGCCGCGCAAGGACCTCAGCTCGGAACTCTGTTCGACGCGCTCTAGAATATTTCGGAACTTGGAAAACTTTTTAGCGGCACTACTTATGCCGCTTTTACATCAGGTGAGAAAAATGTTTCTTTTTACTTTGAATAATTTAAATTTATTTTATTTTGCTCTACGATATGAATGTAGAATATTGAACGTTTCTAAAAATATTTGACCTGTAGTAGTGACCGATTTTACAATTCGCGTTTTGTTTAACCAGGTTGCCTAGTTTTAATCTTTGTCTGATCAATTTGCTTGACCAGCAGTAGGATTCTTAAATTACATCTTCGCGGAGAAAACCCCGTTCACAATTTGAAAATGTGCGCATGTTAAACTACCCACTTTCTCTTTCATATACTCTTGTTCTAACCGACAGCGTGCGTGGCTATTATCTACGGGTCATAATTGATTTAAACGATACATGCTGTAGTAGCTTTTTTTATGGTTTGATACTTTGCCCACCTAGCCACGTGTAGTTTTTATTTTGCAACTAGCTGTTTACCTTAATTTTGTTACCGCTTCTTTTACCTTCCCGCATCTTGTGTAACCCACGTGCCGTCTCTAGTTTTCCTAAATATTTCCTTGTGGTACAGGATAACAGCCCTGGCGGCTCAGGAGAGAACCGGCGCTCTCTGGCAGACTTCCTGGGCCTCGATACTACGCACCTCTCGGAGCCGGCCGCTGCGCCCGCCACGAATCTCCGTAATGTAAGTACCTACCTTGTAATAAAAATTGTTTCCGTTGTTTAAAATTATTTCTAAGGGAAGATGAGGTTCTCGTTTATATACCTAAATACTTTTGGTTTTAAAAATATTATTGCAAAAGGGTTTTTGTGAGTTACGTAGAATAGTAAAATACATATAAATTTTGTCTAGCTAATTCCAGCTAGACAAAAGTGGCGGGAAAGTTACTGCCATTTTCGTATTGGGTCGTAATTTTTACTAATTTTAGAGATTCTTGGTTATTTTTAAAATACTTAATTGCAGTATGGGTTTTTGATCACGCTTTTCATGTAAATTTAGGGAACGCCGCTAAGGCTACCCACTGACCGAAAGTTTTAGTGTGACCAAGTTTAAGAGTGGAATATTTTGATACTTGCTTAAAATATAAACTCGTAGCTACCCTCTAAACAGCAATGTTTTTACTTGCACCAGATAAGGAGCGCGTTCTTCGATTATTACAATGTAAGTACCCAATAGGTACTTATTGCCTCTGAATTAATGTTTATCGCGTAATTAAATGTAGGCTGTATTTAGTGTAGCCTATTACGTTGGTTTGTTGTAGTTTGCAGATGTATATTGTACTCGCTGCTTAGTTTTAAAACTGTTGTATATCTCGTTCAAAATCTACCCGCCATTTTATTTTTGCCTCACCGTCCTTATCGACTCGTTAGTAAACTTTTGTTATCTGTAACGAACTCCCTTATTTTTAAATCATTTAAATGCAAACTATTGTAGACTTAAAAAATAGTCTTGTTGAAAATTAGTTGCCCTAATATTCTCATACTGCCTCTTTTCCTACTACTCCTCATAACTACAAGCTTGCATACTTAATTTTGAAGCCTTAAATTGCGCCGGTTTAAAGATTAACGTCTTTAAACGTGTTTAGCTGCCAATTCTTAAGAATTAATCAAGTACAGAGCGGCCCCATGTTGGGCGCCAAAATGTTATGCCGTAGTATCGCAACATATACATCACATTCCTTATTTTCATATAGAGCCAAAAGCTTAAATCAAATTTTAAGTACAAAGCACTCCGTAGGTTTTATTGTCCGTTCATAATGTACCGTACGACATCCGGTTTGATGCCAGTTAATGTTAGCCGAGATTGGTGCCAACAGTGGCTCGTATTAATGGGCCGGCCGTGCCAAATAATGCGGGCCGGATCGCTTGGGTTACTGCACTTGCATTAGCCGGCATCGTTGGGCCCCCTATCACCCCCGTCTATATGAGATGCGTACATTTTATGGTTCGCTTAATCGCTTGTATGAACTGTATACAATTTCGAGCTTAGATTTATACAGCCCCATTTATTTCACTAGTCTGAATACTTACATGCGTTTCATATTTGACCTCTACACACTCCTAGATTATATTTAAACGGTTCCCAACCAGCGTTCTATTTGCGGTTATATCAATATGTAGATGTCCCCACTAACGTGGAGACTATCGATTTCTCCATGAATATTTCATTACCTACTTGGATCTAAAATTTGAGAAGTTTAAAACTATTTTCACTTCCCGTTACTTATTGAATGCGCCGTGAATAGGTACTGAATCTTCTCAATTTAGTAATGTGCCATTCGGATTCGGACGAGTATGACTACGGGTTTAAGTTTAGAATATTTTCCAGTGAATGATATCGATTCTGGTGAAAAGCATTATCATGATTAGAAACGATTTATGTATTTGAGGACTATTTACGTTCTTTTAGGATTTATGTGCAGGGTGTGTAGTTGAGGGAGATTCCTACCTGCTTGTTGTCTGCCTATATCAGCGATACCTGCTACTTGTGAAGTCGTTTTAACAAACCTCAAGTATGTTCTTTCGCTTTATAACTCCTAGTTCGCATATTAACACCTTGTCATTTCTTTTGTGGCTTTTCGAAACTGCCTTAAAAATAATTCTGCCCTACTAAGACTACCCACAGACCATAATTTAACATTGTAAACAACATACTACTACCTTGGTTCAAGGTTTTAAATAGCTGCAGAATTGAAATTGAAAGCTCAAACAAAATGATGCCAGATAGTCTATTTTATTTAAGGTTTTTATTTGCCAGATCAGGATTAAACTAAGCGTCATCTTAAGTAGTACGCGTAGTTTCTGCAAAGAGGATCGCGTCACAACATACCCTCCAATATGGCTGAGCAAGTTAGCAATCGCGCACTTGGCAGGCGTCTGGCGGCGTATCGCCGGCTATTGGCATGCATCTGGCAATATAATATTATTTGTGTAGGCTCATGCCAAGGCCCTCGCGTTTGATCGGCTCGCGCCCGCGACCCGGAAAACCATCTTGGATACAGATACCCGGCTTTTCACGCTTGTTAACTTTGCTTTGGGCACTCGCTGCGTTTGACTGCATTCGATTGCTCTACAATTTTATCTAATATTACTTCGGAACTTTTTGATTGCCTAATCCCACTTAAGCGATGCGATTCAATTTAGATTCTGTAACTTGAAACTTTCGCAAACTTACTACTTAAAAATAAACTGTTTGCATTTGGTTTCTAAAACCTTCTATTTTTAAATGTCTAGCGCACAATGTTACGCTTTCAGTTGGTCTATTCATCTATGGAATAAGTTTGTAGCAAAGCAGTGAAAGTTGTTGGAAATACATTGTGAAACAAATCTTATTTTATGGGATTTCCGAAGCTGCGGACCTCGTATATTATACGGTTACGGGGCATTAGGTGTTTCAGGGAATGTATTTAATAATTTATATCATAACTGCAACGTTCGTATGCTCTGTGCCATTTCACTAGTAGGTTCGTCGTAATATAGTATGTCGGTAAGCTTGGGTACGAATAAAAAGCCTTCGATGTTAACGATTTTGACGTCTCTATTGGGGTTTCGAGAGCTGAAGTGGCTTGAAAGTGCTCATGAATTAGGCTGAATAAATAGATTCGCTTGTATTGGACCGTCAATACCGATACGAAGGTCGAAAATCTGTATCTGAAAGAAAGTCTTAGGTATTTACTCATTCGTTGGTCAGTGGGTCATCTTAGTAGTTTCATAAACTATGCTGGTAGTTCATTGCCTAACATTAGATTACAAGACTCCATAGATCGGTGGGCGATTTTGTGGAGTTATTAATGAATTTATGTTCGCAGGATTTTGGTGGTGACGGCGACTGGCGCTGGAGCGACGAGCCGGCCAGCCCTGAGGCTGCGCAGACGCCGCGTGCGCTTGTACCGTCAGCTTGTTTCCCGCCACGTCATCCTACAGCCTACGCTAGCTACAGGTACCTACAATCTGCTCTAAATAGCAATGCAGTTTTGTCACGATAAGTTCTGTACTTTGTGTGTACTTTTCTTGCTGTAGCTTGATTAGATCTTATTATTATAACAAGTCGGCGGTTAAAGCAATGGCTTGTTCGCCAGAAATTTTTCGACCGCTAGGTTCACCAAAACGAACTCCATAATAATAACAAATGCATAAAAAATGACCTGAAACATTTTCGCGACCCCTTAAAAGCACAATTCTTCTTCCCAACTTCAGGCGCGTCCATTTTGCCCTCCATTAATACCAATTAAAAACTTGCGTACCTTAATGCGTCGCGTGGGTGAATGTTTTAAGTAGCGTTAGTGTACTTTAATGTAGCAATTATCACTAAGTACGCTTGTTGCAGCGAGAGCGCCCAGCCTAGCGCGCAATGGCCCGAAGAGTCCACCTCCGGGCGAGGCATTACCGACCTTGTTGCTTCCTTAGTAAGTACCTTTTTTGTTAAAGTATGTAGCCGTGGTTACGATTTTAGGTGGCGTTACTATATGAAAGGGTTCCATAAATAGTTTTTGGGAGCTTTACGAGCCGTTTTTGATTTAATGAAATTTTTAAAAAATTGAATATTTTATTTCTAATCAGTTTTAGTTCACATACTTCTGCCTATTTTTATGTTGGTACCTACAGAAGTAATTTTTTGCAAAATATTTTATGAAAACCTGCACCAGTTCGATCTTACCTTTAACTTTTATAATTAACATTTAGAAGCAGTTTGCTGGTAAGAGCGATTTATACGGTTATATTTTGTCGTTTCGAGAGAATTTTTCTTATAAACCCATGGGGTTCATACGACATTTGAGGGGTTAAATATGTTCTAATACAGTTTAACAGACTTGGTATCAAATGGTCCTTATGTACGAATGTCTTATTGTAATCAATTTAGTGGAAACGTGTTATATTAGGTATACGGTTCAAGTAAATTGATAACTATACCTACCTCTATTGAAATGCACAAAATGACAGGCGTTACAATATGATTCACTATTTTCACATTCAGTTTGGACGTCGAGTGAACCCTTACATTCGCTGCATTGAAAAGATGTGAATTTTCCAAGTCGTACAATGAGTACATGTTTCAGAAGGCTCTGACAATGCCCTCGACGTCAGTGTCACTGCCGCCGGCGCTGCTCGACTGCGAAGGAATCGATCGCTTCGAGCGAAAGGAGCGCTACGAGCTAAAGGAGCGCTGTGAGCGACAGGAGCCATGGACCAAGCGGAACAACTCAAAGGACCACCGCGGCTCTATGCTTCCTAGACGTGCTTCTTTTTGTACGTATCTTTACTCGTTTTGCTTACACTAATAGGGGGTTGGTCTAGGTAACCGTTATACTGAGTGTAACCGAAAGGGTTTATATATACAAAAGCATATCTATGCTACAGACCACCAAACTAAACAACTTTTAATATGGGACAAACTCTGAAATCTTGAAAAAATCGGCTGTTCCCTACATTTCGACAATCCACGTGACCAAAAATGTATAGAACAGCTGATTTTTTTTTGCGATTTTGTTCAAGTTTTGTGGTCTGTAGCATATGCTTTTGTATTTGTAAGTATTTACCCTCTCGGTTACAACCTGTATGTATTTCCATCTCATATTATGTTCTATTAATTTTACATTTAGATCGCTATTCATAAAAATTTGGTCAACAGTCATTGGTAATTAGCTTTCAGTAATTTTTACAATTCTTACCGAGTGAGGAATACTTAATCGGGCAAGATTAAATTCCTCACTCTTAAAAGTAGCAAACGACTGCATTGAAAAACACAATTGGTTTGTTGCAGGTGGCGTGGTGTCGTGCGGACGCAACGGGGGCGAAGTCCTGCGCTGGGGGGGCGAGCTACCGCCGCGTTGCCCGGACCCCAGCGGCGGGTTCAGTGCCAAGGTGTTCCTGGGGGGCCTGCCCTGGGACATCTCCGAGGAGACTCTGCTACTCACGCTGAAGCATTTCCAACCAATCGGGTATGTGGTTTATTTAATTGCTGTTGCAATGTTTCCTCGATAACTACTGTGGCCCACATTTAGTAGGTAGTTTGCAACAGAAATCACGCCATTTTATCAAGTTACATTATTTTGTACTGTTTTCTGTATTTCTAATAGCCAAGTTTGTCTTAATTGTCATTTTATTTCCCAACTTCCGTTGTAGACTGCACACGGCGTTTATTTTTTTTTAATTTTAGTGTTTAAAGTTTGTAGTTGATATTAAATGGACATGGTATTTCATTTAATCTTGCTTGAAAAACATTGGCGTTAGATACAGCCTTGGGTAAAGGGCCCAGCATAACTTTTCAGTTTGCATTATTTTTTGCTCCAGCATTGAGTGGCCCGGTCGCGAGGGCCCGGGCGCCGGCACCAACGCGCCGCGCGGCTACGCCTACGTGACGTTCGAGAGCGAGCGGCGCGTGCGCGCGCTGCTGGCGGCCAGCCGCCGGGACGGCAGCGACTGGTACTACCGCATCGGGACACGCAAGATGAGGAGCAAAGAGGTACGTATTCACCTTTTGCTTTTTACGCACTCTGGCTCTCTCGCATTATACTGTGGTCATTTATTTTGTGGATGTAACGTATATTTGCCCTTAGTAAATACATGCTTCCGAGTTTGGAAGCCTCTATTGAACGTTAGATGTAATATTCAAAGAAAATTGTCTCCTAGTAAAAAATACTTATCGACAGGCATAATGTCCTTCAGACCCATCTATCGAAACTGTAATTTGGAAATATTGTAAAGCCAATTATTTTTAAGAGTAACCATGGAGGTTTTTTGCTTCTTTTCCGTAGGAAACTACAGTACCCGGTGATAAATATTGCACATCGACCTCTGGAAAGACAATCGGCTAATTGTCAAAATGTTCAAAATATATATTTAGAGTTGTTAACACCCACAATACACAGTTGATACAATAATTTAAAGTTGTACTATGACATCTTTAGGTAAAAGAGAGAAACCTTTACGAGGTCAGTCTTAGGTCGGGTACTGTACGAATTTGTAGAGCTTCTGAGGTCTCGTAGGTTTTTTAATCCAGTTTATGTACCATCTCCAGGTGCAAGTGATCCCGTGGGCCCTATCGGACTCCAACTGGGTGGAGGGCGGCTCAGTCCGCCTTGAGCCCAGCCGCACGGTGTTCGTGGGCGCGCTGCACGGCATGCTCAGTGCGTTCGCACTGGCCACTATCATGAACGATCTGTTCCATGGGGTTGTTTATGCAGGTTAGTGGAATCTTTGTTCACTATTAATTAGAATTGCTTACTGAACTTGGTCAAAAGGAAAATTATTGTCTTGGGTGCATCTACTTTATTTTCAACCGTGATATGTACTGCCGGTACCTACGTAGGCAGTTCCGTCCAGGACGTCCCTTTCAAGGCTGTCACTGCGCCTTCTCTGGTTTGAAAATCTACGAAAACCTGGGTATCCTATAGTATTTTGCTATGTAGGTAAAGAGTTGTCGTGCAGCCTTTTCGGGCTAGCTGGCTGGAATACCTTGCAGCTGTCAATTGTTTCTAGAACTTGGAACACTATCGGAAGTTCTTCGAACCAGTGTAGACCTGCAAACCTGCCAGTCGGCCTCTATGCTATTCTTTGCTTCTACCGGATTGCCTATGAATGTTGTCTATGAATATGATTCATAGAACCTTGGAATGTAAATTTGGTACTGGTCCCTAAACTATGGGACATGTAATATTATCGTGTCCTGCGTATATGCGGGTCCTGTCGTCTGCACGTCACACAAACTGATGGACGCTAGTGATGGGGCCGAATTTTGGGCAGAGACCATTTAGTTTGCCGTGCTAAGACCGGATTAACACTGTTCGACTTTAGTTTATCAACAGCCAAGTTCAAAGCAATTTGAACCGTCTGAACGCACTTCTATAAGTCAAAGTCAAATCATTTATTTCAAATAGGCAAAATATTTGATATGAATTAGGAATTTTTGTTGAACAACAAATTTTCAAACTACAATCGAGCCGTGTGAACCCGTGTTAGTGTCGTGCCGCTCGCTTGCAGGTATCGACACGGACAAGTACAAGTACCCGATCGGCTCCGGGCGCGTCACGTTCAACAACGTGCACTCGTACGTGCGCGCCATCTCCGCCGCCTACGTGCAGATACACACCGAGAAGTTCACCAAGAAGGTACGCTCTTACAGGTTTCATTGTAATTTAAACCTTGTCAGTAATAAGTAATGAATCAATGGAACCACCACATCGTTATTTAAATATTACTTCAGTGGGAAAGAGACGGAGCGTTCTGCATAGTTCTATCTCATTCCCGTACTAAAGGTTTTTGAGGGACTGTCTTATGTAAACTTTACCTTCAAAAAGTGCTGATTTTCAGCCTAGTTTGAATAAATGAATACTTCTATAAACAGCGGTGGTTCAGGTTCCTGTATTAGTATTTACTCTAGTACTTTAATGTTACTTTCGAGCTATCTATCCCTTACGTTACTCCTGCCATGTTTTGTCTCTGCATTACCCTATGGGACAAAATGCCTGGAGAATAAAGTCCGCCTTTGTACAGTATTATTTTTGCTTTAGCATAACATTTGAATAAATAACGATTCAAATTATACATTCTCATTTCACGGCTAGGCATTTGCTGCATTAAATTAGAAATGGGTCGTTATTTTATTCTTTGTTCCTAATAACATTAAATGTCCGTATAATGCACATGTTAATATTTCTGCACGTTCAAATTAAATTCGCTAGCGAAACCCCGCAAACGTGATGGTTTCGTTTTATCATGTATATGTATGACTTAAATATCCGCCACGTTTGTATTGTAGTGTTTCGCTAATTTCTTTTGACCTTGTATATTAGTTGCTACTGTAAGAACATTATTGATGAAACTTATATTTGCAGGTACAAGTGAACCCGTACCTAGAGGACTCCATGTGCTCCATGTGCAACCTCCAGCAAGGACCCTACTTCTGTCGTGAGCCCACCTGCTTCGGGTAAGCGCTTTTACCATAATGTTCTACCGCCTTATCAATCTACCTATCCTGTTCCCAACTATATTGGGGTCGGCTTCCAGTCTAACTGGATGAAGCTAAATACCAGTATTTTACATGGTGCGACTGCCTATCTGACCTCCACAACCCAGTCACTAACTGGGTCATACGATACCCCTTGGTAAGACTGGCTGTTAGACTTTCGGGCTTCTGACGGTAGTCAGAAGCCCGAAAGTCTTCAACAAAGTATGGGTACATAACGACTGTCAAAGATCCACGAATGACAGCCGGGACCAACCGCTTAACGTGCATTCCAAGGCACGGAGGAGTCTCGATATTTCAAGATGGTCACCCATCCAGAGACCAACCCCAGCAAGCGTAGCTTAACCTGATGGATCGATCCGTGCGGCTGTTATTACTTAGTCACAAGCTTCTCACTTTTAACATGGCTTTGCTTTTGGTCATTTGCGTTGGTTTGGGGTCTATGTGCAGCAGTGGACGTCTTGTTGAATAACAATATGGATTTTGGGAAACAAAAGCAATTCTTTGTTTTTCCTACTATTCATTTGTCGTTGTCTCCTCCAGGGAATGTATGGATGCCGATGGTAAGCGGGATTGTCCAAAAGGGTTACCGCTACCCCGGAACATAAAGGGCTACGGAAGGAACATGGATGGGTTTTAGTCAGTAAGAGTCTGACACTCCCGCTCCACCCAGAGCGGGAGAAGTAGTTTGATTTCCCGGCTTAAAAAAAAGTGAATGTATGGAAGCTAACACGATTTGAATTTCGAACGCTCTTTTGTCATTTTGAAATAACTGGACTACCTCTTTTAGATAAATTCGATAACATTTCATAGCAGACTATTTTCATGCATTCCCTGTTTAAAATACGCTAAGCGTTGCAAATCTCTTTAGCGCCAGGAAATTGTCAAATCTGATGGTCACTTTCTACAATACATGATAATTGGAATATTGATGGTTTCCAGCTACTTCTGCCGCTCTTGCTGGTCGTGGCAGCACTCGACAGATGCGCACAAGCCACTCACGCGCAACTCCAAGAGCGCGCCCCCCGGCCCCGCCCCGGCCGCGCCCCCGGGCCCCGCGCCCCCGGGCCGCGCGCCCCCGGGCCCCGCGCCCCCGGGCCCCGCGCCCCCGGGCCCCGCGCCCCCGGGCGGGCCCGCGCGCGCCCTCGCGCCGCCCTCGCCCAGCGACCATCAAGTTGCGCTGTTCAACGGGATGTTTGCTATTGAGGGTGAGTAACTGTATTGTTTTGAAACTCATGTTGCCTACTGCTATAATTAATCAAAGGAACACATGAGTTCTTGGTCTTAACCTGCGATGTTATGTCTGTCACCTCGTGTCAAGCTAACTCAAACTTTTAAATTTTTATTTTTTATTTTTCACGGCTTAATTCCCTCTGTTTCAACCCATTCGATGTTCGCTTATTAGAACTAGTTTTTCAGAGATTTTTTCTTCTGAACCCATCTGGTTCGTACGACATTGGAGGCGGTTAATCGATATTCAATTGAAAGCTTTTCTTCCTCAGGCACGCCGTCTCCCGCAACAAGCGGTACAAGTGGTACCAGCGAAGAAGCCAACGGCGGCGGGTCAGAGCCCGGGGGCGCAGGGGGCGCGGGGCGAGCCGGGGGCGCGGGAGGGGGCGGGGGCGCGTGGCCTCGGTAGGCGCGCGCCACCTGTTGTCGACCCGCTATTAAGTTCGGCGCTTCGCCAACATTTTGTTCTTAAGGTTGATTTTTAAACAAGGTACTCGAACGCTGCTAGATTTCGAATTTGACCTGGCTGCGTTTGCGCAGCACTCAATTTAGTTGCCCAAACATGACCCGGAAAACATGTTATAAATTCTGAATGACAAATTTTTACTTTGTTTTAATATGATAATTATTAAAAAAAACCTTGAAAATGGTCATTAAGGAATAACTAATTTTCCATTTTTAAATTAGCTTCATTAAATATTGTTTTGAAATTGTATACATTCTTGCCCAAGTTTGACTGTTGGTAAATAATTTTGGACGTTATCGCACATTCGAGTACTCTGTCGACAGCTCAATTATTGATCTCTTTTGTTATTCCAGTTAATTATTTTATATTTTAATTATTTTCTTATCGTTCTTTTATGTTAAAATTATTTTAATTTAAATTGTTAAACTTTGCCAAATTTTTACTCTAGTAAAATGAAATTTTAATCTAAAAAAATGTTTGATTTGGCATTTGTCAATTTTTTTTGTATGAACTCTGTATATCGTTCATTAAATCATACATTTTATACTATAAAGTATTATAATACGCCATCAGCGTAGAGATGTTCCTTAGACAATTTTACGTACGTGCCTACAATTAGATTTAGGTGATTTTAATCGATTCTAACGTGCCTCCTAGTACCAGCCCCATAGGCTTGTGCGCTATCATTTTAAAACATTTTAAACGAGCTTTTAAAATGTATAATCATTGTGATTTTAATATTTTAGGAATGTTCATAATCTGAAATGTTAAGAGAAGTTGATTTGATCTCTGATCGCTTGTTTGATTTTAACTATACAAATATACTGTTAATGCAATTGTTTCGTATTATTGATTCATAGACCCCGTTGTTTCGTATTATTGATTCATAGACCCCGTTCCTGTACACATAGCACACAATTTTTAAATTAGACAAAACATACTAAATGTAGAAATGTTTCTTTATTATTACCATTAAATAATATGTACATAATGTAAAATAATAAATGTGTTGTATTTCTCTCGCACAAATATGAAGGTGCAACGTAATTTTCGGGGTGTCCTACGTGAGCGACGCGACACTATACGATGCGATGCAACACGCGACGAATGTCCTACGTGATTTTGGTCATTACTTATCTCGCGTCTGGTCGCCCTCAAAACAAGCATGCCGTCTTGCCGCAGAGCCTGCGTGAGCGACGAACACGACGCAATACGACGCTGCGAACGCGATCAACTCAATGGCATACCCGGTTGCGGCCTATATGGCAGTCTATGTTTTGAGGGCGACCAGACGCGACACCACGAACTAAAGCAAAATGGTACTGTACTTCTCCAAGATTCGGGAAGTAATGACCAAAATCACGTAGGATATTTGTCGCATGTAGCAACGCGTCGCGTTGCGTAATATCGTGTCGCGTCGCGTCGCGTCGTAGTCGTCGCTCACGCTGGACACCCCGTCACACAGGACACCCCGTTTGTGTCGTATGAGTGTGCAAGGCCAGGCGCCAATTTGCGGCACGGCATGGCAAGGCGTTTTAAGTTGCCCTTAGGGTGCGTTTCTACCAGAGATTTGCGAGGATGCGTAGTGGCGTTATGCCGGTTGCAGACCAAGAGCTAAGCTAAGTTAGTTTAGCTTAGCTCGCATAGCCGACACAGTTTTTCATACTTGTGTGCAGACTGCAAACTATGTAAAAAGTATGAGAAACTGTGTCAGCTATGCAAGCTAAGCTAAACTAACTTCGCTTAGCTCTTGGTCTGCAACCGGCATAAAACTAACAACCAACAACACTAGCTTAGCTCCAGCTAAGAAAATTAAGTAGGATTTTATCCTCGCACACCACCTAGCACATTCTGGTGGATCCGCAACCTTGGTTCTTTATGGCGATATCAAAGATACGCGAGTCCTTGGGGTATGAAAAGTATGAATTAAAAATCATTATCGCTTACAAAAATTCTTTGCCATGCCATACCATACCGAGCCGTGCCACCTGGTGAGCGCACTTACACAACAAATCGAGCTTTACAGAGACTACAGAAATAGGAGTGAATGAGACGTAAGACATCCACAACTGAACTTTTCTTACGGGGTGTCTTGCGTGAGCGACGACTACGACGCGACGCGAAGCGACACGTCACGATGCAATGCGACGCGATGCTACACGCAACAAATGTCCTAAGTGATTTTGGTCATTACTTCTCGAATCATGGAGAAGTACATTACAATTTGTTTTAGTTTGTGGTGTCGCGTCTGATGCTCTCAAAACAAGTACGCGTAACGTCGCGTCTCGCAGACTGCCATATAGGCCGCAAGCAGAGTATGCCATTGAGTTCATCGCGTTCGTTGCGTTCGCAGCGTCGTATTCGTCGCTCACGCAGGACGCCCCGTTAAACTCGATATGCCATAATAGCGGCCACGTTATTGTACAGACGCCAGTACACCAAGCTATACTTAGTATAAATATTCTTCACTACATAGTATAAAACAAAGTCGCTATTTTTGTCTGTTTGTTTGTCTGTATGCTTAAATCTTTAAAACTACGCAACGGATTTTGATGCGGTTTTTTTTAATAGATAGTGATTCAAGAGGAAGGTTTATATGAATAATTTGTCTACATATTTTGCGGGCGAAGCCGCGGGTGGAAGCTAGTTTGTAATAAAGTTGAAAAATTTTCAAATAAATTTGACAGATTAGGAAACTTCATGGACTGGCCTCTGTACATACAAAGTACTAACTGAATTCAGAACATTCAACAGTTCATTGCCATTTTACAATCTGCTGTAGTAGTGTGTAGTCTAAGTTACATTTTGAGTGACCACGTAATAATACATAAATGATGGTTGCAAAGGAATTTGAACTTTGCCATGTATGCCATTGAGGTCATTCTTCCAAAACTTGACAATGATGTAAGATTCTGAACTCTTGTTTAGTAAAAGTCATTATGTGCTGGTACACATACTGCTAGTCGAAGCTCATGCTCATGTCGGAAGTGTTGGTCGCGTCGGCTGTTGGTGTCGGAGGGGCGATGGCTGGGAGCGATATGTTCACAGTCGGGAACGGGAACTGAGGGATCTCTTCCTCTGAAAGAAAGGAGTATATTTGTGTCAGGTCAGTAGGATCGCACTTCACGGGGTCAGAACAGGAAAATAATTACAAATACATAATGACTTGATACCGGATTTTATGCAAATAAGTAATAAAATCGTTATATTATTATCATCGAAGAAAACGTTTTTTTTTTAAATCATGAAATTAAATTTCAAAAACTGGGTAGGTATCTATCATTAAGTATAACAACTGACCTGTAAGCTGCGCATCAAGCCTATCCACAATGGCGTCCAGCAGTGCCACTGCCACTACATCATCAGGATCCTTTGCTAGTGCAGCATGTAGGACGTCAGCGGCCTCTCTCTCCCGGCCCAGGAGCGCCAGGCAGAGCCCTGTAATAAAAAGACTTTTATTTCAGACACCAGTGCATAGGATTAGTGGCAATTTTATTTTAAAATGTTTAGAGGGTAGGGATAGTGCGCCACACTATTTGAACGCGCCCCAAAAGGTGGTAGCCGTCAGGCTGATACAGGGGTACCGCGCGATGCCGCCGTGGGATCTGGAGGCGATAGTCCTCGCGCGCCTGTACGAGTGGCGCGCGGAGGGACTAAGCCAGGGGAAACTCCGTTTCCACGCCAAATTGTGGCGGAGCGGACGGACCTCCGGCGCGATCTCATGGCGGCCTGGAAGCAGCGACTGTCGCAACCCAGCGCAGGGCACGCCACGATAGTGGCGGTAAGGCCCCTCATTAAGGAGTGGCTAGAGAGACGTCACGGCGCCCTCACCTACCGCCTGACGTAGGTCCTCACCGGACATGGATGTTTCGGGAGGCTCCTGCACATAATCAGGCGAGATGATACACGGGTGTCACCACTGCGAAGATCGCCTAGAGGACACGGTGGACCATACGGTTGAGATCTGCCCCGCTTGAGCGGAGCACCGCCGTATCCTTGTAGAGACGATTGGCGGCGGCGGCGACCTCTCGCGTCCGGCCCTGGTGCAAACCATGGTCCGGAGAAAGTGGGAAGCAGTCACCTAGTGAAGGAGGCCCGCTGGTGCCAGCGCAGCGCCTCGGCCGCGCGACACGTGGCCCAGCGCGTCCAGCGTCACCTGTACTGTACTGCAACACTCACCGATGGCGGCCAGCGTGGCGGGGCGCGCGGGGCGCAGCGCCAGGGCCCGCTGGTGCCAGCGCAGCGCCTCGGCCGCGCGGCCCAGTGCGCGCGACACGTGGCCCAGCGCGTCCAGCGTCACCTGTACTGTACTGCAACACTCACCGATGGCGGCCAGCGTGGCGGGGCGCGCGGGGCGCAGCGCCAGGGCCCGCTGGTGCCAGCGCAGCGCCTCGGCCGCGCGGCCCAGTGCGCGCGACACGTGGCCCAGCGCGTCCAGCGTGCCCGCCCAGCGCGGGCTCACCTGGGGGGGCAGTAGGGCTTAAAAAATAACTGACAATTGTTGTAAGTTAGATAAATATATATATTTTTGGTTGAGAATAAAAAAAAAACACTGTTTTTCAAGTTTTTTGTGTGGTATGATTTCCGCAAAAACCCTACTAACCTATAAATTTGTTGCGATGGCTCAAAAAAATAAAACGAAAACTTTGACATTTTAAAAATTGAGACCACACTTGGATGACTCTATAACGTAAACGTTCCAACCGGGTCTACCAGGATAACTTTATTATGTGTTACATCTTCACGGACTTATATATTTCTATTATGTGTCAGTACGTACCTCCTGCTTGTCAGGCGGCATGGCCGCCTCTAGCGCCAGGAGCCACAGACTCCTGGCCTCGAACCAGTCGCCGTCCGCGAAAGCAGCCGCACCTGCCTCGTGGGCCACGTGAGGGTCACGGACTAGGGACAGCACGCGACCCCACTTCACCTTCTCGTTGCATTCAGAATCTTCAGCAATCTGGCGACCAAATGTGACCACATTTTGTAAAATTGTCACAAACTTTACACTGACAAAACTAGATGGCAGCGTTAGCTCTTCCTTGTATTCATATAATATAATGCAGTGATTATTGTTAAACTAGCTTCTGCCAGCGGTTTTGCCTGTGTGGATGTCGGATATCATCCCACGGAACATACTACCAGGATAAAAAGTATATTATGTGCTATTCCAGCCTATAAACTATCTGTATTTCGCATTTACAATATTAGTACAGATTGTCAAAATGAAAGGCACTGCAGTTGGATGTGTTTTCTCCACAAAATAAAAAACCAATCTCTATTTAAAAACATATCACATAAGTATGCATATATTATTATCTTTTGCTGCGCTTATAAAGAACACAGTCATACACTTCCACATTAAATTTATAATACCACAATTAGCCTTAAACTGACCTTGGCTTTAGCATCGTTATGCAGCGCGGCGGCGCGCGTGAGGAACCTCTCGCACATGGTGAAGTTGTTGAGCAGCGAGCACTCCACGCCCACGTACAGCGGCGGCAGGTGGCAGCCCGCCATGAGCTGGCTGGCCTGCGGGGACATGGCTGGACAATATACAGGGTGGAATTTTGTAATGCCCCCTGGAGGGAAAGTACTCTTAATACTGTAGATAGAAAATTTTACTCAAAGGAAACATTCCTTTATTTTTGAATAGAAAGAAAACTGCATTCAAAGATTTCCAAAAAATCGCTTGCCACACCCGGAAATCGAACTGACTAAAATCTGCAAAAAGTACACACTGTACTTTTATTGCCGCGATCGTAAGTATCAATTATAAGGATGAAATCTCTCGAACAAACTTGATAAATTAAATGATAGGAAAACCATGAAATCTTTAATTATTTACAAAAAATTGTACACTAATTAATTAGTTGCTCGAAATGGGCTCCATTTTCTTGGATACCCAAATGTATTCTTCTAAATAAATACCTTTAATACCTGGATTGGTACAAACGGCACAATCAGATGGCTACTCCTCAAAGAGGGGCCTTACCGCCACAATCGTGGCGTGCCCTACAATCAGATGGCCTGCGAGATCACCAGATCTCACCCCTTTAGATTTTTTTTATGGGGATATGTTAAAAACCAAATTTACATTAAATCTTATGCGAATGTAAACGAGTTGAGAGTTGAAGTTCAGAATACGATTTATAATATTCACCACAACACGTTATTAAAGGTTACAAGAAATGAATTTGTTAGAAGAATACATTTGTGTATCCAAGAAAATGGACCCCATTTCGAGCAACTAATTAATTAGTTTACAATTTTTTGTAAATAATTAAAGATTTCATGGTTTTCCTATCATTTAATTTATCAAGTTTGTTCGAGAGATTTCATCCTTATAATTGATACTAACGATCGCGCCAATAAAAGTACAGTGTGTACTTTTTGCAGATTTTAGTCAGTTCGATTCCCGGGTGTGGCAAGCGATTTTTTGGAAATCTTTGAATGCAGTTTTCTTTCTATTCAAAAATAAAGGAATGTTTCCTTTGAGTAAAATTTTCTATCTACAGTATTAAGAGTACTTTCCCTCCAGGGGGCATTACAAAATTCCACCCTGTATATGCTTACTGTTAGTCCACAAACACATTTCATTCTGCCTAGCGTTTTCCCAACTATGACTGGAAGCCGACCCCAACCAAGGCTTCCAGTCTAACCGGATGCAGCTGAATACCAATATTTTACATGGAGCGACTGCCTATCTGACCTTTACAACCCAGTCAGTAACTGGGTAATAACCCAGTCAGTAACTGGGTAATACGATACCCCTCGGTAAGACTGGCTGTCAGACTTTCGGGCTCCTGACGACACGTAACGACTGCCAAGATCCACGAATGACAGCCGGGACCAACGAGAAAAAGCTTGACGTGCTTTCCGAAACACGGAGGAGTCTCGGTATGTAAAGATGGTCACCCATCCACGGACCAACCCCGGCAAGCGTAGCTTAACCTGAAGGATTGATCCGTGCGGCTGTTATTGCTTAGCCACGAGCTCCTCCTTAGCCATTATTAAGCCAGAAACACATGCACTTCAGTAATATCCGTATTCCGATTCACTCCTAAATCGCGTAAAATTCCGTAAGTGTAGTGACACACGAATCTTGCTAAATAATGACTGCCTTATTGCTATGTCAGGTGTATGAACAAAACATATTTTCTAGTTACCCTCACAGTTAATATTTATAAAACAGTAAGTAATAAACAAACGTAAGTATTCCGATTTCTAGAATTATTTAAAGTTTCATGCTCAAATTTTTTTGGACTTATCATGTGTATACAGATATATAACTTTACGAACACCTGAGGAGGCTCTCGTGGAACAGTCGGAACAAATGATTGATTCAAAAAGCGACTCCTGGACGCGCCTTAATTTATTTATCAAGAAAGGTAGTTCAGCAACTATTCTTTTTTTGAAGTTTAAATGTCATTTTACATAAAGCAACTTTTATAAATAAAACCGTTGGAAACTGATATCGGAGTATTATTTCTTACATAATGAATAAAAAATAAATGTGGCCGTTGGATCAATCGGTAATTTTGTATTTTTTGTATACAATAAGCAGTCAGAATAAGATAAGCTTTATGGAAAGACAAATTGGAAAATTTTAGAAAAACGGAAAGCGCTTTTGTCTATGGTACAGGGTTTCTACCACCACCTCAAAGAGCAGTATTATTTAAATATAACTTCAGTATGAGAAAGAGATGACGCTATATCACAAGGGATATAGCGTCATCACTTTCTCATATATACATATAGCTCCAACTCTTTTCCGGCCTGCCCTGGCGTGATTAGGCTGTGAGAAAGTAGGACAGGCCCGTGGCAAAAGTTGCATTCGATGAGGCCTGTGGTGGCCTGTGGTCAGAAAGCTCGGCATGGGCAGCAACAGGCTGCGACGGGTGCAGCAATGCCTGCCGCAGCGTATCAGTAACATGGAACCGTGGCTTAAGACGTGGTGAAAGTCTGTCGGGTCAGCTATTAAGTAGTAATATACAGGGTGTAACCGAAAAGGTATATACATACAAAAAGATATGCTACAGACCACCAAACTGAACAACTTTTACTAAGGGACCAACTTCGTAATCGCAAAAAAAAATCCGCTCTTCTATACATTTTTGGTCACGTACCTCGTCGAAATGTAGGGAACAGCTGATTCTTTTCACACATAAGTGTATACCTTGAAGTAAGCCGCCATGGCCTGGTCGTGCTCGTTGTCAGCTGCGAAGCTGTGTCCGTACGCGAGCCACACGCAGCCCGCGCTCGGCTCTAAGCTCTTGGCCTTACTTAAGTAGCGACGTGCCAACTCGCTTTTACCTGAAAACAGGGTAAGACTATTAAAACATAAAACTTACATGTACACTTCTTTTGATTCCTGTACGTTCGGTTATTTGGTCAGACAGGTAAACCAGTTGCGAGAAGCATGCATTTGACGTTTCTGAAGAACATCACTAATAAAGTTTTTTTCTTGTGGCATTAACTGCTAGCGGTGCTGTCTCAGGATAGTATACACTTTAAAACGCTCACATAACATTTTTTGTGAAATTTCATAAAAAAATTAGACAAATATCCAATTGATCAATCAAGAAGGTGGTAGAATATACATATCGACGATGAAGTCATAAGATCTCCTATTTGACATTGTTAATTTCTTTAGTTAGACGTTCTTGTTACTTCGACGTCGATATGCAGGAAAAATGCACAAAGCCAACAACAAAAACTCACCAATAAGATAATAATAGCACCCGACAGCGTACCACGAGGTCCACGCATTAGGATAGGCGTCCACCAAGGAGTGCGCGAAGGCGAACAGCTCGGAGCTGCGCTTGAGCTCCACGAGGCAGGCGGCGCGCACGTCCACGCAGCACCAGGGGTCCAGCGCGTCCAGCGCGGCCAGCGCCTCGCGCCAGCGGCACGCGGCCGCCAGGCGCCGCCCGCGGGACTGCGCCGCCTCCATCATGCGCGCGCCCACGGCCTCGGCCTCCGCGGTCATCTGTGCTAGTGCCACTTGTATCTGAGTGGCTTGCTTGGAATTGAATAGACATCAAAGGGCATTTTAAGGCCTGCTGCACCACTCATAGCAAAATTCGTTTTGAGCGCTGTCCATAGTGCAAGCGAACCTTAATGTTATGCGGATTGACTATTCGCCTGAATTACACAAACCAACAGTTACAACAAACCTTTTCATATGTATAGTGAATGTAGTATTACGTAAGTATTATAAAATTCTGGGTATGACATGACAGATGTTCTTCATTTGCTTGATTTTGGATTACCAAAATAGCAGCTATTTTAGAAATTCGATCGTATTTCGTTTGCATGAAACTTATGATAGTCTGTGTTGGGTAAATACGTGAGCAGTACTTACGGGACACTCAGGATCCGGTGCAGGTACGGTGACGGGCGCGGGCGAGTACCGGTTGAGTCGCTCGCGGTACGCCGCACGTAACAGCGCGCCCTCCGCCGCGCTCAGCTGACTGTTTATAGGCAGAGATTCTATCAGCTCGCTCTCTGAAACAAATTGACAACTGTCAGTCAAAAATACCAATATCAACACATTCAACACTAACAAAACATACAGGGTGTAACCAAAACGATATATACATACAAAAGGATATCTTACAGACCACCAAACTGAACAACCTTTACTATGGGACCAACTCCAAAATCGTGAAATAAAAATCAGCTGTTCCCTACATTTCGACGAGTCACGTGACCAAAAATGTATGTATTAAGTAGTAATGTAGTAAAAGCTGTTCAGTTTGGTGGTCTGTAGCAAATGCTTTTGTATGTATATACCCTTTCGGTTACAGCCTGTATAAGCACAATAAAATAAATAAAAATAACGCTAACGTCCGACATACATACCTTGATGTGGCGTGAGGGCGTGCTGCTCAAGCAGTAGGTCCAGGGCTTCGTATTGCGCGCAGTCAGCTCTTAGGGCTGCGGATAGCGCTTCGGCCGCTGCCTCGCGACGCTCCAGCGAACAAAGTGCGCGCGCTTGCCACACTAGCACGCCAGCTAAAGCACGCTGGAAACAGAATCTTGGTGTTCACTACTGCCAATCTATTCTGTAGAGAGTCTCAACATGAAAACTTAGGTGAAATGAGTGTCAAGCTTAGGTGTACAGTCAATTAAAGCATCTAGCTAAATATACCCATTGCATAAATGTTTGAGATTTTTATGAATTTGAATCAATAGAATCTTCTTCTTTTCATGTGGTTACTAACTAACCTGGTGTCAAGAGTTTTTATGCTGCCCATGGGCCTCTGACTTAGCTTCACATGCTGTTGAGAAGTATCTCTCAGACATGCTGGTTTCCTCACGATGTTTTCCTTCACCGATTTTTACGCAAGTGATAATTACACAATATGCGTATATGTACCTTGGGTCCGTACTCGAGACCTATGACTTGGCAGTCCGACAGTCACACCACTAGGCTATCACTGCTTTATCAATAGAATTATATCCTTGCTTTATGCTTATTGCTTTATATTTACAACAAATAAATAAATAGAACTAATATAAGACTCACATTATGTGTCTGATCAGTGTTCTTGGGCTCTAGTAGCATGGGGTCACACTCGTCCATCAAGTTGAGTGCCGTGGCAGGCTCGCGTGCCGCCAGGTATGCGCGCATCGCCACGCCCAGGCACAGTAGGTGACGTCTGAAACAATGAACTCCAATATAAAATGTACAGTTTGGCAATGAGTTATTGGGCTACTTATAATGCACTAGCAACCCAAGTGCTTCAGTGAAGTTAGCATTTCACCAAAATCTGCATTCAAATACAAATAAAGCTATAATAATAATAATATCCTTGGACATTTCACACAACACCATATTATAGTCCCAAGTTAAGCAACCTAATGCTGTGTTTAGGTAATGAGATGGCTGATAAACTACTTATATACTTTTTTTTTTGGAAATACATATACAGGGTTATTTGTAAAACACCAGAAACCTCTTAAGAGGTCATTGTACTCATCATTATGAACAACTTTTACTATGGGACCAAACCTGAAATCGCGAAAAAAAAATCCAGGTTTTAGATTTAACCTTGTTTTGTTTCAATCACTTTCAGTTGAAATTGAACGAAAAAAAAGAAAACTAACCACAATGTAGATAGTATAGTTTCTGTCTACCTCCATGGGAAAAAGGTGTGGATTGAAGTATGTGTCTGTTAGATGTACTTATAAGAAAAAAAAGTTCGTTTTTTATTAGAAAAGGAACTAAAGTCACCTATGAAGTCCCCTAGAACACACTGCATGTGCTGCTCTATGCAGTTCTCCTCTAGCAAGCATGGCACTAGCCAGGAGCCACACATCGTCACCACTGGCCGAGTCCAGGCCACCACCTGCTGCAGCCGCTGCAGCATCCGCCCAGAACAGGGCGCTGGTCCATTGACCCTAGAACAGATTGTTTTACAAGTTGTAGTAAGTTATGCTAGTGTGTATTTTGATTCTTGAATAATTTAGTGTACTTTGATTTGTATCACTATCAGAATCCAATCTAATATTAGCATAATTCTGATTTCCACATCCTTTATGAGGTGATTAGAAAACATTAAGTCACTATGGTAAAATATAGAAAACAGAACTGTGTATTTTTTTAAGCAACACTATCAATACAGAAGTATGGAAGAAGACATTATTACAGGGCTGAGCAATAATGATGTATAAGGAATACCAATAAGAGTTAATGCAGACTCTTCTAGAATATACATTATCAACATTGTTAAAGGTTAAGATTTTGTAGGGTTCCTAAAGACCCCACATCTTATTTAGGTTTTCTACAGACAAATAGTTCCTTAAACTTATGTCCTAGTTAGTATTCCTAAAATATTGCTAAAATGTATTGTTGTCAGCTAAGACTTCAGTCATCTTTGTTTATGAACAAAATAACCTTCTCAAACAGATTTCCATTAGGTGTGAAACAGAAAACATAATATTTACCAGTTCAGAGTATTGCTTGACGAGTGACCGCATCAAATCGATATTCATGCACCCTTCTATACTACTTCTATCGATAGGTTCAGATTTATCCATCACGTTATGTATAAAAGTAACAAATAGTTACAAGTGCACTTCAGCTTAAAGTTTTAAACTTCTACGCTTGAATGTGGTAAAGAAACTTGACAAAACTAACACCAGTAACTCGGTGAGTTCAGTAAATGCACAGTTTTAACTAAAATAAAGCTCCTATTGGTTTTTATTTAGTAATTTAGTCAATGTTTTCGTTTGTCCCGCCGGCAATTTGACGTTACACGGTTGTAATATCTTTTTTAAAACATTGATTGACAGTTTGACTTTGACATCATAGTATAATACTGTTTTCAGCCGATTCAGCCTCACTTATTATTGTAAAATAAAAACAAATTTTGGGCGTTAGATAAATTTCCAAAGATTTACTTTTCTTTTTCGAGGATTCTAAAAGTTAAAGTATTTTGTAGAATAATTATACATCGTTGCAAATGAATGAATTGGGATGGGAACGCAGCTTTTTTCGGCTTCGTGCTATTGAATACGAACAAATTCAGAAGAAGCGTTTTATTTTTTTTCTCTTTTGCTCCTTAGTTAGTATGGTATACCTTTGTCTTTGTTATTTTATATACAAATACTACTTAATTTAGACGAATGTACCCATGCTGTCAATTGACAGATTTGAATTTTGATGACGGAAAGAAAAAGGTTATACACAGTAAAAGAGGGAATAGGCTGATTAAGATTTATTTATTAACCGTCACTAAATATTATTTAGGCGTTCCTAGTTAATTGTGTAGTGTAATTATAGAATAACAGTTTGAGTATTGTATACATTCTGGTAGTTCAAATAAAGCAACGTGTCCTAGGTTAGGCCGTTAGTGAAACATGTTAGTATCTTTGAAATAACATGACAGAGAGGAAAATGTGCAAGTTTTACAATTTAAACGTGCCTGAACGTCGATCTGGGGAGGGTGGGCAAGGTGGTGGTGCTGCGCAAAACCACGGAAACAACGACGAGGATGACAGGAACTCTGATGAGGCGACGCCGCCGCCCGTGCCGGCGCACGAGCACAAGCTCGAGTACTCCTACTGGATGTGGTTCTCACGGCGCCCGCCCGCGCGCGAGCTCTCCGCGTCCACCACTGGCTATGTACAGGTTTGTTGATGTCCATGCTAGAACTGCCATGCTGCCAAGGAGGTGCATCTCCAAAAGTACACATCACAGAAAAATGCACGACAAGTTGTTGTTGCAATTGAACTGATTTGTTTTTTAGGGAGCAGTAGTCTACTATCAACATAGTTCTAACATACATAAAGAAGTGTTTATGCAAATATTTTAAATTAGCATATGTTTATCAATATGGCACAGAGTTGTTTAAAATTAAGTTATAACAGGATATAATTACAAAACTAATTTTCTTCTTACTCTCAATATTGTGCTGTGACTGAAAGCCTCCCCAAAATTAGATTTGAGGACCAAGTTTTGAATGCATAATGAACTTTCTAAATTCTGTTGCTACACCATCTTGTTATTTATTCAAAACAGCTTGTTTGAGCTAGTAATCCATATTTTTTATATGAAGTGCATTATGCAGACTTGATCTATAGAATCTATCTTAAGTATAAATTCCTTTATTTGATGATATTATTTGCTATGAATGAAGATGCCTCCCTAATTTATTTCAAAAATCTTTTATCTACAACCCTTTAACAGACTAAGATCCAGAGGTCCTTCACCCAGGACATGACAAATCCATGCAGCTATCATGACCTGTCTCATTCCTATTCTGCCAGCTGGTGTAAGGCAAAAGTGGCATCTAGAGCTAAAACATCTGATTCGGAACTTGCAATATTGATATTTTTGTGAATTGCCATTCTATTCATTAATTTATTAATCTTGTGTACGCCACAATTACATAAATAATTAAAAAGCATTGTCTTGCTTACTTATATAAACCCATCACCTGCCGAAAAAAAAAACAGATCCGCATCTGTGTTTTCAGCATTCAATGGGTTAATCATCATCTGCCTAGCCTTTTCCCAACTATGTTGGGGTCGGCTTCCAGTCTAACCGGATGCAGCAGAATACCAGTATTTTACATTCAGCGACTGCCTATCTGACCTCCACAACCCAGTAACTGGGCAATACGATACGCCTTGGTAGACTGGCTGTCAGATTCAATGGGTTGATTAATATAAGTCTGCAAATGCACAAAGCTAAATCAGCTCTTATCTACATAGTACTTTTTCAATATTGCCCAACTCTACAGAAATATGATTCTTTTTTACATGGAAACATGCAACGTATCTTATTAATATTATAAGGCCTTAGCTCTATTGATTTGCATATGTTAGCACGACCTACATTCCAAGTTGTTGTAACTTAGCTGTTATTTGAATCTTTAAGTACCTAAATCTCTTACAAATTGAACTTGCTTTCGGAAGGATTCCTGTAAAATAGGTCTCTGTCTATTATTATGCATTTCAAGAAAAAATACTAACAGTTTAACTAAGACTTTCAAATAAGCCCCCATTTTTGGGCACCATAACATTTTATAAAAATGAATAATTTATTTCTGCAGTCTACACCAATGTACACTCAAGTAGGAAAACTATTGTCTCCAATAAATTATGTGTGCCAATGTCATATTTCTCTGTTGTTACAATTGCAATTACTTATTAAGTACTTGCATGCAATACTTGAGACTAGCTGGTAGAGTACCTATTGGGTTGAATATAATATCAGTCTCCCTAGCCTTTTCCCAACTATGTTGGGGTCAGCTCCCAGTTTAACTGGATGCAGCTGAATACCAGCATTTTACATGGAGCCACTGCCTATCATTCACAACCCAGTACCTGGGTAATACAATACGCCTTGGTAGGAGTGACTGTCGTACTTTCGGGCTAGGAAAGCTTCTTGTATAAATCTACAAGAGGCTTAATTAAATTGAGATTCTTCTTTTCCTTTTTTTCAGCTGAAATGATAATGATAGTGAAGAATGAATTCGCTTTGTCATTCACTCATTAACTTTATCCTATGTCATCAACAGCCATAGTGAAATGAGACTTATACCTAGTTTATACCTAAAATAATTACATTTACCTTCATCAATTCCAGGCGTTACGTCTGGTGGGTAGGGTGGCGAGCGTGGAGCAGTGGTGGGGTCTGTACACGCACTTGGCGCGGCCGTCCGAGCTGCCACCACTCTCCGACCTACATCTCTTCAAACTGGGCATCAAGCCCATGTGGGAGGATCCCGCCAATGTCAATGGAGGGAAATGGGTAAGGATTTCATAGGGTGTTGGTGTATGACGAAACTCGATATGTGACTTTGATATTGTTGTTTTTTGATATTGTTAACATAAGATTTAAATTATATTGATGCTCGAGAAATGTAATAGCTCCATGTCAAGTAATGATACAACTTAAAAGTTATAAGTATTGGCAGGTAGAAGAAAAGACCTAGCCTATCTCTCAAGGGAACTATGCAAAAACCAATGTGGATTTGGCGACCGACTACATTCTAATGTATTTTGCTCTATTCTTAGGTTGTACGACTACGTAAAACACAGACGGGTCGCGCGTGGGAGGACCTATGCATGGCGATGTTGGGCGAGCAGTTCATGGTCGGACAGGAGCTCTGCGGGGTCGTGCTCTCCGTACGGTTCCAGGTGAGAACAGTTCCTTTTATAGTGCGATTCTGTCACGATATAGTGTAGTGAAACTTTACTACAGAAATAAAACTTAATTTGCCCTGTGATGCAAAGGTATTTCACTGCCTCATGCTTAAAGTACTAATGATTCTGGAGGTAGCTAAATCTGCGCACGCATTTAGTGGTCTTCAAAGTTAAAAAATTGTTTAAACTGGAGTATATGTTTGGATAATAGGTACTGACTGAAAAGTCTGGTCAGGGAAAACTTTGCCTTAATTCTGAAATCGCCAACCTGTCTTGAACGAGCGTGATGATGAATGCCTCGTGTCTACTCTGTAGGAGAAGAGGCCTTCGCTCTGCAGTGGGATAAATAATAGGTTGTTACAATTATTCCTCTGTGCCGTTGCAGGACGACCACCTAGCGGTGTGGCACCGCACGGCGTCGGACACGCTGGCGGCGGCGCGCGTGCGGGACGCGCTGCGGCGCATCCTGCAGCTGCCCGCCACCGTGCCCATCGAGTACAAGGCGCACGGCGACTGCCTGCGCGCCTCGGCGGGCCGCGCCGCGCCCGACGAGCCCGCCTCGCCCGGCAGCCCCACCACCCCGCCGCCCTCCTAGCCGCCCCGCCACCCAGCGCCGGCGGCCCCGTCGTGTGAGCCCGACGAGCCAAGAACTGTTTTTAAATCGCGCACTGAATTTTCATCCCACTGCTTAACGCCGAGAGTTGAAAATCCAACAGTGTATAGGATGCGCTGGGATGCAATCTGTTGGATTCTCAACGCTCGGCTCAACACGGAGAGTTGCAAATCCAGTGCGCGGTAAAAAAATCTCCCGTACGAACCTGGGGTGATACAATATCGAGTGAAGGATCTATGTCCTCTCTGACTTTCTGATCTGTTGTATCCGCGGTAGTGGTGCACCGTTCGGTTCGTCCGACCGACACGGATGTACTTTTGTTTGCTCCGCCACTCCGACACTATATAAACGAGACTTGTGACTGTTTATCCCATTAACTATTAAATCAATACCAACCTTTACTATAGGCTAAAGTTAACCTGCACCCGTAGTATACTTCCATGCAGAGTATATACACGATATTGTATTATTTACTGTGAATCTTAGTGAAATGATGACTGCTACCCCCAATAGTCGCGTCCCCGCCTCACGGCCGGCCCGCGCTGCCGGTGTACATATAGTGAAATTCGAAGTTAATTAATTAAACATATTTGTAATAACGGCGTCGCGCCGTGAGACAGAGCGCCCCCACATGTTACATGTTGTACAGTGAAAAAACCTGGATTTTAAAATAAAAATAAAGAATCAGAATTTGTATACTTTAAATGTTTGTTTCCTTCTCTCATAACATATTATGTTGAAATCAATCATATTTTTATTTGTAAACTATTGAATAATTTTTAACATTCTAGCAGTCGTCGTCGTCTTAAAATATGGAGGTCAATGGACTGTGAATAAAATGTAATGTTTGTCTAGAAAATATATTTTAATACATCGAATTTCAACAGACATTCACGTTTGTTAATTTAAAATAAAAAATAAATGATAAACATGGCCATTAAGACATTCGTTATTCGACTAAACACGAGACGACGCATCGACATCAAACGTAATGTCTAATAGTGTCTACACACTACTCAATCTAAGGACTTCCACTACTTCTTTTACAAGAGTTATATTACACTAGAGCTGCGAACACACTGTGGAAAATTTCAATGGTATTAGGCCTTTACTAAGTCTTAACTATAGAAACGTTTTTCTACAATGGTGAATGCTAAAAGACAAAACCATGCGATTTACATAAGCTATCGACAATTCTTTTAACATTACCACTTGTATGAAAAATCATCTACAGATCCCATAAAATTTATTTCGTATTTATCTAAAATTCATTTCGTATCTATTTTTTGCTCTGGGAAAGTGTGTCCACAACCTAAAACTCTGACACTCAGACGAAAATATCCTATACTAGACTTATATCTACTTTATTTACATTTGGCAACTTTACTTAGTCTATGTGTGGTGATATGCACACGGCATAGGTAAATCAAATTCGTTATGATTTCCCATTATGATATTTCAATTATGTTCTAAAATCACAATATTTTCAATGATATCTTTTTCAGGGGTCTGTTGTCTTGCGTCACTTTGTGAATAATATTTAGATATCAAGATAAACTTGTTGAAATTAAGACACAAAGTGGCATAAGAGAACAAAATCACAGTTTTCTTTACAAAAAAAAGTGCGTTCAACATTATTTTTAATTCTAGTTTTTGAGGGAGAGACAGACTCTTTCAAAGTTGATTTTGGACTGAAGGACTCTCCTTCTCAACTCGACTATGTGCAGTTAGCATTACACGAGTCCGGTGTATGGCACAACACGAACTGTTTCCTTACATCGCAACGACATTACGACTAGCCTCTATTACGACTTAATACTCACACATCTATTTTGATGAATCCAATCTCTTGTTACATTCAAATGTAATAAATGCCAGTGTTTTAAAAACACTATTTTAGAGAACTCCTTTATATTATACTCCGTAACACCTCGGCGACGCCCAGTTGATCTGGTGTATCGCTCATGATACAATTGTTTCCTCAAACCGTTTCACGTTGAGAAGGAGTGTGAGTAATAAGCACTAACAGAAGCATGACCTAGACTGATTAGTGCTAAATAACATTAAAATAACTTAGCAAATGACATCCACTTACGCAAATACTAACACCTAATTTCATTGCTTCAATTTCCAATTAATTTAGCACTTTAGAACGCCTCACAAATTAAGAGCCAATAAACTAAGTAAATAAAGCCAATTATAAAAATAATACCAGTCTTACTAAGTAAGAGGTCCCCCGTATATGAGAATCAGGCAAGATTAGTTCTGTCATATCAATTCCATTTATCAAGCTAGGGATTCCATTTATTCTGGCAGTGGAGTAATGGCCAATAAAACCATAAATACCCATTTACAAGGATCAATATAATCGCATGTGAACCAGGTTCCAATTATTGCAGGCAACAAGCAATTAAATTGCTTCGTGTAAATGAGCCGTAATTAATAAGTGCATACTAAATTAATTATGATACATAAGGGACCCCATAATATTTAAAAAAAATTTCTAAAAATAAAAACACGAATATGAAAATGTTACTAAAAAATAAACAATAACACGAGTATTAAATAAAATAGCGTAGCCTTTTAAGCTGCCTTTAAATAATATTAATTTTGTTAGTACTTAGACCGAAGCTACACAAAGTAAAAATTAATAAAAATATAAACATCGATTTTATGATCAAATAAATAAGATCGAGAATCGGAGTCGAAATAGAAATAAAATAAATATTTTAATTCAAAACTACATACAGTACAACTCTCTCTTACTTTTATTAAAAGTTATGCAACAGTGTCTATGATAAATCCAGTGTTAGATATTTTTATAAAAAGGAAATATTGATTGATAATAATTTGATATAATCCGGTTGTTTATCATGGACATCTGCTGCGACACAGTGCCGGCGCAAAAGGAAGCGGCCATGATTCAGGAAAGGGAGCGAAAATGACGACAATTACCATACATTAGATCGTGGTAGGATGTTTATAAAGGATGCTTATGAACGCTTGTTTGTGAGCCTATCAATTTAATGACTCGTCTGGGTCTGGACTTAGTAGAGATGGGGCCGTAGTCAAAGAGACATCAACAGAAAATAAACACTATTTAGACGATTAACAGAGTAATAATCCTTTTTTTTTTCTTTTTTAGCGGATGGAAAATAAATCCATAATCAAATTCGCAAAAAAAAAATGTATTCAAAATGTGCGTCTGATGTCTTTGCCCTTTTTAAATATTTAACGCTCAAGCTACCCTCAATTAGTCGGAAGCCCATAGAACATTAAAAAGGGCGCGTTCTAATTTAGGATTGACACGATCGCTACGAGAATAGAATGCCGAGATAAGTGATTACAGCCGTCTCATACCGATATGAAAATAAAAACTGATTTTTGTTTTTATTTAGTTGCCATTAATTTCTTCGTCGTTCGATCGTGAATAATAACGAAACTAGACTTCAGATCCTATTTCTACATGAAAAGGCGGAACAGGGTTTTCGGTTACAAACTAATAGTGACTTTTTATTCCAACACTCAATTCCTATTATTTTGTGCCCATTATTAAATTATTATCGCAGAAAATTTTATTGGACTGTGTTTAATATTAGTATTTCAATAATTAATGTGCAATAAAAATGTGCGCTTTGTAATTATTGATTCATAAGAAAAATATGCTGCCATCTAGATTCATAAACCCCTGTTGGTCTAAACTTTATCATAATCATAATAATTCATAACGGTGTTCAAACATTAAAATCATAGTTAAAATTGATTGATTAATTAATTTACAATTTTCTCTTAATTTTAAGAAATCTTGGTGAAACTACACTTTAAATACGATATTAAAGAAAAAGTATGATCTTTTTATAAAACGTAAATTATTGGAAGTTTGATATACCTAATATTTACGGAAGAAAATACCGTACATATAGTGTAGTTTCAGCATATTCCATAAAATAGGGCTATTTTAAAACCTACCGGATTACGTTATTTACGTTTCGTTTTTATTTAAGAAAGCCGTTTCAAATTTCAATACATAATTCGACAGTCTTCGATGTATTTCATATATCCCTTTAGTTTTAAAATAGCTCAACTTTACACATCAATATGTTACCACCATACGATGTGACATAATTTGAACAAAATTCGACGAATTTCACAGGACCCTTACAAACGCGAGAATCCACCTCGAAACACCACACCAGAGTCAAGAATACAGATTGTATTTTGATTGTCCAATTTTCATAACATATTATACTTTGTACTTTACCTTTGATAGTCAATGGCTGCCGGCTGCAGGGTACAGACACTGAACTTGGTCACTATGTAGGTACAGAGAATATTCTAATTTCATATCCTTGATCTGTAGCATGAGTCACTTCCTGGGCCTGTCCATGTTCCTTGGGGTCGGTACAAAATGTTTTACTCTTCCATTCTTCCCTATCAACTGTAACAATATCATTCATTTCCTATCTCACACAATAAATCCATCTTGTCTTTGGACCTCCCTCCATCCATCAACTTATATTCCATGGACATCACACACGCCAAAATTAAAAAATCAAACATTCTTAGGTCGAAAAACAAATTTGCACCTCCCCAGCTGAAATTAAAACTACGCTAACGATAACCCAGCCCTCTATCCCAACTCTGTACCTACTTTTGTTGTCCTGTTCAGAACTGTATGAGCGGCAGCTCGACGTAGTGACGTCAGCAAGGCTGCTGGTCGGCCAACTCGTGGATGAGCAGGGGGGTGGTGTCCGGGGTGAGAGGTGGCACCCCGGTCGCGGGCTGCTGCGCACACACTCGCTCCAGTACGCACGACGCGGAGAGGCGGGCTTCCGCGTCGTGGTCCCAGCACTCTTCCATCGTGTCGCACAGGACTGTCATACCCTGCGGAGGAATTGGATTTAAGAGATAGTTTTTTTGTATGAATGGGTCTTGATCTTGAACTCGCTTGGCGGAATAGGAAAGATTACCTAGATTTACCCAGAAGATGCGCATTTAATCTTGTTATCTAGGAAAATACAAGTCTAGTCCTAATAAACCTAAGCTATATACCTCCTGCCTTATCAAGTTGACAATGTAGTTTGAAAGTGTTTAATTAAATGCAAGTTATAATTATCGTCGTGTGAAGAAACAGATTATGCGGAAAGGAATGAAAGGAAATGTATAGCTAATCATAATTTGATTGTTTAATACAAGCCTCATGTAGGTTTACATGAGGCATGTATTAATTACATTAAATCAGTGGTTAAATAGAATTAATATTTAATTTGGTATGTAAGGACTTTCCTGTAATCTCCAATTAATCGGCCCAGCTTTTGCACAACTATGTTGGGGTCGACTTCCAGTCTAACCAAATGCAGCTGTGATTGCCTTAATGACCTTCATAAACCAGTAACTAGGTAATACGTAAGTCTGCCTGAATTTGGGGCTTCCGAAGACCCGTAACGACTGTCGAAGATCCACGAATAATAGCCGGGACCAACGGCTTAAGTCATTGACTGCCACGCAGCAGACACAATAGAAAAACTATTGTTTGTCGGACACACGGTGACCGCGTTGGCGTTTAACGTGTTAACGTGCTTTCCGAGGCACAGTGGAGTCTCGGTATATAAAGATCTCATCCACGGACCAACCGCGGTAAGCGTAGCTTAACCTAATGGATCAACGCGTGCGGCTGTTATTAAATCCTGCCAATTGTGTGCAGGTTTTCTAGGAAATATAAAACTAAAGCATCAAGGGGTATCGTATTGCCCAGTTACTGGGTTGTGGAGGTCAGTCGCTGCATGTAAAATACTGGTATTCAACTGCATCCGGTTAGACTGGAAGCCGACCCCAACATAGTTGGACAAAGGCTAGGCAGATTAATTGATTTTGATAAAACTAAAGCATGATTTACACTTATTATTCTTATCTGAAACAGGCATGCAAAGAGGAAGGATGTTGCTGCGACTATCGACTGGCTGGGTCGATTAGCTGTCATCGTGTATCTAACAAACTGTGTCAATCTGCAGTAGCTTCATTTATTCTTTGAATAGCTTTTGCTCGCGGTTTCGACCGCGTGGAGGTTGGAAATTAAAGTTCTACTGGTGTGCCAAGTTTTATCGAAATTCGTTCAGCCGTTAAGGCGAAAGGTGTCTACTGGTGAATTACTCTTGCATTTATTATATTAGTATGGATTTTAAGTCATATTTCAGATATTTTATTATCAACAAATTTTGATTGTCCGAAGGGGTTACCGCTGCCCCGGAACACAAAGGGCTAAGAAAGGACCATGAATGGGTTTTTGTCAGTAAGAGTCTAACACTCCCTTCCGCTCCACCCAGAGCGGGAGGAGTCATTTGATGATTTGCAGTCCTTAAAAAAAAGGAAATTTTCAGATATCGCCTGGTGATCTCAGATTTTTCATAAAAACAAGTCTTAACTGTAAATTTTAAAATCTTTAAAAATGACGATAAATAAAATATATGAATGCCCCGACATCTTGAGCAGCTTGATTCGTTACCTTGCTGACTTATTCATCTTTACCTGGCGGTGAAATGGCTTCACCTGGCTGTGTTCAAATTCCACTGCTGCGTAAATCATCCTACTGTTGACCTATGCCTATCCTACATCTTGATATTTATTGAGGGAGACTGGGCAGTAGTAACACAATACGAACGTGCAGTGGCGTGCACACAGTTTTAAGACAGGGTAGGCAGAAAATTTTACTCACCAAAAATACTACACGTTGGTTTTGGTTCGTCGTCTTGTCGATTGATAATGTAGGTAATTGCCAAATGCCAACTCAAATATCCATAGATTGACTGATTTTATAGACATATCAATTTACGGATATTCGAAGTGGCTTTTCGGCGCGTTTATTTGATGTTTTGTAATGTTTGTGTGAATTGCAAAATTTAAATAAAATCATTGAAAAGATGGTGGTGTGAGTATACTAAGTATAGGTATAGGATTGTTTTATTTGTATATTAAATCTACACGCCTTTCTTTCTGTAAGAATATCTGCAATATGGAATCGTAAAAGTTGGGAAGGCGTTTTATTTCCGTAAGAAGGTTTTTTTCTATTGAAATCGTGGAAAGATCTGTAAGTCGTTGCTGGCCTTGTGTATTTCTTAAATAGGTGTGTATACGTTTTAGCGACGAGAATGACCTTTCGGTTGAAGCACTGCTCGCGGGAACTGTAACAATTAATTTTGCCAAACGCAGTACTTCGGGAAAAACTGTAATTATGTTATTTTCGTAAAAATGTTCTATAATTTTGTAAATACTAAGGTTTTTGAATTCGGCAGATTTATAAACACATTTGAGCTCATTGATAAGGCGGTCTTAGTTAAAGTCGTATAATTTATAAACATTTACGAATTGCGATACTAATTCAACCGGAAAATTGTCATTATATTTATTGAAATTTTCGCATGAAAGTAATCCAAAATTTTTTAACTCTTTCAGATTTTTATATCGGTCGCGACATTCGATGGATATATTGTCTATAATTTCAATAAAAATCCGCTTAAAATTGGTTTTCGCGTCCTCAACATTACGTTTTCGTTTTGGCGGCCCTGTGCTTATTTTTACGCCTTCAAAAATTAATTTTAGATCTGAATGATTCCAAAAACGATTCAAAGTCCCTAATTTTTTTTATGCAATAAGTCACATCTCATGTCTTTTTTTGCATAATTTCGTAAAGCACATCAGTTTCTGCGAATATTAAATATTATCGAGATAGGTCGTCCAACACCGGATTTGCAATTAATACAACCTAAAGGTAAAGTTAATCGTAAATTTAATACAAAACAATATGATTCGCGTTGCTTAACGAAACTTCATGTGTTTAACGAAATTTTCGTTAAACACATGAAGTAAAAACTGGATTAAAAGTCTTTTAAATTGTGTAACAAATACGAAACTTGACTTAATGTCTCGCCATCCCAAGAGTCTTCGTTTTCAGCCATATCCTCAAATAAATCAATTAAATGTAAAGAAGAATTGAAAATTACATTTACAGTACGCGAATTGTAAGTCCATCGAGTGTCAGCAACGCGAATCATATTGTTTTGTATTAAATTTACGATTAACTTTACCTTTAGTTTGTATTAATTGCAAATCCGGTGTTGGACGACCTATCTCGATAACTTGTTTTTTTTCACTGAAAGATACGTTTTGAAAACACATCATATTTTATTTCCTCAATACACACACCATCTGAACCACTTTCACAGACAATATTATCCATTTTTCACTCTAATAACAATGTTAAAATCCTAAATATCTGATAGCTCAAGTCACAAACACAACACACATAAAACAATATGGCTGTTAATGACTATTAAAATTACTAAAAAGGAAACTTTAATACGACAAAAAAATTATGGCCATCAAAATATATAAAATTCAATGAAACAATGTTACTTCTTAAAATATTTGCACTGCATAGCAAACTTTCGTTCGTAAATGTTCGGAAGAGATCGTAATTTTTCGTGTTAGCTTTAAAGAATAACCAGTGAGACACTGGCTGTTCATGCAGTTGTGTGCGTGATTTTTGTCATTGTGTGTCAGCAAAGCCCACGTAGCTATAGGAACGCACACACATAAAAATCCGTATCACCACGACATTCTACTGAGCACACATACAAAACATTCAGACACGAATAGTTTGTGTCTATGCCGTGGCGCTAGTGCAGCGCGAATCGATGATGTGAAATTACTTGAACGACCAACTGTATCGGATCATAATGATAACACACCGGCCACTCGATAGGTGGAGCTGATTTATGTTTTAAGATTTTTATGTTGTTTTGTTTATTGATAAAATAATATTAGATCTATTATCAGAACTAGGGTAGGCAGTGTCTTTTTGTCTTTATGAAACGCACGCCACTGCGAACGTGACGGACCATGAAATGTTCTACTTACGGGGTGGTTCCGCCAGTGCGGCGGTATATGCGGCCTGAGTTTCCTCTGTACCACAGCCTCCTGCATCTCTTCAAGACTTGGATGGGAGCCTACCTCCTCCTCAAGAGGCAGACGGTATTGTCCTGGTAATTCTGAAGCCGTGTCACTGCATCTACAATGTTCAACTTAAGGTTTAGAGATGGACTGGCGTTCTTTCTTGAGACTTGAATATGTCGGAGACAAAATGATAAGAAACCAATCGACAGTCCCGTAGAACAGAACACTTATGTTAATATAAGTCGATTTTTAGTTTTTGATCAAATGTATACATATTTACAATATAACATCAGTAAGCAAAAACAAAGAAACTAAATAAACAAATACCTTTCATATTAATTTTCTACAAATTTTAATTTTGTTGCGTTAAAATAAATAAATACGTTTATTTGATTCGCGTAACTTTAATGCTTCGCGCTGCAATTAGACAATATTGAAGGTACGACTTTGTTCTTGGGACCCGTCGCAATAGTTTCCAAGGGTTTTTAAAACTAAGCTTTCCTACATTACCTATATCTATACTAACCCCGTTATTTATAAACGCTGTATAGCGTCTGAATAGTTACACAACGCTTCGTCTTTTTCTTTCAAAAGACAAATTTCTGACGACTGAAAGAGACAAATCGGTGTGTAACTATTTACCTGATATAATACGTTTATTAGTAAGGGGGTTAGAATAAAGCTGCATTTTGTTTTTGTTGTTGAACGCGGTAATGGCTGGTTCCTACCGGTCATTAACCTTATGTAATGAATGTCTCGGTCACATAATTTCTAGGTAGTACTAATATAAATATTTCTTAAATAAAGAAACGTCAATGACAAATGCTGCTCTAGGCAGTAGATCAACGCGTCGCTAAGATTACGGATGGAAACACAGACACTACGCGACATAGCGTAGGTACCTACTGCCTACCTAACCACTATTCCATCAGGTTGATCGTTCTTTAAGGAGATCTGATTAACCAATGGGTTGCAACATTAACCCCTTCAAATGTCGTATGAACCCCATAGATACATAAGAAAATTTTTCTCGAAACGACAATCAATATAACCGTATAAATCGCTGAGCTCTTATAAGCAAACGGCTTCTAATAGGCGAACATCCAATGGGTTAAAGCCATCAGGCAATGATATGCCTATCATTTTCGAAACACTCATTCCGATCAAATCACACATCAATGAGACTAAAATAAAAAAAACTTTTTTACAAAAAATAAAACCGACTTCCAAAAAAAACACTACAAAGTGAAAAATAATTTTGATTTCGGAAGTCGGTGTCTTTGGTTTTGTATTTTCATTTTTTGCCACCGACTTCCGAAATCAAAATTATTTTTCACTTTGTAGTGTTTTTTTTGGAAGTCGGTTTTATTTTTTGTAAAAAAGTTTTTATTTTTCACTTTTTAGTTGTGGTACCTATGCAACCCCCCCTCCCCCCCCCCCCAAATTTTAATACCACTACCTGGTATGTAAGAATGCCTTTAATATTTCAGAAATTGTTTTGTGGACACATTGATGATAACATCAGAACTAAATTTTCAATGGCACCTTTCATTCAGAATGTATCTTATGACAGTTCTAATAAACCCAAATACTGCTAGGATACATTGTTTTATTTTGAAGTTCTCATGCCAACCTTGCACCTTCCGGCTCCATCATCAGATCAGTTCGATAGTACCTTATAGCCAAAGTGCATTTCATGACAATTCTAATAAGCCCAAACACGGCTAGAATACATTGATTAATTACGGAGTTCCGGTGCCTGTCTTCCGGCTCCATCATCATCACCAGATAAGTTCAATGATAAAATTTTCAACATAACTATTCAGGATTGTATGTTTATTTGTATTGTCATAGTTGCTTAACTATCTTGATTGTGATATCTATGCGAGTGTCAAGTTCCGTTAGCCATATCTGATCTTCTTCACCAGTTCCACTTCATCAAATGTTACTTTTTGACTGTAAACGCTTGATTTCTCGATGAAAATATTAAAATTACTATATAGTTGCCTATAATATTTGAGGAGTTCCCTCGATTCCTCATGGATCCCATCATCAGAACTGGATTTTGAAAAAAATGGGACCAATCTGGAAGCATATCCTTTAAAGTTTAAAAAAAAAATTTGCAAATCCATCCATAAACAACGGAGTTCTGAGGTAACAAAAAACCGAATTGAGAACCTCCTCCTTTTTTTGAAGTCGGTTAAAAAAAGAACTTTTCTACAAAAGTCTACCACTCTTCATTAGAATTGATTAATTAATTATTATACTAGTAAAAGCCTTTGCTTTCCGAAATACTTTCGCAGAATCAATCATTCAAAAGCTCAGTTCAGTAGTGATGAATTTGACCTAAAAACATAGATCGAGAACTTCTAAACTTAGTTCCCTATTCGACGAGTGCACGAGAAAGTTCTCCCGATACCTATTAAATGCAACAGTTATAGGTTTCACTAAGGCTGTATTAAGTTTCTATTTGATTTCGTGGCGACATAATGCAACCCGCGCTATGAAACCCCTCGTAAACGGTTTTGTTCAAGGACCAGAAAAGGTTATTTCAGGCTAATGAGTAGCAGGAAAATATGAGTATCTACGATATGGCAAGTAGTTATAATACTGGCCGTTGTAGACGAAATACAACTACACAGACAGCAATACGTCGCTTGTTAAAAATGATTGGCGATGAAACGAGACAAAGCATAATATTAACATACAAATATATCCTTTCAGCTATTTTAAACATTGGATTAACATTTTGTACATTTTGCAACTCAGATGACAAAACCGACTCACCTTGACGCGATCTCCCACAGCACAAGAGCGCAGGCATACATGTCTATCCTTAGGAAAGCATCTTTCGTGAAATTAATGGCTCCATCCAGTACTTCAGGGGCCATGTACCGCCTTGTCCCGACCTGACCATGGGCGTCGCCACATCCTCTCCCTGCCACAAAGACCAAGGCGAGCCCAAAGTCGGCAATACAAGCGCTCAGGTCAGCTTTTAGGAGCACGTTCTTTGATTTGAAGTCTCTATGCGCGAGGGCTGGTTTTCCACCGCCCTCTTCGTGGAGGTGAGCAAGACCTCGCGCCACGCAAGCTGCTATGCGCCAGGCCTCTACCCAAGTAAGCGTGTGGCCTTTCAAATAGTCGCAGAGGGAACCCTGGTGACAAAACCATTTAGCTAGATTTCTTTTGCGCAGATATATAAATAAAACACAGTAATTACAAGAAAGACTATACAAGACGTGACTTAGAACGTGTAACCGGTGTAACCTAGTGGCCGCCGTAGGTATTACTAATTCATCATTCTAAATATAGGCATGCTAACTTGTAGAACCTGTCAGAAAATTCTTTCTTGCTTCGAATATATCGATCTATCAAGATGCAGGCGGATATTTTTAACTTGCCCGTATTGTATTGTATCGTTCTACGGCAAGACTTTTGTAATATTTTACACAATACAAGATCGTGTCCACTGAATAACTTCGCTTGCTTTACAAAACAATCTTTGCTGATTTGTCGCCGAGATTCTAATATAGGCTGAGGTTAAGATATATCATTACTTAGGTACTCTCGTAAAAAATAACTCACTTTCTCATGGTAGGCTGTGACCAGCCAATATTCGGCCTGAAGATTGTCGCCTTTTTTGTCCACACCAATATAATGAAGGATGTCTGGATGATCCATCCTCGCGAGTCTGAAGATCTCTTGCTCAGCCAGCCATGACTGTTTGTCTTGCAAGGGGAACACTTTCACCGCCACATCTCGCTGACCGAGCTTCGCCCTCCATACTGCTCCAAATCGCCCCCTTGCCCTGACCTCACATAATGTCACCTGTCCCACAAGACCGACGGCCTCGTTCTCCATGCCGGCGCCAGCGGACGGAGGCCGAGACAACGACGCCTCACCGTTAGCTAGTTCAGCGAACGAGGATCCTTTTCGCTTTCTATACAGAAGGTAACAACCAACAAGGATGGCAAACAACAGAAACAAGGGAGTTAGTGTGTAAGCGATGACTGCCTTCGTGTCATCGTCAGCGCTAGGCACTGCCGACGCGGGCACTCTCTCTGGAGGGATTTCAGTCTGCGACGATATTCCAGCTTCAATACCAGGAAACCCTACATTCTGATTGCACATATCTCCCTCGCAGCAGCAGTGGAGGAGCGGCAGCTTGGAGTTGTGCAGTCTGCAGTTGGACGTCCTGTCTGTGCATGATACAGTATCCACGAAACATCCTTTTACTTTCGGATATGCCGTGTTTGTTACGTTGTCAAACTGCCACAGTACAAAGCAATGGTTGCTTTTGTCTGCTTCGACAGGTTGGCACTCTTCTTTGATAACGTTTGGGACACATGTTGAATTCTTGGCGGTATCGCATGTGGACGTTTGAGAACCATTGAAGAACTCACATTGCCTGGTGGTGACTCGGCCTTCTTTTGGCCGAGGCGGGAAATTCTCGTCAGAAGGCGGGGCTGCTGTTAGTGACGTCACTTGAGTACCTTTAACAAAAGGGTTTTCTAAATACTCATAATTACCGCTAGATTTTAAGTGGAGGAAGGGTAGACAGAAAACCTTGATACCTGATTCATATAAGCTGTTTTAATAATTTTGATGAACATTTTTTATCTATCAATTTAATAGGTGCATACTGGATTAACACTGGTTTTATTTGCAACTAGCTTTTGCCAGCGGCTTCGCCCACGTGTGTGTAGGATATTATCCCACGGGAACCATACATTTTTCCGGGATAAAAAGGAGCTTTATATGCTATTCCAGACTATAATCTATCTTTGTGCCAAGTTTCGTCCAGATAGTTTTTGAGTTTATTAGTTACAAACATACATACAAATCTTACAATCATACATCCATGCAGTGTTGACATTTGTATTTCTTCTAATCGTATTTAACAGTGCATTTTCTGTGTCACAAGATAAATAAATTTAGATATATCAATGACACAAAACAAGGCTGATTTCCATGGGGTTTAAATTCAATATAGTTATAATGATGATTCAGTAAGCCAGGAATGAGTGATCTTTGCCCGTATCTGTAATTACTCATTGGCCTAAATATACATAAGGAATTTTCTGTGAGTAGTTCCCTGCAGTGCACCTGTATTAGACACACTAGGATTAATTGTTAGCTTTAAGTCTTGCAACAATTTATTTACAGACTAATGAAATCATTAGGTTTGCATCTTGCATACAAATGTCTAAGAAGATGAGGTATGTTTTTCTATTGGTTAATTATATATCTAAATCCAAATGGTGTAACAGGCAAACATACAGAACCATTGCAGAAGTATTTTTTAGGTAAATGCTAAAAATACTGTGTGACAAACAGTTTTAATTTTCATGTAAAAATTTAAGGTAGGTCAGTTTTTATTAAGAACATAGTTCTTTATAAAACAGGCCTAGTGAGAGTCCGACTCGCGGACCAAGGGTTCCATACCATTAACTATAAAAATGGCCAAAAACACGTTTGTTGTATTCCCCTTAAATATTTTTTTTCTATTTTTTAGTATTTGCTGTTATAGCGGCAACAGAAATACATCATCTGCGAAAATTTAAACTGTTTTATCATTAGATACGGCTCGGTGAGAGACAAATGGACGGCAGACAACGGAGACTTAGCAATAGGGTCCCATTTAATCCTTTGGGTATAGAAGAGGTAGCTAACTGACTGGCTTCTTTTAAATATTGTTCTGGGTGTGCTAATATTGAGTGATTCTTATAAATTATAATTGTTTTGTTAGTTTCAAAAGTCATTCGCACAGTCAAAAAAAATTATCTTATCAGGCAAAATGTGGGATGTATTACATGTATTATATTATAACTAGCTGACCCGACAGACGTTGTCCTGTCTTAACTATGATACCTACCTTACCTACCCTACCTACCTACTCTACCTACCAACTTACCTACCCTACCTACCTACCTATGCAAAAATGTGCAATAAAAATATTTTTCTCATACAAACTTTGCCACCCCTTGTAACCCTTTTAAGGGTTGATTTTCCAAAAAATAATATGCCTATGTCCTTCTCATGAATGCAAACTATCTACATACCAAATTTCAGCAAAATCGGTTGGGTGGTTTAGGCGTGAAAATGTAACAGACAGACAGACAGACAGAGTTACTTTCGCATTTATAATATTAGTGTGGATTGATGTGATCAATCTTGGTGTGAGATTTTTGGCCTATCTTCTCAGAGTTCTAAAAATGTCTTCAACCTCATTCAGTTTTAAAAACATTATAAATATGTAAAAGTGTTTGTAAAAACCTATTTACAAAAATAAAATCATTTATCATTTACTAACTACTACTTTATTTGTTACTAACATAGTTGTTAAGGAATATTGTAACTAAAAAATGAGTCTTTGATACTTTTAAATAAATGAATTATTATTATTATTATTTATAAATTTTGGAAGAGCCCAATGATGAATATTCTAACTACATACCAAACTCTTTTGTGGACTGTAAATAAAACATTGACTTGATGATTCAAAAAATATTAGATTTTGGTGTTGAATTTAGTTCAATGCAAGCTTAAGATGGTTTTTTTATTATGTAGGAAGTAAACTTAGCATGCAGGTTTATAGAAAATAGATTATTTCAAAGTAATCATGTCATATCATATTTATATAAAATTATTAACCAAACCAATGTTTGAATAGTAACTAATATGATATTGTTGTGTAACGAAACTAATTTATAATTTATGTATCATCATTAAGTTATATTAAAATACATAATTATTTATCAAAAGGTCACACATGTAATTGGTAGTCATACATCTGATACTAGTTGCAAATTTAAACAATGTCCTGAAAATTAATTGTACACATTATGAATACTTAATCAACTTAATTAAATTGCCAAATTCCTCCAATCTCAAGGATTATTTTAGTATGCAAAATAATGACCTTCTGGTTATAATTCATAGATTTGTTAAACAAAAAAATGTCATAACTTTTATTAGGAATACAAAACTATTGTAGTGTAAATAAATTATTAGTCAACAAAGAGGCATGACAGACAGTGTAACACTTAAATGCAAACTAGTTTGACGGCAAACCCCTATTTATTTGCGACAAAAAACATACACACAAATCCCAAAAAATATCTTATCAGAGTGCAAACATTAGCTTTGTGAAGGCAATGATAAATAGACACTAGACTTACCTAACATTAGCATCGCGGTGAGGTAAAATATCCTCGGAGCCATCATCAGAACCATGGCGCAGGCGGGTACAGCCCTCCGGTCCCGACGCGACAATCCAATGTTATTTTTATACGCGGCCCCGACATCAAACGTCTAGTCTATTTAGGAAATTCCGACATAAGTACATGTCAGATAAACAACGCACATCCCAATACGGTCAATTCAAACACATCCACAACATACAACTACACAAGGAACGTTGCAATGTGCACGAGGATCAATTGAAATTAATCCAATAATCTCAATTGCATTGATTTCAATTAGTATTTCCGAAAATAAAGAGCATCATACAAATCGCAGTACGAAGCTTCACTTTTTTTGACGTTTATAGTGAGTGATGGACGTCCCTTTCTTTTTTTAAATAGTGCACTTGCACAATTAGTAACTTGGTAATTAATTACTCTGTGATTTAAAAAGAATAATTGAATGATTTACAAAATTAAATACAAAACCCAACGAAGTAGTTTATATTCAATTGGTAATAATTGACAAAATAGAATTGGCGTTGTGTCCCAGCTGTGGGAACATTGTGTGCTGACTAAGTATGCTGTCTCACACAGCGTTATTCTATTCACACACTAGCGTTTGTCCACGACTTCGTCCTCGTGATATTTCGGCCTCCAACCCACCACGTACTCTCTGACTTTTTGCGATTTTTATGGGTCTGAAGCGTGTTCTTCCAGAATTGGACTTTTGAATGCAAGAATTTTTTGGAATTAGACTGGATGTTCCAGAGATTACCACGCTCTCAAACAAACTCTTCAGCTTTATTATATGTTTTTTTTAAACTTAGCATAGATTTTTTTCAATCTTTGTTGAGAGGTAACCTTGCACTTGAAGATGCTGTGAGGGCAGTTGGAAAAATCCCAATAATGAATAGTAGCAATTTCCCAGGCTTGTAAAATGATTAATTGCATTCATTAGTATTCGACTAAAACAAAGAAAAAAGTGAGAGAGAAAGGTACGGCATTAGTAATTTTTTGCATAGTAACCCATTGACGGATATGGCAACTTTGAATTTGACTGCGACATTGATTGACAGTGACAGACACCACCACCTGTCTCTGTCTCTGTCAGTTCTGCAATATTGTATTTTATTGTTGTAAGTAAACAATGTAGATTATTCTGCGGTAAATAAATGGTTTTAATTGAATTTGATGTTTACTGAAGATAAAATGTTATGGGACGTGACAATTTAAAGACAAAATGTCATTTTTCTATTTAACCCCAGTTAAAGGTGACTTGCCTGCACATTTATTGGAAGTTATTCTTGATAACAGGTTAGGGCATTTAAAAACAATTTTTAGCGAAGAACCCCCTACATACAACGAATATGTAGTCGAAGGAAGTATATACGATAACGTGGGACATTTTATTCTTTGCATAATATCAATTTTAAACGAAAACAAGGAGTTTTCTGACTATATTTTGAAGACTGAATTGGAGCTATTTAAACGTCGAATTACATCTCTAACTGCGTATGAAATGAGATCGTTCGCAAAAAAACTACTCAGAAGTATTAAGAAGTATGGCAACACACCAACACTTATTGAATCGCTGCAAGTACTATGTCAACATTTGATGTTAAAGGATGTGGCTCAGCATATTTGTGCAACTCATAGCAATGAGTGCTCTGTGTACAGTATTAGTATCAACTTTAAGCAATGCCTTCGTCTTGTAGCTAGAAGACAAGTTGAAATAACAAATGGTGTGGCTGTTGTACCATGTGGAAGATGGAAACAATACTTAATATCCCTTTTTAGAGAAAACTTGGTTAACCGAATAAACAAAACTGATGTAGCGCCTCTCAAGAGTGACTCTAGGATAATGGAGCTCCTTCATAAGATAAAAAAAGAATTTACCTTTTCAAAAGACATGACTAATGTATTATTGAGTAAAAATGTGGATGCTGCATCTGTGTTTTTCCCTCCATGTATGCTAAATCTGCATCAAAACCTGAGAAGAAGACACAGGCTGTCTCATACACAGAGGTTTCACTACAGCTTATTTTTAAAAGATATTGGCATGCCCATAGAGGAAGCTGTAGAGTTTTGGAGAGCAGAGTACAGGTTGCATCCAAACGGCAGCCACAGTTGTTCTCACAACTGGGAGAAGGATGAAAAGAAATACATGTATGGCATAAGACACATGTATGGTCTAGAAGGATGTAGGAAAAACTATGCTTCAGTAAACTGCCAGAGAATACAAAGCATAGACAACTCGTGCTCTGAGGGTGGATGCCCATTCAAGTCTTTTGACTATAACAAAATGGTTCCGCTTTTGAAAAACTGTACAGAACCTGTTTTATCCCAAATTAATGAATTGAAAAGTAAAGGATTATACACAAGTGCTTGCATGCTATTTATGAAAAATTGTTGTACTAAGTCAGATAATTGTGATAGTTGTAGCTTTAATTTTACTCCTGTTAAATATTATATGACAGCTTCCAAATGAAAGGGAAGGCAAATAAAGCGAAAAAAAAAATTATATAAATTAAATTAATTTATAACTTAGATGTATCTGAAGTTGTAAACTTTAAACGAAATTAGTATATAATGAATTAAACAGTCAATGAGTTGGTTTTTAATGCCTATTGCTTTTTATATGGTACTTTCCCAGGCATTTTATTATATTATATGTCTAAATGTTGCTTTAAGCATATTACATAATGTCTAAGACTAATAAATGTAGACATTGTGTTCAAGATCATAATCTGTCATCTAACAAATTGCTTTGCTCACCTTTAATGAAAAATGAAATACTTCTATTGAATAAAAATATTTTTTAAGAAATATTTTATAGTTAGTAATACTGCAATCATAGGAATTATATAACATAACATCATGCCCGTATTCTTAGAAGGCTTAGGCAGAGGTGCACCTGTAGAACACCTATATTTCGCCAGTTATGTTTAGGCCTGAAACTGCGTTAAGCGGACGCCCGCGCGTTACCACACAAAAGTGCACCGTCCTGGGGCGGGGCGGGGCGCGGGTGTACGTCCCGCAACAAGGCGGGCCCCGCGCCAGCGCAACGGTGCCCACCTCCGTGCGACGGATACCCACGCGGGACTGTACATGCACACCGTTAAAATTGAACTAGCGACACTGCGTAAATAAAACGCCGCGACGGGTCCGTAGCGTTCCACAAAGCCCACCCGCATATCCACGCGCTTAGACAATAGACATGCGACGGTTGCTGGTCACGGGCGCCCGCTTAACGCAGTTTCTGGCCTTAAGGACCATGTAATTACATGGAGGCGAACAACCTATCAGGCAACTCACTACAATACATAGTACTCAAACAATAAGCGCGTTTTTTAATTTCGATGCCATACCCCTCCCCTGCCCGCCGCACCTACCTCCTCTTTTTCTTATTCCTATTCCCTTATTTAATGTCCTCCCTCAGCCATCACTAAGTTAAAGAAATCAATTACTCATCTTGCTACAATATGAGGATGAAAACGTATTTTTTTTTGTGTGGGAAATCATCATATGACCGCTCCCGTTCTGGTTGGACTACTAAACCCATCCGCGTTCTCTCCTTAGCCCTTTGTGTTCCGGGGCAGCGGTAACCCTTTCGGACAATCCCGCTAGAGGAACCCCCTCAGAGCATGGAGGCGGCACTGTCAACTGTTTTCATACAAACCAAGCGTGTCACCGTCCACTGGCTCTGCGACGCCGCCTTACAGAAACAGCCGGTGTATTCTGTACCTATAGAACTCACCGTGATAAATGAGGTGAAGTGAGCTGTAATTTCACGTAATGCTAGGGATTGATACTACTGACAGCTCACTTCGTGTTCACTTCACTTATGTTTTCACGGTGAGATTTAATACAGAATAGCAGTACTGGCCTTTGAACGGCGCGGCGTCCGTGTCAGAAGTTACTGTCCATGCACGAATTACAGCCTCTAGACCGGCACGGAAATTCCGTGCTCCGTGGCCCAAATCAGTAAAATAACCAACTTGTCAATAGTGTATCGGTAGTATGTAGGTAATAGTGTCTCCCGTATTATTGTTATACTCTTTGTAGGTTTAATGGTCTAAGACTCTTTGTTCTCAATAGACTAATCATTGACATTTGGTATTCTACAAATGATTTATGGTCATTGACTTACCACTGTAGTGCCATTGAAATTGCATTGAAACGCCATAATAAGACTCTTGTAATAATTGCTAATCTTCTTCGCTATAATGTGTCAATATCATCGTGACGGCCAAAGTTAAGGTAGTCTGTAAATATTTTAACACTGAAATTATTGTACTGCCACACTATCGACTCCCTACTGAGCCACCACTGAAAGGCTATTGAAGTTTTTGGCAACAGTTCCAACATAATGTCTGTACCTAGTGTTTCGATAGAGTGCTAATGTCGTGTTGTTTAACTCAAGTTACAGAATTGAGTCCCAGGTAGACCGTGTCAAAGCTTTAGGGCCCACAGAAACAGCAGCGGCCGTAAGAGCAAGTGACTGAGCGCAGCGCCGCAAGGGGGAGTGCGGCGCTAGAAGGCTCGTGCAGCCTCGCGGCGCCGCGCTGCCCCTCCTTTGCCTTCAAATGACTATGAACTTTTTAATCACGTAGGTAAGATTCAAAATATTTTGCCTCAAAAAGCCGCTGCTCTTTCAGTGGGTATTGATTCTTAGCTTTCAAGGCTGCAACTGCAAGTCATACCTATTAATAGGTACACATTTATTTCTATTATTTAAGACTAAGGCCCGTACTTATTACAGAACCTCACTCATGCCCCAAGCATTACTTAAAACTAGTTTTAACCAATCAAATGGCTTTAATCGAGACTCAAGCAATGCTTGAGTATTACCAGCCTACGGCAGTCCACTGCTGGACATAGGCCTCGATTCTCGGCAACTCTCATCCAGCTGCTACCAGCTACCCTGGGAGGATCGTCAGTCGCTGAACGTCAAGGTGTTATTGGGTTTTCCGTTCGTCTATTCAGTCTTGTGATCCGTTAATAGCTACAGGCATGGGACAACAGGTTCGACAAAGTCAGGCGTTCCCTTCCAGAAATGCTGAATGGCGTTAGGTATGGTAAGAAATAAGACGTGAGGCTCTACGCTTAGAGCTTTTACGTTATGTTTCTATGTCAAGTTGTCTCTTTCTAGTGTTAATTTTACCTTTCGTAATTTCGTACTTTCTGCTGCATTTCTAATAGCATAATAATATTAAAAAACGTAGGTACCTTCTCTCCATTTCTTAATACTTACCGCTACCCCGGAACATAAAGGGCTAAGGAAGGAACATGGATGGGTTTTAGTCAGTCTGTGTCTGACACTCCCTTTCGCACCACCCAGACTAGACATTTGATAATTTTCCAACCTCATAAAAAAAAGTACCTACTTAGGTAGCTAAACAGGTACTTATGGATTTGAAGTTCTGTCATCCATCATCTATAATGGTAGGTATTTTCTTTTGGTAAATCGGAGGGCAACTCTCCCATATTATGTCATCATCATCGTCTCTTGAACTTTATAAACCTTCTAAGCTATAAGTAGAAGCATATCTTCAAAAATAAACTCACCCTATTGCCGTACACAGCTAAACTTAGGTCTTCGGACCCCCGTGCCGGACGGCGCTTACTTTCATGCTGACATCAGCTTGGTCAGCAGGAACCAGTTATGGCCGAAGCCTGCCTAGTAAGCGGGATTGTCTGTCCGTAAGATTACTGCTACCCCGGTACATACAGGGCTATTCAAGGATGGGTTTTAGTCCGTAAAAGTCTGACACTCCCTTCCGCTACACCCAGAGCGAGAGAAGTCAGTTGATGATTTCCCACCCTAAAAAATAAAGGTTTTCGTCCATTGCTGGTCATATGCCAACGTTAGGAGGCCCGCTTCCAAGGCTACAGTAACCAAAAGCAGCTTATCTGATTCATGATTGAACACCGTGCCTTGGTCAACAAATACCTCGTCAAACGATAGACACTAACACTGTTTACCTTCTTTTGTATAATATTAATACTATTTATTTCGACTCCCCAATCAGCATAAAGTATCGATCGATAACGAACGCCTCACGATGACAAGTTAACTTACGATTGTTTTAAATAGTTATTGGATTGGCAAACAGTGGTAGCGTTGGTTTTCAATAAGAGACGTAGGTGCTCCATAACTGAATTCGTTGCTTAATCCATTGATTGCCGGAACGCAGATCTACGCGAGACTCAATGGCTTTTTTTGTCTGTAATTACGGCATACCAAAAGGTTACTTTTTATTCTATTGTGTAGCTACTAGCTACTGGATACCTTCTTAGGGTCCCCCCTTATATTTTTTTTTGATGTTGGGAAGTCGTCAAATTACCTCTCCCGCTCCGGGTGGAGAGGAAGGAAGTGTCAGACTCTTACGGACTAAAACCCATCCAAGTTCCTTCCTTATCCCTTTATGTTCCGGGATAGCGGTAACCCTTTCGGACAATCCCGCGGTTAGGGTCCCCCTAGTTAAATAAACAGAAACACAGTGTAGTGGCAAAAGGAAGACGCACTTAGGTATCCCAGAATTCGCAACCTTGCTACGAGTCATCAACATAGATTCTGCGTCACTGACCATCAATCAGTTTGCTTAACGTAGAGACCCTCAGTTAGGGACAAAAGTTGACAAACAGCCCTGTGCAATCTAAACTAACCACATCCAGACGTTATTTGCCTGTATAAGAGTAGGTAGGTGCGTACTGAATCATACTTCCATAATAAATGAAAATATTGTCGGGCCCAGTAACCTGGAATGCAAGTACACATGAAACATTGATGCTATGGGGTCAAGGGCGTAACGCCTTGTGACCTGTCTGTGACGCTGCAACCGGCACTTCGGTGCAATCAAATCAATCAATTATTTACAGCGGAAAAACTATGAGTACTCGAATTGAAAGCAGTTTTGTAGCTTTTGACTCGAACACGGTTCTTGGTTTCTTTTTTTTTGAGGGTCCCCTTTGTATTGATTATTATACCACACCCTATATATATTTATCATCAAATGACCCCACTCGCTCTGGGTGGAGAGGAAGAGAGTGTCAGACTCTTACTGACGAAAACCCATCCATGTTCCTTCCTTAGCCCTTGATGTTCCAGGGTAGCGGTAACCCTTTCAGACAATCCCGCTTACCCGCCGGTCTTGTCCCGAGGACTTCCTACCGGGTTTTCTTGACATATTTAATCTTCTTTAGCAGTAATCATTGTTCTCTTTAACTTCCTTCGGGTAAGTGTCTCCTAGCTTCCTTCCCAGCGCCTTTAAGTCGTGTCTGTGCTGAATCAACTTCATATACAATTGCAGATAACACTTAATACAAACAAACGTTACACAACTAATCCGGTGCTGAATTTTGGGAAATCTTTCAGTTTTTGAGATTGTATTCGGTTTGATATGTATGTGATTCATACATAAAACTTGTATGTTTGCAGTCATATTGATGCATAGGCCCGTTATTACTTAAACCAGTTTCGTTTGAGAGTTAATTAACAGCCGCACTCAGAGATGTGTACCCAACGACCATACAACATGGTCGTTGTGTGTACCCCACCACCAGGGTATCTGACGGTTAGTTCGTCCTCAGAGTCAGTTAGCGGTTCATTAGCGTCCCTTAATATTGATTTTGACATTTACATTTGGAGTCATTCTGATAAGATGTGACGATAGCAGAATTCCATACATTTGACAAAGTAAAATGGTCTTTCTTTTTATTCAATTGGCATCTTACCTATAATTCATAAGAGAATGCGTCACAAGTGGGTGCCCCAAAAATGTCCTTAGGTGGAGTGGTTATCATAAGTGCGTGAACCTCTGTTAATCCTAATATCGTAGGGACACACTTGAATTCTTAGGGCCTATGCACACCACGTTTTTTAAACGCGCCGTCGACGCGCGTTTGTAGCGATACAGACGCGATACGCACGCAAGTCAGACGCAGCCTGTAGACCTTTGCACACCTGACGCGCTTGTGTAGCGATACAGACGCGATGCAAACGCGCGTGTGTAGCGATACAGACGCGATGCAAACGCGCGTGTGTAGCGATACAGACGCGCGTGTGTAGCGATACAGACGCGCTCGATTGCTACTAGCGTAGATTCACACTTCCCTTTTCCTTGTTGCGGGGGAAAGGGAAGGCGCGCGCGCTAGCGCTCGTATCGGTGTCGCGCGTTTGAATCGATACAGACGCGCGGGTGCCGCGCGTTTGTATCGATACAGACGCACCGGTGCCGCGCGTTTGTATCGATACACACGCGCCGGTGCCGCGCGTTTGTATCGATACAAACGACGACAAACTGCTCTGCAGGATAAAAACGCGCCGGCGACGCGCGTTCCCAAAACGTGGTGTGCATAGGCCCTTAATTGTAACACACAGTTTGGGTAACATTCTCCAATGAAAGTTTAATTTATTATAAATCGCGCGCATTTTACGTCTCGCTCCTTGCTCTACACACACACACACACAAGCACAAATACACACACACATTTCGTCTCTCTATGCACTCTACAATACTACTGATACATTACATAGCTCTCACTTGAAGGTCATGAGTAATTTCATGATGAACCTAAGGAAAGAAAGAAAAAACATTTACAGACTAAAAAGGCACACAACATTTATATTAAAAACCACAGTCGCAGTTATTCAATTTATATTTAAATCAGGTAAGTAAATTGGGCAGTGGATGAAGTGATTAGATGAAGTCAATTGTTTCAACAGTAGGTCTTATTCTGCAGTTTAAATGATGATACATATTTACATACATACATAAAGCTTCCTATGAAAAAAAAAACGAATAAAACGAATGATTTCTCCGTGTTCTTAGGATTCTGTAGCTGTACCTTATTAAAAAGCTTCCGCTGTTAGTCTACGTCGGCTGCATCTCAAAAACCGTAATAGGTAGACAGTTGAAATTTTCATAGATTGTGTATTGTCGTTGCCGCTGTAACAACAAATATAAAAATAAAATAAAGTTAAAAGTAAAAGGTACTTAATCTGCTTAAATACCTAAGTTTTATACCAAGCACTGAAATAACACCACACTACCAATAGCACCTATATGAAATCTTGACAAAATCACCTCTCTAGAGAAAATAAATTGACTCTAGAACTTAAAACGTTTCGTTTTTTTTGTTTGTTTTGTACAACCCTTGTAAGCAAGTCTTCACTCGCTACGTTTTTATGAGAACTGAATAACGATATATGTCTCCACTAACAAAAAATCGTGGCTGCCTTCACCTTCAAAAGCAAGCACTTCAGTTACTTGATTGAGTTAGTTTTGTCGAGAGCAAAAGCGAATGTTTCATTCATGAAAGTTGTGAACAAGTAGTCACGTCCCGACCACAAACGAATGCGTAGCTCCCGCAACCTATATCCGTAAAAGATTATCACTTTGAGGGCAATTAGGCGCGCCACTAATTTCTTTCCTCGCATTTATAGCGCTGATGCTAAACTAATCGGCAAGATAGCAAGGCGCGTCCGCGAATCAGTGGGCACGCACCAGTAGTAGGCGCGCTGAAACATCTGTTCATATCACACGGCACACCGCGACTGATAGCGTGGTTTAGTCGTTTCAAGTTGCTCGCGGGCGCCGCTGCCGCCACAACGGGTCCGCCATGGACGACGCACACAAACCCCGCGAACTATTCCCGGTCCAATTCAACGGTGATCATTATGACTTAAACAAATTCATGCGCGACCACCCCGGCGGTGTGAACACGCTGAAAAATTATAAGGGCAAGTCTATACTGCATGCGATGCAGAAGTTCGGTCATAGTAGCAGTGCGTACCACATGATGAACGACTTGAAAGTGGACGGTGATCAGTTGAAGGATGTGAACCTGACCGGTGAAGTGAGTGCGAACGGGCGGATCATCACCAGCGAGGAGACCACCAGGGATGTGGCCGAGATCAAGTTTCTGGAGGAGCTTGAGGTTTGTTTACATATTTATTGAATAGGTAGCTATTCCAGGTAGGTTGAGCAGTATTAGCCTTGTGGTGTATAGGACTGCCAAGTCTTAGGTCTCGAGTCCGTACCCAAGCCACGCACCTCTGACTTTTCGTATTTATGTGCGTATTGTATACCTATCACTTGTTTAGAAAACGGTGAGGGAAAATATCGTGAGGAAACCGGCATGCCTGAGAGATACTTCTCAACAGCATGTGAAGATAAGTCAGACGACAACACGAGAAACAGTGAGAGTGGTGCTTATACGTGAGTGTAGAATTGAGAGCTTTGGCCTAGTGTGGCTATGTTAAAAATAAATAATTAGACTAATGCATGTAGTTAACATATTTAGGTAGAAACCGGTAACCAAAAATAATAATCTATAAAACTAATATCTTACCATCGAGCTGTCCATTAGCTGTTGAATAATGAATGGTCTATAAAGAAAGTAAGTTACGTGTCTAGATCATGAGATGGTATCAGCGAATGGTGTCAAGGTGCCAATAACTATGCTTTATTACATAATTTCGATAATGGCCGGGAATTCAAAGAGAAATTATGAAGCGGAAAGATTATTTATTTTGGCAGAAGTGTTTTAAAGACGCACCTTTGTAAAACAGTGTTGTGTTGTATGAATTTTGTAAACTAGTATATATCTATGTCTATTCTGTAAATCTCACCGCGAAAACTTACGTGAGGTTAAAGTGTTGTCAGTCTACGTGATGGTCATTTACCGACTTCGTTTTATACTTTGTGTAGATAGAAGCGATCAATATAGTTCTAGATGGATAAACAACGTGTTTCTTATATCCCATAGCTCTAGGGTTATATTCTATCCCCCTTACTAATAAATGTTGTCTTTTTCTTTCAAAACACAAATTTCTCACGACTGAAAAGGAGAAATCGGTGTGTAACAATTCACCTGTTAATACGTTTATTAGTAACAGGTATACGTAAAAAAAATATAAAAAATCCTAGAACACGTGGTCCAAAAATTCATACATAAGTAGTTTCGAAAATATCATCAATCATATTTAATTTATTTTGATGTGTATATGTATTATAAAGTATTATAAGTGTTGGGCCACAAAAGGAATGAATGAAAGACATTGCATGCAGCTGAGATGAGAATGCTAAGAGGGATGTGTGGTGTTACGCGAATGGATAGAATACATAATGAGTATATAAGAGGAAGTCTGAAAGTGACACCGGTGACTGAAAAGTTGTGTGGAAATCGGTTGTCATGGTATGGGCATGTTGTGAGTATAAATGTGGATGGCTATACCAGTAGAGAGAGGCCAAAGAAACGATGGATGGATTGTGTGAAAGATGATATGGCTAGAAAGGGAGTGACTATCGAGATGACGACTAATAGAGAAGTATGGAAGAAGAAGACATGTGGCGCCGACCCCAAATAAATTGGGATAAGGGCAGGAGAATGATGATGTGTATATTATAAATTAAATAATAAATAAATAAATTTATTTATTCAACAATTAAGTCAAAATTAAGGTTTACATAATTACAAACGAGGTACAATTTTTATATGTGTAATGCAGTGTTCTGCCTGATCTAGGTTTAATTAAAACCTGTGTTTCAGGTCATCACTTTACAATAAACATTCTAAAAGAAGACAACAATATATTCATTAGAGGATAAATTAACAAGAAGATAATAATTATAACGTATGTATGAGGTGTAAGTATCTAAGTTTTATAGATAAATAAATACGAGAGTATCATTTTCATTCGAACCAATCCTACTAATATTATAAATGCGAAAGTTTGTGAGGATGGATGGATGGATGGATGGATGGATGTTTGTTCCTCTTTCACGCAAAAACTATTGAATGTATCTGGATAAAATTTGGCACAGAGATAGATTATAGTCTAGAATAGCACATAGGCTACTTTTTATCTCGGCAAAATATACGGTTCTCGTGGGATAATCGCGGGCGAAAGCTAGTCAAAGGCTAGTCTAGACTGGCAAAGGCTAGTCATTCATATATAAACTAAGAAAATGCGACGTCGTTGTCATATTTCACGTAAGGTTACATAAATAAAACATTGTGACATTGTCGAATTATTTTGTATGAAAAATGAAACCAAAAAAAAAAACATATAATAATAATAACCTCATCATTTATAAGTCTCAGGGGCCTCTGCGAGTTGGCTTCGGTCCCTCGTATGCCTCCCAAAGGACTGGGAGCCCAGGGTACCGAGAAATGTCAATGAAGTAATAATTTTATTTCAGGCACAGTTGTAGGCCATTGCTTCACATTACACAATTCTTCAGTTATACATATGTACCTACATCAAATTATAACATTTCAACAGTCCCAACAGATAAAAACTAAAAATAAAACTTTAAAATTGAATTAAATACGGAATTTAAAAAAAAAATACTTTGAAATTCACTCAATTCAAAATTATTCATACCTATATCATATGCCAGTGGATTTTTTGATATGGTCTCATTCATACCCTAGAATTTTGGGATATCAAAAAAAAACTCCTTGCATACCTACCTAATTCTTAGAATGTTTGTTCAAAAAGTATGTGCCTAAAGCTAAATACGGCTATCGGATTGGTTATCATATCTTGTCTAGCTTCGTTTGACAAAGTTTGTTATCAGTATCACCTGTGTTATCGATCTACCACGAAATGTACCCTAATTCATGAGACCCGATAGCGAAGTGAAGGCGTAGAAAAACCGTGAACACTTATTTTTGCATTAATAAGGTTCTTGTTACATAATTAGGTACCTAATTTATGTAACGTAGTTTATGTATACTATAAGGTAAATAAGTATGTATGCCTATAGGGGAGAGTGGGGGAATTGAGAACGGCGGGTAATTGGGAATAGTTAGGTAAGTAGTACTTTCCCCCTACATATTTATTTACCTTATTAAACTTTATATATACATACTTATTTACCTTATTAAACTTTTAGTCTATGCTCAATAAATGTATTTTCTCTCTTTCTTTTTGTACTAGAAGTTATGACCAAAAATTATTTCATTTGCGAATAGCGGATGCCTACCGTACGTGATTATAACTTATGTACTATGTCAAATATCAACACAATCAGTTCAATTAGATTATGTGTTGATTGATAGATCAGTAACTCACGGTTTTCCTGATTCAATTATTTATTTGATATCATTGTTTTTTGTTTTGGGTAACCAACTTTACATACCGACACTCCTCGGTGCCTCGGAAAGCACGTTAAGCCGTTGGTTCCGGCTGTCATTTGTACATCTTTGACAGTCGTTACGGGTCGTCAGAAGGCGGAAAATGACAGCCAGTCTTACCAAGGGGTTTCGCATTACCCAGTTACTGGGTTGTTGAGGACAGGTAGGCAGTCGCTCTATGTGAAATACTGCTGCATCGGGTTAGACTATGCAAGCTGACCCCAACATAATTGGGGAAAGGCTAGGCATATTCATGAATTCCTTGTTTTTTTTGTTTGTTTTCGAATCCATAATAGTGAATTCAGCTGTTCCTGCGGTTGGTCCGCATTTTGGATACGTGTTCGTAAAAAAAAACATTAGTAACACAACACAACATAGGTATTTAGGTTTTTTTTGTTCGTTAGTTTCAGAATGGTTAGACATGCTTGAAAGTTTGGTTTAAAATAAGAAGAAAAATCCACCAAAATACCGATAATTGGCGACTAAACTCAAGTCCAGTGTCAGTTATCGTTTTACGCCGTGTTCTAACTACTTATAGCATTCGGCGCGCGAGTACGCGATCTTTGGGTTCGTCAATGTATAGCTTTGTTCGGAACACTGGAAGACGCCTGTCAGCGTTAGGACACGGCCTCGGGCTTTATAATCCATATTTTTGATCAACGTATGTACGGTAAGTAGCACTAGGTATGTAGGAGGCAGTATTGACTAAAAGTAGGTATTGACGGTACCAAGAACTCAAGTGATTACTCTATCCTCTTATAAACAATTTTCTACAAACGGTGTCTTAGATTCCACTTTAAACTCTTTACGATCGGAAAATTGCTATGCATCATGAAGGAAAACGTTTGTTTCCGGAAACTATCAACAGCTTATTACAAGTTCGACTAGATATACACAAGGTAGAGAGATAAACATTTTTTTTTTGGTAACCCATAACTCTAGGGTATGAATGAGAACATACAAACACTTCGCAAAGTCATAATTAAGTGTAAAACACCCTTACGTGAAATCTGACAACGTTGTATTTCCTTAGCTCTAAATATTAATGATTGGTTTGAATGAAAATGAATTACTGGTATTTATTTATCAATGAAACGTAGATACCTACACACGCCCATCGAGATAAATTAATTAGGTATGAAACGATCTTCAAAACTGCATTTTTAGACCACATATTCTAGGACTTTTTGTAATATTTTTACTTATATTATATTATATTATAGAATGTAGGCCAAGAGCTAGGTTATAAAAAATAACGTGGTGTACCTATAGGCGTTATAGGCAATGATCATGGTCAGCGAATGTATATCAATAACACGAAGATTGATTGGAACGTAACGTAAATGAGCTGGTACTTCCTACAAGCGTCATCAACGCGTACCAACACCAAATAGGTACCTACTTATACAAAAAAAATTAAGTGGCATACTAAAAATGGTGATTAGATATTTTGACGTGCTACAATACGTGTACACACAGATAAAGGTAGTATCGTAAATTTGTAAATGGATAATCTTTGAGATCTAGATACGAAGAGCAATTTAACGTGAAATTTTGCCTAATTACCTGTTTAGTATCTACCTGCGCAAGCTGTCAAGGCTGTGTTTTACTGCACTCAATCCGCACACACCAATTGGGATGTTGACTAATTTATTTTTTAGTCCGTCAATTAGATTATCAAAAAATATTAGATACGTATTTTTTTCTTTTTTCACATAAACAAAAGATTACTTTAAGTTATACATGTGTTAAAATGTGGCATGACGTCACTCCTTTATAGATTTTATACTGAATTGTGACGTAGCGCGCCCCTAGTCCCCAACTTTTAGCGTTTTATCTGTCATTTTTACACGCTATAAATTAGCTTCACTTGGTATGTTTGTAACTGACTTCTTTGAGCGCGATTTTGACCCACTTTAAACGGCCAGATTTCATTCAAACTCTGTAGATTTATCGAGGACCGATGACAATATATTAATTTGAACTAAAAAGTAGGTAATAAATAATAGTTTAAAAAAAGAAGAAGAATTTAAGAAAACCGTACTAAAAATAGAAAATAAAATTTATTTATTTAAAAGCGTGGGGTGCATGGTGTTGGTGAATATTATTTTAAAAAGATTTTTTGTACGGTTTTCTATAAAAAGCGTGTTTTTTAGTTTTTTTAAAACTATTATTTTATTAATATCATAAAGCAAAAAATACGTGTCTGATATTTTTTTAAGTATCTGTGTGACGGACTAGATTTGACAGAGTAAAAAAAAGAAATTATATTATAATTTCTTTTTTTTACTCTGTCAACATCCCTATTCGTATAGGTAACTAACCACTACTCGCTATGTAAACAACAGTCACAGGAAGTATTGTAACATAATCAAGATACACAAAGTGAATTAGATGCGTAGGTATTATTGAAGCTAACTCAATAACCACCCTAGTAAAGTTAATTAAATTTACATGGGACCAAGGTCCAAGCTTCCTCTACCAAATGAAAGATCGTTTTTTTTTTAATTGGTTCGCAATTGGCGAAATTATTGATGAACATACTAAAGATAAAATACAAACGGCATACAGACGAACAACCTTAAAAAACTTCTGATGAGTTGCTTGTTGTCTATGAGATTACTAGGTATAATGAAAAGCGTATTATGCAACCTTTTTTTTATTCATAACAGTAGCACTGTCAAGAAGTGTCAACTTCTATCAAAACGGAGATGACATCATACCAATATATTTTCAGACTAATTGTATTTAATCTATTCTGTTTCAAAAGGTCAGATTCAGGGGCTGATGATTTTTTTTATATGTAGGTAGTGTAGAGGCTATATCCTTATTCCTTACATGGATTTTGCATAAAACCTCCTAAAGTTTATTATAAGTAAATGGCAGTATTGCAGACAAGAAATTATTTGGATTAAGAATAAAATAAGAAGATTTGACCGTCAGCTGTTCTACTAGTTATTCTATCTAGGTACTCTTTGGTCAGCTGAGCGGGCTGACAACCGATGGTCAGAAGATAAAATACATTAAATTATTAATATGAAAACGTAGAATCGATTCTAGGTTTAATCACCCAAGTGTTTTTATAAACAGTCTGATTTAACCGAGCCCGCGCGTTACGATTACGACTGACGGCGCTTAAACGGTGGCGTTTAAACCTTATCTTGGCGAATGTTAAACGATGAGCTTCCTCATCAACATCATCATTCAACCGAAAGATGAACACTACAGCCTTTTGATAAACATAGCAACAAGGATTTGTGCTGTGTCTCCCACATAGGTACAGTCGCGCGCTCTCAGGTCGCCCCTCTACTTTTTGGGTTTTTTTTGAGGGTGGAACATCATCAATTGACTCCTCCCGCTCTGGGTGGAGCGTAAGGGAGTGCCACAGACTCTTACTCACTCAAACCCATCCATGTTCCTTCTTAAGCCCTTTATGTTCAGGGGTACGGTAGCCCTTTCAGACAATCCCGAGTTTTTGGGGGGCGACTTACCTTTTCGGTTCGCAGTCACCAATCCAGAAGTTTTCAGCCCAGTGGCTATATGTTCTGCAAGCATATAGCGATTTAGCTTAAGTACAATCGGCTTACTACGTCCGTACTTCTCCAATATCGGTTTCCTCTCTGTGACGTGGGCCATAATCTACCACGCAATCTTTGAATTGTTGGTTCTAAGATATGCCAGTTTACTCATGACGTTTTCCTTCACTGTTTAGAGAGCAGTGGTGATGAAATAAATAACACTGAAGTAATGTGCATGGCTGAATTCAAATCCACAAGGTCACGACCTAAGACACCTAATCGGGTCGTTACCACATAGAGCTATTTGACTGGCCTAAATATGAAGTGTTTCCGCTTTTGACAGTCTTGTTGTCGTATTATTAGGTACCATTTATCAGTAACCGCGTTATCTAAACGTTCGGCAGGTGGTGGTATCGGCAGGCTTGCGTGACTGATATGCCGTGTTACGATATCTAGGGTTTTTTTTATTGTTCTTGATGTTTTAAAGTCCATCTCAGAATATGCTTGCTTTACACCACTGAGAAACAAGCTTCTTCCATAATAAGAACAATCCTAAATCATTGTATAATTAATGTTTTAAAAAAAATCACATCACTATGGTTTTTTTTCTCTGTTTTCTGTTTCCACAAATTGATGCGATATTTTTCAGTTTCACAACACTTTAACTTTCAAGTGTTGCTCTTCAATGTTAGAGACATTTGAACATAAGTGATGCTTACAATAAGAGGCTTATGTATGTACTTAGATAGGTATTTTTATTATTTATGTGGATTCTTAAAACATGCAATATATCAAGCTCACAGTCACAACAGAGGCATATTTATTTGATTCTGTGGCGGCCTTGGCACAAATCTATGTTTTTAATTTATTAATGGACAGGGCAAGTTGTCTGTCGAGGCGTGAGCAAAGTAAACCGAAGTAGGTTTCATTAAAAAAGTATTCTAATTGTTATTTATTTATAAATATCATTTTAATTCTGAATAAAAACACAATCGTGGATATATAAAGGGTATTCTTTAAGTATCTATCAATGCACGTCTAAAATAGTATAATATGTAATGTTTGTGTACGAAAGAGATTGGGTATTCAGATGCATTTATTTCTAAAGTTAGTTTTGGGGTATGAAATTATGGAAGCGGCTTTTTAAAATACTACTTCTGATAAAAACTCCGGCTACTGGGATCTGCCGGGTAAGCGGTACCTGTCGGGTAAGCGGGATTGTCCGAAAGGGTTACCTTACCGCTACCCTTTTTTTTTTTTTAAGGCTGGGCAATCATCCTATGACTGCTCCCGCTCTGGGTGGAGCGGAAGGGAGTGTCAGACTCTTACTGACTAAAACCGATCCATGTTCCTTCCATAGCCCTTTATGTTCCGGGGTAGCGGTAACCCTTTCGGACAATCCCGCTTACCCGGCAGGCTTGGCCCTGAGGGGCCCCTTCATATGCTGACATCTCTTTGAGGCGCGCGTGGAACATATACGCGCCGTACGGCACGGGTCTGGTGCTGATCGGACGGTGAGTCACCCATTACTCACCGTCCGCAGGCCCGCGCCTACGGTGGCCGGGAGTCGTCACGTGGCTCCCGACGCCCGTGGCGTCTCCTGCGGCGGCTGGGACGGGAGGACCTTTCTCTCTCCCATCCCGCCACCTCCTTCGCGAGCATGACTACCTTACCGCTACCCTGGAACATAGTCTTAATAAAGGAACATGGATGGGTTTTGGTCAGTAAGAGTCTGACACTCCTTTCCGCTCTACCCAGAGTGGGAGGAACTATTTGATGATTTCCCGCCCTCAAAAAAACCGATTAATCGATCAGTTATAAGCTGAACTTGTGTGTCTGTGGCATCGTAGCATTCGTAATTCCCAAGCGTCTGAACTAATATTGATGTTTATTGTTTTGTTTTTATAGGTAACTAGCTTTGACCCACGACTTTATCCGCGTGGAGTTCGGTGATATCGCAATATTGTATATTTTTGAGACAACACATCCCGAAAGCCTATGTTCTTCCCCAGGATGCAATCTATCTCTCTTTATCGAAATCCGTTCAGTGGTTTAGGCGTGTAAACAGGTCTGTAGGTGACAGACAGACAGTTACTTTCGAATTTATAATATTAGAAAGGATTATTTAATTTATAGTTACGATTACTTAATTTATAGGTACAGACGCCAGCACATCAAGCTATCCCTAACTGTCAATTATTCTCAATTAAAAATGAACCTTATGTCTTTGCAATGAAGTTGAAATACTATCAAAGAAATTTGACAGATTGTGGTAACTTGATGTGCTGGCCTCTGTACAAAGAAACTCAAAGGTTTTTACTTGCCCAATGTTACCAATGTAAATAGAGCACGTACTTGAAACACTTATTATTATATTACTTTACGTTTGTTTTGGTTTTACATGTAACATTAGAACATGACAATACCTACAGTCATGATATAACGCTACCTCAACGTTTTGTTTTGTCAACTGTTACAGCCTTCTATGGCTTCTATTGCTTTTGTTCATGAAAGGTACAGTCCCTAATTGTGAGTACGTTGACAATACTGAAGAAAAGCATAGCTCTTAAAGCTTGGGATACACATGCTATCAAAAAGCGTGCTTGTAGCAGCTTATTAACCTTTTGAACGCCACTGTCACATATACGTGACAATTAAGCGCATACCCTGTACGCGACGACACAAATATGTGACAATGGCAACATCACTATAACACAGAATATACAATTAAATCATTACTTTTGTGAGTGTTTATGTAGATATTTTAAAAATGTAAGGGAAATTCATGATAACAAGAAGTAGGTACCTAATAAATTGGTGCGTGGCGTGGAGGAAAAAAAAACACACAAAAGTAATGATTTAATTGTTTATTTCGTGTTTTTAGTGTATCACATTGTCACATATTTGTGTCGTTGGCGTACAGGACATGTGCTTGCTTGTAACGTATTATGTGACAATTGCGTTAAAAAGGTTAATATCATGCTCTCGGTGTGTGTAAAATTATCATACTTTTTACGTAGACACATGCTTATTGTGAGCTAGTATTTAGCATGTGCTCGTAATTCGCATGTACAGAGGCCAGCACATCAAGTTACCACAATCTGTCAAATTTCTTTGATAGTATTTCAACTTTATTGCAAAGACATAAGGTTCATTTTTAATTGAGAAAATTTGACAGCTAGGGATAGCTTGATGTGCTGGCGTCTGTACATACTTTTACGCTACTACATAGTATGTGTGTTCCAGGCTTTATGAAGGTAAATAAAGGCAAGTATACCTAGCTTTAACGCTGTTTGGTTATTAAGCTTACTGGGAACTCATTTAGAAGTTCGAACAATGTCATGTTTGTTCCGATAATCAACGGGCTCACACAAACTGCGAATGCGACATTGCATCGTAAGATTTTGCGAGCTCGAAGCTTGGTATGTAGGGGTAGGTAAATGGTTGGTACTTTTTTGAGTTGCAGATTCGCATCGCGTCGCATCGCAGTTTTGTGTGTGAGCTCTACGTCCGTACATTATGGCTTACGTAATGAATTGAACCTATGTAAGCATTGACATCCTAGTTTGTAAGTAACTGAGGTATAAGTACTAGGCAGGTTGTAGTCAGGGAATTAATAGCAGAGGGTAGGGTTCCAAACAAAGTAACAACTGTGACAAACGATCAATAGGTAGTTACATACGCCAGCACACCAAGCTATTACAATTATGGGTTAGGAGCTCGTGGCTTTATAACAGCCGCACAGGTCGATCCATCAGGTTAAGCTACGCTTGCCGGGGTTGGCCGTGGATGGGTGACCATTTTTACATATCGAGACTCCTCCGTGCCTCGGAAAGTACATACGTTAAGCCGTTGGTTCCGGCTGTCATTTGTGCATCTTTGACAGTCGTTACGGGTCGTCAGAAGCCCTAAAATCTGACAGCCAGTCACATACCAAGGGGTATCGTATTACTCAGTTACTGGGATGTGGAGGTCAGATAGGCAGTCGCACCATGCAAAATACTGGTATTCAGCTGCATCCGGTTAGCCTGGAAGCCGACACCAAGATTGGCTAGGCAGATGGATTGACGATTGATGATTGGACATGAACCTTATGATTTTGTAATAAAGTTGAGAATCTATCAAAGACACTTGACAGATTGGAGTAGCTTGGTGTTATGGCCTCTGTATCTACCTGTTTGTGTAAAGTTTCGTTTACAATAGTCATGTAGATATATAGGTAAGTACTTACAAAGTTGTAAGCATAGAACTATTTAAAAAAAAAACAGGTAGTAACCCCGACCCGGTTGTCCAATTCGGCATTCGGTCGAAATTTGGTTCGAATTATCAAAATAAATCAATTGTTTTGACTAAAATAGGAAAACTAAACTAGCAAATCATAAGAATGCATTTATTGTTTTTAGTCATTGCTTTGATACAATAATATTCACATAATAAATTTAATTAGTGAAAACTTATGTAAAGTGAGTTGTCATTCCACCTGATGCTAAGAACTGACTCTATTGTCAGCTCACTTTAAACACATCACTTCAGCTTATTTTTTACGGTGATATTTTACAGAATAACGCTACAGCTTTCTTTATTTCTCAGAAAAAACAATAAAAAAGCTTGCGAAGTTGCAATTGAGCAGGTGCAGATGCCAGCACATCAAGCTATCCTAAACTGACAAATATTCCCAATCGAACATGAACCTTACACTTTTGTAATAAAGTTGAAAATCTATCAAAGAAATTTGACAGATTGGGGTTGGTGTTGACTTTAGCATAAAGGGAAGTTGATAACTGTGATAATGTAAATACTTGGGTGCCATAAAGTTCAGTCTAGTTCAAAGGGGTTATGTTGGTGTACGTCGGCAAAAAAATTAACATCTTTGCACAATGCTGCCAATATTCATTGTAAGTAAGAATTGGCTAGAAGGTTAATCGTATGGATACTTTTTGAGTTTTGTCTTCAATTAAATTTAATTGCAAGTAAATTGTAGAATAAACTTAATTCAGACTACTGGACAGAGAATAATAATAATTAAGTACTTGATTTTGTATTTATTTGCCTTTTATTGACTTACCTACGTGTGCATAAATGTATGGAACAGCTCATATGTTGTTCGCGATTTTAGGGTTCATCCCATAGTAAAAGTTGTTCGTAACGATGAGTACAATGCTCCCACAAAATTCTTACAGTTCATTTTTTAACACCTTATATTTATATAGGTATTTAAAATTTTAAAAAGCAAACAGATGTCGAAATACTCGGGCACGCCACGATAGTAGCGATAAGGCCCCTCTTTGAGGAGTGGCTAGAGAGGCGTCACGGCGCCCTCACCTACCGCCTGACGCAGGTCCTCACCGGACATGGATGTTTCGGGAGGTTCCTGCACATCATCAGGCGGGAGGAAATGCCCGGGTGTCAACACTGCGAGGATCGCCCAGAGGACACGGTAGAGCACACGGTGCAAACCTGCCCCGCTTGGGCGGAGCACCGCCGTGTCCTCGTAGAGGCGATCGGCGGCGGCGACCTCTCGCACCCGGCCCTGGTGCAAGCTATGGTCCGAGGCGAGAGGGAGTGGGAGGCAGTCGGGTCTCCCTTGTTTTACCGAAAAGAAATTGCCAAATTATCACTTCCCAAACAAATTTTCGCATAATTTCATTTGCCAAATTATTACTTACCAAAAAATCTCTTTACAAATAATTGTTACGAAAACCTATGTTTGGCAAGTGAACGTTTGAACAATTACTTGTTCACCAACTAGTACTTTTACCATTTTTTATCTAGTCAAATATTTCAGTTGGTATAACATATTTTACGCAAAATTAAATAAGCCAAATATTTGGTCGTCAATTTTAAACTTAATAAGATCTAACGTTGAAGACGTTTTATTACAAGGGTGCTTTTTCCACTTGGGACAAATTCTAAACAGGTAATAATAATGTTATTATAATTATATTATTTCTCTCGATAGCCTCCTAAAAATAATCTCTTTTTCCATATTTTTTCTATATAATCTAGTCGTTTCTGGCACTCGCCGGCCGCTGCCGCGGCACCGCTCGCTTCGCTCGCTCGGCTCGTGCGTAGGTGGTCACAGTTTTAACCTAACCTAACCTAACCATTTTTTTTTAATTAATAACCTACTGTAACTAGTTCCATAAATAACCTAATGTCTAGTAACCATAAATTTGACTTGTTTCAGACAAATTCAAGTACATAAGCTTACAAAGAAATACGCAAATGACATCAAATTTAACAAACAAGTAAAATGTTTATTTTTGCCTTTATATTTTTTGTCATAACAAATCATTTGACTAAACGTTTATTGTCTAAATATTGTTTGCTGTAATAAATCATTTGATTAAAGACCAAAAGCCTAAATGACATTATCCTTGGTAATAATCTGCCAAGTAAACATTTGACCAAATGAAAATGTGCGTACCAAAATTATTCCAAATATTACATTGGCATAACAAAAGGTTGCTAAAATTTGTTTGGGTAATGAAAATTTGGCAAAATCTTTTCGGCAAAACGGCAGGATCCCGAAGCAGTCACCTCCTTCTGCGAAACAGTCATGCTCGCGAAGGAGGTGGCGAGATGGGAGAGAGAAAGGTCCTCCCGTCCCAGCCGCCGCGGGAGACGCCCCGGGCGTCGGGAGCCACGTGACGACTCCCGGCCACTGTAGGCGCGGGCCTGCGGACGGTGAGTAATGGGTGACTCACCGCCCTTCGTTCGTTTCTTTCAACTTTCTTTCTTTCTTCTTTCTTTCCTTCCGCTCCACCCAGAGTGGGAGAAGTCATTGGATGATTTCCCAGCCTTAAAAAAAAAAGACGTGAAAATACTCGTTAAAAAGGAAAAGTGTTAATATGAATTAGGTCATTAAAATTAACATCCTGAATACTATCTCTTTTGATGTCATTACCTACGTAGAATCATGATATTTCAGCAATTTGCCCGGACGCTAAATACCTATGTTAATAATCATCAAATTATCGGAAAACTGATACCAACTGATACCCAAGGCCAGTTTATGACAGCCGTACGTTTACGTAATTACACACATCAAAAGTGTCTAGGGATCAACATATATTTTTGCAATAACTTTTCTCTTGATTGATATTAATTTAAATTTTCTTTAAGGATTCATCAAATAAAGTGTTTTCGTTTGTCACAGTAACGATAAACCAAGTCACCTTTGCATTAATAAAGAAATTTGCCATTTTCCTAATAAAGGGATTTTTGACATTTGAACCACTAACATTAAAGTTCGAAAAAAAGACTGAAATAACAGTTTTCTTTAAAATTTTATTGGGTAACTTAAACAATTAATAATCCGTGTTTCTACCGCGAACACTAACAACACAAGAACATCGGTTTGGCATACTCAAAATGAGTTCATCCAAATCACGCTGTGGAATGGCCGCCCATGTTCGTTGCAACAACAAAAAAAGGTCTTCTTGCAACTGGATACCCTCCATATTCGGCAGAGCTCTTCTCTGTAGCATATCCCATGCATGCTCAATCGGGTTCAAGTCTGGCGACTGAGCAGGCCAGGGCAGGACATTGATGTTAGCTGCGGCGAGAGTCTGTCTTACAACTCTTGCGGTGTGCGGTCGTGCATTATCATGCATTAACTGAAATAAGGGACCGATTTGCACTTGTAGAGGAACGATGACGTCAGATACAATCGTCTCAGCATAAATTTGAGCGTTGAGGTTGCCTCTGATCCAAATCAACTCAGTTCTTCCGCCGATCCAAATACCCGCCCATACCATGATGGTTCCACCACTATAAGGATGGACTTCCTGGCAGGATTTTAATCGCTGTTGGCGTCCAGGGGTTCTCCAGTGTCGTATACGTCTTGTATCCGGTCTCATACCAAAACGAGACTCATCAGAAAAGCACACGAAACGCCATTGTTCTTCTGCCCAATTTCTGTGTTCAAGAGCCCATTGATATCGAATCCTACGATTGTGCATTGCTATAGGTGGTACCCGTAGCGGTCTTCGGGAATGAAGGTTCACTTCATTCGTTCCTCTACAAGTGCAAATCGGTTCCTTATTTCAGTTAATGCATGATAATGCACGACCGCACACCGCAAGAGTTGTAAGACAGACTCTCGCCGCAGCTAACATCAATGTCCTGCCCTGGCCTGCTCAGTCGCCAGACTTGAACCCGATTGAGCATGCATGGGATATGCTACAGAGAAGAGCTCTGCCGAATATGGAGGGTATCCAGTTGCAAGAAGACCTTTTTTTGTTGTTGCAACGAACATGGGCGGCCATTCCACAGCGTGATTTGGATGAACTCATTTTGAGTATGCCAAACCGATGTTCTTGTGTTGTTAGTGTTCGCGGTAGAAACACGGATTATTAATTGTTTAAGTTACCCAATAAAATTTTAAAGAAAACTGTTATTTCAGTCTTTTTTTCGAACTTTAATGTTAGTGGTTCAAATGTCAAAAATCCCTTTATTAGGAAAATGGCAAATTTCTTTATTAATGCAAAGGTGACTTGGTTTATCGTTACTGTGACAAACGAAAACACTTTATTTGATGAATCCTTAAAGAAAATTTAAATTAATATCAATCAAGAGAAAAGTTATTGCAAAAATATATGTTGATCCCTAGACACTTTTGATGTGTGTACTTCAAAATAATTAATTATATCTTCCTTAAGATAACGAAGTCGAACAATATTAATCAGACAAATCTCGCAGACATGAATCAGACATCAGATTAAATATTTGTACAAAGCATACTCAGCCTATAATGTTCCCACGGCTGGGATACAAGATACAAGTCTCCTCTCTGTGACTGGGTCTTACACCACGCGGGCCCAGAGCGGTTTTTGAGGATGCCACATATCTTCAAATTTTTGGGTTACTAGGACATGCCGGTTTCCTCACGCTTGCCGGGGTTGGCCGTGGATGTGTGACCATCTTTACATAACGAGACTCCTCCGTGCCTCTGAAAGCACGTTAAGCCCTTGGTCCCGGTTGTCATTTGTGCATCTTTGACAGTCGTTACGGGTCGTCAGAAGTCCGAAAATCTGACAACCAGTCTTACCAAGGGGTATCGTATTGCCCAGTTACTGGGTTGTGGAGGTCGGATAGGCAGTCGCTCCTTGTAAAATACTGCTGTACTTAATATTCAGCTGCATCCGGTTAGACTGGAAGCCGATCCCAACATAGTTGGGAAAAGGCAGGCAGATGATTAGTAGCATGCTTTTGGGGGGAATTGCATCACAATTTCATTGGAACGTTGCTACTCTGCCAGAGCTTCACCCGTCACATACTACTGCTATTTCGTTTCCTAATCCTAGCCTAGCTCTAACCTACTGCTATGCTCTTGTTCCAGGCTCGGCTGGATTGGTCAAAGCCTCTGCTTTGCCAGCTGGACGCTATCGCCCCTCATTACGAAACGTGGGTGAACAGCGCAGTCTACAGGAAGTGTAGGCTCTTCGCCAGTCCCCTACTGGAGAGCCTGACATACACGCCCTGGTACCTGGTGCCAATATTCTGGATACCTATAATTATGTATCTTGCATTCACACAGTATATCGAGCAGGTTGCTTGTGGAGGTAGGTATAGTTTTTTTTTACTTTGTCATGTCTGTGAATAAGGTATACCTTTTCAGCCGAAGTATCTTAAGGGTCTTCTAGGATTTTAGTTCATCTCATAAAGTGCCTTTCGAACGTTCATTTTTAACTCGTTGGAGGTGAGAACAGGCCAAGATCAGCTCGCGGTAGCCTGTAAAACCCTACGGGACGTATAGACTGCATAGAGCTTCTGGCCTTTTCTGCCGACTATTTGTGCCTGACAAATACATAGGACATCGGCGCGATGTACTGTTTGCGCGACCTTCATCAAAAAATGTCGCCAGAGCTGAATCTCCAGCGTGTTGTACTTTGAAGATGCTGAACGCCCTTCTGACTGCCAACCCTGAATGTGACGTGTTTGCGAATGAATGGTGTACATATATGTCCGGTGTTCTGTGAAAGAAAGTAGGTATGCAAGGGTGTCCACTGTTCCATTTTAATTATAACTAGCACTTTGCCCGCGGCATCGCTCCCGTGGTCTTTCCCGTGGGACCCGTTATTTTTCCCGGGATAAAAAGTAGCCTATGTTACTCCTAGAAAACTAAGCTTTCCAACGGTGAAAGAATTTTTAAAATCGGTCCAGTAGTTTTTGAGCGTATTCATTACAACCAAACAAACAAACAAAGTTTTCCTCTTTATAATATTAAGTATAGATAACAAAAGTTGTATTTTTAATTCGCTTTTTTATGTTTCTGTTGTAATTGGTGTTATAGCGTTTTAATTAACTATAAATTTCATCACTTCTTACTCATTACTGCTTTCCTGAAGGATGCCCAGTTCCTACCTTTTTTTGCCTTGTCTCTGTGTATGCATGTGACGGTGACAGACCTATGAGCTTCGGAGCGGCAAGTGCGTCAGACAATGTCTTCAACCCTTAACTAGCCACATGTTTTTGGAAAAACCTACTCTCCTCTTTGTTGCTGAGATTTCCTAAAACGTCTTTTACTCGACATCTGTTATTTTTTTCAGATTCTTGCCACCAGACACCCATCACAAACTTCCAGTATGTCTACCACTTAGGATTAGGAGTGCTGCTCTGGACAGCGTTAGAGTACAGTCTTCATCGATGGGTGTTCCATTTGAATCCTGGTTCTTCAGTCACCATGATCAAGTTACACTTCCTCATACATGGGATGCATCATAAGGTAGGAATCACTGTTCCGTTATCGCGTTAGCATTGTTATGGATTAATGGCAGCAATATGAACAACCTATCGACACAGAATGTTTTCAACGGCTCATTTAGTTTTGTGAGCTAGCAAAAAGACATTTTAACATAATTATCTTATAAATATATCTGACTGACCGACACCTTGACAATTCAAAAGTGCCTGTAATTGGTTTATTTGAAATAAATACTTTGAGTTTGATATATCTTATAGATATTGTATAGATAAGAAGCCTAGGAATTTTCAGAAATCTATTCATTAGAGTTCGATCGAATTGCCAAAAATAGATATCTAGTTTTTGCCAATTTGCAAATGTCCTATTATGGGTTTCTAAAATAATATGTTGTGTGTCACAGGTTCCATTCGACGGCCTCCGCCAGGTGTTTCCACCGATTCCGGCTTTTGTCTTGGCCGCCGGTATATTCTCAATACTACAGCCGCTACTCTACCTTCCTTTCATGAAACTCACCGGGGCACTTATTGGTAAGAATATTTAAATTAAATCAGCGTGCAAAAGACTCTAAAATTAGGCCGTGGCCAAAATAATAACTAACGTCTCTCTCCTCAATCTTGTTATTTAAAATAACTTCTGTGACACAATTTCACAAATCTTTACCAACAACACACCCCTAGTGATGACATTCAAGCGCCAAAAGATTCTAGAAGCGCTTTGCTTACGCCTCCGCTGTCAAAGTCATGTCACAGATCGAAGCGTAAGTTTAGCTCAGTTTCGTCTCAACATTTCCAGACGTTATTGTCCAATAAGCACAGTTTTTCTGCTACAATAAAACAAATAATTATAAAAAAATCAATAATGTTTGATTCTGAAGTAGGACGACGTTTATTGGGCGCGAAAAAGAAACGTGACGAAAGGCAATACAGGTCTCCCAAAGTGATAATGCGCATAGAAATCTTCGACACTGTTCGGCAACGGTCGTATTCCCCGAGCGTCGGAAGACGATATGTATATAGTGGTTAAGTACATTTTCTTCAAGCATAATTTAGTAAGATTATGTGTTTTGTCCTAAAAGAGATAAATATTGATTTATCAGTAACGAAATTTGACTCAATAATTCCATGTAAGTAAATAGCGAGCTATAATTCATATAAGCCTAAATCAGATTTTCAATGTTTTTTCTAGTACTTAATATGTATTTTACGTAGGTATTTTTAATTTTCTTATATTGAAAAAACGTGAAAAATGTTAGTATATTTAAATATTTTACAAAATTAACTATTTAAAATTGAATAAGATAATTAAAGTTGAAATTAAATTCACCTTTGAAAACAAAACCAAGAAGGGTGTGTAATAGCAGCTCTATATAATTCAAGACAAAGAGAACACGTGCAGTCACCACCAATATAACAAGACGACTGACGGACCATTGACTGACCGCCGACCGCCGCCGACCGCCCGAATTGTTTTCGATTGTGTACACATGATATTGACTCCTATTTCTTTCGAACAAGGTGCAAAATGCAAGTGCATTGTTAAGGACTCGAACGATTCAATAATTCGGGTGTTTCCGGGAATACGACTCTGCATGTGCATTATTAATTTGGGAGTACTGTACGTCATTACATACTCTTATTAGCTAAGTTTTGACGTGCCACTTGGTGAACCTATCTAACTTCTGGCTGACGAGACAATGCGTTCTTGACATCTGTCAGTAGAGTATGTGTTTTACGAATTTAAACCTTCTTAATGCCTAATCGTGTCCAACTGACAGACGTCAGGAACACAATCTTTCGCTAGCCAGAATATACCTACCTTTTTTACGGTAACATTTATCTTTGATCATTAGTAATATTGATTATTGATGAACCTACCTTCGATACGAAAATAAGAAGACGGGCCTACTTGTGTAGGATAGGTATTTTTACAAGGTAGGTAATAATTAATAGTAAGCTGGCAAGGTTATCTTTATTACATTAAGTACATATTTCACGATTTTGAAATACTTAGATACAACACTTAGATATTGCGAGTTTGACACATAGATTATTAATTGTGTAAATGAGACTTATACTATTTACCAATCTAAACTTGTTTCGGTTTTTTTTTGAGGATAGGTATATAACAATTTTAATTTGAAAAAACCAAATTATGCTTGGTAACAAACCTATAAGTAACTATGTGGATTTATAAAAAGAAAATAATTAAATAGGTAGGTAATTGAAAAAACAAAAACTAAAAAACACGCTTTTATTTGCAGCTTGTCAAAAAACATGGACCGCATTGTTTAAATTACCTAAACTAATACACAGCCTAAAAGCGCTGCACGCTTTTTGACCAGCTGTCTAAGTAACTACTGACTGGCTAGAAACAAGACTTTAGCTACAGAAATCTTTATAAGAACCTCTTACTTATTTGAAAGATTTCTTTAAATACGATATGAATAATATAGGTTGTCTATCAGATAGTAAAAACATAGCTTTCTTATCGCTCTTATCAGTGGGATAAGCTATGACCAAAACTGCCATAATAATATGAATCATGTTAAATATGATTAGCATTTATTTGTTAGGCATATTAGGTAAAAATAGGGAGGTACCAAAAATTCTTTGAGCATGCAATTCGCTGCCCGTACAAGCACACACGTAGCGAATTGCATACGCAAACAATTTGTGCAAACGTTTGCGCAAATGTGTGTTAACCACACGATAGTAATCCAGTCAGCTAGTTTTCTTTACCAACAACATAAAAAACAGCTGTGTTAAAATTACAAAACAATAACAGGAGTATTATTGTACGACTCGCCCATTCATGTACCTATTATTAGCGTCGTAATCTGAAATACATGATGAATGGTGATGAACCGTCTGGTTCAGCGGGATTCCTACGTCATATCGTTTCATTGGCGCATGCGCATGCTACATTATGCCGGTCCTCAAACTGTTTAGGGTTACGTCCGAGTTAATTCTTCCGGTCTATTCTGTAAAAGTCCTTAGCCTTTTATGTTCCGGTGTAGCGGTAACCCTTTCGGACAATCCCGCTTACCCGGCAGGCTTGGGCCCGACGGGCCCTTTCCTCATTGCTGACAACCCTTAGAGGCGCCCGTAGAACACGTAGGTACGCGCCGCCCGTCTGGCACGGGGCTGGTCCTGATCAGACGGTGAGCTACCTATTACTCAACGTCCGCAGGCCAGCGCTGTCATTTCAAAAAAACCTTTGACAACCCTGTCATGTTATTAGAAGAAACGATAAGAATAATAATATTACAAGATTTTGGAACTGTTAGAATTAGACTAGACGTAAATAGGAGTATGCGTCGTACGTATCCATAGAACTGTTCGACTGCAAAAGAAGAAGACGTACTGACAGACGCCAGCACATCAAGCTATCCCAAATTGTCAAATATTCCCAATTGAACATGAACCTTATTTTATTATAATAAGGTTAAAACATTATCGTTTTGGGGGACCTTGATGTGCTAGCCTAATCTGATCTCTCCTGGTGGAAAGAGATGGATGAGGTCTATGATGGACTGAACAAGGCCTGAAAATGCTTGTTCACTCTTGCTTTGAAGGTTGACGCCGGGTTATACGTGGATGGAAACACAAACACTGGCAGAGAGTCCCAAGCCGTGCGCATAATAAATGTGGAGAAGTTCAAAGTACAATTTGGTACCAGCGCGACTTGTTATATGAAGAAACAATCGAATTCCATTCAATTTATAAATAGTTCAAATATTTCGTGGTTCTGAGTATCAGTAGAAAGCGAAGCCAGTTTATTCTTTTGTTAGGTACGAGTAACATGCGGCTTACTGTACGTTATGTGTATTGATACACACTGGTGATTGATCTGCTAGTAGTAGGTATATGTCAGTGAGATGGTCCGAAAGGGTTGCCGCTACCCCGGAACATAAAGGGCTATAGAAGGAACAGGGATGGGTTTTAGTAAGTAAGTCTCGACACTCCCACCCTAAAAAAAAAGTAGTACGTAGTATATGTGTTACTGATACTCAAAACCTGTGTTGCACTAAAGTATGTCTTTTTATTTTAAATCCAATCATAAAATAGAAGATAGAGTACCGAATAGATTCATACGGAAATATTATTTCCCATCATATTCACCTTGTGTTTGTGACTTGTCGATAAGTTTGATAAATATTATGTAACATAAGATCTATCATTCTTTGAGACCTGTTTGATATCTAACACGTAAGTGATAACAACAACACGTTACGTAGATATCTGGTATCGCAACAGCTTTGTCCCTATGACCCTGTCCATATCTAAGGTATCTGTGCACTCCAGTATGCAGTGCTACAGGTTTTAAGCGGGACATGTGCTTCCCTCTACTTTCCAAGTGTGGAGTGAAAATGGGAAAATGGCATAGATCTCGCAGTTCATGTTAAAACTTACAAACTAAGCGACTACACGCTAAAGGCACCCCCTGTGGGGTACGGTCCTCGGCTTAGGGCGTCGCTGGGGGAGGACAGCAAGGGAAAGGCTGGATCGGGCGTAAAGGGCGCGCATTAGCGAGCACAAAACTTTTAAACAATCCGCGTGTACTAGAAAAGTTACTTTGTCGACGTATACGCAAACGTTTCAAAAACAAAAGAATGTGGGATGCATGAGCCAGCTAACTTAGCTTCTTATGTACAGAGGCCATTAAGCTACCCCAATCTGTCTTTCTGTGATAGATTTCCAACTTTATTACAAAAGGCTAAGGTTTATGTTCAATTGGGAATATTTGACAGTTTGGCATAACGTGATGTGTTGGCGTCTGTACAATGCTGTGCCATTGATGCTTAAGTGTAATACCGTCTTGCATCGAAGATCAGGGGGCCTACCACCACCTCATAAACCAATTTTTTTTTGTTTAATCGAATAATATTTTTAACGATGTTACGTTTGCTCGCAGGGTACCTGACATACGACATGATTCACTTCTACGTGCACCACGGCTCACCCCGAGACGGCACCTACTTATACACCATGAAGAGATATCATTCCAATCATCATTTTATCAACCATGACAAAGGTTTGTACTAGAATGTTACTAGATAATGTATATTTATTATTAAATTTAAGTAAGTAGTAGTGTTAAAACTACAAGATCACGATTTTCAGACTTTTATGCTGTAAGAGCTTCTTGTCAAATTTCATTTTTTCTTCCTTCGTGTGGTTAGTGGCTAACCTGGTGTCAGAGTTTTTATGCTGCCCATGGGCCTCTGACTTAGCTTTACATGCTGTTGAGAAATATCTCTCAGGAATGCCGGTTTCCTCACGATGTTTTCCTTCCAGATTTTTAAGCAAGTGATATTATTGTAAGTACAATACGCATATGTATCCGAAAAGTCAGAGGTGCGTGTCTTGGGTTCGAACTCGAGACCTAAGAATTGCCAGTTCGTCGGTCACACCACTAGGCTATCACTGCTTCACACACTACTCCACGCGTTTCTGAGAGAATGGTCTTGACAGACAGACGGACAACAAATTGAATTAACTGAGAACATTCCGCTGTCATTATAAATCACGACTCCCTTGGGGCATTGGCTAATTGGCTGCCTTCCATTCATACAGGACGTGTGGTGATATTTTGCGCTAATTTGTATAAAACCTTTAGCGAAAACTGTCATACTTTGTATTTTTATTGTCTTTCCCTGTCAGGGTAAACGAGCAGTTAGCCTCGCTCTTCCGTTGCAAGCTCGCATTTATTCCCCAAGTTTTTTTATAAAGCTATTGTATGTAATAACAGCTACGTAGCTACGCTTGTTGAGTTTGGTCTGTGAATGGGTGACCATCTTTACATAGCAAGACGAGGAGTCGTGCCATTTGTAGATATATTTGACAGTTCTTACGGGACGTCAGAAGCCTGAAAATCATAAAAATTCACAACCAGTCTTTCCAAGGGGTAGCGAACTACCCAGTAACTGAGCTGTGGAGGTCAGATAGGCAGTCGCTCCATGTAAAATACTGGAGTTGCGCTGCATCCAGTTAGACTGGAAGCCGACCCAAATGTTGTTAGGAAAAGGCATAATATAGGGAGATGATGATGGTTTTTAATTTTTAAGTACAGTCGATGTGAAAAGTGGATGCAGTGCCCATATTTCGCAAAACGCTCATATCAGTCATAATCCAAAAGTTTTGAATGATATTTGCTAGTCTATCGTTTGTTTGAAAAGTTCGTTTGCTCAACGTAAATAACGGAATGGATGGATGAGCTATCAAAATGAAACCCTATGCGAGCAATTGTCTTTTATGTGTGTTACACAATTACTCAGCTGTTCTCTTATACATTATTGTAGATTTTTTATGATTCATAAAGATTATAAATATTTTGGCTGATATTTCGATTTTATCAGTGACTCCAAAAGATAAAACTCGTATCGATAAGGATATCGATAGATACGTGTAGGTACGTTTTTCACAGAAGTGATGGAATATTTGTTAGTATTAATATATATTAATATTTTTATAAGTATTCGTTCAGAAGATTAAAATTATTATGATTTAAATACATATTATTAAAAAATTAAAAATTAAGTTAAGATTTTCGTGGGAGCATTGTACTCATCGTTACGAACAACTTTTACTATAGGATGAACCCTGAAATCGTGAAAAAAATATGAGCTGTTCCATACATTTATGAGCACGTAACTCAATAAAATGTATGGAACAGCTCATATTCTATGCTCCCTTTTTTAACACCATATTTGATTAAATTATCAAAGTCCCCCCTGCTTCGCACAATTTTTACGACTTTTTAATATTTGTCTGTCTGTTTGACGGCACTTTCTTCACCAGATAGCTGACGTTATAAGGAGTAACTTAGGTTAATTTTATGTTTTAATCATTGTTTATAATTAAAGTATTATTTTGTTTTGTTTCAGCATTTGGCATCAGCAACAATATTTGGGATCACGTTTTCAAAACGTTTGTACATGTTAAACGGTTAGGTTTTAGTTTACAATGGTAAGAATAACTTAGAGGTAGGTACTGAGTTTAATTGTTGATATTCTGTCATAGTCTAATTGTTTTAATGGCAGTACCGTCATTCGTGGATCTAGGGCATACTATTGAATGTATACTTTTGTCTATGGGGAAGATACAGGGCGCGAAGATAGATTGTGTGTTACTTACTTAATTATTTAAGTTGTATATTCAGTTTTAGATGTCATTATTTTATTCGTGATTTTCCATATAATTTCTATTGTAACTATGCACATCAAGCTATTCCAAACTGTCAAATATGCCCAATTGAACATGAATCTTATTCTTTTGTAATAAAGTTTAGAATCTATCAGAGAAATATGACAGATGGGGTTAGCCTGATGTGCTGGCCTCTGTATGTACCAATGCTAATTTGTAAATTACTCGAAAGAAAAAAGTATTTTCGATAGGTCATATATTAATATATTATACACAGACCATTTTGAGAATATAATTTGCGATTTTATTTTTCTAAGGCTGGTAGATATTTTTGTTTATTAAAATTTTAGATCGATTTATGGGTTCTTTTTAGTCGTATTAGTCCATAATTCCTCTGCTACATATTGTGGCAAATTTTCTATTAGTGAAAGAATTTTTGTAATCTAATAAATTGAGAAAATTAAAAATCAACTCAGCCGATTGACAAATGCGTTCATTGTTCACCGTAGATTAATGTAAACAATAGTGTCAACTTTCTATATAACCTCTGTTTATATAGAAAGAAACCACGACTGACTGACTGATCTATCAACTTATAGCTCAAACCACAGAACGAATGGCTGAAATTTGACATACATATCAAAGCTTGAAAGGCAATATTTACCAAACGACATATCATCGGCAACTTTACAGTAGAGCATTTTTAAATATTTATTTTTGAAAAAAAAAACGTAAAAAATCACATATTTGTCATAACTACTTAATTCCAACGAATTCTCATACTATTTAAACGCTTAATAAACTGGCATTTAAATATTTTGAGCTTTCTCAATATGTTATGAAATATTGTCAACTCAATATCGCCCAACATGTCGCTTGATAATTTTTACCTTTCAAGCGTCGATATAGTTTTAAATAATGGCGTAGGCATTCTACGCGAACGAAGTCGCCGGAAGAAGCTAGTCATACATAAAGTTAGACTATAATTGATTGCGGGCTTATTATCTAGTACTTCAATGTAAAGATTAGTGACAGTGCAAAAACTCGGTTGACCTTATAAACTGGGTCAGGTATCAAGGTTAAACGAGATCAAAAGTAAAAGAACCAATACTAAATATTTAAATTACTTTCTAAACTAAGTCTAGTTAATGTCGATAATATAATATAGTGAATGCACGTGCCTATGACTTGGGGTGAGTGTGTGGGATGACGTCTATAGTACAGTCACGAACGTAAATCAGATCGGCGACCTTTTTTAGTTAGTTACACGACTGTAGCAAAAGAAAGGTTGTGTGTGATATTTATTTGTTGTTAAAAATATTGAATAAGTAATAATAATATCCTTGGACATTTCACACAACGCCACATCGTCCCAAGCTAAGCAACCGAATGCTTGTGTTATGGTAACGAGATGGCTGATATACTACTTATATACATTGTATTTTTGTAAATACATACATATTATAGATAGAAAAACACCTAGTAATTAGACCTAGCATGTATTTTGTTCATATACATTTTTTTTTCAGAAATAAGGATGGTGTATCTTCTTATATGTATATTCTTTTTAAATTCCGTCTTTACTAGCTGGGGAACTGAATGAGTTTCTTACGTAGAAGGTACCAACCATATTTTCTTAATTATTATTTGGTGTTTATAGTTACAATAATGACCTTTGAGGTGGATACCTCAAAGGACACTAGGTTGTAACTTTAAACTTAACGTTTCGTATACAGCATATATTATCAGAAATATGAGGTAAAATTTAAGGGTGTGGTAAAGACCATCAAATTCCATTACGATGTAGATGTTTCCATGGGACCAACATTATAATCGCGAAAAAATAATCAGCTGTCCGATACCGTTTGGATTGTAATGGGAAATAATTTTAAAAAAAGTTTTGCAATTAGGTACTTCGATAACTTATCGTATTTCCGCTTAACGAAGGTTAAGTACCTACTCAGTTCTTGAAACTCTGGCTCGTAGACCGGAATATCTAGTGGCGTCAGCAAAGAGACCGGGTGGGGGAGCGGGAAGGCTTTGTGTCAAACGGAGACATTACGTATGCGTTTACTTATATAGTTACAATAATGACCTTTGCGGTACCCACCTCAAAGGTCATTATTATAACTATATTAGTAAAGTTACAACCTAGTGACCAAAGGTCGCTAGGTTGTAACTTGCTAACTTTACGTTTCGCATACAGCATATATCAGAAATGCATAGGTTCAGTCGCCAGCACATGAACTTAACAATCAACGTTTTCAGATTTATAATCATTTGGAGAAATTTGACCGTTTGGTATAACTTGATGCGTTGGCGACCGTACTTAACGCAAGAACACATTTAGTGCACTACTTAATTTTTTTCCTTATTACCTAAGTACCTAATATAGGGAAAGTATTTACTTATGGTTAATCCGTAAGAGTACTAAGACCATTTCGTTAAGCACATACTTACTTATTAAATAGACATTTTAGCTATATAGCACAAATATCGCTTGACCTAATTTGTGTATCATTTGCTATTTCTATACCTACATTTAACGTTCTCTTCTAGTAACGAAAACGCTCACATGGTGCTATGGTCGCGACTGGCGACACAAACGGTTTGCATGTTCATGCCAGCAATGCTAGCGCTGTAAATTAAAACTTAGTTAAGAAAACCGACCTATTTTAAGTCTGTGATGAATTGATGGATATGTACAAATATAAATAAACATGAGTTATGGAACTGCCCAGTGCCTTTAATGTGCTTATGAGTCTATGGACTCAATGTGCCTCAAAAATAGTTTCAGGACTGGTCACAAACTTTTGCGGCTTCAAAAGCAATTGCAATAACTAATAATTATATAAGTATAAATGTAATATTGTATACCCAAAACTATATACTTAGGTAGGTATTGTTGCATACAAAGAAATACAAGCAACTTTTTTATGTGTCATCATAATTATTACTGCGCGTGAATGTACCTTCCGTTTCAAGCAGGAGAAACTGTAATTATAATTTTTATCAAAGGAAATATTATAAATTCGTGTGTTTGGACTGTAACAGGTAATAATTAAAAAAAACGTTTTGCGACAAGATGATAAGCTAGTTTACTTTGATAACATATTGTTTTTCCGCTAAACGATGGTTTTTCCATGATTGAAACTCTGGCCCGTAGACCGGAATATCCAGTGACGTCAGAAAAGATAGGGGTCGAGGGAGCGGGAAGGCTTTGTGTGAAACGAGGACAATACGTATGCGTTTACTAAATTTATTAAGATTGCTTGTTTGCCATTACCTATAAGAGTTGCTCTTGTTGAAACTTGTTCTAAATAAGGTTACTTTTTATTTTAGGTTAAGTACCTCACGACTTTACTAAGTACCTAATTAGTATGAAACCGTGCCATTAAGGATTATGAATATTTTTAATAAAAAGTTTTGTTTAAGTTGTTCGTTTTATTTTGTAGAAAAACTTTCTGTGCTCATACCTACATTAAGGGGGATGCGCTGAGGTAGCCAGACTGTTTTAATAAAGATTTTGATGACTTTTGTAATAAAGATGAAATAACTATCAAAGATAATTTGACAGATTGTTTCTTATTATTCGTTAAATAGGAAAGCAACCGTACACTTGTGAAAAACTAAGGTATATAAGGACAAATAACAATTAATGGTTAACCTAGGTATAAAACCCATGCTTTAACAAAAAAAGTAAAACCAACATAATATAAAAAGATAACAAAAGGTTTAACATTGGCCCCAAACTTTCTTAGGCACGAATTTGTTAGGGTTTACCATTTATAATTACATTTTGGAAATATGTTCGGTAATAAAAGTAAAATACGTACGTACGTTTCTAACAACACAAAACTATTACATAAGTTAACAACATAAGCTGCACATAAAATGCGACATCGCAACTACCTACACAAAAAAAAAAATTGCTACTGGACTACACGTATCTTAGTTACCATTTATTCGTTATGTGAACAATGTATGTTCCTTTAAAATAAATAAAGAATTTTTAAACCCAACCCAAATAGGATTGATTCAAATCAAGTACAAAAAGGAACACTTAGATAGGAATCAATAACATGACATAAATTAGGTAATACAATGAATCATGCAATGAGTAGGTACCTAAAGAGAATTGTGAAAACAGCGTAACACAACACACAATACATGCTTTATCCTTCCAAACTGTAATACATCTACTCAAAATTTATGTAATGTACGTGACATGATTAGATGATTTTTTAAATCATATTTTACATATTTTATTTTCAATTTAGTTTCACTCAAACTTTCGACAAGAGGTCTAAAGTTTTGTGCTTGATTGTACTGACATAATTCTCGCTATTATAATAAATGGTATAAGATAACTGGGCACAAAAAAGCGGTTAACGTTCTAAATTCAAAACATAGGTATATGTGTTTTTTTTTTAATGAAACATTTTCGTGGTAGCAGAATTACCATTGCTAATCCTATTTCAATTAGGAAAAGTGCCAGTAATTATGACAATGATTAGAGTATTTCGTGAACATAAAAGTGTGTTGCGTGCGTTTGTATTTCTGTGCTTAATATTAAATGCCCGTGGATGTTGTTTCTCTGAGTGGGACTTGGACTTCTTGACGGACGACCTCTTTCCTGTCTCACCTATCCTGGCCAGTACTAAGTCTTTATTAGAAGATTTGTTTATGACTAATAAACATTCTTTGGGTAAGTTTTTGCACTCAATGTAAGGGTAAGATCACAGACCGCAATTTGACTTTACTTTGTTAAGTACCTGGACTTGGCAAGCTAATGTGAACATTATCTGCTTTAAATTAAAGTTAATATCCGTATGGAACGCTTAGGCACTTGAAGCTGATTTTGCAATAGGTAATCAGATAAGTTTTATCTGGGGAATAAATATATTATTATGACAGTTTGACAGCTTTTGTACGTAAGTATAGAAAGTAATTTATCAAACCGCTATTTTCTTCACATAGAGGCGGAATGAAGGTGTAAACAGAGAATCATCAAAGTTACCTAGTCAGGTAACTTTTATGCGTCGATAGATGATTCTCTGTTTACACCTTCATTCCGCCTCTATGTGAAGAAAATAGCGGTTTGACAAATTACTTTCTATACTTACGTACAAAAATGTGAAAAATCGGCCTTTAGTAAAGAAAACTCAAAGTGCGATCAGATAATTGTTTTTTAAGAACCAAGTCTAATTTAAATCTATAATGTTATAGATTTAAATCAGAATTAGTTTGGCAAGACTCATTAAAAAATCCGTTCAGAAATGAAAACGCGATAAAAATGCTATCAAACACTATTCGACACCATTTGTTAACATTTTCTTAAATAGAAACCGTTATTTTTTAAATGTCAATTTTAATGCAGCGTTTGTTATCATACGCGGTATCCATGACTGCAATATCAAACCATTACTCCTCAGTCCTCAGCAGTCCCTGAGCACTAATTATGGCGCCAACTCATCGATGTCGCCTGATAGACACATTAATTATGTTCAAAGAATTTTACAATCGATAAGGCAAACTTCGAGGAACTTGGGTACCACTATGACGTATTTGAATAATTTAAATCCCTAGAAAAAGTGTCGGGTTCTAACTCTATGAATTTTAAAAGGTTTTTAGTTAAGTTGAATGTCAGTACTTTGGCCTTAAAAGATGGCTATGAATTTATTAATTACTTTCCATATCCTGCAATACAGTCCTTGGGTGCACTAGCATAGTACAGACGTCAGCATTTTGAAGCTATCCCTAACTGTCAAATTTTACCAATTGAAAATGAACCTTATGACATTTCGTAATAAAGTTGAAAAACTATCAAAGAAATTTGACAGATTGGGGTAACTTGATGTGCTGGCCTCTGTACGTTCAAGGATTATCGTCGGTACTAACGGGCCACAGCCAGTTGGCTTCGGCCTTATAGTATGCCTCCCAAAGGTCCGGGAGCTTAGGGCCCCAAGCAATGAAGAGACAATAATATTGGTAGTAATAATAAATTTCACGCAAAAATATCGATTTAAATTGAAAAATTCGAACACAGACTACGAAGAAGGACCAATCTCCTCCGATGTAATAGCCGAGTGCATCCGACGTGGTCGCGAACTGGCCCGAGCCGCGGCCCGAAGAGGGAACGAGCTGGTCGGCAACGGCGTCAGTCTAGAAGATTCTTCTCCAGCCATGTTGCATTTCTTCTCTGCTAACCTACCTTCAGAAGTCAGGAAAGCATCTGATACTTCTCATGAGATCCTCACCGCAACAAAACTGCTGCAGATGAAAATGTGTACTGGGTATAATACCATAAATATTATTAAAACTATTGTTCGGTAATGCTTTTTGATACACGGAATTTATCTTTATGTTCTCGGGTCGGTCACCTTAAAGGACCAGAATTCCTTAATTTTATATTATTTTTTTGAATGTTAGATAACATTTGAACTGTAGTAGGAAATCCAATTATTTTAAAGTAGACGGGTTACTATAGTAGATAACTACATTATGCAGGTATGTGTACCGTCCTGTTAGGTTTCCCTAACACAGATAGCACCCACCCACAACCCGAAGGAGATCAAACCATAACTAGTAGCCAAGATGATCATATCACAACACTACATTCAGAATATGTCAATAACTTCCCAGGGCGTAGTCCTAGTCTTGCTGACTTACTTAGTGCGGATTTCACCAATGAAACTGAACTCGATTAGCACTTCTAAACCGCGTTTAAGAACTTTCAGTGTCAATATACCATAGCAATTTTGACACTGACAACTCTTGAACGTGGTTTAGTTATGCTGAGCGTGGTGAAATTCGCCCTTAAGTCATTCAATAAATCATTTATCGGTCAAGGCGCAGTTTACAGTCTCATTTCCCCCAGCAGTAGAACTCCGAACACGTTTATCTCGTTCCTGGAGCACCATGGAGTTCGGCTTAAGGATGCCGCGTACTGCCAGCCAGTGAAGGTGTGCTGCACTAGTAGCAGCAGCAAGTACCGGAATATAGACGGCACGTGCAACAATGAGGAGCATCCCGAGTGGGGTCGGAGAGGGGCGCCCTTTACCAGAATCGCGACGCCGCGGTATGCTGATGGTGCGTAAGCCATATAATAACTGAAGTTACTGAGTGTAAACAAAGCCGTGTATTCCCGTTCGTCCCCTCGACTTCGTCCCCCGATGGGGACGAACGGGAATTCGTTATTTATTTTCCCGATGGTCCCTCTAAATTTTTTGGGGGGACGAATGGGAATAATCTAATAATTATTTTTTTTAGGTCTATTGCTCCCACCAAATAATATAAGACTGGTGGTTTTAATTGGTAAAAAAAAAACAAATTTGAAATAAAAATCAGTCATTTCAATCAGTCATCAACTACGAAACAACGAATAAACATATTTCTGCACAAATCTTTTTAGTGGACGAATGGCACTAATCGAAGAACATATTCCCATTCGTCCCCTCTTGAATTAGGATTGGGAAGATCGGGAACAAATTAAATATTAATTTTGTAAATTCCCGTTCGTCCCCCTCGGGGGACGAAGTCGAGGGGACGAACGGGAATACACCAACAAAGCAATGATACGATTTAATTGGGACAGAAGTTTAGTTCGAATCAGTACCGAGTGCAGCACTTTTCAATTAGTAGCTTGCAAGCTTTATTTACCGTTAGTTGACTGTTCGTAGATCTTAGGAGCGGTAACGGTCAGGATCTTCTATTTCTATAGGGGTTCCCAAACTTATTTTGTCTACTGCCCACTTTGAGACTAAATCATCTTTTAGCACTCCCATTTTTTTACCTACTTAAAAACCACTGTCTAGATGAAATTACAAATAGCCCCCTAAGCCTCTACACAACGCCCCCTCTTTTCTCTTCTGGGTCTCTTACTGCATGTCCCCCTTTAGGCCTGCAGCGCCCACAAGGGGGTGTTATTGTCCACTTTGGGAAAGGCTGTTCTATACGTTTTTGCAAAATGTCATGGATATTGTTAGCTGAAAACCCTGAAGAGATGACTTTCCGTGTACCTTTACCGTTTACGTGATATTTCCCAGGTATCTACGCAATGCCGGTAGCCACGAGTGGTCGTCAGCTGCCCAATCCTCGCGTTCTCTCCACACGGCTGTTTTCAGACCAGCCAATAGGAAGCCGCGTGCTCAGCAATATGAATATGCAGTGGGGGCAATTCATTACGCATGATCTGCTGTTCCAAGTAATGGAAGTAACGGGTAACTGGATTATAATGTCATTGATTGGTCAATGGTTTCTTTGTCTCCTCAATTGCAAGCGGGTTTTCCGGGATGATACGATATAAGCGGTATACTTTTCATCGCGAAATATTTAGTTGGAGCTGCCAACCGTCAAACTTGATTCCCAGCTTGGTTGTGTCGAGTACAAGAAACACGAGATTGACAACTTTTATTTTTTTTGTTAATGGCATCTCGCAGTTCAACCATAGGGTTGCGGACTTGCCTGTGGATGCCACAAAAGAATTGTAGCCTCCAGCCAGGGATTAATACAAACTAAGCGACAACATGCTAAGGGCACCCCTGTGGGGTACGGACCTCGGCTTAGGGCGTCGCTGGGGGAGGACAGCAAAGGACAAGCTAGATCGGGCGTAAGATTGATAACTCCATAACATAATTCCTTTTATACGTAGACAAAGGCGGCATCCAATGCTGCCTAGGTAACGGCAAGGAGGTCCTTCCTTCTGAGTGGCTGAACGACAAATGCATCCCTATCTCCGTGCCTGAGGATGACCAGTTCTACCGGTACCACGGGATTAAGTGTCTCAACTTCGTTCGAAGTGTCACCACACCACGAGACGACTGTAGTCTGGGACATGCTGAACAGGTAAATTAAAGTTCTGTTTTGTTGAGTGTAGAGTGGCAAATGCTTATCATGTTATGTAAGAGTGACCTAAGTGAGAAATGAGGACGAACTATAAGAGTTCGTTCGATCGTTTTTTTCCAAACTTTACATATCATGATTGTACCAGCTCTTAACTAAAATACCGGTGACACCTGACAGACAACCTGAATAAGCCTTTCACTCCTGCATAGTTCGTGGCGACTAATTCTAGTATTTGCAGCCTTATTAGCCTGATTCATTTTGATTAAATTAATAATAGATTTTAACATTTCCTGCTATTTTTTAAGAACGAGATACGTATAATTTCGTTCAGTTATGGTTTTTACAGTTAGATAAATGTAGCTAATTTATGACAATTACTCACGCAATTATCATTGAAATAGGTTTATTGCGCACCGTAATAGGCAATTACTTAGGTATCAATCTGTTTCTAAGTTTAGCTTATACCTGCTAATCGAAATTACCGATCGACCTTGCTACTTAATTAATCATTTCTTTAGACTTTGTTCACTAGGAACATTCCATTATATGAAAATCTACATTTATATTAATAGTAGGTAGTGGGATGGTAAACTCAGGCTAAGGTACCAATTACCTACTATCAGAATATGCTAAATTCTGCCTTGTAAATTCACTATCAAAAAAATAACACAACCCCAAAAACAAAATCTAAGAATCTGCGGACACCAACTGCGGATTTAATATTGCTTTTTTATTTTAAAGATGAACACAGTCACTAGTTACCTAGACGGCTCTCCCATCTACGGTTCGGAAAAGAAGCTAGCCTCGAAGCTACGCAGCAGATCAGGAGGGCGACTGCGCCAGGAGTCAAGGAAGGACTGCCTGCGAGGGTTCTTGCCCAGCGTCAGCGACAAGTTCGCCGTCTGCGACTTGAGGAACTCGTCGGATCCCTGCTATCTAGCCGGTAAACTTTAGTAGTTTTAGCTCTTAGAAGTACAGACAGATACCTAGTCCATTTACTATATTCAGCTAAATCCGGTTAGACGGTAAGCCGTCCCCAACATAATTGGAAAAAGGCGTGGCTGATGAGGAGTTCATAAACTTATCTTCAATTTTCTAGTGACTTATAATGTATGGACTTAGAAGAAACACATTTTATACAATACTAGCATCCGCCCGCGGCTTCGCCCGCAAAATATGTCGACAAATTATACACATTAACCTTCCTCTTTAATCATTCTATCTATTAAAAAAAACCGCATCAAAATCCGTTGCGTACTTTTAAAGATTGAAGCATACATAGGGATATAGGGACAGAGAAAGCGACTTTGTTTTATACTATGTATTGAACTAAAGCATTTCTCAACGCTGAAAAAAATGATGGAGAATGTATGACCCACGGTCGGTACGCGATAGTAAAACGATCAATATTATTAGATTGTAGTGATCGATGTGCGTGTTATTTGTAAAGAATTTTCAATTTTTCTTTCCTTCTTCCAAGAACTGGCAGTCTTTAGCGTAAAGAATTGCCAAATAATTATATAGATTAACGATCGAAACATTCGAAAACACATTGCGCAAGAAAACAAAGATACAAAAGAAGAGCGTGGCGAAGCATCAAAATTCTATTAAAATGAAATAACTCAATACTCAATTCTTGATTGCATTCCACAATATAGGCTTAGATGGTAAACATTTTGAGCGGGATTGTCCGAAAGGATTACCGTTGCCCCGGAACACAAAGGGCTTAGGAAGGAACATGGAGGTTTTAGTCAGTCAGAGCGAGAGGAGTCATTTGATTCCCAACCCTAACCTGTCGTATGTTCTGTAATTACAAATACAATTAAAATGCTAATGTGTTTTGCGTAATTTTGCGTTTCGGCCGGCAATGGGTTAAAACAAAATGTTGTAAATAATCGAAGACCTTGTCGCAAGTTCAAAGCTAGGGTATCTATAGTATATAGGGTATCTATAGTATCTATAGTTTATAGGGTATTTAAATCTAGGTATAGGGTATCTACAATTCCAGGTGACACAAGAATCAATCAAACGCCGACCCTAGCCATGCTGCACACGTTGCTCTTACGAGAACACAATCGCGTGGCAGATATCCTGAGTGACCTAAACCCACTGTGGAGCGACGAGAGGCTGTACCAGGAGGCTAGGAGGATCGTCATCGCAGAGATCCAGCATATCACGTACCAGGAATGGCTGCCGGCTAACTTCGGTGAGAGAATAATATTGATAACATGGTCGAAATGGGTTTCCTTTTTCATACAGATCTATGAGAGACTGCGCCGACCCATATTAGGTTGGGATACGGGTACTGATCAATCAGCACAGTTCGATCCATCAGGTTAGGCTACGCTTACCGGGGTGGCCGTGAATGGGTGACCATCTTTACATAACGAGACTCCTCTGTGCCTCGGAAAGCACGTTAAGCCGCTGGTCCCGGTCCCGGCCGCTTTGTGCATCTTTGACAGTCGTTATGGGTCGTCAGAAGCAAAATCTGATAGCCAGTCTTACCAAGGGGTATTGTATTGCCAAGTTACTGGGAAATACAACACCTGTGGAGATCCGATAGGCAGTCGCTCCATGTAAAATACTGGTATTCAGCTGCATCCGGTTACACTGGAAGCCGACCCCAACATATTATGTACTTGGGAAAAGGCTAGGCAGATGATGATGATCAAGCTTCCACAAAGATTGATTATGAGAATTTGGTAGAGAGTTGGTGTCACAACACTGATTTTACCTGGGGCTAGAAAATATACCTAGTTTCGTCGTCTTTAGCGCCTGGACTGGAACTGTAATAAAACTGATAGATGTCGGAAACACGTCTCTTATTCGATAAAATTTAAACTAGTGTATAAAATAAACAATACCAGCTTCTTTTGAATTTATAAGGAAACAGGCATAAATAACAGGCCAAATGCGTGTCGATCACGCACAATGAAGGGTGCTGTAGTTGGGGTGAATCTATTCCAAGAACAAACTTAACTTTGTAGTTGAAAAAATGTGTAACAACGGAGTGATCTTATAAAGATTTTAGTTTTTCTTTTTGAGACACGGAACTCTAAAAACATTCAATAGCACCGAAACTTATCGTAGCATAAAGATTAACGTAATCTTATTTCGATGAATGATAAGTTTCGACACTTGTTCTGTCTCTAATAATAATAATAATATATAATTTATTTCAGGTAGCAAAGACCCATAACATATTTAATATATTCCTTAGACTATAAAAAAAACTACAAAACTAGCTAACTACTGACTATAAAATAATTGATGTTCCAAGGTGAATACTACCTCCGTTACTATCGCATATCGCCATCCACGCTCTACACTCGGGACTACAGCTCCGAAGTGAACCCAGGCGTGATAAACAGCTTCGGTGCAGCCGCATTCCGGTTCCTCCACACCGTCATCAGCGATAATATCATGACATGTCCTAACAGTTACAATGCTGCTTATTTGTACAGGTTGGTAACTTTATCAATCAATTATAAGAAGTAGTTTCTTCAATGTCCGTAAGGATTGAGGAGCCACAACGGTTTTTTAAAATCTGATCTCACCATTATTTAGCAGCAATGTAGCTTATTTTGCAGCACGAATGCTAGATTTAGCAGCAAAATGTGTCACTAGTTATTTTAATGCGAAAGTGGCTCCTCAATCTAAACGTCTGAATTGAGGAGCCACCTGGAACTCGTTACGTAATAGATGAATATTTATGAAAATTTTGTATCATTTAGTAGCAATTTTGCATATAACCGTCTAAAAAATTGGCTTTTGTAGCGCTAAAATGAAAGAAAATACAATACTTTTAATATGGCTCCTCAATCTAAACTCAAGAGGTGAATTTCTATTGGATGTGAGCGATCAATTAATATATTCGATATATTGATCATTTAGCAGGTGTTGTGTTTGTTTTTGCAGTATATGAGTAAAATAGTCAAACAGAGTAAATTTTGTATATGAACGCATTTTCTTTGGCTCCTCAATCCTGACGTTCTAATTAGATATGTTTGACTGTAGCCACCTGAGATCTCAACGGAATCTAAAGCCAGAGATACTAACATTTAGCAGAAATGTCTGCTAAATATATCTGCACAGTTCAGCAATGTATATATTTTCGATTCTGGAAAAACAATACTTAACTATTTTCTTGTAAATTCAGTATGTAGGGTGACCACATTATACTCGTATTAATGAAATCAAGATAAGTAATTTATTAAATTTATATTTTCATAATAGATTATATCTATCGTACCTACGATTTGGTTATTTAGCAATCAATTTCGCTATAAGTTATAGAATTAATGAATATTGGCTGATTAGTACTCAGTAGTATCATCAGAACAGAACATCTCATCTTTCGGTGTAAGATAGTGACATTTGTAGTGGCCTGTGCCAGATTCGATAATTGCAGGAATACATTTTGTATAGCACCTACTATTTTATATGAATTAGTCGAAAACATTACAAATTCAGTGGCCTGTGCCAGATTCGATAATTGCAGGAATACATTTTGTATAGCACCTACTATTTTATATGAATTAGTCGAAAACATTACAAATTCTGGTATTTCTCTCACTCTAAACTTTTCACAACCATTGAGTTCATATGAAACTGTGTTTGATAGAGTATATTCACACACAGTTTGGTTGTTACAAAACGTACAGTCGGTTTTTTCTTCGATTAAAGTTGCATCTTCTAAACCTTGGATGCCAAAAACAGAAGTTATGTTCAAATTCAAAGGCAAAAATGCGATCTGCCTGGATACTGGGATAAAATGGCACGAATCATAAGTAATTTTATTTTTGTAAAAATGACACTAAAGCAATATACGCCGGTTTAAGTACGTAAGTGAAATATTAATTTGTAGGTACCTACCCCCAAAATGTGGTCACCCTACACACTGAATTTACAAGAAAATAGTTAAGTATTGTTTTTTCAGAATCCAAAATATATACATTGCTGAACTGTGCAGATATATTTAGCAGACATTTCTGCTAAATGTTAGTATCTCTGGCTTTAGATTCCGTTGAGATCTCAGGTGGCTACAGTCAAACATATCTAATTAGAACGTCAGGATTGAGGAGCCAAAGAAAATGCGTTCATATACAAAATTTACTCTGTTTTACTATTTTACTCCTATACTGCAAAAACAAACACAACACCTGCTAAATGATCAATATATCGAATATATTAATTGATTTGTCACATCCAATAGAAATTCACCTCTTGAGTTTAGATTGAGGAGCCATATTAAAAGTATTGTATTTTCTTTCATTTTATCACTACAGAAGCCATTTTTTTAGACGGTAATATGCAAAATTGCTACTAAATGATACAAAATTTCATAAATATTCGTCTATTACGTAACAAGTTCCAGGTGGCTCCTCAATTCAGACGTTTAGATTGAGGAGCCACTTTTGCATTAAAATAACTAATGATATATTTTGCTGCTAAATCTAGCATTCGTGCTGCAAAATAAGCTACATTGCTGCTAAATAATGGTGAGATCAGATTTTAAAAAACTAATGTGGCTCCTCAATCCTTACGGACATGTTTCTTCATACGTTGAATGACGAACATGAATACTTATATCAACGCAACATTCAGAAATATTTTTATCGTGAAATAACAATTTCAACTTTGATAAAAATTTACTGAGAAAAGACCTACTTCATAAATATAGTTTGACCGATGACGCTGTACCGCACCTTAGGAATGCGCGGAGAGGCGACGGACGGGACGCCCGTTCGTGAGCATTAATTAGGGTCATAAATACAACTAAGTTAGAAATGCCCTCAAGCGTTCTGATTTCATGAAATCCTCCGATCAATCATTCCGTAGGATTATATGAACATAGAGGCTAGGATCATTGATTTTAATGATTGCAGTTCTGTAAATACGGCCCCGAATCATATTTTGATCAACATAAAACCCAACACTGACTTTGAATTTCGCGATCTGCATTGGCAATTCTACCTTAAGGGCTGAAAAAAACCTTTGTATAGCTAATTATTGGGACAGACAACAAACTGCTTACGACTTTTAGATTTGTGAAGTATGTCCATGAAAACATAGATGTTGGAGTCTCGATAAGAAATGATGCAACTTTTTGACGCAGTTTTGATGGAAACACTTTTAAGCTAGTTCCATCGGGATACAAAACCTACCCTATGTGTTAACCCAGCTCATAAACTATCTTTGTGCCTTTCATTCATATCCGTTCAAGCGTGAAGAAGTAACAAACACACACACTCACAAACTTTCGCATTTATAATACTCATGTGAAATCCCAATTGCAATTTCCAGACTAAGCGACCATTACTTCAACCCGAGCCTGCTGGAATCAACTCCAGACTCATTCGACGATGTAGTCCGCGGCATAATAGCGCAGAACGAGGCAGAATCAGACCCATTCTGTACCGGCGAGATCACCAACTTACTGTTCAAGTCACACAACCCATGGGGCATGGACCTCATAGCCATGGACATACAAAGAGGCAGGGACCATGGGATCGCCTCTTATAATGATTATAGGTAATACAGCACAGCTTTTTTTTTTTGAGGGTGGGAAATCATGATATGACTCCTCCCGCTCTGGGTGGAGCAAAAGGGAGTGTCTGACTCTTGCTGACTAAAACCCATCCATGTTCCTTCCTTAGCCCTTTATGTTCCGGGGTAGCGGTAGACAATCCCGCTTACCCGGCAGGCTTGGCCCTAAGGGGACCCCTTCATATGCTGACATCTGTTTGAGGCGCGCGTGGAACATATACGCGCCGTCCGGCACTGCCCTGGTCCTGGTCGGACCGTGAGTCACCTATTACTCACCGCCCGCGCCTACAGTGGCCGGGAGTCGTCACGTGGGTCCCGACGCCCGGGGCGTCTCCCGCGGCGGCTGGGACGGGAGGACCTTTCTCTCTCCCATCCCGCCACCTACACATAGTTTTAAAGATTTAAGCATACAGACAAAAATAGCGACTTTGTTTTATACTATTAGTGATACAGGAACAAATATTTGTACGACCTGCAAATATTTGTTCCAGGTCTGGGTGTTTTTCTATCTATAATAGGTACGTATTTACAAAAAAAAAATGTATATAAGTAGTTTATCAGCTATCTCGTTACCATAACACAAGCATTAAGTTGCTTAGCTTGGGACTATTTGGCGTTGTGTGAAATGTCCAATATTACTACTACTATTAATTAGTCCATTTAATATCATCACCACTGCTCTCAATACAGTGAAGAAAACATCGTGAGGCAACCGGCATGACCTAGATCCAAAAATTCGAAGACATGCGATATCTACGAACCCGCGCTGGGCCCGCGTGGTGGGTAACAGCCCACTTCCTTTCACAGCGAGGAGGCCTGTGTCCCAACTATGGGAAAATTATAGGCTGATTATATTAAGAAGAGAAATAGGTACTTAATTTTAAATCTTTCAGGGAGATTTGCGGTCTACAGCGAGCAAGAAGTTTTCAAGATTTGGCAAATGAGATACCACAAGATGTAAGTCTAGCGATGAAATGTACAGAGGCCAGTACATCAAGTTACCACAATCTGTCAAATTTCTTTGATAGTATTTCAACTCTATTGCAAAGACATGAGATTAATTTTTAATTGAGAAAATTTGACAGTTAGGGATAGCTTGATGTGCTGGCGTCTGTACTAATTATACTGTCACTTATGAAACTTTTCGTGTCCTGTTGTATGTACGTTACAGGAACTGTTCGAAGCTACTGAAGGTGCCAAATCTAGCGGGACTCTTGTTAGATAGCCATTATTATGTACTTTAAGAAGAAAATATTATGTACTTTAAGAAGAAAATATTATAATTTTCCAAGCCTATTAAAATATCGTAGGGAGAGGTGCACTTATAGTACACCCACATTCCCTTCGCAGAATGCAGGCGTGACGTGATATATTATGTGTTAGGTTCAATTTACACCGCCGCGGAATGGAATGGAAGCGACATTTTGTACATAGCAAAATTAATATTATGTCGTTTGTGTAATATATAATCTAGAAACGAGCTTGAATCTGCGGAAATCACCGAGATTTCGTGAGAATTCTCCAGAAAACGCTTGACCTGTTATTTGGCTCTATACATTCACTACTGACATAAAGTTCATTATGCTTCGCACAGAAAAAGAACGCTTCCATTCCAATGTAAATGGTTTAAAGTTATTGACTTGAACAACGCAGACTTGATACTAGATAGACTTGAAGAAAACAAAATAATCTCGTCTTCCAATCAAAATATTGTTAGAGTTCGATGCTTTGATGTTGATGTTAGGGGAAGCATATGTCCACCAGCTACGTGTTTCGGTATTGTTGCTGATAATGACATTTATCAAACTGGAGGCAACCAAAAACATACCTAGGACAGAAGAGAACGAACCTCCTTAGAAAAGACCTGTTTTTCTTCCATTTCAGCGTATCATTGCTCTTCAATACCTGTACGAATGCGTGGATGACATAGACTTGTTCGTGGGAGGTGCCATGGAGCGTGACGTGTATGGCTCCATCCTGGGCCACACGTTCCAGTGCATCGTGGCCGAGCAGTTCTACAGAACCAGGATAGGAGACCGGTTCTTCTATGATAACGGGGAGATGCCGCATTCTTTTACGAGTGGTTTGTATTTCTTTTCTTTTTTGGATGGTAGGTAAGTTGGCGAATGCTGACTCTTTAGTAAGCATTCGCCAACCGCCGCCATTCGCCGTATTTATAAGATTCGTGTTTCATCTGTCAAAAAGAACTCTCATTTTGAATTTTTGACAATTCTTTGACATTGATTGTCGCTTAAATGATATTGCGAATTTTCGTCTTCACTTTGACCGTTTTTAATTCTTCGCCTTATGACGTTAAGTCGTCTCTTGGCTGGTTTCATCAACAGAACTGAACGCGATAAGCACATTTAAACTGAGTTCAAGGTCTGCCAGTGTCAATATTTTATAACAATAATGCCACTTACAGCTTTTTAACTAAAATAATACAACAAACTACAAACAAAGTAGTACAGCCGGTTGATTCCTTACAATATTCACTGTGAAAACTTGTGTGAAGTGAGCGGTCGTTCCACCTAATTTTTTTATTTATTTATTAGGGACAACAAACAGCAGTATATTAAATACTAGCTGACCCAACAGACGTTGTCCTGTCTTAACTATGATACCTACCTTACCTACCCTACCTACCCTAACTACCCTACCTACCCTACCTACCTACCTATGCAAAAATGTGCAATAAAAATATTTTTCTCATACAAACTTTGCCACCCCTTGTAACCCTTTTAGGGGTTGAATTTCCAAAAAAATAATATGCCTATGTCCTTCTCATGAATGCAAACTATCTACATACCAAATTTCAGCAAAATCGGTTGGGTGGTTTAGGCGTGAAAAGGTAACAGACAGACAGACAGAGTTACTTTCGCATTTATAATATTAGTGTGGATTACACACATGATAGGAGTACTAAACTAATAGAGTTAACAAATACACAACTCACGACGTTATCCACAGATTACCATATAAAATAATTAGCATAGGTACTGTTAATAATAACAATAAGGGCAAACTTAAAGATACTCATTACAAGGTTAAAATTATTACTCGGTTTGTTATTAAAATGTGTCTCGGAGAGCATAAAATAAAATGAAAAATAATGCTAGGCTATTGTCACTATTGACAGCTAACTTTAAACTCACTTCACCTACGATTTCACGATGACATATTTACAGAATAGCACTACAGTACCTATATTTTCTTTCCAGATCAACTAAAAGAAATAAAGAAAGCATCAATGGCTCGACTGATCTGCGACAACACTGATGGTGTGTACTACGTCCAGAAGAAGGCCTTTGAGGTGGAGTCCACACACAATCCGAAGTACCGGTGTGACGATTATAACGCTATTCCCTATGTGGACCTCACCGCTTGGAAGAAACCCACCATCTTTGATTGAAGAGAGAATTATCAATGTTGGGAACGGTTTTAGTCATTTGTATTGAAGGAAATTCTTGAGTTATTCGGGACATGAAAGTATTGCTGGGAATTGCCGGCCCTTCTAAGGGCGAATTTCACCTAAGATACTGAACGCGATGAGCACATTTAAACCGCGTTTAAGAGATGTCAGTGTCATCATTGGTGTCGAACATTGACAGTACAAACGCAGTTTAGATGGGCTGATCGTGTTAAGTTTCATTGGTAAAATCCGCCCTTAATATGTAAAGATTAACGGAAATCGATTTGTGGAATGTTGTTGCTTAATTTTTTTGTAGATATACTTGACCCTCGTCATTGCATTATCTTCCTAAGGCTGAATATGACTTGCTTGTCATAAAACGACTAAGTAGGTTTGTTCATGTGACACTACAGATAATTTAAAACTTAGTCAAAATCAAAGGAATTAAATTCTTAACATAATAATCCAGTATGTCTGCACGCCAAAATAAAAGGATATGATATCTATGCAATTACATTTAAGAACCTTCTGTACCTACTTGATTTTCCCAAGTAAGTTATTTTGAATATTGATCTTAGTCAATATTCCATAACAATTTCGACACTGACAACTCTTGAACGCGGTATAAATGTGCTGAACGCGTTCAGTTTCATTGGTAAAATTTACTCTACGATTTAATTGGATGGAAATTGTTGTCAAAAGTGGTCTATTAGGAAGTCGGCATGTAGAGATAAACTACGATAACATGGCTCGCCCCTCCAAAATTCAAAAAGTTTTAATGTAATTGTGCAAGTAATTACAAAGCGCCACCAAGACTCACAACGCATGTTGCTGCCGGCCTGCTACTGAAGACGAATACTTACAACTACATACATTGTTTTTTGGATACATTGGATGTGACTACAAACATTGAAACAGTAGATAATTTGGAGGGGCGCGCCATGTTATCGTACTTTACAATTTTTTTTCCTTGTTAACATAATCGCTTTATTATTATGTGTTTGTCCGGTTTTTCCATTAGGAATTTCTCAGTAGCTTTCCCACCACATGGGTATACCCAGGACTTAAGGGAAACAACATTTTAGTTAGGTATAAAATGGTATACTTATTTGTAGATAAATAAATACACTGTAAATATTTGTTAAAAGTTTAATAAAATATATTCTTTAAAAAAAGTTTAACATTTATCATATTCATTAGGTATTTAAAAGTAAATCCTTAACATATAAAAACAATATTGGTCGATTATTCGATGTACTTAGATAATTAATTATTGCCTATCACACTTCTATTAATGAACGTGTGATTATGTGTGAAGCAGTGAAAATTAGCAGTGATAGCCTAGTGATGTGACCGTCTCACTGCCAAGCTCGAGTTCGAACTCAACTGACCTCTGACCTCTGACTTTTTGGATTAATGTGCGTATTGGACAATAAACTGCTTCTAATAGGCGGACATCTAATGGGTTAAAGGATGTGGTAAAAAAATTGGTATTTGGCCTAGCGGAATCGTCCGAAAAGGTTACCCCGCTGCACCGGAACAGAAAGGGCTAAGGAAGGAACATGGATGGGTTTTAGTCAGTAAGATGAATTTGATGATTTCTTACCCTCAAAAAGATGGTTCGGTCTGGTTGAGAAGATGAATGAAATACGACTAACAAAAGGTATTAACAGGGCAGATATGAGTAGAAACGATATGCTGGCGACTCTACGATGTATAACATTTCTTTTTTAAAACAAATGTAGTATAAAATTTTAATATGGTCCGTAAACTGGGGCTATAATTTATTGTATGAGATTATTGTACGATATAATTTTAATTAGTGGCAGTACGATAAACAACAACCTTTGGTTATAAAATTAACAACAGGCCAACCAACTGCTTGATTTGAAAAACGTTACAGTCATAGTGCGGCAAAAACCCAATTATAGGTTTATTTTTTGTCGCGGCATCGATATCGCCACATGTGAATTACGCGTCACACTGACGTCACGCAATCCTGCATCGCGCAAGTAGGATTTACCGCACGACTAGCATGTAGGTACGAGCATCCCGACATCAATCGTCGGGTAGTAGCCGACACAACACCCGTTTGGTCGGAGGATCCTCCGTTTTACATAGAGTATGAGTGAACTTTACACCCTGTTCCTCATACCTCTATATTTTCACTAAATGTATGTATTTTACAATGCAAAAATCAAGCAATTGGTGAAACCACTTACATATAATATAATAAGGAATGTTAGTTATTTACATTCTATCGAAACCTTACTGGTCTAAATTTCTACAATTTACAAAACTAAACTCTACTCAACTAAATTCTACTCTCATTTACAGCTAATAAGGTCTAATTTACAACTAAATCAGCAGGTTCCTGTTACTTTGTTTGTCCTTACCCAAGAACGAGGTAATCTTGTTCTGGAAGGTGTTCCAAGTGACTGAGGAGTTGACGATGTGCGATAGGCCTGCTGGCTTGGCGATTCTCTCGAAGAATGGTCTCTTGTACAGGCGTTGAGCTTCAAGCCTCTGGTCATCCGTCACTCGTCTGTCATCCAAATGGTTTAAAGACGGGAACTGAGATATCACAAAAAGCCTGAAATATTAAATAAAATCATTAAGTAATATCTAGCGACTTGCCACTGCTTCACGTGGTTGTTGATTTGACCTTTTTTCCAAATCAATTTATGCACGATTATAAACCTTCGAGAATCATTTACATATACATTTTGGTGAATTCATAAGAGAAAGAGGATAGATAGACTGGTAGAATTGCTAAAATAACTAGCGGTGCGTGGAGAATAATAGCTGGCCGATGAGGTCGAAACGTTCTGGAATGGCGACCGGCACCGAAACACAAAACGTTGAAAGGCCTGCCACAAGGTGGTCCGATGACTTTTTAAAGGCCGCAGGAATCCGCTGGATGCGAGAAGCACAGAACCGGTCGAGTGGAGGTGCTAGGGAGGGGCCTATAACCAACAGTGGACGTCTGTCGGCTAAAATGATGATGATGATGCCGGTGAGAACCACATTAAAATCCGTTGCGTTGTTTAGAAGAAAAACATAACTCACAGACCGACATGCAATGTACTGTATTTTACAATACCTAATGTATAGGTTTAGATTACCTGTATTGCAGGTACTCGTAAAAGGTGCCTCCATTGAAATAGCTGGGTGCAGCCGGGTTGCCCATCAGGGAGATGTACTGCAGGTTGGGGCACGACTCCTTCAGCTTGCCTACCCACGGGTAGAGCGACGCTATCTTACAACGATTCAACCTGGAATGTGAGGTTAAACACATTATGATCAACCTATACAATCTTATTACAAAACATAGAACTCGTTTTGTAATAATAATAATGTATTTATCAGACTACAGAGAGGTCCACTGTGTTAATAACAATATAACTTAGCATATATTAGTACTTAATACTAGAACAGATCGAGTGCGATTAGTAAGCGCCCATACTAGCGGGCTGTCAGCCCGGGCGGCTATTGATTGCAGGATAGTTTTGAGGCACATTTCTTACGCCACAACGCGCCAAAAATGTCAGTGCGTGCGTCGGCAATCATTGCGTAATAAGATTGTACTTGTTGACTTTAGTTCAAGCTCAAAGTTTCAAGCCAGTTACCGTATTTTGAACTTTATTGCGACATCAGTTAAGTTCTTAATACAAAATTGACATGTCAGACTCGAGTTTAATGTCAATTTTTGGTGGTGTTTTCAAGTCGGCGCGTCCGCGTGCTGTGGGCTACTCGTCAACACGCACACATTCACCACGTGTTACCACAAGTAAAGCGCGCGCCGCTTCCTGAGATAAAAATACTGCGTGCTGTTTCTTCAGAGATTAACTAATGAAAGGCACTAACCACAAAAGTTCCAGCTTAGGCAAAGGTGGAAGGCAGCAGTTCTCTGTGATAGGGTTGTCATCAGCTATCAAGGATGTGAGGCTCTTGAAGTACACCAGAGCATCTAAGTTTCTGAAAATATGTTACATAACTTTATGTTATCACAAAATACCTTCTATCTAGGACAGGGGTCACCAAATGGTGGACATTGCCAACCAATTTTGTACAGAGGCCAGCACATCAAGTTACCACAATCTGTCAAATTTCTTTGATAGTATTTCAACTTTATTGCAAAGACATAAGGTTAATTTTGAATTGAGAAAATTTGACAGTTAGGGATAGCTTGATGTGCTGGCGTCTGTACTTTAAGTAAACAGTATATTATTTTCACAGATATAGATAGACATAGATAACGCAAGTATCACGATCTGTATGAAAACCAAGCGTGCCATTTTTTGACTACCTATTATGACGTCACAAGCACTATTTAGTGATGGGAAAATCAAATCGATTCAAAGACGCCGCCGCGTACGGCGTCCCCCTCGCTCCATCCCCGCCTTGCACCCAGCCAGCAGTACGCTGAAAGACTTTGTAAGAATTGTTCAAATCGATTTATGAATCGATTTTATGACAGAGTAATGAAATAGACAAAGTAATGAGATAGACAGAGGAATGAGATAAACGAGAGAGAGGACAATAAAATTCCCGATCTCCTTATAAGGCAGTTAGGAATATTTATTTTTTATAAAATTGTTAATATTTCCCTAATTATTTCTTGTAATTGTTGAGAACAAATCTTTGTTTCCCGTCGCCTCAATCCATTTTTGTTTTAAATTGGGTTCATGTGGAAAACTAAAAAAATCACGAAACGTAACGATTATTTATTAAAATGGTCTACGTAATAAGTACTTATTATATCATACAAAATCATTCCTCTGTTTCCGAAATCGATTCTCGAGAATCGATTTGTGTTGCATATGATGAACAGCACTAATCGCTGAAAAATGATAAAAGTTCCTGTACTACAAAACCGAAGCAATACACGATAGAATCGCTTGTTTCGATATTCATCACTTGTTAAAACAAAACGTCTCGTCAACCGCTCCATGTAAAAGACGCAATGTAATACGAATGTTTTGTTTTTCTCATATTTGGTATTACCAGGTATTACTGAGGGTATTAGATTGAAAATAATTGTTTTTTAAATCAATTACGCATAATATGAATGGATGGAAGGAAACGTTTACTTTATTTTTTCTCCTCGCATTTGTACAGTTTTTACAATTTATAACAGCACAATTAACCATTTTTTTTATTTTTGACTGACGTCCGGCTAGCGCTGTATACCGATGCAGACTGAGCGCGAAAGTGACCACTTATGATTTTTGTACTTAAGCTAGGCACGCGAAGTTGCTCTTGCGTTATCTATGTCTATCTATATCTGTGATTATGTTACTAAAACTTAACCTAAAATTATTATTTTTTTAAATTTGCCCACTTTCATTTTGCTTTGTTTTCGGACAGATAGGTCCAATTAAAAAGTTTTTTTTCTCCTTTGTACTATATACTATTTCTATATTATGCAATAAAAATTAATAAGGTTTTTTATTGTTTTATTTCTTAATTGATTTTAAATCTTGATAAAACATGTGAGTAGTATTATTTTTAATAATGGACACCCAATAAAACTAATTAGTAAACCTTGATCTAGGACAAAATTCTTCTTCTTCCTTGTATTGGTGACTAGCTGACCCGACAGACGTTGTCCTGTCTTAACTGTGATACCTACCCTACCTACCTACCTACCTACCTGCCTACCTACCTGCCTACCTACCTAGCTACCTACCCTACCTACCCTAGCTACCCTACCTACCCTACCTACCCACCCTACCTACACCAGCTACCTACCCTACCTACCTACCCTACCCACCTACCCTACCTACCTACCCTACCTACCCTACCTACCTACCCTACCTACCTACCCTACCTACCCACCCTACCTACCCTACCTACCTACCCTACCTACCCACCCTACCTACCCTACCTACCTACCTACCCTACCTACCCTACCTACCCTACCTACCTACCTACCTACCTACCTACCCTACCTACCTACCCTACCTACCCTACCTACCTACCCTACCTACCTACCCTACCTACCTACCCTACCTACCTACCCTACCTACCCTACCTACCTACCCTACCTACCTACCCTACCTACCTACCCTACCTACCTACCCTACCTACCTACCCTACCTACCTACCCTACCTACCTACCCTACCTACCTACCCTACCTACCTACCCTACCTACCCGTCCCTACCTACCTAACCTACCTACCTACCCTACCTACCTACCCTACCTACCTACCCTACCTACCATATAGGAGGAAAATCAGCAGCTGATCGATGAAAAAAAAAAAATTTAAAATGTATTCTGCGATTCAGGGCGGAGACAAATCCAACGAAACAAAAACCATGAAAATTGGTCCAGCAGATCTCGAGTTATAACGAAGGGAACAAACCCGTCTTTCTTTTATATATATAGATTCTAATTTTAACGACCTTGGTTAGGACATTGTTTCTTTTTTGTTTATTATTCTGGTAAGTCATTACCATGGGATAGTTTCCAACTTCCATTTGCACACAAAAGACAATAGAATGTATTTGAGCCCCATCAAATAATTATCAAGTTTGTTTACTTACGTAATTTTATTGTGACTTATATCCAGGTATTTGATGTGGTCTGAAAACCTCTCTACAATAGTTTTAGGTATCTCATATAGCCTCTCATATGCCAGAGTTAGTCGTCCGTTCTCTTCATGATTCTCAGTAGTTGTCTCTACAGACCTGAAAATAAGTTATTGTTTGTTGTTTCAAATGGTAGACTTTGATGGTAGATTTATGGCTTCATAGATAACAGAGATAATATTTACTTTTATAAACTATGGAATGATTAAGTTGAGAATATTCTTTTATAACTATGTTTGTGTATTTGCATCACCTTTCAACCAGTTTTTTATATTGAACCTTATTCCAACAAAAATAAAATTCTAAATAGAAACAATCGGCTCAGTTTTAAAATCAATTTTTGTATCAAGAAAGTAAAACAGTTGATAAAGTTCCAAATTTAAAAATGGTTTAATGGTATAAAACTTATTCTAAAGATAAATCTCGTTTTGTAATATGGCCATTAAGTTTTAATACAATCTTGTATTACAGGTTTCCAAAAAGTATTATTAGCTGGTTTTCCAAGACTTTTATTCTAGCAGGAAGTTTGCAGTAAATCACTCACTTGTACACATGACAGTCCAATATAAAAAGTATGCAAAGAAAGCCTATTAATGTTGGACTTACATAATTTTAATGGTGTGTATGAGAAAAAAGGAAGAAGAGCTTGTGGCTAAATATTAACAGCCACAGCGGCACAGGTCAATCCATCAGGTTAAGCCTTGTTGCTGGGGTTGGCCGTGGATGGGAGACCATCTTTACATACCAAGACTCCTGCGTGCCTCAGAAAGCACATTAAGCCATTGGTCCCGATTGTCATTTATGCATCTTTGACAGTTGTTACGGGTTGTCAGAAGCCCGGAAATCTGACAGCCAGTCTACCAAGGGGTATCGTATTGCCCAGTAACTGGGTTGTGGAGGTCAGATAGGCAGTCGCTCCATGTGAAATACTGGTATACAGCTGCATCCGGTTAGACTGGAAGCCGACCCCAACAAGTTTGGGAAAAGGCTAGGTAGATGATGATGTATGAGAAAAAAGATTACTTACGCTATTATATCAGGAGGTATTGGTGTCTCCGACATGTCTGTCATGGAGTCCACGAGCGCGTCTCTTGAGACATCTACTGATATGACACCTTCGTCTGGTGCGGGCTGCACACTAGGATAGCTGAAAATAACAAATATTTTGTTATTTTTCTGTACCAATATCAAAATATTATAATATAAATAATGTATTTGTATATTTTTATTTGTTTCGCTATAAGTTTTTTGTGTATTTTTTTTTGTTTCGTTATAAGTTTTGAACTGATTGTATTTGGACAATTTTAGTAAAGATCTTTTTTTCCAACTTTATAATAGCAAAGATAAATTATATAGTCAATAAAAAAAAACGATCACCTGACCAGGAAAAGAATCAGAATGTATTATTGACATTGAAATTAAATGCATAATTTAAGTTTGGAACCAGAACAACTAACACAAGTTTTTTACGAAAACTTGTTTACAAATAATGAACATTACCGCAATTACCTTAACAAAATCTTTGATAATTGAAATTGCACATACCACACAATCTGCTACTGCTAAAAATACTTTGATTTCATAATTATTTTTAGGTATGTTAATTTCACACAAATGTATACAAGCAAACTTAATGTTTTGACACAGTGTTCCCAACTCTAAAAAAATTTTCCCCCCAAAGCTTAAATCAAAAACCCCTAAAATCATGACAGTTACATGAAAATCCCCCTAAAAAAGTAATATTAAAACAAATATAAATAATAAATTAATATAATAATCAGTTAATAATAACCAATAATAATAATTAGTAAATAATAAAAAATGTTCTTTAATATTCATAACATACATAAATTACAATTTATACATTATTTAATATATTCAATATGAGTTCATTTTCTTCTGATTCTGGGTTTTTGAAATCATACATATTGATATTAAATAAACTTAACATTTTAGCGGATGGATTAAATGTTGTGCACGATCCACCATTTCGTTGCAATGTAAATCGGACCATCATCATACTCTGTAACATTTCAATAGATAGTCTATTCCGCAAGTTATTTTTGACAATATTATACACGGAGAACGCGCGTTCGACACTTGCATTTGAAATTGGAATCGTGACAAATGCCAGTCCAAATTTTGAAATATTTTCGAAACGTTTACAGCCAGCTGCATCACAATCATTATAGACTTCAAAATAAAAATCAGCTGAAGTAGAAGTGTTTTTCCACGTTTTATTACACAATTGTTGCCACTCAGACAGAAAAAAAAATGTAAGAAGTCAAGAAATCCCTAAAAATACCCCTAAAAATATATCACCCCTAAAAAAATCCCACCTCACTTATTTACCCCCTAAATTTGGGGGGAAAACCCCTAAGTTGGGAACCCTGTTTTGACACTTAGTTAAGCTAGTGTTCCCATCACCAAAAACAAAAGAAACGATTTTTTTTCTGTCTAGTGGTTTATAAAAATAAACGTCTCTTTTTAACAGACTCATAACGAGGAGAGGTGCGTAATTCGTACGAATCCTTATTTGTATGTTCGTTATTATAATATGAACCTACAGGATTGTATTGATCATTTTAATGATAACAGTTCTGTAAATGCGTAGGCATTTACAGAACTACTACCTACGTAAAACCTAATACTGACCGGCAAATTGCAAAAAACGTAAGAACATTTTGAATTTACGCGGGTTACCGTAGCAAATAAGTAAGTAAGCCTGAACTACATTAATGTGTAGATTTTAAGTTCTCTAGCTCTATCCAGGTCGAAGCTATGAAGGTTTGAAAATAAAACTATTAGAAATAGAAGAATTTCCCTTCTTTTCTTATTAATGTTCATAGAAATATAAACACAAATCATAAATATGGCTATTTTATTCATTACAACAGACTTGAATCACGTTATATTTTTAAAAATAAAATAAATAAGTACTATTTATAATATAATAAATATTATTTAACCCTTTTCTTGAAAAAAAGAAATATGTATTGAATTAAATTAGTTGTGTTAAATTCGTTTTTTTCTTTCATTCTCTTTTGAGGACAAATATTGAGGATTGAGAAAAATATATTTTTTTCATCACATCACATGTATCTGAGACACTCGAATAAAATAATCTCAACATGTTATAGCAGCTGTTTTCTTGCACCTAGCATTTTCTTCGCTTTAGTGCGGTGAAAATTTGTGTTTCGCTCGGCAGCAAAGTTTTCCGGCGTGTCGTACCTTTAAAACCTTCACTACGCTCAGGTTTCTTTACTGAACCATTCGCTACGCTCGTCGTTTAATCTCTAGTATCCTTTGCTTGCTCTGGTTTCAATACAAGTAGTCGCGCCAAACCTTGCAGCCTTGCATAACAAATAACTATTTTATGAGACTGAAAGGATTTGTAAAAATATCTCAAGTAGTTACACCACGTCACAATTTTATTCATAACAGCAAATACGTTGATCGAAGAGCACATAAGATACTAAATAATATATTTATGGGCAAAAAATGGGTCCCATTGGAATGTGGCTGTTTTTATAACTGTAGAAAATAAGTCAAATACACGTACTTAAAATTTTGCATGCCTGGAAGAACCCTACATTTATTTACTTTTATGAAACTTAAAGTACACTATAATCAAGGCCATGGACGTAAAGACCTACATACCTGTTTAAATATGGTTGATCATCTTCCATTATGTTTAATGGCGTGTTATTTTATTTTTTCTAAGACAATTTAAACTTGACTTGAATAGATCCACTAATAAAAAAGTTTAATAGAATCTACTTGATAAACATTTTGATTCGTCACACAATTTAATAACTCCAGTTATTTAATGTTCCCATGTGTGCGGTTATCTATCGACTCGGTAGAGCAATAGCGAAGACAGAGATAAGTAATATTGTTTATTTGTACTTATAGGTAGACTGATATGGCATCGAGGTTCGACACTTCTTGATAATACAATTGGTTTCTGTGAGATTGAGAACATATTCCTGTTGGCGTAACGAGTCATAATATAATCAGCTAGTCAATTTCATTTAGAGGTTTAGAGCATAAGCGCGGTCTACTGGCGACATAAGACACTTATTATGTTCTTATTTCCTTAGAATAGGTACACGTGTAGTACTTTTATGAAATTTAAATTTCCCAGATTCTGACATCCAAGAAATTCGAGATCCTTTTCTCAATCCGTCTTTATTTACTTTTTCTTATGTTTTTTTTTAATTCGTTAAGAGGGCTTCCATACTACAAACCTGATTTGTTGCCGTTTTAAATAGGTACGAAAAAATGATTGCAATACTATGAAACACTAAATGCAAAATATGACTCAATTGAAACTAGACTCTATATTTCACCCATAGGGTAATGATGGTAGATTACCATTTTGCGGGTCAGATCTACTACTCTGTACAGCAGGCAGGTCAAGTTGAGAGTAAAAGTTACACAGTGCGTCGTTCGAGTTCGAATTACATAAATAATAGTTTATAGAGACCAAATAATCATCGATTTAAGACCCTAACAGTTAGAATAAATACGTCGATCTGCTCTGAGGACGTTCCTCTTCTACAAAGAGTATAGTAAGTATTAACCTCTCTTCCATCTAGTTCAATATCTGGCCTTTCCAAACAAAACTATTAAAAATAATGTTTGCCCAAAAAAGCATGATACTGGCATATTGTAAATAGGCACTTGGTGATGTTAAACCCTTATATAGGTACACAGTGTCTCTGACGTCAGGTAAATACTATACTCTTTGTCTCTGTCTGCACGTAGAAAACTAGGTTTTGTCCGTAGCGAGCTAAAAAGCTCAATGAAAAAATACACAAAAGTGCCAACTTTCATAGTGATCGGTTAAACTATGTTGGAGTTTAACAATCTCATTTCTCCTTAAATATTTATTTTATTCTGTTTATTAGTATTTGTTTTTATAGCGGCAACAGAAATACCTACATCATCTGTGAAATTTTCAACTGACTAACTATCACGGTTCATGAGATACAGCCTGGTGACAGACGGACAGACATACGGACGGACGGACAGCGGAGTCTTAGCAATGCCCGTTTTTAATTAGGGTCCCGTTTCACCCTTTGGGTAGGTACGGAACCATCAAAAAGGAGTGTTTTGTTTTTTTAACATTAGAACGTTTCTTTATTTCGATAATAAATACAAAGCTATGTAAGTTTAGTTTTATTTACCACTAGCTGACCCGACAGACGTTGTCCTGTCTTAACTATGATACCTACCTTACCTACCCTACCTACCCTACCTACCTACCCTACCTATCCTACCTATCCTACCTATCCTACCTACCCTACCTACCCTACCTACCCTACCTACCCTACCTACCCTACCTACCCTACCTACCCTACCTACCCTACCTACCCTACCTACCCTACCTACCCTACCTACCCTACCTACCCTACCTACCCTACCTACCCTACCTACCCTACCTACCCTACCTACCCTACCTACCCTACCTACCCTACCTACCCTACCTACCCTACCTACCCTACCTACCCTACCTACCCTACCTACCCTACCTACCCTACCTACCCTACCTACCCTACCTACCCTACCTACCCTACCTACCCTACCTACCCTACCTACCCTACCTACCCTACCTACCCTACCTACCCTACCTACCCTACCTACCCTACCTACCCTACCTACCCTACCTACCCTACCTACCCTACCTACCCTACCTACCCTACCTACCCTACCTACCCTACCTACCCTACCTACCCTACCTACCCTACCTACCCTACCTACCCTACCTACCCTACCTACCCTACCTACCCTACCTACCCTACCTACCCTACCTACCCTACCTACCCTACCTACCCTACCTACCCTACCTACCCTACCTACCCTACCTACCCTACCTACCCTACCTACCCTACCTACCCTACCTACCCTACCTACCCTACCTACCCTACCTACCCTACCTACCCTACCTACCCTACCTACCCTACCTACCCTACCTACCCTACCTACCCTACCTACCCTACCTACCCTACCTACCCTACCTACCCTACCTACCCTACCTACCCTACCTACCCTACCTACCCTACCTACCCTACCTACCCTACCTACCCTACCTACCCTACCTACCCTACCTACCCTACCTACCCTACCTACCCTACCTACCCTACCTACCCTACCTACCCTACCTACCCTACCTACCCTACCTACCCTACCTACCCTACCTACCCTACCTACCCTACCTACCCTACCTACCCTACCTACCCTACCTACCCTACCTACCCTACCTACCCTACCTACCCTACCTACCCTACCTACCCTACCTACCCTACCTACCCTAGCAAAAATGTGCAATAAAAATATTTTTCTCATACAAACTTTGCCACCCCTTGTAACCCTTTTAGGGGTTGAATTTCCAAAAAATAATGCCTATGTCCTTCTCATGAATGCAAACTATCTACATACCAAATTTCAGCAAAATCGGTTGGGTGGTTTAGGCGTGAAAAGGTAACAGACAGACAGACAGACAGAGTTACTTTCGCATTTATAATATTATAGTGTGGATTTACATAAAATAAATAATGACTGTCGTTACTAGAATATTATGCTCTAAATAGAGTAGGTAGGTTTTAATTACAATGATGGCAACATTTTTATCTCTAACGTCATTCGTTTGTTGACACGTCACATAACAACAACAGCTGCCGTTGGTAAAATAAATTGACATACCTACCCTACCTACCCTACCTACCCTACCTACCCTACCTACCCTACCTACCCTACCTACCCTACCTACCCTACCTACCCTACCTACCCTACCTACCCTACCTACCCTACCTACCCTACCTACCCTACCTACCCTACCTACCCTACCTACCCTACCTACCCTACCTACCCTACCTACCCTACCTACCCTACCTACCCTACCTACCCTACCTACCCTACCTACCCTACCTACCCTACCTACCCTACCTACCCTACCTACCCTACCTACCCTACCTACCCTACCTACCCTACCTACCCTACCTACCCTACCTACCCTACCTACCCTACCTACCCTACCTACCCTACCTACCCTACCTACCCTACCTACCCTACCTACCCTACCTACCCTACCTACCCTAGCAAAAATGTGCAATAAAAATATTTTTCTCATACAAACTTTGCCACCCCTTGTAACCCTTTTAGGGGTTGAATTTCCAAAAAATAATGCCTATGTCCTTCTCATGAATGCAAACTATCTACATACCAAATTTCAGCAAAATCGGTTGGGTGGTTTAGGCGTGAAAAGGTAACAGACAGACAGACAGACAGAGTTACTTTCGCATTTATAATATTATAGTGTGGATTTACATAAAATAAATAATGACTGTCGTTACTAGAATATTATGCTCTAAATAGAGTAGGTAGGTTTTAATTACAATGATGGCAACATTTTTATCTCTAACGTCATTCGTTTGTTGACACGTCACATAACAACAACAGCTGCCGTTGGTAAAATAAATTGACATACAAGTAATTTTTTAAAATTATCACATAACTCATAACTGAGATTACAACAATATTACAACATGGATGTAAGTACTTTTACACTTATGATTATTGTTTGAAAAAGTTTAAAAACAGCTGTTTTAATTCATAACCTGATTTTAGGAGAGCAATATTCCAATAGACATTAACATTGGGAAGTTACAAGATTGGTTGGTAAGTCGTCGTCATGTGAACAAGGAATGGCAGAAGACCGTGCCAGCTGTGAGGGAGAAAATCAACAATGCGTTGCAGGACATGCCCAAACACGACGACATTGCTAGCTTGTTGTCTGGCAGTTATATCAACTATTTCCATTGCCTGAAGATTGTTGACATATTGAAAGAGACTGAGGCAGACAGTAAGAACCTTTTTGGAAGGTGAGTTCTTGTTCGTTTTTTTTTCGAATCTTAGTTTATGGTGATTGTTATTAGCTATTGCTTTCTTACTAATTTGAATTAATTTTAAAGTGTTATTATGAAACATTCTAATTAGATTCTTTTATTATTAGTGATGCTGTGGCTTTTAAAACTTACTGCCAACATTTTGAACTCTATCTGGGCTTAATGAATAAAACCATTCCCGGTACAAGATCAATAGTTTATTCACACTTGCATTAACTTATCTAATATATATCTCCATTTCATTCTAGGTATGGATCACAAAGGATGAAAGACTGGCAAGACATAGCCCGTACCTATGAGAAAGAGAACCTGTACTTGGCAGAGGCGGCGCAGATCTTGGTCAGGAACATTAACTATGAGATCCCGGGCTTGAAAAAACAAATCACTAAAGAAGACCAGTTGCAAGTTGTTAGTATGACTTATATTTTGTCAAGTTTTGCTTAAAAAAAGAATGTCAAATCTATTTTTTTTAACTTTAAAAGAAAGACACTTTTGAAGGTAAAAAATAGAGCTCCAATTTTTTCACTTATTTGAAATTAGTGAAAAATTGGAGTTGCCAATTTGAAACAAGTGATGTGACTCTTAACTATGAATTAATGGGGCAATTTTAAATACATTATTATTATATGTAAATGAATTCGATCAGTTCTTATTCAAATATTCAACAGGTGGGCCCTACCACCACCTCTTAATGGAGTATTATTTTAATATAATATTACTTCACAGTGGGCGGTAATTATATTATTATATCCCAGTAGGAAAGAGATGGAGCTATACATCCTGCATAGCTCCATCTCATTCTCACACTGAAGTAATATTGAAATAATACTGCTGTAACAGGTGGTGGTTCAGGTCCTCATATTTAAATTTATCTACAATCCAACTGACAAGTTTTCTTTTTAAGGAATATGAGAAGAAGCACACAGATTTCCTGAAGAATGAAGCGTCAAGCAAGTCAGAATTCTTGACTCTTTGCAAACAGCTCGGCATTCAGGGTGACAAGATCAAAAGAGAACTGGTGGATAGGCTTCAGGAACTGCCTGATATTTATGACAAGGTAAGCCTTCACCATACAGGAATTAAATAATATGTGAAGATATAATTGTGAAATTGCATTTAACCTTTTAACCGCCCGACTAAGTATCAGTTGTCGTGCCCCCAGCGCCCAACACATAAAAAAAAAAACTTTTATTTCAGACGAATATGGTCTTGCAATTACATAAACAACGAAATCTGAACATAGATTCTCAGTCGTATAAACATGACTCAGGCGGCACGGGCACGACAACATTTGTCGTATTAATCCGACTGGGGCGGTTAAAGGGTTAATGCTAATAAGTATTCCATTTGATTCTAAAACATCTGTGACGTCACGATGTTGTATTTTATACAAATGACATACAAATTCTGCATTTTGATTGTTCATAAAAAGTAACATTATTGACTACCCTTTTAAATACCCAATTCGCTACATTTATTTTTATATATAACTAGCTTTTGCCCGCGACTTCGTCCGCGTGGAATAGTGACTTCCGGCAGAAAAGTTTAGATAGCTGTGCCCTCGACTCCGTCAGCGTGTATCTCCTTGTGTGTTATTAAGTTAATGTATTGGTAATATTGTTTAGATCACGTTCACATGAGGCTTAAGTACCTATAGAACGAAAATAATTCAGCGCAAAGCTTCCGGGTAAACTATATTGAAAGTTGACCCGTCCGGCACGTGAACATAAAGATTTCTAGCACTGCTAACACGGGAAAGAGCAACGTATAACTGACCATGCGAGAAACAACTGACACCGAGATCTACTCCGGCAACACGAAAAGTCTGCCCTTGAGCCTTATTAATTGTCATTGCATAACACACCGATACTGGGAATTGCGTCCTTTTAAATTGGAATGGAAAATGATTTGGTATTATGGGTATTCTGGGAATAAAGACGGTTTCTCCTGCACCGCAACCTGTTAAAATTTGAGCCTCGATTATATTTTGTTGCAACTGGGTTACTTTTAGTCGAGTTCCATTGCAAAGTTGTGGTGGTCTTAAATTTCGGAGCAGAATAATCGGAATGCCAATTTTTAAACTAATTTCATGAGAAGGAAGTCCGGGCATATTTAAAGAATTTAAAAATTCTATCGGGTAATTAGTGGCTTCTTGTTCATCGACCATTCTATTTATTGATCTATAAACTTTGCTTTCCCCCTGTATATTCGACAGTATTTTGTTATTAATCTCAGATGCCTGGTCATTGCGAGGAGTTAAAATAGATCTTTCGCATAGCCAAGAATTGTCCCTATTTAATATATTTGTTACGTCACCGTAGACCGACGATATAAGATGTGGTTGAGATTGCACTACACAACATAATTCAGGCGTCAGAATAAGTTTTCCTTGGTGTAGTTGTGGATAGGTACCTTCACCAATCTTTAATAATGTATCAGAAAATTGACTATCATCCGGGTTATCTCCAGTTCTCACTCGCATGTTTATAGTCAAATGCACCGACTGTATATCACGCCACAAATAAGAGCTTTTCAGGCAAGCCCTAACCTCATCAGCTCGGGTTCCCCGTGGTATTACCGGTAAGGTTTGTCGGAAATCACCACAAAATAAAACCGTGATACCGCCCATTGGTCGATCATTTTGTCTTATATCCCTTAAAGTTCTGTCTACCGCTTCTACTCCTTTTCGATGGGCCATCGTACATTCATCCCATATGATTAAATTACACTCGCGTAATACCTTAGCTTTGTCGCTATTTCTTGAAATACTACAGGTTGGACTTTCCGTGCGATCTAAATCAATTGGTATTTTAAACATACTGTGAGCAGTTTTACCTCCTGGTAGCAATGTTGCAGCTATCCCTGATGAAGCTACGGCAAGAGCAATTTTACGCTGGTTTCGAACATAAGCCAATATTAATTTAGTCAAAAAGGTTTTCCCAGTTCCTCCAGGTGCATCTAAAAACCATATTGTTCCCAAATTATTTTGAACACTTTCGCACACGCGATCATAAACTGAACGTTGTTCTGCAGTCATCATTGGGATACCGTTTTCTAATGTTGTCAGCAGTTCCATTAAGTTGTAACCAATCTCTGCGGAATATTCCCTATTAGTTACCTCTCCGACTGAGGTTGGTGTTGGCAAACCATATTCACAGAGTGATTTACCGCCTACTGCTGTTAAGTCATCCTGAAGAGCTAATAAGCACTGATTTATGGCAAGATCACGGAAATTATCATTAGTTGTGCCTTCATCATTGTGAGATATATTTCTAAGAAAGTCTTCTGCAAATTTTTCTTTATATTTTTCCCATAATTGTACAGCATCTGACAAATTACAAAATGTGAGTAATGTTACAAATAAATGGCGTAACCGTCGTGGATTATCACTAACACAGGATTCTGCTAAAGCGTCATCCCAATGCTGATCATTTTCAAGCAAATGACGCGCTTGGCAAGCTGCATGATAAGTGGGATAAACAACATCGTCTACTTTTCTCAAATCTATAAATAAGGTTGGTCCTCGCACGGTATGTAATAATAATCGCAAATAGAAACACTCAGCGTTGTTAGGATGAACGGTGTACACTCTACCAAGAACATGTTCTTTGAAAATACCTGACTCGCCATCTACAGGCCTGCCACGGCGTCTTCGATTAAAGACACCTCGTTGCTTATCGTAGGTATAATACGATGGAACTTCCTCATACAAAAGAGATTTTGCAAAATCATCAGTTTGGCAAAGTCGAAAGAATGCTAATAATGTTGTTTGTCTAGGGTTCTCTAACCGTTCTGTGACATTTTCGGCGTTGAAATATATACGTTGACCGCCTTCAAGATGAACATCCAGATGAGTCACAGGTGGATATCTTTCGTGAATGTTGAAACTTAAGATCCGCCACACAGCTTCTGAAGAACTTATATATCTGCCTGACTGAAATCTTGTAACTTCATCATGTTCATTTCTCAAAGCAAATGTAGCTTGGTCACTGCCCTTATTAATGTACTTACAAATATATTTTATTGACTCTACACTGTTACACATTTCAACATTTATGTGAGCTTGAAATGCTCTGGACAACACAGGCGAATACGGAACGACCCACCTATTATCTAAAGTAACCTGTTGTCCAGACACTCGTTTTTCAACAGTAAAACCACCATTGTCTCTTGAACGGCGACGATATAATGGGTATCCATCATGTCCTGTTACAGTTTCATCCACTAAGGCTTTTGGATATCTTTTAGTGCACCGACCGTCTTGCATGCAAGGAGAATTCCCGTTATATGCACCACATGGACCATGTATCATATGAGTTTTAACAATGTCGTATAACACGGGATCTGCAATCGGACTTGGAATTTCAGCACTGATTAAACTGTCTACATCATTAGGTCGAACCTTATCTTTTAACCAAAGCAGGATATGTGCGTGAGGTAAGCCGCGTTTTTGCCATTCAACACTATACATATAACACAATACTTCTCCAAAAATGTTATCTTTGGTAAGTAGATTTATCATTGATTTTAATTTTAAATGAAAAACTCTTGCGATGATATGATGGCGGTCATGCGGTGCTTGACCCTCAAGAAGCTCCCGAGTGATTTTATCCCACTTAGGATTGGTAGTTACCGTAATAAATAAGTCGGGACGTCCATATTTTCTTACGTAACAAAAAGCATCTTGAGTACGTTCGTGCATGTAGCGTGGACCACCAGTAAAAGAAGAGGGCAAAACAACTAAACGGCCCATATTCACCGTATCATTATCTTGCTGCATGGCGTCGCGAAGGTGCACGTATTCTTCAGCGCGCAGCTGCCTTTGATTAGATCGTATATAAACTAATCTTTCGGTTTCAATTTTTGCGTACATGTCTACAATAAACTGATTAAATAAGCCACGAAAACGTTGAAAGTATACAAACCTATTCCGTCTTACTTGCAAGTGGTAACAATAAAATTGAAGGCATGAAATCTTTTTATTATAATTAGGTGCGCCTGTACGCGGATCAGTTTGGTATAAAGCAAAATTATAACCATCTTCCCCTCGACAGTATATCAAAGGATATTGCAAACTGTCGTAAGCCCTGTGGGTTTCGTAAATACGTTGCAAACGATTGTCTCTGGAACGGATAACGATATCACGCCTGTCACATTCCTGGTCGACCAATACCACAGCAACTTCATTCGTGGATGGAGCATTATAACGTCCAGGGTGTTCCTGAGTTGGACGCCTATCGGCATTTATAACAATTTTATAATTGTTATCATCATCTCGAGGAAGAGCTTCTAATGCCGATTTAAAACTGCATACAAACGAATTAACCTGATGCAACATGTTCTGAAGTTGTGAAATGAGTTAAGTATTTAAATTCGGGAAATATTGATTTCTTATATTCGACTGTTCGTTGTAGTTGAGCACCAAAGGATGTCATTTGAAACGCACTATTATAAGTGCGAATATTGTCTAAAAACTGTTTAGATTGCACATGTTCCCCTAAAAGTAGTGATTTCAAAGGTTCCGGTGGGTCTTCGAATGAAGGCAAATTTATTTTACCTCCAGAACAACAGAAACCAATGTAAACTAATAATATATTTAAACACTACCAAAACCTCTAATACCTATTTCATAAAATAACAACAAAACAAATCTAAAAATAAACTATTCAAAGACTAAAATTCGCGCTGATAAGCACGGTTTGTAAATAACAATTATTGTCTGTCAATAAGGTCGAACAGTCTGAACGTCTATTCGCATCAACAGCCAAATATTGTATGAAGTTCCCGCGTCAAGTATAGGGGAAGGCCTTCCCCGTTTCCCTATAACCAAACGCAACTGACAATTATCTGTCAAGGTACGGATTAGGAGATGGGCGGGTAATATAACCCTATACTATCAGCCTAGGATAATTATTGTAGTAAAAGACTCACCCAGTCGCACCAACACAAGATATGAGCGCCGACAGTCAAACTGTCGGCGGCGGCGCGCCGACTTTTCGAAGTCGACGGCGGCGGCGTCGGCGGCGTGACCTTCACATTACTTCTAACTGAAGAATCCAACTAGCTTCTTACCTTCATTTAAGAAAAGAAATGAACAATAATTTACGTATAATTAAGATTTATTATAATTTTGACGTGACTAATTAACACACTATTCGTTGTCGTAACACTATTCGTTTTCTTCCATCAATATTAATAACTAATTGACCAAAATAAATCCAACAAAAACTGTGTTTGTTTGTTGATAACTTGGATATGATAATATAGAAGTAGTAATGTCAAAGAGTTTTGTTTTATAAACGTCTACGTCTTTTTTTTTTTTTTTTAAGGATGGGAAATCATCCAATGACTGCTCCCGCTCTGGGTGGAGCGGAAGGGAGTGTCAGACTCTTACTGACTAAAACCCATCCATGTTCCTTCCGTAGGCCTTTATGTTCCGGGGTAGCGGTAACCCTTTCGGACAATCCCGCTTACCCGGCAGGCTTGGCCCTGAGGGGCCCCTTCATATGCTGACATCTCTTTGAGGCGCGCGTGGAACATATACGCGCCGTCCGGCACGGGTCTGGTGCTGATCGGACGGTGAGTCACCCATTACTCACCGCCCGCAGGCCCGCGCCTACGGTGGCCGGGAGTCGTCACGTGGCTCCCGACGCCCGGAGCGTCTCCCGCGGCGGCTGGGACGGGAGGACCTTTCTCTCTCCCATCCCGCCACCTCCTTCGCGAGCATAACTTTTTCGCAGAAGGAGGTGACTGCCTCCCACTCCCTCTCGCCCCGGACCATGGCTTGCACCAGGGCCGGGCGCGAGAGGTCGCCGCCGCCGATCGCCTCTACGAGGACACGGCGGTGCTCCGCCCAAGCGGGGCAGGTTTGCACCGTGTGCTCTACCGTGTCCTCTGGGCGATCCTCGCAGTGGTGACACCCGGGCGTTTCCTCCCGCCTGATGATGTGCAGGAACCTCCCAAAACATCCATGTCCGGTGAGGACCTGCGTCAGGCGGAAGGTGAGGGCGCCGTGACGCCTCTCTAGCCACTCCTCAAAGAGGGGCCTTACCGCCACTATCGTGGCGTGCCCTGCGCTGGGTTGCGACAGTCGCTGCTTCCAGGCCACCATGAGATCGCGCCGGAGGTCCGTCCGCTCCGCCGCAATTTGCTGCGGAAACGGAGTTTCCCCCCGGCTTAGTACCTCCGCGCGCCAGTCGAACAGGCGCGCGAGGACTATGGCCTCCAGATCCCACGGCGGCAGTCCGGCAAGGAGGCTTGCCGCCTCGCCCGAGATCGTGCGGTACCCCCGGATTAGCCGAATGGCTACCACCTTTTGGGGCGCGTTCAGATAGTGCGCGGCTCGTCGCCGCAATGAACGCGCCCACACCGGGGCCCCGTATAGGGCCATGGACCGCACGACTCCCGCGTAAAGCCTCCGGCAGGAGGCGTTTGGCCCCCTCAAATTGGGAAACGTCTACGTCTAATGCCGCCATTTTGTCAACATTCACACAGTCGTGCGTTCGATTCGGTCCGCGTGTTTGGTTACACTGACCGAGCTCGGGCTCGCTCGGCGCGCCGTCGCCTAGGGTCGGCGGCGGCGGCGCGGGGGGAATCACGGCGGCGGCGGCGCGCCGGCGCAGCGCTCATGTCTAACACACACACACACACACACACACGTATACTACGTTAAGTACTTGCTTGGTCTAATCTGGGCCTTTACTTAACTTAAACCTTAATACTCGCTGTCTTGCAACAGCCTACTCGGACATAACCTCATGGTATAAACCAAACCGCCTAGCCTAACTGCCCTGGGCCAGGACGTCCGTATTCTATAGCGGTTCAAAACCAACTGCCCCGCCTGATTGCATCAGTCTCTCAAATTCCTCAAAAACACCACGCTTATCGCATGTTCCCACACTTAAACCAAGAATTGTACAAAAAACTGCCATAAACCGTTTATGGCAGTTTTTTTTTCACTATTCTTCTATTGTTCCAAGGGTGCCTTGGGTTTCGACTGGGCTCAAGTTATGGTAACCAGATGTGATACTACCGCGTTTTTTTTTTTTTTTGGAAATGGCATCTCGCAGTTCAACCAAAGGGTTGTCTACTGCTTAACCGGGCTTGCCTGTGGCTGCCACAAAAGAATTGTAGCCTCCAGCCAGGGCTTAATAAAAACTAAAGCTAACTTACAAAACTAAGCGACTACACGCTAAGGGCACCCCCTGCGGGGTTCGGACCTCGGCTTAGGGCGTCGCTGGGGGGGGACAGCAAGGGACAGCTGGATCGGGGGTTTTTAAAACTACTGGCTCAGCGGCAACGCGGGCTGGCTCGAGCAAGGGTCGGGGGGATGAGAGCGGACAGGGTCGTTGCGACGGGCCTCGACGGCGAGGGCGGAACGACGGAAATTTGTGTCTGTATGCTGATCTAACAGTGCTAGTAGCCGGGCTGCTCTCCTGGAGGAGAGTGGTGGCATCGTCGGGGGCAACGAGGGTATGCCGTGGACGGCGAACCTTACTGATACGGGACGGGGTGTATCGGGAGGCGGCCGCAATCAGGGGATTGCGATGCTTTATGGCAGTGTCAAAGAAACGCTTCGAGAGGCGTTTCATGAACTGCTGAACTGTGGGGAGTTTAAAATCTACATGAAGGTCCATGTTACGGACGTAAAAGGGAGCTCCTGAGACCCTACGGAGGAACCGGTTTTGAAGTGTCTGCATTCGATGCAGATACTTGGGTTTGGCGTGCGCGAAGACGACGCAAGCGTATGTCATAATGGGACGGATTACAGCCTTATAGAGACGCAGTTTGCACCGGAGTGACAATTTGCTGCGTTCTGTAAGCATGAATTGGAGCCTACCGAGAGCGAAAGCGGCCCGCGAACGGACCTGCTTTATGTGCTCTGCGAAACTGAGGTGCTGGTCGAGAGTGACACCCAGGTACTTGGCATGCTTCGCCCAAGGGATCGGCTTGCCGTACATGGTGATCGGATTAGGGGGGTTGGGGGGGGCCCTACGAATTCTCCTAAAGAGAACAGCCTGGCTTTTATCGGGGTTGACCTCGATTCTCCATTTCCGGAACCAAGCGCCGAGGACGTTGGCCGAGGTCTGGAGAGTCTGAGCTATAGCTGGCGGACTGGTCCCCGTGTAGTAAATGGCCGTGTCATCGGCGAATAACGCCAATTGGGCCTTTTTACTCTTAGGGATGTCGCTAGTGAACAGGGTAAAGATTAGGGGGGAGAGAACGGAGCCCTGGGGGACTCCGGCGCGAATCGGGTGGGGGGCGGAGAGAGCGCCCTCGATGCGGTAGCGGAAGGTGCGGTTCGACAAAAAGTCCCGTAAGATGAGCACGAGACGGTCGGGCACGCCGAGTTGGTATAGCTTATATATTAAGCCATTGTGCCAGACTTTGTCGAAAGCCTTCGCTATGTCGAAGAACAGGGCGCCAGTCATAGCGCCACGCTGGAAGCCGGCACTGATGTGCTCGACTATGCGGTGCGCTTGCTGGACGCACGAGTGTTGGGTACGGAACCCGAACTGCTCGTCCGGAATCAGGCTCTTCGCCTCGGCATAGTCCTTGAGACGCTTATAAATAAGCCTCTCGTAGATTTTGCCGAGCACGTTGAGCAGACTGATGGGGCGATAGCTGGTGGGGTCTGATTTGGGTTTGCCGGGTTTGGGGATACCTATAACAGAGGCCTCTTTCCAGGCTTGTGGGAACATGTTATTACTCATGGCGCCATTGAAGATGGCGGTCATGAGCATGATCAGTTGGGCGGGGAAGAGTTTAAATACCCTATTGGTAATTCCATCTGAGCCGGGGGCTTTACGAGCCTGAAGACCCTTGATGATGTCTTGCACCTCGTCAGGGGTGACGGGGGGCAGAGGATCATCAGGGTCTTCGACGGGCGGGAGAGAGGCTCTACGTTCGACCTCGGCGTCGACTTTGGCGAGGTGCTTTGGGTCGACCGGAAGGGAACTGGGGGAGCATTGGGACTCGAGACTGTCGGCTAGGAGCTCGGCTTTTTCAGAGCTATCGAAAGCGATGCTCTTGTCGGGACGGATGAGTGGAGGGGTGGAAGATTCTTCGGGAGCGCGAAGCTTCCTCTGAAGGTTCCAGAAGGCATGGTGATTGGGCTCAAGTTCACCGAGTAACTTGTCCCAGTTGTCCGAACGAGCTTCCGCAATGCGTTTCTTTACAGCACGCTGTAAATTGCGCATGTGGGCTTTGTTCGCATCGCAGGGGAAGGAGTCGTAGGCACGGATGGCTGCGTTCTTCTCGGTTATCAGCTCACGTACGTCAGCGGGTAGTTTCCAGCGGTGGTCTTCCACCACCGGGACTTCCCGTGAGCAATCCGTCAAAACGGATTGCACGTGTTCTGTAAACGAGGCGATCGCGCCGGTAGTGTCATCGACAGAGACAATGAGGTCAGGAATGGATTCCAGCTGAGGTGACAGAGTGTCGGATTTAAGCTTTTCGCTTACTTTCCTCCAGTCGGTCACCAACTGGGTGCGGGGCGGGTGGTCAGGGTCAAACGGACCCCCCGTGTAGGGGGTGAGGTGCATGACGACGGGACGGTGGTCAGAGTTAAGCTCTTGTAGCGCCTCTAAAGATTGCAAACGAAGGTTCACATTCTTGAGGAGCGCTATGTCGAGGACATCGGGAGTTTGGTTAGGGTCGCCGGGATAGTGGGTGGCAGTCATCGGAGCGATGACGTCAAAGTTAAGGGAGGCCCCTAAGTTGAACAGTAATCTGCCTCTGGTAGAAGTGAGATTACTGTTCCAGGCGGGATGTTTGGCATTGAGGTCGCCCGCCAGGATGACGGAGTCGCTCAAGCCGAAGAGGAGTGAGAGGTCGGCGGCGATGGATGGATGATCCTCGCTACCGTTGGTCGGTGGGAAATATCCGGAGATGATGGTGATCGGTTGATGACCGGTCATGGCGAGCCGACAGAGAGAGATCTCCAAGTGAGAGAGGAGAGGGGGGGGATCTAGCGGGATGCAATGGAGAGTCCTTCTGAAATAGATGAGGGTTCCGCCCTTGTGACAGCGTGACCGATCATTGCGAACTATGCGATAGTTGGCGATGTTCGGGTTGCGTATATGGGGCTTCAGAAAGGTCTCCTGAACTAATAGGACGTCAAGCTGATGGTCGCGGAGGAAGGCGGCGATCTCATCGCGTTGACTTTTAACGCCGTTAGCGTTAAAGAAACCTAACTTGAGGGACCGGGGCTTTGTACATCTAGCACCTTTTGTAATATCCATAATTGATATTTAAAAGGTGAGGTTGGAGATGGCGCGCAGTACCCCGGGGTAGCTGTGGTATGCCATGAGGATTTTGATAGGGTCGCCCTTGGCGGCGTAGACCTGATCGGCCATCGCGATCGCCTCCGGGGTTTCGAACACTTGGTTCATAACCGCGAGGGTGTGGACGAGGATCTCCGTCGTGGTGGGCTTGATACCTGCTGGAGAAAGGGAAGGGACCTTTTTCGGGGCTGCCGAGGCAGGCTTCGAGGGGGCGGCGGGTGGAGTTGCCAAAAGGGCTACGGGGGAGGGGGTTGGCCCAGGGTTAACGGTAACCTTGGGCGCGGGGTTGGTAGCAGGGGGCTGAGAGATGGGGGCCGCGGTGACTGGAGCGTCGCTGCGGAGTAGGTTGGCCCAGGGCATGGGTCGTTGGGGGCTGAGTCGCACTGGTAACTGCGCTGAGGGCACTTTGAAGGTAGCCGAGGGGCTTTCCCTCTTCAGGCGATCGCTAGCGCGCTTCGCCAGTTTGGGGGAGGAAGCCTTGGGGGCTTTCGGGCAGCCACGGTAGTTAGCTGGGTGGCCAGATTGGCCACACAGTACGCAGCTCGGGGGTTCGGTGCATAGAGCCCGATCCTTGGGGCGGGGACAGTCCGCTGTGCCATGGTCACCCAGACACTTGACGCACCTGGGTGTGGCGTAGCAATTGGACTGCGCGTGGCCATATAATTGGCAGCGATGGCACTGGCCAATTATGTTGGAGCGGCGGGGTTTCTCAATAGAGATCCCCGATAGTGAGCAGACCGACTTGATCTTGAAGATCGGGTGGTGCCCTTCTACAGGGTCACACACCACGAGGACCATGTCGTAAGCGTGCCCGCGACGCGCCTTGTGAAGGCGGTGCACCGCTGAGACGGAGATGCCTTGGGCAGAGAGGTCATCTTTGATGTCAGCCGAAGGGATCTCCTTCGGGACTCGGCGGATGACTACGCGAGTCGGTGTCTCTTCAGGGAGGGCGTAGGTATGGAACGAGTAGTTCCTAGTACGCAGCATAGCGGTGAGCTCCCTGTAGTCCGCGGACGAGGGAACGGACACCTTGATGCCCTGTTGGGTCGAAGTGGCGCTGGTGTACTGGATCTTACGATCCACGCACATCTTGGACACTTCGGTCCATTTGGCCTTGTCTTGAATATAGACCGGAGGCGGGGGCTTTTGCTTCTTTCCAGAAGCGGAAGCGGGTTTCGCCTTGTTACCGCAGGGGCGGGGAGCCTGAGAAGGGGCAGGGGTGGGGGAGGAAGAGGCCGCTACGGCCTTTTTAGCCTTGCTGGCCTGGGACGAAGCCCCTTTCTTCCTCTTCCCTCCTTTTCCGACGACCTCGTAGTCGTCTTCCGAGGATGAGGAAGAGGCAGAGAGGGGGCCATCGTCGTCCGAGATCGGAGCGGACGTGTCCATGCTCTCCGGTAGAGCTTGGACTGGGGTGGTGGGGGCAGCCTTTGTTATTACCGGGACAATAGAGCCCGGTGCAGCTGCGGACGGAACAATAGTAGCGGCCGAGACAATGGGTCTCGCGCTAATTGGGTTCGCGGAAGCGGGCTCAATTGTCGGTAAGGACAATGGAATTCCCGTAAGCGGCATTGAGCTTGCCGCTTGAATAAGACCTTGATCGGCCGGCGGGGGCGATAGTGGGCTGTCGAGAGCGTCGCTGAAGTCAGCGACTGACGACGACGGAACGGAGGAACGGCCGTGCAAGGCGCGTCCCGAATGATGGGCCACGAAGCTCGGGTCCGTGAGCAGATCCGAGATGAGGTAGTTGACCCATCTCGGGTCGACCGACTTTGACATTGTCGGTGGGGAACCTAAAACCTTTAGAATGCGAAACACATAGTCTGCGCAACCTATCGGCCCTAAAACCTAACAACCTAATTCCCCGGGTGGATAGGCCCGGGGATGTGTAGCCTCCCTGTCGGGTGTAGACAGGGAGGTGTGTACCTATGGTGAGCCCTAAGCTTGTAATCCGTTCGCCAATCTTATTGTGCGAACGGGCCCTGACCGGGTCTAGTGCGAAGGGGTAGACACTCCCAACCGACACTAGGTGTGTAGCTGTGGACGAAGTCAGAAACTAGAGTTGACTAGGAGATCCCCCAAGGCCAAACTTCTAGCTCTCGGCTCCAATTGACTGCCTCACCCTGAAGGGGATCGGCGGGTGTGATTGGGTCAACACCCCACTCGGCTTCGTTGACACCGTGAGGTTTCAACCGAGGACCACGAAACTGTGGTTTTACCCAGAGGGGGCCAAGACCGACGATAACGTTTTGACACAATTTCTGTTAAGAAATAGCGACTGTAACTACCTCCTTGAAAAAGGCAGTAGTATACAGGAAACACTTGTAGTCGATGACTACGAAACTGGCGTCGACAGGAACGTCGACCGGAACACACTAGCGGCGAGACAGGGTGCGGCGAGCAGGTAGCGGAGAGCAGGTAGCGCGCGGCACGTCCGTCCGGGGCGAGCGTCGGGCAGCGAGTGGATACTACCGCGTTTTTTTTTTTTAAAGCATCTCGCAGTTCAACCAAAGGGTTGTCTACTGCTTAACCGGGCTTGCCTGTGGCTGCCACAAAAGAATTGTAGCCTCCAGCCAGGGCTTAATAAAAACTAAAGCTAACTTACAAAACTAAGCGACTACACGCTAAGGGCACCCCCTGCGGGGTTCGGACCTCGGCTTAGGGCGTCGCTGGGGGGGGACAGCAAGGGACAGCTGGATCGGGGGTTTTTAAAACTACTGGCTCAGCGGCAACGCGGGCTGGCTCGAGCAAGGGTCGGGAGGGTGAGAGTGGACAGGGTCGTCGCGACGGGCCTCGACGGCGATGACGGAACGACGGAAATTTGTATCTGTATGTTACTCTAATAGTGCTAGTAGCCGGGCTGCTCTCCTGGAGGAGAGTGGTGGCATCGTCAGGGGCAACGAGGGTATGCCGTGGACGGCGAACCTTACTGATGCGGGACGGAGTGTATCGGGAGGCGGCCGCAATCAGGGGATTGCGGTGTTTTATGGCAGTGTCAAAGAAACGCTTCGAGAGGCGTTTCATGAACTGCTGAACTGTGGGGAGTTTAAAATCTACATGAAGGTCCATGTTACGGACGTAAAAGGGAGCTCCTGAGACCTTACGGAGGAACCGGTTTTGAAGTGTCTGCATTCGATGCAGATACTTGGGTTTGGCGTGCGCGAAGACGACGCAAGCGTAAGTCATGATGGGGCGGATTACAGCCTTATAGAGACGCAGTTTGCACCGGAGTGACAATTTGCTGCGTTCTGTAAGCATGAATTGGAGCCTACCGAGAGCGAAAGCGGCCCGCGAACGGACCTGCTTTATGTGCTCTGCGAAACTGAGGTGCTGGTCGAGAGTGACACCCAGGTACTTGGCATGCTTCGCCCAAGGGATCGGCTTGCCGTACATGGTGATCGGATTAGGGGGGTTGGGGAGGGCCCTACGAATTCTCCTAAAGAGAACAGCCTGGCTTTTATCGGGGTTGACCTCGATTCTCCATTTCCGGAACCAAGCGCCGAGGACGTTGGCCGCGGTCTGGAGAGTCTGAGCTATAGCTGGCGGACTGGTCCCTGTGTAGTAAATGGCCGTGTCATCGGCGAATAACGCCAATTGGGCCTTTTTACTCTTGGGGATGTCGCTAGTGAACAGGGTAAAGATTAGGGGGGAGAGAACGGAGCCCTGGGGGACTCCGGCGCGAATCGGGTGGGGGGCGGAGAGAGCGCCCTCGATGCGGTAGCGGAAGGTGCGGTTCGACAAAAAGTCCCGTAAGATGAGCACGAGACGGTCGGGCACGCCGAGTTGGTATAGCTTATATATTAAGCCATTGTGCCAGACTTTGTCGAAAGCCTTCGCTATGTCGAAGAACAGGGCGCCAGTCATAGCGCCACGCTGGAAGCCGGCACTGATGTGCTCGACTATGCGGTGCGCTTGCTGGACGCACGAGTGTTGGGTACGGAACCCGAACTGCTCGTCCGGAATCAGGCTCTTCGCCTCGGCATAGTCCTTGAGACGCTTATAAATAAGCCTCTCGTAGATTTTGCCGAGCACGTTGAGCAGACTGATGGGGCGATAGCTGGTGGGGTCTGATTTGGGTTTGCCGGGTTTGGGGATACCTATAACAGAGGCCTCTTTCCAGGCTTGTGGGAACATGTTATTACTCATGGCGCCATTGAAGATGGCGGTCATGAGCATGATCAGTTGGGCGGGGAAGAGTTTGAATACCCTATTGGTAATTCCATCTGAGCCGGGGGCTTTACGAGCCTGAAGACCCTTGATGATGTCTTGCACCTCGTCAGGGGTGACGGGGGGCAGAGGATCATCTGGATCTTCGACGGGTGGGAGAGAGGCTCTACGTTCGACTTCGGCGTCGACTTTGGCGAGGTGCTTTGGGTCGACCGGAAGGGAACTGGGGGAGCATTGGGACTCGAGACTGTCGGCTAGAAGCTCGGCTTTTTCAGAGCTATCGAAAGCGATGCTCTTGTCAGGACGGATGAGTGGAGGGGTGGAAGATTCTTCGGGAGCGCGAAGCTTCCTCTGAAGGTTCCAGAAGGCATGGTGATTGGGCTCAAGTTCGCCGAGTAACTTGTGCCAGTTGTCCGAACGAGCTTCCGCAATGCGTTTCTTTACAGCACGCTGTAAATTGCGCATGTGGGCTTTGTTCGCATCGCAGGGGAAGGAGTCGTAGGCACGGATGGCTGCGTTCTTCTCGGTTATCAGCTCACGTACGTCAGCGGGTAGTTTCCAGCGGTGGTCTTCCACCACCGGGACTTCCCGTGAGCAATCCGTCAAAACGGATTGCACGTGTTCTGTAAACGAGGCGATTGCGCCGGTAGTGTCATCGACAGAGACAATGAGGTCAGGAATGGATTCCAGCTGAGGTGACAGAGTGTCGGATTTAAGCTTTTCGCTTACTTTCCTCCAGTCGGTCACCAACTGGGTGCGGGGCGGGTGGTCAGGGTCAAGCGGACCCCCCGTGTAGGGGGTGAGGTGCATGACGACGGGACGGTGGTCAGAGTTAAGCTCTTGTAGCGCCTCTAAAGATTGCAAACGAAGGTTCACATTCTTGAGGAGCGCTATGTCGAGGACATCGGGAGTTTGGTTAGGGTCGCCGGGATAGTGGGTGGGAGTCATCGGAGCGATGACGTCAAAGTTAAGGGAGGCCCCTAAGTTGAACAGTAATCTGCCTCTGGTAGAGGTGAGATTACTGTTCCAGGCGGGATGTTTGGCATTGAGGTCGCCCGCCAGGATGACGGAGTCGCTCAAGCCGAAGAGGAGTGAGAGGTCGGCGGCGATGGATAGATGATCCTCGCTACCGTTGGTCGGTGGGAAATAGCCGGAGATGATGGTGATCGGTTGATGACCGGTCATGGCGAGCCGACAGAGAGAGATCTCCAAGTGAGAGAGGAGAGGGGGGGGATCTAGCGGGATGCAATGGAGAGTCCTTCTGAAATAGATGAGGGTTCCGCCCTTGTGACAGCGTGACCGATCATTGCGAACTATGCGATAGTTGGCGATGTTCGGGTTGCGTATATGGGGCTTCAGAAAGGTCTCCTGAACTAATAGGACGTCAAGCTGATGGTCGCGGAGGAAGGCGGCGATCTCATCGCGTTGACTTTTAACGCCGTTAGCGTTAAAGAAACCTAGCTTGAGGGACCGGGGCTTTGTACATCTAGCACCTTTTGTAATATCCATAATTGATATTTAAAAGGTGAGGTTGGAGATGGCGCGCAGTACCCCGGGGTAGCTGTGGTATGCCATGAGGATTTTAATAGGGTCGCCCTTGGCGGCGTAGACCTGATCGGCCATCGCGATTGCCTCCGGGGTTTCGAACACTTGGTTCATAACCGCGAGGGTGTGGACGAGGATCTCCGTCGTGGTGGGCTTGATACCTGCTGGGGAGAGGGAAGGGACCTTTTTCGGAGCTGCCGAGGCAGGCTTCAAGGGGGCGGCGGGTGGAGTTGCCAAAAGGGTCACGGGGGAGGGGGTTAGCCCAGGGTTAACGGTAACCTTAGGCGCGGGGTTGGTAGCAGGGGGCTGAGAGATGGGGGCCGCGGTGACTGGAGCGTCGCTGCGGAATAAGTTGGCCCAGGGCATGGGTCGTTGGGGGCTGAGTCGCACTGGCAACTGCGCTGAGGGCACCTTGATGGTAGCCGAGGGGCTTTCCCTCTTCTGGCGATCGCTAGCGCGCTTCGCCAGTTTGGGGGAGGAAGCCTTGGGGGCTTTAGGGCAGCCACGGTAGTTGGCTGGGTGGCCAGATTGACCACACAGTACGCAGCTCGGGGGTTCGGTGCATAAAGCCCGATCCTTGGGGCGGGGACAGTCCGCTGTGCCATGGTCACCCAGACACTTGACGCACCTGGGGGTGGCGAAGCAGTTAGACTGCGCGTGACCATATAATTGGCAGCGATGGCACTGGCCAATTATATTAGTGCGGCGGGGTTTCTCAATAGAGATCCCCGATAGTGAACAGACCGACTTGATCTTGAAGATCGGGTGGTGCCCTTCTACAGGGTCACACACCACGAGGACCATGTCGTAGGCATGTCCGTGACGCGCCTTGTGAAGGCGGTGCACCGCTGAAACTGAGATGCCTTGGGCAGAGAGGTCATCTTTGATGTCCTCCGTAGGGATCTCCTTCGGGACTCGGCGGATGACTACGCGAGTCGGTGTCTCTTCCGGGAGAGAGTAGGTGTGGAACGAGTAGTTCCTCGTTCGCAGCATAGCGGTGAGCTCCCTGTAGTCCGCGGACGAGGGAACGGACACCTTGATGCCCTGTTGGGTTGATGTGGCGCTGGTGTACTGGATCTTACGATCCACGCACATCTTGGACACTTCGGTCCACTTGGCCTTGTCTTGGATAAAGACCGGAGGCGGGGGCTTTTGCTTCTTTCCAGAAGCGGAAGCGGGTTTCGCCTTACTGCCGCAGGGGCGGGGAGCCTGAGAAGGGGCAGGGGTGGGGGAGGATGAGGCCGCTACGGCCTTTTTGGCCTTGCTGGCCTGGGATGAAGACCCTTTCTTCCTCTTCCCTCCTTTTCCGACGACCTCGTAGTCGTCTTCCGAGGATGAGGAAGAGGCAGAGAGGGGGCCATCGTCGTCCGAGATCGGAGCGGACGTGTCCATGCTCTCCGGTAGAGCTTGGACTGGGGTGGTGGGGGCAGCCTTTGTCATTACCGGGACAATAGAGCCCAGTGCAGCTGCGGACGGAACAATAGAAGTGGCCGAGACAATGGGTCTCGCACTAATTGGGTTCGCGGAAGCGGGCTCAATTGTCGGTAATGACAATGGAGCCGGAATTCCGGCAAGCGGGTTTGAGCAAGCCGCTTGAATAAGGCCTTGATCGGCCGGCGGGGGCGAGAGCGGGCTGTCGAGCGCGTCGGTGAAGTCGGCGACTGCCGACGATGACGCGGTGGGACTGGCACGCAAAGCACGGGCGGAATGCTGGGCCACGAATTTCGGGTCCGGGAGCAATTCCGTAAGAAAATATTTGACCCATCTCGGGTCGTAGTCCGACATTGTCGGTAGGGAAAAATTAAAACCTAAATGCGAAAACACATGGCATTCGCACCTAACGGCCCTAGAACCTAATTCCCCGGGTGGATAGGCCCGGGGATGTGTAGCCTCCCTGTCGGGCGCAGACAGGGAGGTGAGTACCTATGGTGAGCCCTAAGCTTGTAAACCGTTCGCCAATCTTATTGTGCGAACGGGGCCTGACCGGGTCTAGTGCGAAGGGGTAGACACTCCCAACCGACACTAGGTGTGTTGCTGTGGACGAAGTCAGAAACTAGAGTTGACTAGGAGATCCCCCAAGGCCAAACTTCTAGCTCTCGGCTCCAATTGACTGCCTCACCCTGAAGGGGATCGGCGGGTGTGATTGGGTCAACACCCCACTCGGCTTCGTTGACACCGTGAGGTTTCAACCGAGGACCACGAAACTGTGGTTTTACCCAGAGGGGGCCAAGACCGACGATAACGTTTTGACACAATTTCTGTTAAGAAATAGCGACTGTAACTACCTCCTTGAAAAAGGCAGTAGTATACAGGAAACACTTGTAGTCGATGACTACGAAACTGGCGTCGACAGGAACGTCGACCGGAACACACTAGCGGCGAGACAGGGTGCGGCAAGCAGGTAGCGGAGAGCAGGTAGCGCGCGGCACGTCCGTCCGGGGCGAGTGTCGGGCAGCGAGTCGGATACTACCGCGTTTTTTTTTTTTTTTTTGAAATGGCATCTCGCAGTTCAACCAAAGGGTTGTCTACTGCTTAACCGGGCTTGCCTGTGGCTGCCACAAAAGAATTGTAGCCTCCAGCCAGGGCTTAATAAAAACTAAAGCTAACTTACAAAACTAAGCGACTACACGCTAAGGGCACCCCCTGCGGGGTTCGGACCTCGGCTTAGGGCGTCGCTGGGGGGGGACAGCAAGGGACAGCTGGATCGGGGGTTTTTAAAACTACTGGCTCAGCGGCAACGCGGGCTGGCTCGAGCAAGGGTCGGGAGGGTGAGAGTGGACAGGGTCGTCGCGACGGGCCTCGACGGCGAGGACGGAACGACGGAAATTTGTATCTGTATGTTACTCTAATAGTGCTAGTAGCCGGGCTGCTCTCCTGGAGGAGAGTGGTGGCATCGTCAGGGGCAACGAGGGTATGCCGTGGACGGCGAACCTTACTGATGCGGGACGGGGTGTATCGGGAGGCGGCCGCAATCAGGGGATTGCGGTGTTTTATGGCAGTGTCAAAGAAACGCTTCGAGAGGCGTTTCATGAACTGCTGAACTGTGGGGAGTTTAAAATCTACATGAAGGTCCATGTTACGGACGTAAAAGGGAGCTCCTGAGACCTTACGGAGGAACCGGTTTTGAAGTGTCTGCATTCGATGCAGATACTTGGGTTTGGCGTGCGCGAAGACGACGCAAGCGTAAGTCATGATGGGGCGGATTACAGCCTTATAGAGACGCAGTTTGCACCGGAGTGACAATTTGCTGCGTTCTGTAAGCATGAATTGGAGCCTACCGAGAGCGAAAGCGGCCCGCGAACGGACCTGCTTTATGTGCTCTGCGAAACTGAGGTGCTGGTCGAGAGTGACACCCAGGTACTTGGCATGCTTCGCCCAAGGGATCGGCTTGCCGTACATGGTGATCGGATTAGGGGGGTTGGGGAGGGCCCTACGAATTCTCCTAAAGAGAACAGCCTGGCTTTTATCGGGGTTGACCTCGATTCTCCATTTCCGGAACCAAGCGCCGAGGACGTTGGCCGCGGTCTGGAGAGTCTGAGCTATAGCTGGCGGACTGGTCCCTGTGTAGTAAATGGCCGTGTCATCGGCGAATAACGCCAATTGGGCCTTTTTACTCTTGGGGATGTCGCTAGTGAACAGGGTAAAGATTAGGGGGGAGAGAACGGAGCCCTGGGGGACTCCGGCGCGAATCGGGTGGGGGGCGGAGAGAGCGCCCTCGATGCGGTAGCGGAAGGTGCGGTTCGACAAAAAGTCCCGTAAGATGAGCACGAGACGGTCGGGCACGCCGAGTTGGTATAGCTTATATATTAAGCCATTGTGCCAGACTTTGTCGAAAGCCTTCGCTATGTCGAAGAACAGGGCGCCAGTCATAGCGCCACGCTGGAAGCCGGCACTGATGTGCTCGACTATGCGGTGCGCTTGCTGGACGCACGAGTGTTGGGTACGGAACCCGAACTGCTCGTCCGGAATCAGGCTCTTCGCCTCGGCATAGTCCTTGAGACGCTTATAAATAAGCCTCTCGTAGATTTTGCCGAGCACGTTGAGCAGACTGATGGGGCGATAGCTGGTGGGGTCTGATTTGGGTTTGCCGGGTTTGGGGATACCTATAACAGAGGCCTCTTTCCAGGCTTGTGGGAACATGTTATTACTCATGGCGCCATTGAAGATGGCGGTCATGAGCATGATCAGTTGGGCGGGGAAGAGTTTGAATACCCTATTGGTAATTCCATCTGAGCCGGGGGCTTTACGAGCCTGAAGACCCTTGATGATGTCTTGCACCTCGTCAGGGGTGACGGGGGGCAGAGGATCATCTGGATCTTCGACGGGTGGGAGAGAGGCTCTACGTTCGACTTCGGCGTCGACTTTGGCGAGGTGCTTTGGGTCGACCGGAAGGGAACTGGGGGAGCATTGGGACTCGAGACTGTCGGCTAGGAGCTCGGCTTTTTCAGAGCTATCGAAAGCGATGCTCTTGTCAGGACGGATGAGTGGAGGGGTGGAAGATTCTTCGGGAGCGCGAAGCTTCCTCTGAAGGTTCCAGAAGGCATGGTGATTGGGCTCAAGTTCGCCGAGTAACTTGTCCCAGTTGTCCGAACGAGCTTCCGCAATGCGTTTCTTTACAGCACGCTGTAAATTGCGCATGTGGGCTTTGTTCGCATCGCAGGGGAAGGAGTCGTAGGCACGGATGGCTGCGTTCTTCTCGGTTATCAGCTCACGTACGTCAGCGGGTAGTTTCCAGCGGTGGTCTTCCACCACCGGGACTTCCCGTGAGCAATCCGTCAAAACGGATTGCACGTGTTCTGTAAACGAGGCGATCGCGCCGGTAGTGTCATCGACAGAGACAATGAGGTCAGGAATGGAAGGATACTACCGCGCGGACTCCCCGCCTTTTTATACCTCACGCCGCGAAGTACGTCGAGCGCAGCAACCGATACACAAAAATAATCCTTATAGCATGATTCTTTATTCACGCGCGATGACTTATTAGCGTATTTCGTGTATAACTTTGGTGTTTCTACACCGATTTATATGATTCTTTTTTTATTGAATAGGTAATAATGTTAACTTTTTTAATTAGGGTAAGAGTAAGAGTGTTGTCAATGTAAGAGTAGACAAATATAATCAGAAAGCTCCGAATTGCTAAGCTATCGGGAGTTTCACGTGTTATTGTGAGTCCACCATAAAAGATAGACATATGCTGTCAAAGAATATATTTATTACAATTTTAAGGAGAACATTTTCATCATACATGATTTCTATGTAGCTTTAACCATTAAGGCTGCACACGCGACGGAAGCTTAAAAAATGGAGTAACTTCTCCCGTTTTCCCAATATTTCCTTTCACTGCTCTGCTCCTATTGATCGTAGCGTAATGAAAAGTATACTATAACCTGCCCAGAAGTATGAAGAATAGTTTTGCCAAATTTCGTTAAAATCCGTCGAGTAGTTTTTGTTTCTATAACGAACATACAGACAGACAGACAGACAAAAATTTTACTGATTGCATTTTTGGCATCAGTATCGATCCCTAATCACCCCCTGATAGTTATTTTTTAAATATATTTCATGTACAGAATTGGCCTCTCTACAGATTTATTATAAGTATAGATTCGACAAAGCTATACTGCATGTATAGCTCCATCTCTTTCCCACTGGAAATAATATAGCTACTGTTAAGAGAGGTCAGCTCCTAGATAATGCGATGTTCTTTATTCTGTTACAGATAGGAAAATCATTAAAACCACTACAACCAAGCATTGACCTGTACTCAGCATTCTCAAAATACATTTTGGGTGACAAAGCATCAGACGCGGTGCCATTATTACAATATGTGGTGGAGCATGGCAACACCACGGTTTATGAGTGGAGTTACGGGGAAGCCCCGTTAAGTGTGGAGAATGATCCACTGCATATTGAGCTTGATGATGAAGATCAGGGCGCAGGAGATCAGGTAATTTTGCCAATTAATTTTAGCCCATATCAAGGACATTGGTGATGGAATACATCGTTACGATACCTGAGGGTCTAAACAAAGTCGCATATTCGTTAGCGATAACGAAATTAGATAAATGCGAAATTGGCATAAGCTTTCGAAATGTCACGTAATCAGTCGTTTTCGATCGCTAAGTACTAGACAATGTCTAATTGTGGAACGAAACTCGATCTATATTCCCATACAGATGCGTTGACTAGTGGCGTTCTTGACAATCCCAATCGCTGTATAACGAATTGTTCGTTTTACAGTTTTGCTCCTCTATTATATATGAGAAGAGGACTGTGCCCTGCAGTATTAGGCTGGTATTATTATTATTTACGAAATTGCCAACAAACTAACAAGTATTTAATTTTAAATGCAAGCATTTCAGCAAGGTTTCATTTTTGAACTCTTATTAAATAATCTTACGTACCTATTTTTAATAGGCTCTCTTGTAAATTAAACTCTCAATAAATCATTGCATGCACCTTGTCAATGGTGAATTCAATAGTGTTTGCATACGTATTTATCTTGTACGTTTTAATTACACGCAGGAAATTAAATATTAACTCAATTTTTTTTTCAGATTTTTTAAATAAATTGAAGTTACTTTTTAATATTAAGGTTGATTTTTTAATCATGACATATTTAACAAGACCTCTCACTGCCATAATTTATTATTAACAGATAGACTTCGGTGACGCTGCAGAGATAGACTTCGGTTCCATAGACGCGGCGGCCGCAGACATAGACTTCGGTGACGGCGACGCGGGCGCAGAGATCGACTGGGGGAACATTGACGTCGCTGCAACTGAAAATGTTGTAACTAAGCTTTTTTTACAAAGACACATAGGCGGCGCTACAGGCGGATTTGACATTTAAACGGAATCTTTTACGAACAATAGTATAAACTATCTCAAAATGACATTTTTTTAATAACGCAGCACCTAAAATACTCTTGGTATCTCATGAATTTTTATCTTTTTGTTTTTCCTACCAAATAAACAATGTTTTTAAACATATTCCATGCCTAGAAAATCGTTTATTGAGCTTGGTATTTCTGGCCAAATGAGTGAGTAAGGCCAAGGAAGAATATATTTATTAATACATGATATTTAAAGCTTAAATGAATATTCTTAGTTATTTGTTTAGTACGGACGTATAGATTGATCCTATTCTCTTTTCAGGACATATCAGCTGACTTAGCAACCGTGTCTCTGGAGGAATCCGGCATAGTGGTGGAGGAGCAAGGAGTGTGCGGCGGCGTGGCTCGCGGGAAGGACGCGCTGACGCTGTTGGACAACCCGGCCAGCAGGAGCCAGGTCATCGACCAGCTTGTCGAGGTATGCTTGAAGAATACACAAAGTACAAAGTTTTGTTACATTTCAGTCAATTTTTGCATTTTGAACTTTATTTCGACCTGTGTAAGGTTCTTAGTATAAGAAAAGACTGTAGAACCAAATCTCACTTGTCAATTTAGTTTAATTTTTTATTGGTCTATAATGTTTTTACATATTTTATAAAAAATATCGGGTCAGATTTAGATGCTATTTTCTACAAAAGTAATAAAAATCAAAGTCGTAATCAAACTTGGATGAAAACTAACACAAAACTCCAACTCTTCACCACTTCCTAGTGCTTTAGCTGGGAAGAAGCGTCTAACTAACTGTCCAGGAGGACAGCTGTGTGTTTAGTGAATGGTAGAGATGAGAAATAGATGATAATAGGATTTTTCATAGGATTGTACAAAAATAGTCTATAAACCAATAGCGATATGGTTGTGATTACGCTGAAGTTAAAACACGTTTTCCAAAAGCTATTGATTTACACTTTAAAATAATGTTATTAACCAAAACTCATTTTCCGCAGTTGGAATCATTCCTCAAGATGCGGCTGTACGAGACCAACACGTCCGGGGACAGCCACTCCTTCAGCCTTCTGCAGCAGCTGCCCACGGAGAGCACGGCGGCGCTGACCGCCATGTTGGACGCCGTGCAGATCGCCACCGCCAAGATGACCGCGCCTGAGATTAACCATCTGCACAACGTGAAGCACTCGCCTAGGTTTGTGCAGTATTACCATAGTTCATTGAGTATGAGGGGATTGAGTAACAGCTCCTCTTTTACTCCCCACAGCAGCTGCCCACAGAGGGTACGGCTACTCGGACCGTCACGTTAAACGCCGCCGAAAGTGCAATAACTTGTCGGAAAGTTTAGTAATTCGAACACTGAGCATAGCTTCATTTTTCTGACTGACCGACTCGACAATCCAAAAGTGCCTGTATTCGGTTTATTTGAACTAAATACTTTGAGTTGAGTTGAGACTTTTTTTAACTTGTTGCCCGATTGTAAACAAAAAACGTTTGAAACGGGAAACAACATAAAAAAAACTATAAAAGTAAATCTTCTCAAATAAAAGTTTATTTTTAACTTTGTTGTGGTTTTTTCATAATTTAGTTCTTTGTTGTCGTTTGTTTGTTTTTTGTAATATAGTTTTTTTATGTTTCTAATGTTAATTTGTCCCACAGATACGTGGACGTGCTGACGGCGCAGCTGAAGCAGAAGCTGACCCTGTGCGACAAGCTGGCGCGGCTGGGTGCGCGCGCGGCCGAGCAGAGCGGCGCGGCCGGCGCACGCGCAGCCGAGCTGCGGCCCGTGCTCGCGCGCATCGTCAGCAGGACCAAGGAGCTGCAGGCGCAGGTACTCGTTAGTTCTATGCCTGAGCTTTACATATTATAAAATAAAGTCGCTTTTTCTGTTGTCTGTGTGACTTTTAAACCCTGAATCGAGTTTTAATGCGGTTTTAACTGTTATTTAGAGATTTTTTTCTGGAGGGTTTATACAGAGTTTATATGACAGAGGAGCATTAAATTACACTATGTATACTATACGTGTTTAGTATTAATTCGATGCGATATAAAATAAAAGTATCAAAAATGAGTTTTTTTTCAAACAAACTAAATACAAACTGACCTTCTAACAAAGCGGCAACGACGCGCGTGCCGAAACTACTGCTCCTATTTAATTGATTTTTGGTGCAGAGCTTTAAAATGTATATAGGCCCTAGTATAGGCAGTTTAAAGGAAAGCCCCTCTGTCGTATCAACTCTGTTGAACTTCATATTCATATTTACTTAAAAATCGAATGTCTTTTGTTCCCAGATCGAGAGCGACATATCGAAGAAGTACAAAGGGCGGCCAGTGAACATCATTGGCGGCGTCAAGTTCTTATAGAACGGTTTATTTTATTGTAAATATTGTTAAATATATTCATTGTTATTATATTATATTGTAAATGGTACATTTGATATAAACTTGGAGGTTTAATTTCAACCCTTTTCAACAATGATTAGGATTCTTCTGTCGTATTTGGAGCGAGTAATTCAGATATCATGTAAAAATATTAACCAATCAGGTAAGTAATAGCAGAGCTGACAGTCCGTGGTGTGCCAGACATACAGTAGACGAACAAGAAGTTAAGCATCATATATTTGGACCCTATTATTATTCCAACCTACCTACCCTACCTAACCTAGGTAGGCTAGGTAGGGTAGGTAGGGTAGGTACCCTACCTACCCTACCTAACCTACCTACCGTACCTACCCTACCTACCCTACCTACCCTACCTACCCTACCTACCCTACCTACCCTACCTACCCTACCGACCCTACCTACCCTACCGACCCTACCTACCCTACCTACCCTACCTACCCTACCTACCCTACCTACCCTACCTACCCTACCTACCCTACCTACCCTACCTACCCTACCTACCCTACCTACCCTACCTACCCTACCAAAAATGCGCAATAAAAATATTTTTCTCATACAAACTTTGCCACCCCTTGTAACCCTTTTAGGGGTTGAATTTCCAAAAAATAATATGCCTATGTCCTTCTCATGAATGCAAACTATCTACATACCAAACAGCAAAATCGGTTGGGTGGTTTAGGCGTGAAAAGGGAACAGACAGACAGACAGAGTTACTTTCGCATTTATAATATAAGTGTGGATTGCGCTAACCAAATGACTGGAACTTGCTAACTACTCCTTAGACATGCAATCGTTATAAAAAAAAATTGTTGGTTATTTAAAAAAAAGTATTACGTACAGAGGCCAGCCTAAGAGGCCAGCACATCAAGTTACCACAATCTGTCAAATTTCTTGATAGTATTTCAAGTTTATTGCAAAGATATAAGGTTCATTTTTAATTGAGAAAATTTGACAGTTAAGGATAGCTTGATGTGCTGGCGTCTGTACATTTTCACTGCGCTTTTCTATGGAACAGTTATTTTTTTTTATAAACGGGCTAAATATTTTTACACGGAGGTATGGAATCAGGCACTGAATCAATGGTATCCGGCTCCGCGTCGATATCCCACCCACCGTTTAATTTGCTTTACATCTCGGTACCGTCAGCACATAGAGCTACAGTACCCACTAACTCATAGGTCTGAAGCAATCATTGTATCACGCTGACGAGGCTTTTTTTAACAGCCCTAGATCATTCGCTATTTGGACAGAATTATATTCGAATGCAGAATATAATTACATTGTAAAGGTCAACATTTTGCTAAGTAACTTCAAATTGTGTCTAATCACCTCATTGATATTTAAATAAAAACCTTGTTTTAAGTACTCCACACTTCATGGAAGGTCATTCATACATCAAAATCCACGCAGCAACACGAACAAACACTTGTATCTATTAACTAGCAGCATTGAAGTGACAAAAAAGTGGTATGCAGGCAAGAAATAAGTATGTTGAACTTCATACATGGGTTATTTTTATACGCTATTATCTCAACGGGGTCTTATGAACGAATAATGGCCTCATTGGTATTTTGGCTAAAAACGTGACTTTTAAGGTCGGGTCCAGGGCATTCCAAAAAACCTTTTTGCTCAAAAAGAAAAATTGAAAAGGGTTAATCCAAAAGCGATCAGCACGGGGCACTACCGGTTTCTTATCCTTAAAAAAAAAAAGAAAAAAAAATGGGCACAACCGGTATTTACCTTTTCAAACCCCTCATAGTTTCGAGTTGGATGCTACGAACTCAAATGCTCAGAATAAGATGTAAAATAATTACCAGATAAAGTTTTATTAGTCAAGCTTTAATACTTTGGAGCAGTGATAGCCTAGTGGTGTGACCGCCGGGACTGCCAAGTCATAGGTCTCGAGTTCGAACCCAAGGCACGCACCTCTGATTTTTCGGATTCATGTGCGTATTGTATAGTTATCACTTGCTTAAAAAATCCTTGAAGGAAAACATCGTGAGGAAACCGGCATGTCTGAGAGATATTTCTCAACAGCATGTGATGCTAAGTCAGAGGCATGCATTGCCATGGGCAGCATTAAAACTCTGACACCAGGTTAGTCACTAACCACACGAAAAGAAGAAGAATACTTTGGATTTAATTAATATCTGAAAAACGCTGATTTCGACACTAACTCACTCACTCATCAAAACCTCTAGAGCACTTCCTGTAGTCCTAGAAAGCTCTTCTTAGTGAGAAGAGGCCAGAGGCCTGTGTCCCACCAGTGGGCACATTAGTGGCGGCTATCGTTGACAGCCGTCGTTGCGTCTGCCATTGCCTCGTGCCGCTCGTGCATATGCACGCATTCCACTTTAAGCTGGAGACTAACTGATCCCACTTACGCAACGTATGCAACGCGTTATGATATCTGGACTCTTGATTTTATGCAACAGAATCACACGCCTCCCATGCAACGTCGACCTGTGATGTCCAGAACGGCATGGGAAGGAGGTGCTCTACGCTATGCCTCGCTTGTGACCAGTGTTTTTTCTAGAACTTACTCGTGGAGATTCACCTTCTCAGTAATTATATCAGCGTTTGATGTCAATATACGTTGCATACATGAAATTAGTGTCCACACCCATTCTCCCACGTGGCATCGCATACGTTGCGTACCTACGTGCGATCAGTATGTCTCTGGCTTTATAGTAGAAATGCGAGTGTTTAGTGTTGTATACTACACCTTTGTCTGCCTACCCTTTTGGAGAATGGTGGTTTTATGCACACGCAAAAACAAGACACTTTCATACCTACTGAGCAGAATGACGCCAAACATTTGACTGTACCTATTGGTCAATAGTTCATGAGATTCGCACGTTATGTTGTGTCATGCGGAGACAGCTTCTGAAGGCTATTGACATACGACAAACATTTGACGATGTATGTAGTTTCATTACTATTTACTTTGTAGGTACTGCAAAATCATTAAATACTTGCTATGTTGCGTAGGTGTCCACAAATTGTTAAGCTTAGGTAACAAATTACGGTCAGAAAATCATGCATTCTACGTCTAGGTAATAAATTCTATTTTTATAACTATTCATATAGTTTTTAATTCGATTTAGCGATTCAATAGCCACTGATTGTTCATCTACAGAGTACCCTAACAAAAAGTAAAAACGTTTAGTAAAAAAAATACGAATCAACTTTAATACCTACTACACATTTAACCAACTGGGTAATAATAATAGACGGGGTAATAGTAGTAAGGGTACGGGTAATAGTAATAGTAAAAGTAGGGCCAGTAGAATACGATGCAGTCTGGTTTCTTATCCCCGTCCCTTCTATTATGTTGACTTTTTGGATCACACTCCGGTTTCTTCGGAAGCGAGAAGCACTCGTTTATAATGACCAATGTGATAAATAATACGAAGCAATGGAATGAAATCTGAAAAAAAGTAATAAAACATTAAAAATTTAATATTATTACTCCAATGACTTCTCCCGCTCTGGGCGGAGCGGAAGGGAGTGTCAGACTCTTACTGACTAAAACCCTTCCATCTTCCCTCCTTAGCCCTTTATGTTCCGGGGTAGCGGTAACCCTTTCATGTCAGTTCATATTTTCGCTACCAGACTCCTTTTATTGCGCGGTCGGCGCAAGAAACTTATTATTTTTTGGCATAGCATAAAAAATGGAATAATATCTATGTATTATTAACTTTTATGTTATAAACATAAAATGATACATAATTTACAGAATCTAGGAAGAGTCTAGGAAATCTTCTTATTCGGTAACATTAAAAACATTACACACACGGGTATCTATGCCTATGTACATCTACGGGTATCTATGCCTACATCCAACAACACTCGCAAGCAAAAGTATGGAATCACCTACTTGTTACTTGTGATCTTTAAAACTAAATAACTGTTGAAAATTAATGAAAATTATGGCTACCATTTTAAAAAAGGCTGAATGGCTTTAATGAATGAAATTACATATTACTTACTTTTAAATCCAGCATTGTTGACTAAATTTTACATAGATTGATGTAAGTATAGCAGTGCTGCAATGGTAACTGGTTAATATACTTAGATTGTACCGTTACGTGAACACAAACACATAATCAATTCAGGAAACATCTCTAGCTAATTGAGTATTGATCCACCGTGACTTCTCTTTGTAATTAGTTTATGGTATCTACTATCAGCTAGAATGTATATTGTACCATTGCTCCTGGCTTTGATACGTACGATTTGGCACGTTAAGCCGTTGGTCCCGGCTGTCATTTGTGGATCTTTGACAGTCGTTACGGGTAGTCAGAAGCCTGAAAGTCTGACAGCCAGTCTTATATCCAGTCTTAATCCTTATAACCAAGGGATATCGCATTACCCAGATACTGACTGGGTTGTGGAGGTCAGATAGGCAGTCGCTCCATGTAAAATAGTATAGTGTGTAGTGATATTTTCCGGTTACACTGGACGCCGACCCCAACATAGTTGAGAAAAGGCTAGGCAGCATGCTAGGCTTGCTTCTCAACTATGTTGGGGTCAACTAGGTTGAGAAAAGGCTAGGCAGACTTGTACCTGGCTTTGACTAGGTAACATAGAGTTTCAGATGCTTTAAAGAGCATAATCGGCTCTTTCAATCGTACCTGTATGACATTATCAGAGTTAATAATGCTATTACTCCGAGATGCGTTGGTTGGTTAATAAAGATAGGTTATAAATGCTACACTTTTATTTAGAAATTTGAAACCTAAGATTGGATATGCGGGCACCTAAATTCTTTCGCAGACGGGTAGCCAAACATGATGGATTAGATGAAAGAGTTGGTGTCAATCAAAGATAAAATTCAAGCCCGCATAAGAAAAATAATTTACTGTAATTATAATTATTCACTGTTTAAAAAGTAATCATTAAGTTAATGTTCTGCAGTCGTGACCGCGTAGAGATAAACTGCAATAACATGGCCCGCCCGCGCCGCACCAAAATTCAAAACGTATGAAGTATTTCTGAAAGTAGGTAATTACAAAGCAACAAAGACTCAACACATGCATGCTGCCGGCCTGCTACTGAAGGTGGACCGATGACCTTGAGAACGGCGCAGGAATCCGCTGGATGCGAGAACACAGAACCAGTCGAAGTGGTGGTGTAAGGCCTATTGGTTGGTTGGTTTCATCACATTCTGCAAATTGAGTTAGTGATTGAAGTTATTGAGTTATTCGCTTGGAAATACTTTTTTAAACTTAAACTTCAGAATTCAAAGTACAGATTTACGTACGTATTTATCTAATCAGTAATTGTGTAACTGTATCTTATCATCGCAGAAGGCATTTCTGAGTTAGGTCACGCTATTCCCCGGGTGCTAACGAAGAGGTCGGCGTGTCATGAGACGCGGCGAATCCCATAAGATATGGTACGAATAAACAATGGCGTATGATTTATCTCCCTAGGCTGGCAGTTAAGATCTTACGTAAGTCAATATAATGAAAAGCAGTCGCTGATTGTATAACTACATGTTGGTATTGGGTATTTGAAAGGGTAGTCAATAACGTTACTTTTTATGAATTGTCAAAACGCGCAATTTGTATGAAATATAACAATGTGACGTCACAGACTTTGAGAGTCAAATGCAATACTTTTAGCATTAAATGCAATTCCTGATGACTTTTACTAAAAAGAAATGAAATTGAGTCAGGAGTTGAGGACACAACTATAGATTTTTTTTTCTTATATTATGGAAGATTATATTATGTAGTTGGTTTATAAAGGAGGCAGCAATGTGTAGCTAGATAGGTACCTACATCATATTCGAGTCCGATCAAATTCTTACTCATCAGTGCCTGCTTTTCACTTCAGTACACCGCTAAACCGGCACAAATCATTGATAGACAATCGATATCGAAAATTATTCCTTGTCCCTTGTACACCGTACAAAAATATAGAGACAGCGCATATGTTGAGTTGGAGATTCGTGTGCTGTGATTTTGAATAGGTTAGGTGGGAGACTAAAATGAGGGGCTTTCTTAGCCAATCAGCCAGAAAAGGTAGGGTTTTGTATCAAGATTAATGTTTTATAAATAAACATGTTCTTGTATAGGTTAGATTGTTAATCAGTTCTATTTTTGAATCTTCTATTGTGTAGGATACATTGTGATAAGCACAAGTTACACAACCCTTATGGTTTCGTATATCTATGTAGATACCTATACGTATTTACCAAAAGGTCACAGAATAAGCAAACACGTGTGGCTGGCCGTATTAGCTGTAGAACCAATGATCGTTGGGGTGGACGTGTTCTTCAATGGAGACCGCGAATTGGCGAAATTGAGGAAAGAACGGCGGGTACGTGTTCCACGCGCGCCTCAAAGAGATGTCAGGACTAGGGAAGGGGGGCGAAGTCTGCCGGGTCATCGGGATTGTCCGAAAGTTTTACCGCTACCCCGAAACATAAAGGACTAAGGAAGGAACATGGTTGAGTTTTAGTTAGTAAGAGTCTGGCACTCTCGTCCGCTCCGCCCAGAGCGGGAGGAATCATTTGATGAATACCCATCCTCAAAAAAAAAAAAAGCTGTGGTTGCCGAAATTCGAGCTGTATGGGGTGCAATTGCAGAGCTTCACGCTGCTGTATCGTAATAGATTGCTTATGAGGATGACCTATCTACTTCTCTCGAGACTGCATCTTTTAAATTAGAATAGCTCACAGCTCACGCCTCAGTAAAGGATAGACCAGCTAGAATGGATAGAAGCAGGGCTAACAGCTTAGAAGATGTTGATGGGACTGCCTCGCTATTGCAGTGCGTCAGCAATGTTTGCAGAAGCACAAGTGGACGGTTACTATGTCATAATTAGGAAAAGAGCAGCATCGCGTGAGGGACAGTTCCAACAGCTACCTGAGGGTGGTTGCAGAACACATGGAGAGTCCTATATGGAGGCATTGGATCCGCCTACATACACGATAATTTTAATATTATTTTAGTTAGTTTGTTTTATTATTTTGTGTATTAGTTCTGACTGATAGTGACTGTGTATTACTAACCCTCTATGGACTATCTTGGTCTGAAATAAACTATTATTATTATTTTTAGTGGAAACTGACAATACAAATACCAAGGACTCAACTACCGTCAAATGAACATGAGACCACTCTACGGTGTTCACGTGAAGTAAATTGAAGTCCTACATTACCCCGGGACCATATAGCTCATTGTTTGCATTTTTTCTTACTACCACTTTTGCTTTAAAGTGGACGATTATTTTTATAATCGGTTTTCGTACAAAGCGAACTGTGACTGCACCGTGAGACACATTGTGCGGTTGATACAATAGTTAGTTTTAATTCGGGTAGATGCCGAGATAGGGCGCCACTCGTGCGTTCATTCCATTATAATGTTAAAACTACAGTATTTGTGCAATTTTTGGAAAGTATCACAATGATTTTAATCAAATTCTTTTGTGTTTGTATAGGTACTTACCTTATATGTGTACGTTTTCTATATTACAAAAAAAAACGAAGTTACGCCATTTGTTTTTGCGTGAAAGTTGATTTATACAAATGGAACGCTGTGAGAATGGTCTTGTTGAAATATTCTTAACTTAAAAGTTTTAAAATACTTATTTTTATTGGGCGCCGCTTCAAAGTATCATCACACGAATCATATCTTATTTGACTTTAACTAAATAAAACAATAATTATTAAGATTTAGATTATTTTTATTTATTTACATTTATTTGACTTAATTAAGTTAGTACCTAAATATGGTAACCATTCCATAGGAATGACATGGTAACTATAATATCCGAAGGTAGTTAGGTACCCAAGTACAATGACAACAAAAGTTTACTGAAATACCATTTCGTTTAGCACTATCGTTATTATACTTATAAGTTAAAATACCCTCGAGGCTGAGTAATAACAGCAGCACGGGTCCATCCATCAGGTATCTTTCGCCAGGGTTGGTTCGAGGATGGGTGACCATCTTTACAACGAGACACCTCCGTGCCTCTGAAAGCACGACATCGACAAGCCGTTGGTCTCGGCTGTCATTCGTGGATCTTTGACAGTCGTTACGAGTCGTCAGAAGCCCGAAATACTGACAGCCATTCTTACAAAGGGGACTCTAGTCACTGGGCTATGGAGGTCAGATAGGTAGTCGTTCCATGTAAAACATTGGTTTTCAACTGGAACCTGACCCCACCAATTTGTCCCATACATTTGCTTCGAGTAGATATGCCACAATTGAAATTTGTTTCGCTTTTACAATGTTGGTCCCATGGATAATAAAAATCAGATTAATAGTCTGTACCATACCCAAAATATGATCACATCGTTCTGATACACTCTGTAGATTTTCGTGCTATGAGTCTATGACATAGTACGCGTCAAACTTTATGGCTCCTCTGAAGTGCGCTACTAGCTGCGCAGTACCGCCCCCCTCACCCCCGCTGACACATGAATTTGTTACTGCGCAACGACTCGCTGCATGTCCAGAACATGCAGCGAGTCGTTGCGCAGTAACGCCATTAGTTTGAATCGTACTGTACTAATTTTGGTCATCATCTGCCTAGCCTTTCCCAACTATTTTGGGGTCGGCTTCCAGTCTAATCGGATGCAGCTGAATACCAGTATTTTACATGGAGCGACTGCCTATCTGACCTCCACAACCCAGTAACTGGGCAATACGATACTCCTTGTTAACCCTGGCCTTCGATCAATTGTATTATTGATCGAAGACCCTGGCTGTCAGATTTTCTGGCTTCTGGCGACCTGTAACGACTGTCAAAGATGCACAAATGACAGGCGGGACCAACGGCTTAACGGGATTTCCGAGGCACGGAGGAGTCTCGGTATGTAAAGATGGTCACCCATCCACGGCCAACCCCGGCAAGCGTACCTTAACCTGATGGATCAACCTGTGCGGCTGTTAGTACTTAGCCAGGAGCTCCTCAACAGTACTAATTTTGGTATTCAGTTTAAATTCTGTAGGTAGGTGATTTCACCTCAAAAGCTAGTTGAGTTATGGTAAAAGGTAAACTGGTAGATTCGTCATCGGAACATGAGTAAGTTCTGTAGTAGTCGAATTGGCGATGATCGGCACAGAGCCCGCTTCCTTGGACACCGGTATCTTCTCACACACATCGCGAATTGTCTGGAAAGAAAAAATTAATTGCTTGAGGTTTAAAATGATAATTTAGTTCGCTTCAAAACCAAGAAGTTGTGTAATCACAAAGGTTCCACGAAGTCTCTAGAGAAAATCATGAAAAACGAAGTTCTACGATACCCGAGCCATTTAATGCCGTCATTATCTTTTGATATTGATAGTAATCTTGTATCAAAGTTACTGAAGACTAAGATATACTAGATGTGCCTAATATTAATTCGTACCTGTCACACTCGCACAGCCTGCCAGCACAGCCGTTAATGAACTGGTACTGCGAGTCGAAGTTCTCGAGCGCACAGAGCGGCTGTCCGTGGTAGCACTTCCAGAAGTAAGGCTGCAGGTATACCGTGTAGAACGGGCAGTAGATGTTCTCGTAGCATTCGTCGTGCTGCTTGCAACACCTACAGAGTGAAAAGACAATGGAATGTTTGCTAGGAAAGTAGGTTTTCATAGTTTTGATACCAACTGAAGGACCAGCTACTACTTGAATATTTGCGCCATTTACGTACAAATCATGTTTCCTGCGAAAGCACATACATTCAGGCTTGTGTGTTTTTTTTAATTAAACGTAACCATAGCCAAGTTACCCCTTCGAGGGTCTTTTTTGAGGGTCGAGGCCATTGTTTGTTTTTGGAACTAAGAATTACTCTATACTCACTCAATTTATTCAACAATGCGTACTTATTAGGTGGTAACTTAAAATTTTTATGTGATCATTATGGATCCCGCTGCCCACAGCAAATTAGTGGGCGAGACAAAGCTTTAGAAACCAAATTTTTCAGGTTTTTGTATTATTCCATCTCAATTTTTAAGAATTAATTTTCTCACCTGTCAATACCGTCAGTAGGTCTTCCCGAGCCTAAGAACCCGCAGTAGCAGCCATAGCCCTTATAAGATAGAGGGTCACAGCCGGTGGCGCAGAACATCATATTGTAGAGGTGGAAGACGCCACGCTTGCCACGGTTCTCCGCCTTGCTCATGTACACTTGAGGATCTATGTTCCTAAGAATAGTTAAACGATGTGATTATTATGGTCTTCTGTTTTGATAAAGTGGTTAACGGAGCAGTGTCGATAGAACTGAAGGAAAGAAGCAGATTTGGTAGTCCAGCGACTTTCACTATTATTTGTAAAGACTATGATGTTTTTTAATGGAGGGTAAAAACCAATTAAAACTATTTCAAAGATCCTCCAAGGATTAATTCCGGTAGGTAATCGGGATTGTCCGAAAGGGTTACCGATACCCCGAAAAATAAAGAGCTGAGGAAGGAACATGGATAGGTTTTACTCAGTAAAAGTCTGACACTCCCTTCCGCTCCACCCAGAGCGGGAGGAGTCATTTGATGATTTCCCAAAATAAAATAAAAAAAAGGATCCGTTCCGGTTGAATCTACATTAAGCAGTTAACCCTTTTCATTGTTTTTGACCACAACATGGTCATAAGCTAGTCTCGTGTCGACGCCACAGATGACCTACCAGTAAGAATACTTTTTGAAGACTTACCTGACTCCTTTCTTATAGTCATCCTCCGGCACTGAATATCTAAATGGGTCTCTTGCAAACCCTACCAGTAGGGGACCACTGGCATCCTTATAATATGGTGAATCATCCACTTCATTGACCCTGGTGTCATTGTAACTATACTTATTGCTATTACGTTGGCTGTTAAAGCTATTGACTGGGTTGTATGGCCTGTGTATGGGCTGCAACTGGGCGTAGTGTGTGTTGTTGTAGATGTGGTCGTAGGTCAGGTGACTTGGCCAGTCTGGAATAAATAATATTTTTTTATTCAAATGTTTCAGGGGTTTTTAATGGAGTCTGACGTTTTTGCTCATGTTGATAGAGATCCTGAGATAACCATTGGCTGTCTTATCAGTTAGGGACTGGTAAGGATGGGTGGCTTCTTTACTAAGTTCTAACTATTGGTTATAGAGGTTATTGATTTTGCTCAATATTTTTCAGGTAGACCGCTGGGAGCCGGCTTGGAGGACCAAGAATTGCTATAACATTTATTTATTGAAATTCTAACAGTCCATTCAGCACACGTAGTGTGAAAACCCTTATTTCCCGTTCTACTTGTACATAAAAAATTAGAGCCATTATTATCATCTGCCTAGCCTTTCCCAACAATGTTGGCGCAATGTTTGTGCCATATGCATATCAAATGAGTTAGTCAAACAATCGATTCAGATCATAATCCACGTATTTTGTGGCAAAAATACCATTTCAGTGTTCACGGCCTGATTGTCACAGGACAATGACTTAATTGAATAGATTCGTTCACAATGCAGATAGTGCGATACGGATACAATATACAATAGTGATGGATCTAACGGACTATGAAAATGTATATTTGGAACAAATAAAGGATAACATAATACAAATAGTAGATAAACTATACTATTATTACTCGTATTAAAACAAGAAGGTACTGTAGAGCCTGAGTGAAACCTTATGTTGAACATGGCTGGTAACAAACTGACACCATTCGAACCTTCAAATTATGAATAGAATAGGTTGATAGGTTTTTGTACAAGTGACACCTGTCCAGTCTTATTATATTACTTTTTGCACCTGTCTTTGTTTGTGGGGCTTGGCGATCAGTCTTATTATATTACTCTTTGGGCTTGGCAGATTTATTCGGTGAAAAGTAATATACAATTAATGATTCGTGCTCTGTTCGTTTGTATTTATAGTATAGCAAATCCCTATACACACACAGAACACACGCTCTACCATTGAGCCCCCTCAGTGGAGGTCCCTGAACCTTCACAGTACATAGGTCAGACAGGTAGTCGTTCCCTGTACTACAGTAGTGCTGCATCCGGTTAGATTGGAACCTGAACCCAATACAGTTCGGCAAAGGCTACGCAAATGATGATGAACAAAGCAAATGGATATTGTAATACACGATTCGTTAGGTAGTGTGCCCATCACAAGCGAAAAGTAGTATGAAATCAAATGAAATCTTTATTTGCCAGATATAAAATCCACATAAGTTTCCAATTTTCAATAAAGAAATATATACAAACATAGATAACATATACAAAATCTTTAATTATACATTAGCTTTTGCCCGCAGCTTAGCTCTCGTTGAATTAGACGATCAATTCGGATTGTACTCGGCTTGTTGTTTGGTTGTTGTATCATGGGTTCAGAACGGAACGTACACGTGGCGCCATCTATTCATAAGAACGTTATTGTTGTTTTCCTCGGGGCTCGGGCACAGCCAGTCGATTCTGTACAATTCTATCAGTGAAAACGTAGGTGAAGCGAGTTTAAAGTGTGAATCAATAGTATCAAGCATTGGGGGAACGACAGCTCACTTCACACTCAGTTCATCTAAGTTATCACGGTGAGATTTTTACAGAATCGACCAGCAATACTTTTTGTGGGATGATAGGTACAGAGGCCAGCACATCAAGTTACCACAATCTGTCAAATTTCTTTGATAGTATTTCAACTTTATTGCAAATACATAAGGTTCATTTTTAATTGAGAAAATTTGACAGTTAGAGATAGCTTGATGTGCTGGCGTCCGTACCTTATGTCCATTTCCTGACAACGTATTTGCAAAATGTTAGGGTGATCGGTTCAGTGGTTTAGGTGAGAAAGAAATTAACAAACAACTTGACAAATTTACCTACTTTTGAATTTATAATATTCTGTTGTTAATGAAAGTAAAGGCTCTTTTGAAAGTAACCTACGTGGTACCTACGGACCTACATGCAGAAGGCTACACACAACTTAATACCAAATGGATCCTCAGTCCATATTAATTTAGTATCTACATGGTGTTCGTTTTTTCGTGTGGTTAGTGACTAAACCGGTGACAGAGTTTTTATGCTGCCCATGGGCCACTGACGTGTGCGTCAAAATGGAGGGACCAAGCCTCCAATGTCTGTCATACATATCTAAAAAAATAATACCATTAATCTACTATTTCCTACCTTTGCTAAAATTTTAGCTACCTCATCATATACATCATTATTTTAACAAAATGTTTGGTCCCTCCATCATGATATCAAGATGGAGGGACCAAACTGATAGACTACTCCCTGGAATGTTTTACCTACTTAGTGTTATAATACCTTAATTCTACCTTAATATTATTGATTTTGGCTGCCCGAAACATATTGACGATTCAATTGTTTAGTGCAACAGCTAATTGGGCGATTTATTTTCGATCTTCCAAGGATATATATTTAATACCTATTTACTACCTTTTAATCGTGCTAAATTTCTTACGTTAAAGCTTATTTTAACTAGCCAAAAAAAATTAAAGAAATAACTAAAAATTTTAAGCGTGGTGACATTAGAGAGAGTTGTCAAAAAATTAGTTTTGACATTTGTCATCGCGACGTAGCTAGTGAAGTAAAGTAACCATACGACTCTGTACTCGATACTCACGATAAATCGATTCAAATTTGTATGAGTATTAATTTGATCGCTGGACAGCAGACATGCTGGTTTCCTCACGATGTTTTTCTTCAACGATTTTAAGCAAGTGATAATTATACAATACGCACAAAGTTGGATAATCAGTGCACCATAGAACTATTGGAATCGCTTTTCGCTTTCGTTTTCGCTTACAAATACGCATATGAATCCGCAAAATCAGAGGTGCGTGCCTTGGGTTCAAACTCGAGACCTATGACTTGGCAGTTCGACGGTCACACCACTATCACAGGCTATCACTTCTGTCATACCTACTTGATACCTATGTGATGATTATGATATGACGAAGACTGCATTTCGTACAAACAGACTCGTAGCATTTAATATTTAACAAAAGATAATAAGTGGGTCACATATTGACCTTTGCATTACATTCTTGTGTTGTGTAATATTAACGACCCTTCCTTCAATATGATTGCTCATAGAAATCTAGTTTCGATTGTTATATCAATTTGATAATGTTAAACTATTCTATTTAATGACGGTTATTCCAAAAACTGCAACGTTTAGTTTGCAATTTAAAAAGATGACTGATATATCATTCAGTTTTCAAATTATTTATTATTGTTGTGATTTCAGTATTTCAAGAGTTTTAAATAAATGACGATTTAGGTGAGCTCTCAGATTTGTATTAATTTCAATGTATTCAACTTGGTCTACGCCAATGAATCAATGTGTAGGTATTCATAAAATTGTGCCGAAAACTATCTCCCTCCTTCAATATCAATTTTATGACTTTTTTGTTCTTATTTCTTGGCAATTGTTGTATCTATTTTTAAAGTTATATATTTTACTAGCTTTTTCCCGCGACTTCGACCGGGTGGAGTTATATCGCAAGATTCATCTCTTATATCCCTCCCCTTTAAGGATATTTTTAAGACAAAAGTAGCCTTCCCCGGGATGCAATCTATCTCTCTGCCAAATTTTATCGAAATACGTTCAGTGGCTTGTTAAAGTTGTGCATTGAGTGGCGTGGGTCACTTTGCTCGTAAATAAAAAAAAACCTAAATTTTTATGGTGTACATAATAAGCATCTATCTATCCATCTATTATATGCGCTATTAATGTTATTTAGGATTAACAGAGGTTAATTAACACGTTGTTTCTTTAATGTTACCCGAAAGTGTCGATTATTAAATATCAATGACATTCATTTTAAGTTATATTCTCAGTTCTCACATACTGACCTCTTCTATTATGATGACGTCATGGGGTCAACGTACTATGTCCTATTGCCAAATCATTGAATGAAATAATAATGGCAAATCAAAGACAAAGTATGCTAAATTACAGTCATTCAAAATCACACCTTGTGTCAAAGAACATAGAGTTGATTATAAAGCCTTTGGGAATGAATAAACCAATGACAGGGGTCTCAATAGCGAAATGTTACGCGTTATGGTGATTTACAAAAGCGAGTTGATTTAAATCTGCTGGTACTCATTTGCTATTGGCTATACTGATGCCATTTAGGGCGAATTTCACTGAAACTGAACGCGATTAGCACATCTAAACTAGGTTCAAGTCCTTCCAGTGCCGATATTCCATAACGATGATGACGTTGACCGCTCTTGAACGCGTTTCGATGTGGTGATCGCGTTTAATCTCAGTGGTGAAGTCAGTCCTTACAGTTTCTGAATGTGGATCAATTGAAAAATACTTTGTAATTGCACCGTAGAAGGACATCTTTTATGTGGGAAACATTTTACTAGATAAGGCATTTCGCATTCGTCTAACTAGTATTTGAAAATTTGGTTGTTTTTTTTTATTCAACCAAATAAAAAGTTCGTTGGTTTACTAATAATTACACTTCGTCGCCTAAGTGTCCTTTTTTTGATTAAGTGCCAATTGCACCAATGAAACTGAAGGCGATCAGCACACCCAAACCGCGTTCAGAACCTGTCAGAGTAAATATTACACAAAAAAACAATGACACCCTTAGATGGTTGGATGGTTAATGTATAGAGGCCAGCACATCAAGTTACCCCAATCTGTCAAATTACAAAAGCATAAGGTTCATTTTCAATTGGGAATATTTTACAGTTTGGTATAGCTTGATGTGTGTATGAGCTGTATGGTCGCGTTCAGTTTCATTGGTAGTGTAGATAGTCATTTGTATATTAAGATCATATAAGCATTTTTATTATTAATTTTATTAGAACAAAAAAGAAGTACCTATGTTCAGAATTATTCAATTTTACGGAAAAAAATGTTGGAGGATTCAAAGTAATCTTTCGAAAAAGCGGTAGGTAAGTGCTATGTCAGGAAACATAAATACTTAATTAAGATTTTGATCATAAAAGTTTAATATCAAGTAGTTAATAGGTAGGAATTCTGTTAAAATAATGTTAATTTCAAACTCACTTCTCGCTAACGTGAGGTATGTTATGTAGGGCTGTCGCGGGCGAGAGATTGTGAAGTTCATTTAGGAAAATATTTTTCACACTTTTCAGCAGTTTGTAAACAGGTAGAAAAAAAATCAGCTGTTCCCTACATTTTGTCGAGTTATGCGAGTATAATGTATGGAACAGCTGTTTTTTTTTCGCGGGTTCAGATTTGTTCCCATATCTAGTGAAAGTTGTTCATAATAATGAGTACAATGGCCCCTTAAAATAATGCCCATGATTCAATTTCACCCTGTAAATATGTTACTTACATTACAAAAAAATTAGGGATTCTTACTAAAAATTTCCGACATCCAAGCGGTCGAAGCCGCGGACAGAAGCTAGTGTTAGATATTGTATAGTGGCCGCTTTGAATGTCCCAAATGATTGTAAATTAAATAACAGGTCCTATTCCCTTAACTACAAATCGTCTCCTAGCAGCAGAAATTAGTGAAATGTGATACAGTAAATTATACAAAAATTAACATTTTTACATAGATAATAAGACATTTCGCTTCCCGTGATAAAAGTACGAGTGATTTACATGAAAAATTCACGTTATTTATCTTCGTCTTTTTTTTAATTAGCATAGTTACATAAATAGTTAAGCCCATTTTAAGATTTTTCGCATAATGTTTATTACATAGTTTTAAATTAACACGTATATATAGAGGATGTCGAAATCATTTAACTGTCATTAATTAATCCGTGTTCTATTAATAAAAGGGCTCAAATGTTCAATAGTCAGTGGCAGAGGTATTTTAATATTATTACTTTTGCTGCATTAATATTGCTACATTATAACCCTACTGGAAGAAGTGACTGGCTCCTGAAATACATGCTGATAACATACAATCACGTCTTGTTTCTCAGATTGGTTGGGCAGAGGTATACACCCATAGTCGCCAGTTATGTTTGTCTTTATGTAATAGAGGGCTAAAAGATCCTGGCAAATTTATAACAAACGCACGGGTCGATCCATCAGGTTAAGCTACACTTGCCGAGGTTGGTCCGTGGATGGGTTATCATCTTTACAAATAGAGACTCCTCCGTGTCTCGGAAAGCACGTGAAACCGTTGGTCCCGGCCGTCATTCGTGGATCATTGACAGTCGGTACGTGTCGTCAGAAGCCCGAAAGTCTGACATCCAGTCTTACCAAGGCGTAACGTATTACCCAGTTGATTGTGGAGTTCAGATAGGCAGTCGCTCCGTGTAAAATACTGGCATTCAGCTACGTCTGGTTAGACTGAAAGCCGACCCCAACACAGTTAGAAAAGGCAAGGCAGATTGATAATAGTGGGCACAAATCAAGAATCCGGGCTGCTATTGTGATATTAAAGTTGGAAATACCGGATAAAACTTTGCCTGACCTGGGAATAGACCCCATGACCTCATGACCCATAACCAACAAACAAGGCAGTCTTTTAGGATCATAACTATTAATCAAACTTCAATTTTAATTGCACTATTATTACATAACGTGCGGCATGCGACTCTATGCATAAATAAATTAATAAAGCTACAATTTTAATAAGATTTGCATTAATATTGTTGTTTCGCTAGTAAATATTTTGACTAAGTGATGTTGTATCTCATTGTACTTCTTAGTATTGTCTAAGATTTCTTGTTCGACTCGACCTTGCCCTATGTTGGTGATATGATAATCTTAATTTATTAAACCTTTGTTCTTCTATAATGATAGCTACTTGCTGGTTTAGATATTTAAATGCTTGATGTGAGTGTGAACATTAAGGAGATTAGGCTTTGGTATAAGTCAGTTTATCCTGTTTAAATGGCACTGTGAAAACTTGGGTGAAGTACCTAAGCTTGAAGTACCTAAGCTTGAAGTACCTAAGCTTGAAGTGCGTTGTCATGCCACCTGCCACTTTTGACAGCTCACTTCAATGGACAGGCTTATGTGACTGTTCCTAAATAACCCTAGGCTGATTCAAAAGTTTTTACAAATTTTCTTATTTGAACGCCAGAGCATAAACGCACGCGCGTGCTCTCCACGCCAAGCACCTAATTTAGTTTCTTCTTGTTATCAATGTTATCATGAATTGCCCAATATCCATGGTGTATTTTAATTTGTTGCATACAATTAAATTCGTACTCTCGTACGTATTTAATTGTTAAATTTTTAAGATGTCAATAAAAACACACGCAAAAGTAATGATTTAATTGTTTATATCGTCTTATTAGTGCACCGCATTGTCACATATTTGTGTCGTTGGCGTGCTTGTAACGTATATGTGACAATGGCGTTCAAAAGGTTAATATTAGTGATTGGGTTGGTTCCCCACTAAGGCGGAACCCTTAGTAGATTGCATGAAAAGTAATGTTCACGTAACATTCGATTTATTTTGATATTCTAGAAGTTTTAAATTATGCAGACTATCGACATAAATGCTAACGTTAGTTTAAACTGCTTTTTCGTAACCGCAACAAGTTTAGTTTTAAGATGTATCACATTTTTATAACCTGTCTCTTTCATTTTACATAAGAACTAGTGTTGCACAATAAAATTTTAGTGATAATATATCTGCGTTGATATTAATGGTTTTTAATAAATTCAATTTTTGAAAGCAGATTAATGGAATTGCCATGTTTTACGTTGCAGATTTGGCAAGAAATAGAAAATAACGCATGGCTATGTACGAGACAGATATAAATGAAGGTGTTATAGGAAACATGGATTCCAAAGCGGTGATTTGGTGTGTTGAGATTTTGAATGAAATATAGTAATAGAATCAAGTAGACTGTATAGGGAAATTACTATATAGTGTGTTAAGTTAAACGAGGGATATACTTTCAGTAGTTATTGCAGGTACTCATGAAAATGAACAACTTTGACTGTGAATATGTACGGTATTTACTCTGAAACATGAAAAAAAATCAGCTGTTCCAATGTGAACAGCTGTTTTTTGTTGTGATTTCGGTGTTGTTACCATAGTCAAAGTTGTTTATTTTCATGATTGCTATGTTTCGAATATTGTTAGAAAGTATGTCCCTCATTTAACCTAACATACTGTATATTTAGAAATTATTAAAAATGTGAGGCGTTGCAAGCGCCACGTTGCATGAAATTAGCTAACGCAAAAAGATAATTTTACAAAAATATGACAGCATATAGACAATTTTTAATTTAACACCTTTGAAAAACCATGAACAAAGAATGCATTCGATCGTATATAAAAATAACCTTAATGATTCATAGTTGATATGGATTACTTCACACGCTTAATCGCGAGCTACTGTGTTCCATCTGCGCGTGTATTTAGACAATCGGGTGTTAAGCAACACGTTCTTGACCAGTGTTTGCGAAGTTATAGTGCCAAGGTACACTGTATATAGGCATGAATAAGGTAGTTTTATTAATGATGTCATTAACTTCGCTGTTTAAATTGGTCTAAGTTGTAAATTGTTGTTTAGACGTGGGCAATCTGTGTTGTGTAGTCCCTTGGCATTTATGTTTTGGTCAATAACTTTTGTTATGGTGTTACTACTTATTTAACTTATTTTAAATCTATTAGCCTCTATACTATCTATACTAATATTATAAAGAGGAAAGATTTGTATGTAAGTATATTTGTAACGAATAAACTCAAAAACGACTTAACGGATCTAAATGAAACTTGGCACAAAGGTAGATTATAGTTTGGAATAGCTACTTTTTATCCCGAAAAAATGTACGGTTTCCGTGGGATAATTTCCTACATACACGCGGCCGAAGCCGCTGGCAAAAGCTAGTCTATAATAATAGATCATGACGTAACGCCTGTAATCCCCTGGTTTTAGGGTTAGGCATCTTTAGTACATCCACATTCCGCCTGTTATGTTTGGGACCCATGTAATAAGGGGCGATCCTGTCGCCATCAACCGGGCACAAATCGAAGACACAAGACTGCCCGACCCGGGAATCGAGCCAAGGATCTCATGCTCAGTAGTAGCGCTCGCGACTACTACACCAACGCGGCAGTCAAAGTCAGTTTTCTGGAATTCAAGGGTCTAAATTGAAATCAGTTAGTATGTCTGTGCTGTGTGTAAGTCAATCAGAGAGATCAAGTCTACTGAAAGTTCAGTCAATCAAAAATACGCCATTTTGTTTCGGGAAAAACATCGCAATGTGTGTCTCATCTTACTTTTGGATGCTCTAAAGTCCACGACCTCAATTTACTTAACCCTATAGTTGGAATCCACTTAAAAACTAGTATCACGGACAGATTGGCTAACAGTTGTTGCACAGTGTGTCGAACAAGTGGTATCGGTCCAAATCTGGATCATATCCCATTGTAAGGTACCGGTTTGCTCAGGTCAGTTCTTATGTAATGGAAGAATTTTTGGACAGTGGGTTGTGTTTTTGTTCGTTGTGGTATAATTATGGTATCCAATGGAATTGCGGCCCTTATTATACATACAATGTTATTGTTATGTAAACTTGTCCCTAAATTGAGCATAGACTGTTTAGGTCGGTACCGGTTGTCAGTAGGTTTGTTTACCTTTAGGCAGCGAGCAGTATTTGCCTAGTTAAGCCGCGTAAGTCTTGGTTTTGTTTTAGATTGGTGACCTTCCTTTTTGAATTCATTACATTTATTTGGTCATTACTTGAGCTTAACTTTATTTAATGAGCTTCTGTTTAACGAGCTACGTGACTCCACATGGCGCAATATTGTCCATCTTGAAGACTATACTGCAAGTTCTTGACCCAAATGGTTTAATTCCAATAAATATTTGGTCAGTTTCTGAGAATTTCGGAAGAGTGTGATGATATTGATCTCACGGAGGTACAGGGTCGGCAGCTCTCTAATGCAATTTACGTTGCGTTAAAGTCAATGACAATGACTCAGCGTTTTGTGGTCGATTTAGTTATTTAGACCTTTCATTGCGTTAATCCTGTTGATTGCCAGGGTTCATATTTTGAGCTGTCATTGCTTGTTTGGATAATTTCTTTGATCATTCATTCGTTTCGTTGTGTTGTTTGGTTTATTTGTTGTGACTGGGATTGGTTTCCGCACACCTACCTCTAGAAGTACAGAGGCCAGCACATCAAATTACCACAATCTGTCAAATTTCTTTAACAGTATTTCAACTTTATTGCAATGTCTTTGCAATAAAGTTGAAATACTGTTAAAGAAATTTGAATTTTATTTAAGGTTCATTTTTAATTGAGAAAATTTGACAGTTAGGGATAGCTTGATGTGCTGGCGTCTGTACCTTCGTCGTCCCTTACTCTGTTTCGTCGTCCGGTTTTATGGGGTTCGAAAGTTTTTAATAGTACTTATTTATTTAGTAATGATTTCTCCATACGAAATTCGAATCTTTATTTCACACTCGGAATGCGGTCTTACTGTACTAATTAATTGAAATCTGAGGCAATACCAATCCATGTGCCCAAATATCATTGCTGCAACGATTTGGATACTTAACGAAATTTCATCGTGCGTACACTTGTATTACTACTAGTAATATAATCAGTTATTTAGATCAGTTATAATTTAGTTACATAAGTGAAAGTGCGATTATGTCTGGTGAGACGTAATTCTTCACATTTTGGCGGTTGCAAGAAACTGGTTGACCGCCAATGAAAGTGGTCCGGTGCGTTTCCATTTGGCCACGGTAATTTGAGAATCGAATGACTTTTTTTACTTTGTTGTCCAGTATAAAGAATAAGGTGTTAAGTTCACTCGTCGTCTTTAGAAACGGGAGTATCCTCTGACTAGACTCCTCTGGCTGTTCCGACCAGGCGGGTGTTGTGTCTGATGTGCTACTGCCCGACGACTATTTTTTTTTTTTGAATGGGCATCTCGCAGTTCAATCTAGGAGGTTGTCAACTGCATAACCGATTTTGCGTGACATCAGTGTGACGTGAAGTACGCATATTTAATTCCAAATTGACAACATTGAGCTTAAAGGCAAACTATAATTATTTCACTTTGCATGATCTTTGAGTTATTTTGCGTTAAATTTAAATTTTATTACAATCGCGAAAAAGAACATTTTAAAGAAGAGATTTTGTATAAACTGAAAACCAATTTTGTGCTTTGCTATGTAACGAAGGAACATTCGCTATGGTAAAAAGAAATCGATAATTATGTAGATAAAGCAGCGTGCTAACCGACAGTAAGTATTTTCTACCTATTGACCTATTGGAGCCGCGCAGAAAAGATGCTGCTACATTTATATAGAATGCGGTTCTGTATAGTGCGTAACTGCTGACCGAACAACGTGCAGCGCTTTCGACTGCAGCTGTACAGTTCAAGAATCAATGTGATGGTATACCCTAGTGTTTGAATAACTAACAGAATTGATTATTAGGTAATATCCTACTACTATTATAAAGGCGAAAGTTTGTAAGTATGGATGTATGGATGTTTGTTACTCTTTCACGTAAAAACTACTGTATAGATTTGGATGAAATTTGACACAGAGATGGTTTATATCCTGGATTAACACATAGGATATTTTTTATCCCGGTAGAACATTCCTGTGGGATAATTTCCGACCTCCACGCGAGCGAAGCCGCGGGCAGAAGCTAGTTGTTCATATAACTTTGAGGAGCTCGCGGCTAAGTACCAACAACCGCACAGGTCGATCCATAAGGTTAAGCCACGCTTGCCGGGTTGGTCGTGGATGGGTGACCATCTTTACATACGTTAAACCGTTGGTCCCGGCAGTCATTTATGCATCTTTGAAAGTCGTTACGGGTCGTCAGAAGCCCGAAAATCTGACAGCCAGTACACCAAGGGGCATCGTATTGCCCAGTTACTGGGTTGTGAAGGTCAGATAGGCAGTCGCTCCATGTAAAATACTGGTATTCAACTGCATCCGGTTAGACTGGCAGCCGACCCCAACATAGTTGGGAAAAGGCTAGGCAAATGATTGTTCATATTACTTTCTAGAGGTTAAGTTAACAGTGTGTAAAGTGTTTCATAAGTATTGGCTTGAACAAAAAAAAAAAATATGCAGTATTTATGCACTTTTTATGAAATCGTTAGAACTTGCGAGATATCGCAATAAAGACATTTTGGCGTTAGTGTGTGGTGTATGAACAATTTCTACGTTCATAGAAAGTGATATCTCTTTGCCATGATATTGCACTTTTAAGTGAAATCATAATTCTATCAAAGAGAGGTTATAATGGTGTAATAAATAGTTATGTACTTACGATTTCTATAACCCATCATATACTATCCTACCTACATACGTATAACTACCTAACGACCTCATCATTGTAAACGAAAGAATTCGGTTTGTTGCGTAAAAGTTTGTCTATTATCTACTTATCTATAGTTTCCAACAATCTACACGCGGTCTTCTAAAATTCCGACCTGATTTTGAACATCACCCCAACTTATTTACAAGTTATGAAGAACATCTTTTGTATTTCAGAAAATATTTAAATCAAGATAAATTATAAATATCAGTCTTGAATTCATGAATAGGTTCAACCTTGTAAATATTGACAACGAACTGGCTGATACTGTACTGATTTAGGTCTTTTTGTGAATGGCATCTCGCAGTTCAACCATAGGGTTGTCTGTGGATGCCATAATAAAATTGCAGCCTCAAGCCAGAGCCACGTGACGACTCCCGGCCACCGTAGGCGCGGGCCTGCGGGCGGTGAGTAATGGGTGACTCACCGTCCGATCAGCACCAGACCCGTGCCGGACGGCGCGTATATGTTCCACGCGCGCCTCAAAGAGATGTCAGCATATGAAGGGGCCCCCCAGGGCCAAGCCTGCCGGGTAAGCGGGATTGTCCGAAAGGGTTACCGCTACCCCGGAACATAAAGGGCTACGGAAGGAACATGGATGGGTTTTAGTCAGTAAGAGTCTGACACTCCCTTCCGCTCCACCCAGAGCGGGAGCAGTCATTGGATGATATCCCAGCCTTAAAAAAAAAAAAAAAAGCCTCAAGCCAGGGCTTAATAAAACTTAAACTTAACGACTATTTGCTAAGGGCACCCCCTGTAGGGACTTCGGCGGGTTAAGGCGTTGCTAGGGGACAGGCTGGATCTGGGGGATTTAATACTACAGGCTCAGCGATAACGCGGGCTGGCTCGAGCAAGGGTCCCGACCCTGACCCCGGGGCTCACTTAGGTCTACATGCTACGAGCATTTATAGTATGCTCATATTTCACTACTACCACTTCGACTGCGACTTCGTCTGCGTTAATTAATATAGCCTATAACACTCAAGGAGTAGCTTCCCATTAGTGAAAGAGTTTTTCGGAGTCGGATTAGGAGATCAAGAGATTACCCCCTACAACCTCACAAAGTTAACTTTACAATATTACTCTTTTTTTTTGCTCTGGGTGGAGCGGCAGGGAGTGACTAAAACCCATCCATGTTCCTTCCTTCGACCTTTTTGTTCCGGGGAGCGGTAACCCTTTCGGACAATCCCGCTTAACAATATTAGTCTGTCTTTACAATATTAGTATAGAGTATTGCAAATACTTTAATACACACATCAAAAGTGTCTAGGGATCAACATATATTTTTGCAATAACTTTTCTCTTGATTGATATTAATTTAAATTTTCTTTAAGGATTCATCAAATAAAGTGTTTTCGTTTGTCACAGTAACGATAAACCAAGTCACCTTTGCATTAATAAAGAAATTTGCCATTTTCCTAATAAAGGGATTTTTGACATTTGAACCACTAACATTAAAGTTCGAAAAAAAGACTGAAATAACAGTTTTCTTTAAAATTTTATTGGGTAACTTAAACAATTAATAATCCGTGTTTCTACCGCGAACACTAACAACACAAGAACATCGGTTTGGCATACTCAAAATGAGTTCATCCAAATCACGCTGTGGAATGGCCGCCCATGTTCGTTGCAACAACAAAAAAAGGTGTTATCAGTCGACTTTGGACACGTTACCGAAGCACTGGTACCGTGGCTGAGCGCCATGAAGGACGGTATCGCTGCACCACACGGAGACAAGACCGATACATTCAAATCTTAACTCGAAGAGCTCCAACAATAACCGCCATGATGTTAGCCGTGAGGCTTCATCACTCTTCAGGGAACTTAATTAGCGACCAAACAGTCAGAAACCGCTTGCATGAAGTGAACCTTCATTCCCGAAGACCGCTACGGGTACCACCTATAGCAATGCACAATCGTAGGATTCGATATCAATGGGCTCTTGAACACAGAAATTGGGCAGAAGAACAATGGCGTTTCGTGTGCTTTTCTGATGAGTCTCGTTTTGGTATGAGACCGGATACAAGACGTATACGACACTGGAGAACCCCTGGACGCCAACAGCGATTAAAATCCTGCCAGGAAGTCCATCCTTATAGTGGTGGAACCATCATGGTATGGGCGGGTATTTGGATCGGCGGAAGAACTGAGTTGATTTGGATCAGAGGCAACCTCAACGCTCAAATTTATGCTGAGACGATTGTATCTGACGTCATCGTTCCTCTACAAGTGCAAATCGGTCCCTTATTTCAGTTAATGCATGATAATGCACGACCGCACACCGCAAGAGTTGTAAGACAGACTCTCGCCGCAGCTAACATCAATGTCCTGCCCTGGCCTGCTCAGTCGCCAGACTTGAACCCGATTGAGCATGCATGGGATATGCTACAGAGAAGAGCTCTGCCGAATATGGAGGGTATCCAGTTGCAAGAAGACCTTTTTTTGTTGTTGCAACGAACATGGGCGGCCATTCCACAGCGTGATTTGGATGAACTCATTTTGAGTATGCCAAACCGATGTTCTTGTGTTGTTAGTGTTCGCGGTAGAAACACGAATTATTAATTGTTTAAGTTACCCAATAAAATTTTAAAGAAAACTGTTATTTCAGTCTTTTTTTCGAACTTTAATGTTAGTGGTTCAAATGTCAAAAATCCCTTTATTAGGAAAATGGCAAATTTCTTTATTAATGCAAAGGTGACTTGGTTTATCGTTACTGTGACAAACGAAAACACTTTATTTGATGAATCCTTAAAGAAAATTTAAATTAATATCAATCAAGAGAAAAGTTATTGCAAAAATATATGTTGATCCCTAGACACTTTTGATGTGTGTAGCTAGGAAATGGCAATTTAAAACCACTTATTGTAAGACAAATGATTACATAGGTTTATTATCTGCATATATAGTTTATAACAACGTCTTCCCGCCGTCTGTCCTTCTGTACGGTTTAGACTAGGCAAAGGATTTTATTGTGGTTTTTTGTGTTAGCCTAGCGGTGTGACCACCGGACTGCCAAGTCATAGGTCTCGAGTTCGAACCCAAGGCACGCAACTCTGATTTTTCGGATTCATGTGCGTATTGTATAATTATCACTTGCTTAAAAATCGGTGAAGGAAAACATCGTAAGGAAACCGGCATGCCCTAGAGATATTTCTCAACAGCATGTGATGCTAAGTCAGAGGCCCATGGGCAGCATTAAAACTCTGACACCAGGTTAGTCACTAACCACACGAAGAAGAAGATCAATAGATGGAGTGTTTTAAGAGGAAGGTTTATATGTTTAACTTTGGCTTTCGCCCACGGCTTTGCCCGCGTGATTGTATCTACATTACACCCGTGCGAAGTTGGGCGGGTCACTAGTCTTAAGTCTATTATACTATCATTGTTAGTAGATGCATGCTACACCAACATTACGACGCCTTATTTACTAAACAGTGCATTTATATGTACAAAAGATTAGTAACCAAGAATGTATGTATGTTTTTTGCGAGCGCGCGCAAATTACATAGACAAATGTCGGCGGATACAAAATGTTAAGAACACAATTATTTTGGCGCATTGAATGCAAGGGATGATTAAATAACATTACGAATATGGGTCAGTGTCATACGATAATAGGTGCTTAAGGCTAAACAACATACACATTATGTCTTTAGGTGCTAATAACCTCGATCGAATGAACTTTTAGTTTTTGCGAGCGTGTGTGGGAAGTACTTAGATAGGCATGGATGTCATAAGATACACAATATACCTATTGTAAAAATGACACCCATCTATCTTACATCATGTTTTCATACAAATTTTGAATCCTCCTTATACCTCTTTGTGGGTTTTATTTTCATTTTGTTTTATTTTATTGTTTTATTTATTTCATTTGTTTTATTTTTGAACGGGTTGGCACACAGATTATTATGTAGGTTCAATGGTTTGAGCTATATGTTGATAGATCAGCCGTCAGTCACGGTTTCCTTTTATAGTATGTATACAGAATTACAGATTAATCGAATGCTTATGAAGAAAATCACAATATAAAGCACACGAAAGCTATTATGTACTTATTAAATCTTCTTTGTTACTTTATTCGAATACTATTAAGTATTTTATTAATAGTTTGTAGTTATTTCTTCAGATATTGTAGGTGTGTTGTTTAAAATAAATAAATATTCAACAATCTTCGAAAAGGATAGCTTCAATTAATGAATAAAGTATTGTAAACTAATATACATAGTACAAGATTAGGTCTTTAGACAGTTCCCTTATTGGTATTACGAAAATTAATTTAGTTTGGAATATTGGAAAGCTTTTAAGACAGATTCAGTGTTTTCGCAAACCTTGTTAATGGTGATAATAACATAACAAAATAATGTTCACCGTATACATTTCTTGGTATTTGTAATAATGATTCAAAATTACACAATATGCTATGCAATTTTATTGTATCTGTGTGCGGAGCATAGAGGCATCGACAATTCGGCTGAAATTCTATTAGCGATGGCAAAATCAAAAACGCAGAATGCCTTGCTACATATCAATCTTGTTGAAAGTTATCACTATTCTTTTTTTAAAATTAATAAACATAAAATCAGTCTTTTAAAGTTTACTCTAATTTGTATTTAAAAAAGCCGTGACTGACTGGCTGACTGACTAATATGCCAACATAGTTTAAACCACTGAATGGATTAGGCTGAAGATTGGCACACAGATTATACTATTACCTAACGTAGTTATTTGCTATTATACGGAAAAGAAATGACGGGCAGATGCTAGTCCTAACTAAATAAACAAAGAGTCAATAAAAGCCGACATCCTTATTTTATTTATACTAAAGCGTTTTATTTATACATGACCGGATTAATAGACATTACGATAACTATCCATGTGCGGCTTTATGGCCTGTTTCCTGGTGTGACCCAAAGAGGAAGTGCAGTGAATACATGACAGTCGTCCCATAGATAATTTTACTGTCTTGCATCGTAATTGTCTAATTTATGGTACAGCAGGCCTACTGCCTTGAGGCTAACAAAAAGATTACATGCGTAATGATCATAGACTATATTAATTTGTGGGAAGCCTCATTCTTATTTTGAAAAGTAGTTTTTGTTTGGACTTTACATGGTTATTGCGCCATACAGGGTGGCATTGTTATTGTACCTACTTATCTACATTAAGTATCTATGTAGTTTATATTATATAACTTGAAGATAAAATGATAAAGAAGCTTAAAGTATTTTGTTTAAACAACCTTGGTCGAACAATGAAGTTCAAATATGAAATCAACAGGAGTTCTTAAAAGTTATTTAGTTGCAAAAAAGTACCATTTTATTTCCACAAGATACTAAAGTTACGATTCATGGGAAGATACATTACTTCGACTAGGTATTAAATAAGTCAATCGGTGTAGTAGACGTCTGTTACGAACAATCGCGTCGGAAATGCATTGTGAAATAGAGTTAATGGTAGAATCGATTATTGAAATCGTCGTTCCGTTGCGTTCGCGCGACACTGCTCGCGGAAAAGTTCACCTCACTACTTGACATAATTTTTATGTAATAGTGCGGTACTTGTAGTTTCATGGTTACTACAGTCATAGACTTTTGAACAACTACAGTTGCGTTACTACACATTGTTGTTATATAGTTTGGGCATTCCTACATTATGACAGCTAGATTTTGACCGCAGTTATCAAGCAAAGTTATTTTATTTTATCACTACAACTGGGAATTGACTATTTAAATCGGTCAAAAGTAAAATCTGAAATCACATTTAAAAAAGACCGCTCGTTTTAAAAACTTCTGTCACCGTACAGAAATTAAATATTATGCCAAGATATAATTGTTAAATTGCATTTTATGCTAATAAGTATTCCATTTGATTCTAAAAATCTGTGACGTCACATTGTTATATTTCATTCAAATCACGTACAAATACCGCGTTTTGACAGTTCATAAAAAGAAACGTTATTGACTACCCTTTCAAATACCCAATTCTGGGAAAACACTTTATTCCAAAAATGATTAAAAAATCAATTACTGGCCCAACCTTGTCTATGTAAGAGTTGAATAGATTCCTATACTTAATTACGTATTTCAAAAAGGAGTGTGTTATCGCAAATTGGACTTGACATTCAAAGGTTTTTGTAACGGTCGACGGTCGGGCGGTTAATGGCTGACGTTTTTGAAAATGGAATAACTTAGGTACCTATTTTAAATTCAGAGGGGGCGAATACAAGCAAGCCGATGGTAAGGGTATGAAATTCATGAACAAATGATTGGTAAAATGAATGACAAAAATATTCTGCCAAACATGTATAAAATAGTTTTTAGTGCCGAATAGGAATAAAAAAGGTGCTTTAATCTGCCCAGCCTCTTACCAACTAAGTTGGTTTCCAGTCTAACCGGAGACAGCTGAATACCAGGGTCAGATTTATGCACCTTATAAATTAAGCGATACGCTGTTCAAGCCTTCAACTATAATCACAGACACAATTAAAAAGCCATTGTGTCTAGTATGGATTCAAGTTCCGGCAGTCGAAGGGTTCTGCTGCTAGAAGGACCTAACTGAGTAGTACCTACTTACTCCTAGGTAGCTAAGTATTGTCCCTGTCATTGTCTGGAACTAATAAGGAATGTGAATGCTGCATATTCTACCCAAGATCAGAACAATGCTGGCTATTCTTTGGAAATTACTCTGGCCTTATAGATCTAGATGTGTTTTATAGATATTTTAAAATAATGCAAGGTGAGCGCAATTGCCTCTCGCTGGATTTAATGTGAGATTATATCTTTTAAGAATGATAATTTCGTAATAATTATTTTTGGCTTTTTCTTTTGTTCTACAGGTATTGTTCCGCTGTAAGTGTGTCCTTCATTTTTTTTAAATACATTTACGGATCTCGGGGTTTCGCCGGATTTATAGGGTTGTACGGTACCGTGGTATGGACCGAAGCGAAATGCTTCCCCTAAAAATTGGTTATGATGAGATGATGGATTGGTCGGCTTTTGTGATGATAAGTGTCACTTCTCACTTCATGAGACTGTTCAGTGGTTGCTTTTTTATTTTTTATTGTAGAATGGGCCCGCTCTGGACTCGATCACGCCTTATGGAAAGCAATGGATGAGGTCTTTGATGGAGCGAGCATGCCCAGAGCCCAGAGGTGTCTGTTTACTCTTGATTTGAAAGCAGACGGGTTATATGTAGAAGGAAACACCGACGCTGGCAGAGAAACTTTGTCGCATAATAAATGTGGAGAAGAAGTGCTTAGAACGACTGCTTGTTGCACGGTTGTCATTTGTGTCATTCTTATTTCGTTGTCTTTTGCAAAAAAAAAAACTGACAATCATGCAGTTATTAATAATATTCATCCATTAAAGCTCGTTTTCACAAATACTTAGCCACACCTACGCGAAAGCCTATTGTAAGTGAAAATGGGCGTTAATCTATCATGCAAAATCTGGGAGAAGGTTGCCTTTCCACCTCCTACGTGTCTACTGCCATCTTTGTGTCAGTCTTTTAGATATACGTCCAGTTCATCCCTTAGGCACTTCTTTTCATAATCTGGTTTGAAAATCTTCCTGTACTATTAATTAATTGCTTTAGTTCTGGTACTAATTATTTAATCAATTTCATGTTTTCATTAGAACTGGATGAAAAACTGATCGTTAATTTAGTTCGTACAGATAATATAGATTAGAGTAAATAGTCATTTCTCGTGATTAACTAGCTACTAAATTTTTTTTGATGAAAAAAAAAAACTTACATAGGTACCGGATATCCATGGGTTATTTATAGACATAAGCCAGCATACCTCACAGGTTTTTAATTATTGAAAACTGTAGATATAGGTATCTACTTAAAAATTTTGCGAAGTCATATAAGTTAAGTAGGCAATAAAAACCTATGATATCACTCACAGAACAGACCTCTTTAACTGTTCTGTGATATCACTAATGACGGAATTTTTTAATTACCTACTCCTACAGTTTTAACAAAATACCAATCAAAGGATTAAAGTAGATCCTATTTTGGGAACGAACAATATCTATCGAAGGAATTTGACAAATTAGGGTAGCTTCATGTACTGGCCACATCAAGCTCCCTAATCTGTCAAATTTCTTTGATAGATTATCAACTTTATTACGAGAATTAAAAGGTTCATATTCAATTGGGAATATTTGACAGTTTCGGGAAGCGGCACTGTATAAACATGAAAAAATACGAAATAATTAAATAGGATAGATTTAATTATTTCGTTTTTTTTCATGACATTTATAACTTGAACAATCGAATTACTTAGTAAGTTTTCTCAATATGTCTAACCTTAATTTACTATGAGTAGGTAACTCATAATAAACTAAAACATAAACAATTAATTAGATATTGTTTAAAAATTACACAGCACACATTATCTCAAATCATGGAAGGTATTTGTTAACTAGCTCCAAACAAATATTGAAAAGTTTTCATTCATAAATTTCATCCAAAAGGATAGTATTGGACTAGTAACTTTTATCTTACTGTGAATATCTTTAAGTAATAGAAACGAATATAGGACACATCCTATGTTCGTTTCCTTGAGAACAGCAGGGATTAAAGACATTTTATCCCTGCTGTTCTCAAGGAAAACAACAATAACGTTCTTATTATTATAGATGGAGCCACGTGTCTTTCGAATCGTGACTGCATTATATGAGAACAGTCCGACTTGATTGTCAAATTCTAAATTAAGGCAAGGGAAGCCGCGGGCTATAAATGCTCGCTTTTGTTAGTTTTTTTTTTTCAATATACTAATAGGTTGGTTACATTTATGCCTCTCACCTGTTTCACTCAACACTGATGGCACAAACAACACAAATAGACCCGCATAAACGCTCTCAAAACTAGTTAATTTTCGACACGCACTGATAAAATGTGTCACCATTCTTTTAACACTCATCATTTCACAATTTTTGGTCGAATTTGAACATGCTGACAACATTTTTGTTTTTTATATTTAAATATTGGTACCGCACTTTTAATTAGATCACATCACTAATGTCATTAAAAAGTGTACATAATTTATTTATTAAGACTTTTTGATAATAACTTTAAAGCACGTAACATTATTAATTCAAATATTTATGTCTCCAGTAGAATACTATTAAATAAATTGGAAACCAAATTATTGGACGTCTCAGTGGCTACTGAATTAGGCAAAATGTCTTATTTTGTTTGTATTTTAATTTCGTAAATATTGTTTTAAATCTCGCGCTCAAAAAGCGCGGGAAGACGCGCGCAGAGCATGCGCGGTGTGCGTACAATGATCTGTCATTTTTCAACGGGCACAGACCTCCCGCTATAGAGCCGATCCGAGTGATTTTTTATTGAGATCGTGAACAATTTTCTGGTCTGCATACCATACGTTAATTTTGCGGAAGCAAGATGTCACGTTTGTTTCTTTTGAAGATAATGTTTTAGTCTGAGAAAGTAATTTTGTATACAAAAATAAAAATTGTGTAAAAAAATACTTGTATTTTTTTATACAAACGAAGTTTAATTTAACCTATGAACAAAAAAAAAGAAAGAGCTTATTCGTGGTGACATGTGTTACAAAAACATTTACTAAGTAAGTACTACCAAACTGCAAATAGTCCAAGGTCGATAATATTTGAAACCAGAAAAAAATAATAGTCGGATGAAACCCATTGGAAAAGGTAGAGAATATAAAAAAAAAACCGGCCAAGTGCGAGTCAGACTCGCACACCGAGGGTTCCGTACAAACCTGTAGGTATATAAGTAAAAGTTCACCCATCACGAGAATCGATTATGGTATTTTTATATTTTTTTTTAATTATATGATGTAACTAAAATCTTACTATCTTCGCAATTTTTCCTTTATCTGCACTGTAAGACGTTACTTTGTACCAAATTTCAAGATTCTAAGTTCACGGGAATTACCCTATAGGTTTTGAATCCGTGCGAGTTTCGAAAATTTGCGGCATAAACAGCTGTATCTTTTCATTGCTTTGGCTTAGAAGTTTGATTTTTTCACAGCTCCAAGGGACAGTAGACCTGAATATTAGATATAAATTTCAGTTTGATACCTCCACGCGTGCGCAAAACGGTCTTGACAGACGGACGGACAACAAAGTGATCCTATAAGGGTTCCGTTTTTTCCTTTTGAGGTACGGAACCCTAAAAATGAGTGGAAAAATAATTTACGGGCGATCTGAGGTCGGGAAGTGGATGGGGGTGAGTTTTTAAGAGTAAAAATCGGTTTATCTCGATTTTCGGAAAAACTACAAGGCCGTAAAAATCTAGAAACATTATCGTACGGAAAGACCATCAGTTAAAACTTGGAAGTTAGGCACAAGCGCCAGCACATCAAGCTATCTAATTTTCCCAATTAAAAATTAACCTCTATTTTTGGTATTTTGGTAACTGAGCCGATGCTTTTGTAATTAAGTTGACAAACAATGAATTAAATTTGACAGATTGAGTTAAGTTGATGTGCTGGCCTCTGTATTAATTTCTGCCCGCGACTTCGTAACACCTCCATAAACTAAAATAACACTCACAAATAACAACAAAAAACAGCCGCCTTTTTAAAAATCTTGCGGTTTCGATTTCAACCTGCGAAGTTAATTAATTAAAGCTTAAATACTACCTGTTGAGACAAAATTGATATAGTTACTTATGCATTCTTATAGATAATTAATGATGAACCACTGTAATTAAAATAATATATAAACACAGGTGTAGGTGGTGGTCAGCGGGATTGTCCGGAAGGGTTGCCGCTGCTGGAGTTAAGGTCTCTTCTATCCGGGTAAGCGCGATTGTGAAGCGGAAGAAACATGGATGGATTTTAGTTAGTAAGGGTCTGACACAGTGAGAGGAGTCCTTTGATAATTTCCTGGCCTTAATAAAAAAAGATGCAGATGGTGTTTAATAGTTTCTACCCCCCTGGGAAGGTGTGAGTTTGTTTATGCTATCATAGTTAAATTATTTGTATACATAACTGATAGAAGAGATTTTTTTTGAGGTTATACCAACCTCAAAAAAAATCTATCATCAAATTACTCCTCCCGCTCTGGGTGGAGCGGAAGGGAGTCACAGACTCTTGCTGACTAAAACCCATTCATGTTTCTTCCTTAGTCCTTTTTGTTCCTGGGTAGCGGGACCCCTTTCGGACAATCGCGTTTACCCGGATAGAAGAGACCTCCATGTTTTTCTGTGTACATTCCACGAACTATAAAAGAAGAGAATTGAACTCATACCCACAGTTTTGCAAAGCAGTCGCGAAACGCTGAGCTATTAGTTTCTTTGAAAGGGTACTATAATTAAAAAACTTTAAATTATTATTATGCCATGAGTAGTATTTCCGTGATGCAATCGCAACAACATACCTACATTCAGACAAACATTCTAAAAACTATATTTATTTCGAAATTTCCGCGTTCCCAGACATTACAGCAATGAAAACCTCTTTTTCAAAAATGTTAAATGTACAGTTTTGATTTTATTTTACCTGTACATTATTAACCGGTTAATGGCAATGAGGTATAGTAAATAGGTACTTAGTTCTTATATAAACTCTTTTTAGCTCAAAAGTTGCAATAAACCATACATTTTTGAACAGGCACATTTATTAGAATCAAGAGTTTATTGCCCGAACTCGGGGTCAACAAATCCTTTATTATTCTAAGACTTCAATATTCTCAGTTAGTATTGTGTTTATTTGACGTTTAATTTATTAAACAAGAATTTATACAAGCTGCATTGATTTTAAAATCGGTATCTTGCTTCACGAAATTTTTTCTTACATTTTTTGCAATCTTGTTACTTGCCCGAAATCATGACATTTGATACCAAACCTAACTAAGACAGGATTGGTGATTCTTATGGTTATGATTATAAATACATATTTCTTTTGTAATCGTGAATTAAAATAATATTTTAATCTAGATACAACCTGGCACTGACCTGTAAATTATAAAATACGAAACAACATTGGAATTACGCGGGTTAGGTACTTTTGCGCACCCAATATTAAAACTTGCAGAATTATCAAATTATCCATTGTTGTCAACAAAATTCACATCCCTAGCCCCGCTGTGACGAGCACAGCAAAGGCCAATGGCAAAATAGGAAACATTATAGAAATGAAATACGAGGGTCGATCTCCAGAGGCCTTTTTTTTCGTGTCGGGCTGGATAAACCCATGCTAAAATCGAAAAACGTTTTAAAAATATTTTTTCAAATACAGTTCGGTGTCCAATCTACGTGATACAAGGCTAATATTATGAATAAGTTTATTTTAAACATAAAAAAAAAAATCTTAAACCCTAAAAATCCTGATCGCTCTGGGATGACCCAACTCCCGATTGAATGAAAAAAATATTCTTTAATTTTTTAATGAGAAGGTTCATATGAAACAAATTATTTAGATTACATAACAAATAGATAATCTTTATGGTAATAAAATATTTTTAGTTATATTTAACAATACTTTTGCCACAATTTGAATTTAAAATCGTGACCGGGCGTTTTATCTCATCGCTCTGCGCTGAGGTAAAACATCGCGCTCATCCCTAGTTACGCGTTATAGACACTCTATTCCCCTTCCGCGGGGCAACGTCAGTAGTGGTCTAACCGCCGAGGAGGATACCTGGGTGCCATGTTCCCGCGCTCCAACATTACGAAGGTAAGTTTATGATTGCTCTGGATTTGGTTCTCGAATTTTATGATTGCTATGGCACGTTATTTAAATTAAATAGTAAGCTTGCGATTGTGTTTGTTACGTGAATTAAGTGATCGTTATGATGTTTTTTATGAGACGTAATCACAACTTTCTACTGCTTTTAAATTCGGCTATATTTATCATTTTGTGACTTTTTCTGATCGCTATGGCTGTGATTGCTCTGTCCAAAAAGACCAGAGCGATGATATTTTGTAATTATTGTACGTTATAAACCTATTTTTAGTAGTAGTACCGGACTGTAACAATGAAAAACGATGAACTATGCATATAACCATTAATTTATAACCTTTCCTGGGTTTCTTTGTACCCTAATACCTAAATCCATATACAGATTTTGACGTATTTTACCTTGATGATATTATTATATTGGCATTTAGCTAACCATAACTGTAAGGGACCATCTCCACGAGCGAGGGAATCGCGACGGATCCACGCTTCTATCGTCGGGTCGTCTCCACGAACGAGCGATTATTCCGCCAACATATCGCCGCGACTGGTTACGGAATCGCCGCGTGCCCGTGAAGACTCGTAATGGAATCGCCGTGTTTCCGCGACGAGGGGGTGTGCAATACTTTTGTAGAAACAGTTTGGTTAGTGCCAGACGAGTGCAAAATAAGTAGTGTCTCAGTCAATAAATTAATTATTTATAATGGATGTAGGTATTCTTGGGTGCTTGTGCAAGTACGCTAGTGAATATGCAGTTATTTGCGTTTGCGTTTGCTGCGTTTGCAAGCGCGCCCGCCGCGCGCCCGCGGCGCGCTCGCTGCTCAGCGGCGGGGGCGCCCTGCGCCACCAGTAGCGACGATACCGCGGCGATACGACGACGTTACGCGTGCATATTGCCACTCAATTCTCTCGCTCGTGGGGACAGCCCCTTACCCATTCTTCTCTAAAATTTAATGGCAACTATTGTTGCAGATTGAAAAACTATTGTTGAAGAAAAACGTCTTAGGAAGAAATTGGCTGAGCGTCGTAGAATGGCCAAGATAAAAAATGATCCAGATCTATACGCACAATGGCTTGTAAAGTCAAGAGAGAGTTACCAAAGAAAAAAAGCTCGGAGCACAGTACTACCAATGAGTGATTTGACTCCGAGCCAGCAAAAGGTTTGTAGGAAGAAGAGTAGGCAGAGTTCTCGACCAACCACGACGATTCGTCGAGTTCGACGAACCAAAACACCTCAAGGACAAACATGTCACGGGCATCAAGGAAGACAAGCAGACCTTCGCTGGTTAAGCGTTCAAAAAAATGCAATCAGGAGACGCAAATTCAGCTCCCACAAATGCTAAATAATACTATAACTGCAAATCAAAGTCAACAATCATTAATATTATTTAATTTAATTATTTATTAATGAAAACGTCTAAATAAATAATATTTTATCAATATATTCTTTTTTGTTTCACTGATTTCACCATTTATGATCGCTCTGGCACCAATTATGATTGCTCTGGTCGCGAAATATTTTGAACTTAAATATTTCCATAACTGTTTGTGTAAATTGAAGGCCAATAGTAAAAATGTACTATTTGAATATAATTCTTTTTAATGAGATACATAATTACCATTAAATATCAATATCTGAAAAGCACCAGAGCGATCACACGAATACGCCCGTTTTGGAGATTGACCCACGAATGTCTCCATAATTCTCATTCAGTTGTATTCCGTAAAGGTTTCATACATTTATCGTTATCGATACAATTGTACACACTTTACAACATCCTAGAGTGGTAAAAATATTTATGGGCCCTTCAAAAAGGCAAGGACACCATCACTTTATTGCCCTTCATTTATTTATTACACATTCATTTATATACGTCTTACACAAAGAAACTGGTGTGACATTTTGATTTTGACAACAAGGCTGTTTAAACGTTGTACTTTGTCTGTGTTATCCAAAATATAAACAAATTCTTAGCAAATTATGTCCATGGTCGATAATTTTTCCACTGAAAGCACCATTACTTCGTCATTAATTTATTTATTGCGGTTTAATGGAACCGCCGTAAATTCGTTAATAATTGCCAATTAAAATTAAGAGATGTTGAACGTTTTTGGACACTTAAAAATTATGCCTCGTGGATCGCGGGACCTCGCTATAGTGTTGGATTTGGATAACGTCGAAGAACGTACGAAGATGAACAAAAGCTGATATTACATTTAAAATTCAGGCATTTTTTTTAAAGTAAGTTTTTATTTGTTTTTTTTTCTCTTGCCAGAAATGGCTTTTAATTATGAAATTGAAACTGTTGGCCATCTGCAGGATGCACCGCATCTTAGAGCTGATTTACTGATGCTTTTAATAACGGCCGGAACATAAAGGGCTACGGAAGGAACATGGATGGGTTTTAGTCAGTAAGAGTCTGACACTCCCTTCCGCTCCACCCAGAGCGGGAGCAGTCATTGGATGATTTCCCAGCCTTAAAAAAAAACACCGACCCTTAGATAGTTGAAAAATGGCTACGGAGATATGTTGGTGAAAAACTTTTATTTTTTCAGAAATGCTGTTCAAAGACAAAGTTTTGTTGACATTGTTAATTTTACATTCAGTGTATACAATCACGTTGACACTTCCATTGGGTCGAGTAGATGAATGTGACGACAAGAAGAAAGTCAAGACAATTATCACTTTTCCGGTGTATTATCCAGCTTTTTACTATCCTGTGGTTTACTATCCCACGGTGGTATTCCCAGGAGTATTTTTAGTTGGTTAATAAAGTGTAGTTTTAAGGAGCAGCCTCTGAGCCCACGAAATATATAAAAATATTTTTTTATCAACTTGATAATCACCTGCCATTTGCAATAAAATAAAAAAAAATCGCCGTCTCACAAAAATCAAATATTCAAATTCGTGTTTTTTTTGTATTCTAATGAGTTTCACATTGAAACATGTACTTATTTTAGGTAGGTTTTTGGCGCCAAATGTTTTAAATTTGGAATTAGTTTACAAAAAAGTATGAAATAAAAAGTTATGTTAAATTTCAACACATTTTAATTTTAGAATAAGGTTTTGTAACACGCAATAATATGCAAGAACGATATCGATATAAAATTTTAGACATTAAAGTTATATCGACATTCTAGAATACATTAAGTACCTTTATGCTTATTGTGCCTATACTTGGGCTGTGAATACACGCACTACTCTCAATATTGTGAATAAACCGTCAACTTACATATTGATGATTTGTTTCATTATACAGCACATAGCTATCCCAAACTGTGAAATATTCCCAATTGAACATGAACCTTATTGTTTTGCAATAAAGTTGAAAACCACAAAGAAATTTGACAGATTGGGGTAGCTTGATGTGCTGGCCTCTGTACGTATTAATTACAGTTTCATACAGAATGGGTAAGAAAAACAAAATACCGATGGTAGAATATTGTAGAGATATTTCATTCCTAGTACCTACCTAGTACTTTTCAACCTGTTGTCTTAGTACCAATTTCACCATAAAACTGAACGCGATCAACAAAATATCTAAACCGCGTTAAAAGCTGTCATGATTACATGATTTAAGTCGATGTTAATGTTAGGTAGTTTGAGTTACTAAAATTCTCCTTAAATACACAAAATAAAAAGAAAAATGCGTCCTTAGCCTTAGTATCAACCGGTCTACTCTTTCAAATCTCACCGTAAAAACATAGGTGAGCTGTCATTCAAGGGATTGTCTTTGACAGCTCACTTCACGCTCACTTCATCTTGGTATTCACGGTGAGATATTTACAGAATATTGGCTGGTATTTGCCACGTTTTTTTTTTTTATAAGTGGTCTGTAGTATTGTGGATGATGTCGAAGGGAAGACTAAGAAACTTAATGACTAAAAACCGTTACAGCGAAACTTCTAAGAGGCCTATATGAGATCAGCGAGGGACTATCATTCGCAAATATTTAACAGGAAGGCGTCGTATCGAATCGATAAGAAGATATATACATGTATATAATAGCAATAAATCATCAATGCTGTCGGCCCATCCACAACTAAATCATAACTTTCTAAGACAAACAGTTCTCGCGAAGGCGGGCAAACACGCTAGATACACCGAGGATATTTTAGAAGTTCCGTAAGTTTCACATTGTTCGATTTTCACTGAAATGGCAACTGTCATTCAACTGTCACTTTTCCCCACAGAGTACAAACGTTTAGCCTCGACGGTCGCTGCAAGAGGGAGCATTGGCAACACTAATACAAACCAAGCGTTTCGAGAAATAAATTAATGAGGACATATAGGCTCAAGGACTCAAGTTTCCAAATTAATAAAAAAAAAACCACACGTGTCCCTGTTTACTTGCACTTCGAGGTACGTACTCGCGGTGTTATCAGTTCGCCCATCTCCAGACGCTATTGGCGCAGCGATTCTGTGCTGTGTTTTCCAGTAAACGAAACGCTATCAATTTATCCTTACCCTTAAAAAAATATATATAAATATCTCAGATGTACTGCCTACAAATCATCATAATACTATCAGCATCAGTGTTTTGCTACCACCGCAATTACGGCCCAGTAATCGGAGCCTTCAATCCATCATACGTGGAACTGGCTACCGAGTGTAAAGAGACTAACCAACACGCCTGCCTGGTCATCCCCACGAAGAAGATTTGTAGGCAAAAGTTGAGAGATCCTCTAAAGTGAGTATACATTGTAAGTAAGTTAAGCTCATAGTTTGTGTACAGAGGCCAGCACATCAAGTTACCACAATCTGTAAAATTTCTTTGACAGTATTTCAACGTTATTGCAAAGACATAAGGTTCATTTTTAATTGGGAATTTGACCGTTAGGGATAGCTTGATGTGCTGGCGTCTGTACCTACAGTAATCTCTAAACAGCTAGTTGATAATTCCTGTGACCCAAGGTCTGGCTTTTACCTTGGCCAGAGGCTTAGCATTGCCATACAGCGTGGCAATGCCGGCAGTCTCTTTGGTACATTACCAGTCGACAGCGATGCGGAGGAATTTTTCGACGCCATATTTTTGTTAGTTATTAGTTTTAAATAATAGTACCTGTATTCTTTTTTTCCCATGAATTTGAATTCATGGGCAATATTTTAAAGGGGTCATTGTACTCATCATTATCAACCACTTTTACTGTGGGAACAAATCTATAATCGCGAAAAAAAATCAGCTGTTCCCTACATTTTGACTAGTTATACGAGCATAGTGTATGGAACAGCTGTATTTTCTTTCGCGATTTCATATTTGTTGCCGGAAGGGAGAGCCAAACTTTTACTGACTAAAATCCATCCATGTTCCTTCCTTAGCCCTTTATGTCCCGGGTTAGCGGTAACCCTTCGGACTATCCCGCTGGGCTTATTAGTGAACATGAACTTGCATGGTACCATTCGAATGTTGAACGATTTAAGAAAATGCTGAAGTTAGTTTTAAACTTCAAGTCCGTTCGTGCCGATACCGTGGTGGTACTTCTACTGCCATTGGGTGGTGACGCTGCCACCAGCGCCGACGACGAAGACCAGCACGATCCATCCGTTCTTCAGGAAGACGTTGGATGAAGTACTTCAGTATAAGAAGAGTTTAATGAATAGAAATAGCTTATGAAATCGAGGTTGTGTTTTGTTTTATTTGTACGTATGGCTTTTATACTATGAGATATCTACACTTTCCCAAGTTAAATGGATGCACTTCTGATTTGTCGGATTCATGTGCTTTTTGTATAATTATCATATGCTTAAAAAACGCTGAAAGAAAACATCGTGAGGAAACCAGAGAGATATTACTCTAGCATGTGAAGCTAAGGTCCATGGGCAGCATACAAACTCTGACACCAGGTTTGTCAATAACCACACGAGAAACGAAGCGAACGGGTTGAAGAATTTATCTGGTCAGTCAATATCAAAAATGATTTAATCAAATTACGCTCAAAATCAGCACTTTTTGAACGTCCAAATTACATAAGACAGTCATGACCAAACAAATCATACGAAAAAACATCTTTTCACCTCACTACAGCGAGGAAACTGCTAGGTGCAAGAAAACAGGTGTTGTTGAGTTTTATTTTGTTCGAGCGTCTCAGATACACTGACTCATGTGAAGAAAATAACAGATAGTTGGCAATGTATCTTATGAGTTACATAGAATATCTCCAAAATTAAATACCCTGTATTTTGTTCTATATCCTACTTGTCCTCTAAGGAGAATGAAAGATAAAAACTAATTTAATACAAATAACTATGACGACACGGTTGGCGCAGTGGTTGAGCGATTGACTGCTGCGCAACATGTCGCGGGTTCGATTCCCGCACGGAACAAATATTTGTACGACCTACAAGTATTTGTTACGGTTCTGGGTGTTTTTCTATCTATAATATGTATGTATTTACAAAAAAAAAATGTATATAAGTAGTTTATCAGTCATCTAGTTACCATAACACAAGCATTAGGTTGCTTAGCTTGGGACTATATGGGGTTGTGTGAAATGTCCATGGATATTATTATATTATTATTATAAAAAATAAATAAAAAAAACTAACTAATTTAATTTAATACATATTTATTTTTGCCAAGCAACGGATTAAATAACATATTATATTAGTATTTATTTTATTTAAAAAATTAAACTTAAATTACTACACAATTGGGTATTTGACAGGGTAGTATTTTTATGGCATATTCAAATGTGACGTCACAGATTTTTTTAATCAAATGGAATACTTATTAACATTAATTTCAATTTTACAATTATATCCTAGCAAAATATTTAATTTCTGTACTGTGATGGAAGTTTTTAAGGTGAGCGGTATCATTTAATATTTTATTTTAGACGGTGTCATGCATTTTCAGTGGACTGGCAGTATAGAAAATTATCAAATAGAAAGGTTCGAATTTAAAAAAACTCTTTCCACGCTAGAGAGCAAAAATCGATTTTCGGCTCAGATTTCGAATGACAAACAGACTCTTTCCGAGCCTGTGAGGTGAAAAAGAGGTTTTCACCTTCAAATCAGTGACGTCACATTTGAATATGCCATAAAAATACTACCCTGTCATTTGGGTATTTACCCAATGGGGTATTTGAAAGGGTAGTCAATAACGTTACTTTTTATGAACTGTCAAAAGGCGGCATTTGTACGTGATTTGTATGAAATATAACATTTTGACGTCACAGATTTTTTGACTGAAATGGAATACTTATTAGCATTAAATGCAATTTAACAATTATATCGTCGCATTTTATTTAATTTCTGCACGGTGATGGAAGTTTTTATGACGAGCGGGCTTTTTTCCATGTGATTTCATATTTTATTTTTGACCGATTCAAATACTCAATTGTGTAGTAATTTAAGTTTAAGTTAGTAGTGAGGTGAAAAATTGTGTGTTGCGCTCGGCAGCAAAGCTTTTCTGCGTCTCGTACCTTTGAAACCTTCGTTACGCTCAGGATTCTATATTTGAACCACTCGCTTCGCTCATGGTTCAACCCTAGAATCCTTCGCTTACTCAGGTTTCAATAGAAGTACTCGCGCCAAAAATCAACTTTCCAGCCTTGCATAACAAATAAGTATTATAGGGTTACTTGCAAAAAAATTTAGTAGTGCTTTCATACATTACAAACAATCTCTATACATAGGTACAACTACAAAAATGAATACCTTAAACTTCTTTACCTGTGCTAGACAGCTATCTCCTTACAAACAAGTACCTATAGTAATTAATACCTTTGAATCATTTTAATGTAAAAGTTGGCTTAAACAACTGTCAGAGCACTACGCTGGATCAATGCATATTTCTCATCACAATAATGGCTGCATTATTAAAACAAAGACAAATAATACGCCGTTGAGCGTTTTATACGTCGCATTATAAGTAGGCCTTCGTCGGAGATAGGTAGAACAGAAGGCCAAGTTTATTTTTAAGGGGTTTCAAATGTTACTGTTTACCTATTATTATCTATTTAGTTTTATAAACTTGTAAATAGTTATTATTATAAAATATTAATAATAAGTATGTACAAATCTTTTTATTTATATAAGTATTAACAGACGCACAGGTCGATCCATCAGGTTAAGCCACGCTTGCCGGGGTTGGCCGTGGATGGGTTACCATCTTTACATACCGAGACTCCTCCGTGTCTCGGAAAGCCCGTTAACGTGCATCGTTGACAGTCGTTACGGTCAGAAGCCCGAAATATCTGACAGCCAATCTTACCAGGGGGTGTCGTATTGCCCAGTTACTGGGCTGTGGAGGTCAGATAGGCAGTCACACCATGTAAAATACTGCTATTCAGCTGCATTCGGTTAGACTGGAAGCTGACCCCAACATTGTTGGGAAAAGGCTAGGCAGATGATGATGATGATTATGTGTATAAATTAGAGAAATAATTTAATTCCAATTAAAAAATTGCTCTACCTGTCTACCAACTTAATTTATTATTTAAGGTGAAATCACCAATGTGGTCCGCGGAATTCAATTTTTTTTACTGTTTTTTTGCAATTTGCAGGTTAGTATTAGGTTTTATGTAGATCAAAATATGATAGATGCGACTGTAGTATGTACGTATTTACAGAACGGAAATTTAATTAAAATCATCAATAGCACACACTATCAAATTTTTCTTTGTTTGTTAGACTGTAGAATTTGCCTGCCTGTTTTTAGAAAACCAGTCATCCTTAGAATATACCTTCTTTATTTTCTTTTCTTATATCTCGGCTCTTACAAGTAAGCTATAAATGTAAAAGGTTAAGCAATTACTGTACTAAGAGGTCCAACCGGGGCTTCGTTGGAATCTTTTTATATTCTTATGTCAGGTTCAGGTTTAAGGTCTTGTAAAGACGTTCCGGAGTCTTAAAGGGTACTTGTGAAGTAAAAACTGGGGGGCACAGCTGATTTTTTTTTCACGAATGCGGTGTTGGTACCATAGTAATAGTTGTTCAATTTGGTGGTCTGTAGAATAAGCTTTTGTATGTATATACCCTTTCGGTTACGCCCTGTATAATACTTATACCAGTTGAATGAAGAAATGATAATGGAGATCATAAACATTTATCAATAGAAGCAAAACCCCCCCAAGCAGTGCCGCTTCGACCGTTCCGTACTTACATCCAGCGGATTCCTGGGGCCATTACAAGGCCATTGGTCCTCCTTGTCTGAGGCCTTCTAACGCTACGTCTTCCTGTACGCGGTTGCCACTCAAGTACCTTTCGGCCCCATCGGCTTTGTTCCACGACCAATGTGCCTTGCCAGCTGCCGCAATTCTTCGGGTTATATCGGTTACTTTGATTCTCCTGCGGGTCTCTTCCATTTTGATTGCATCACGTAGAGGAACTCCAAGCATAGCCCTCTCCATTGCTTTTTGGGTGATTTTTACCCATTCAACGAGGCCCATAGTGACCTACCTATATCAATTGTAGGTTTTCTTCTTAGCGTGTCGATGGTAATCTAAATGTACTCAGCTCAGAATTTGGCTACGTGTTTCGCGCCATCACTAGAGTCCATCAGTTCCTGTAACGTGCAGACGACAGGACACGCCAAGACACGATATTAAGTGTCCCATCGTTTGTGGAACAGTACCACAAGTACACTCCAAGGCAGAGTTGTCTATGATTTTTCATCAGGTGGTATTTGTAGGTAATTATGCAGAGCATGCTGTGATATGTTGATAATGGAAGTAATATTGGAGCGCTAGCGTGGATGGGTGACATTCTTTACATACCGAGACTACTCCGCGTCTCGGAAAGCTCGTTTAGCCGTTAGTCTCGGCTGTCATTTGTCTACTTTGACAGTCGTTACAAGTCATCAGAGGCCCAAAGTCTGCCAGCCAGTCTTACCAAGGGGTAAATTATTACCCAGATACTGGGTTGTGGAGGTCAGATAGGCAGTCGCTCCATGTAGATACTGGTATTCAGCTGTATCCGGTTAGACTGGAACACGACCCCAACATAGTTAGGAAAAGGCTAGGCAGATCGATTACAGCGCTATCAAGAGCATCTTAGAGACGAAACTCCCGAGGGCTCCCGCAAATAATCGAATTGATCAATTATTGACGTGTGCCCTTTACCCTAATAGTGACGCCCGAATAGATAATTATCAACGACATATTATATTAATGACTGCCTCCTTGGTCTAGTGGTCGCAACGCTACTGCGGAGTATGAGGTCGTGGGTTCGATTCCCAAAGTCGGGCAAAGTGTGTACCTAATCAAAAATAGTGACATCAAAATAAATAGAGACAAACAAATAATTTAAAAGATAGCAGTAAAGTCTAGTTTTGCTATTGAAATATAAAGTATACGTATTCCGCTGTAAAATCACGCGCCGTGAGATGCCTTTTTCTTCGATACAGCAAAGCGCACGTCAGTGACCCTTAAAATTATGAAAACCGCAGGCGCTGTCAAAGTCAATGGCTTGCGCTTCAAGCTATACCAAACTGTCAAATTAGAAAGATTATTTTCGAACGCAATGTAAATTGTTACCAAATAAATAAGTTGAAATTGAAATCTCTCCAAATGATTTTAAACCTTAACTATTATTATTCTTTTAAAAATGCCTCTCCCCTGAACATAAGCGGCGAAATATATTATACCTCAGGCTAAGGGTATGTATTCATGATTTTTTCCACACACCAAAACAAAAACGCCTGCGTCGAAGAAACCCTGCAAATATAAAAATACACAGAAACCTTTGCAGTCGCAATAACGCAGCGATCCTCTGCCATCTCCGCTGATACACACGTACTATTTATATTAAATTTCTTCAATATCAGTGAACAAAATATGTGTTTTTGGCACACCATATTGCCTACTGCTTAGCAACAGGCGGTAGGAAATTTTATTTTTTTGGGTTCCGTATCCGTATTGTGACAAAAGAAACCCTATTACTAAGCTTTTGTTGTCCGTCCGTCTGTCAGCGGGCTGTATCTCACGAAACGTGATATGTTGACAGTTGAAATTTTCAGATTGTATATTTTTGTAGCTATAATAATTTTGTATTTTTTTTTACTTTGCCTCCTCTTTTCCACTGCTGAGCAAAGGCCTTCCCCAAATCCTTCCAAACATCTTTCTCTTGACCTACCTCAATCCATCCTTTGCAGTATGCGTCTAGATCGCCTCGCCACCTCTTCCTGGGCCGGCCTCGACGGCGCCTTCCATTGGCTACATGGGGTCAGGAAAAATGTTTTTAAACTGACGTATTAAAAAAAAAATTGTGTCAGTTTTAGTTAGTGTACGGTGATACAGAACCCAGCGGCAGTTTTATAGAAATATTTTTTATTTAAAAACGTTCCTATACTGAGCTAAAATAACCGGGTACGAATTCGTGTTCGTCCAGACTTTACATAGGTATTTTTATGAACAGCTTTATACTACACAGCTACTGTTTAGGACTTACATAAAATCTTTAAAATTAAATGTATTATTACAAAGAGCAGTTTTGCATAAGGTGTTTGCCTATAATTGGTTGTGCAGTTACATTTAAGACACAATTACTTGTATGTTCCTATCTGTTTATTATCTGTAACAACTGTTGGTGAACCTTAATTAACACGTTGAGCGCCAACGCGGTCACCGGTGAGCCGCGAACAATAGTTTTTCTATTGTGTCTGCTGCGTGGCAGTCAACGACTTAAATAAATAAATAAATATAGGTAATACCATAGACAATTTGCTGGTTACGTGGGTGGTATATTGGTGCACCTCAGCATAACCTACCTACGGGAAATACAGGCGACATATTATGCATATAGAAAGATTAAAATATACTATTATCGTCTGCATGTGAATACATACATATACTAAACTCTAAATGTTTGAAGACACGTGCAAAATTATAATTTAACGGACCGTTAACAACGTTTTACTAACGGTTTCCTACAAAATGATTATTTGATTACAAGATTTTATGGTGTAAGTTGTTATTAGAAATTAATCACTGAGTCTTCCTTGTACATACCTATTAACCATGAGGGATCCCAGTGAGACTTTAATGTTGGTACGTTATTTTATGTTGTATTTAGCGGTTACTTCCTTATCGCTTATAGGAGGACCCATTTTTACATAGCACTTAAATCTGTAAAAATGGAAAAGGAATGAATGAAAGACAATTGCATGCAGCTGAGATGAGAATGCTAAGAGGGATGTGTGGTGTTATGCGAATGGATAGAATACGTAATGAGTTTAGAAGAGGAAGTCTTAAAGTGACACCGGTGACCGAAAAGTTGTGTGGAAATCGGTTGTCATGGTATGGGCATGTTATGAGGAGGAATGAGGAAAATGTTGTCAGGAAAGTTGTGAGTATGAATGTGGAGGGCTATACAAGTAGAGGGAGACCAAAGAAACGATGGATGGATTGTGTGAAAGATGATATGGCTAGAAAGGGAGTGACTATCGAGATGACGACTAATAGACAAGTATGGAAGAAGAAGACATGATGCGCCGACCCCAAATAAATTGGGATGGGCAGGAGAATGATGACTTAAATCTGTAAAATATTGAATTGCTGTTTTCATTAATAAAACCGTTTTGTTATTAATCATTCTTGGTATTAATACCTAACCATAATTTATATTGTTTATTGGCATTACATAAATGAACAAACAGCTCGAAAACATGAAAGTCTTTGAATGCCGTTGCTATCCGTAGTGATGGTTCGACTCCATTTCATCAACTCGAAAATCTGGCAAAGAGTATTTAAACGTAACTTAAGTAAAAGTAGACTAAATGAAAACAAATAAAAAAAACTTGTGAGGAATGTTGACCTACGACATGTATTGATAGAATGAGTCCAATATGACTCCAGAATATACACCTTATTAATTAAGGTCCTTGAATTTGAACAGAACTGATATTGGGATATTCCATACAATTATATCCCAACCAAAATGGCGACTATACAAAGGGTTAGTTTTAAATTCATAGCCCACGTCTTGTGAGGAAAATGAAAGAGATATATCAACAATTAAAGAAAAAAAAATAACTTGCTGTATAACCCATAACTTTGTCCCCAGCGATTATGTGTCTCCTCCTTAATGTTAATGTACCTAACGGTAATCGACTGCCGCTTACTGCCCGGCACCAGCCAAGCCCGACGACCATTTCAAAAGAAACCCCCACCCGTACCGGTAATCCCACAGGACATCATGCACAAGGGCAAGAGCCTTTTAGATACCTTTAAGATCCCCAACAGTGAATTCTGCTCCGAAATGATCCTGAAACCCGAAGACCACTACATGGTCCTCCCCTGGTGGTACAACTACTGCCAGGACCTGAAGGAAAAGCATTCGAGAGGTATGCACGGAAATATCAACTATAACTCCATACATAAATACATCCTAGCTGAAGTACAACTCTATAAGAAGAGAATGACCGATAAAAATTACCTGATGACGGACTTGGAAAAGGAAATAATTATGATGAAGAAAGGTCCGCAATAAATGTCATCAATAATTTGTTTTCAATATTTTTTTATTTAGCCATTATTGGGCAATAGACCTTTTGTTGACCAGAGCTGCCAAGGACCAATTCACACATCACGAATAAAAGGGTAGTATCTTCAAAAACAGAGTTTTGCGATATCGCGTTTCGACAGTTTGAAAAGAATGGGTTTTAATGTATATACAACTATGATGGTACATTATCCTACTTTATTTTCAGGAAGATTAAGTTTTTGCCCCGAAATTTACAACGAACTAAACTATCAACTGAGTCAACTAAAATGAGACCGTTTTGAATGGCGCGTGAATGATGTGAGCTAACGGGAAATAAAAAAACATGCTATCATATCAAGGGAACTATTTGAGCTTAAAATCTATCGAACTATTATCAGAAACGCTAAAAAACTAAAATTGGACATTTTTCGATCCTTGATCCCCTTTTGTTTGTGAACTACGAATCTATACTAAATTAATATTATAAAGCTGAAGAGTTTGTTTGAACTTTAATCTCTGGAACTGGTCCGAATTTAAAAAATATTTTTGTGTTGGATAGTCCATTTATCAAGGCTATAGTCTATGCAATATCACGCTACGACCAATAGGGCTCCTATTGGTCGTAGCGGGTGATACCGCGCGGGTGCAGCTAGAACTTTTAATAAAGGAGTCCAGCTCCCGCTTTTTTCGTTTGCGCCTGCCAATGCCGCGATGACATTTCCTATTAAGCGGGATCCAGGTCGTAAGTTTGACCCATACATGTATAATTATTATTTATTTATTAAGAATCTATTACATAGTTAAAGACATGAGAATTCATTAGGCCATTAAAATTAAAACCAATAATAAGTCATAACAACTAATTATGACTGCTATTACATTTTTTACTTACTTTTCTTTACGTTTGTGGAGTTGTGGCCACCAGACCGATATACCATGCAAAATACGTAGATACTTTTTATAACTTACTAGCTTCCAGACTCAGTTCCGTTCACCGGTTCTGGCGTGATTGAGTAACTAACATCCATCTATGTAAACTTTCGTATTTATAATAGTAAGTAAGAGTTCAGTAGTAACGTACACCTGTAGGTCCACGCGCGCCTCAAAGAGATGTCAGCATAATCTAGGGCCGAAGCCTGCCGGGTAAGCGGGATTGTCCGAAAGGGTTACCGCTACCCCGGAACATAAAAGGCTAAGGAAGGAACATGGATGTGTTTTAGTCAGTAAGAGTTTGACACTCCATTCCGCTACACATAAAACGGATTAAAGGTGGGAAAGCATCAAATGACGCCTTCATTTAATGCTTTCCCACCCTCAAAAAAAATGCTACCAGTAGGTAGGTGTTATATTAGATACTCATCTAGACTAGGTAAGTAAGGTAGGTATTACTCTGTGATAACAGAAATACCGGAGAATAGGCTTCCCGTTATGATCGTTTGGGTACGGAATCCTAAAAACATTGTTTTCGAAATGAAAACAATATCTAAACGGGTTTACGTACAAAAACATAGTAGTGATAATACGAAAGCAGTGTAATTAATACATTTCAAGTGGCTACTTACACTGGAGTGAGGAATAATGAGGTCGATAAGCTGTGTTTATCATTTTTATTGTACACTGATAAGGTCGAGGTGTTATTTGTACTTCACCGAGGACTAATCGTCAATATTGGTCGATTGACTCTGCTTCACATCACAGTGGATGAATGGATGGATGATATGACATGTGACCGGCGATTGAGATTTCATCTTTACATGCATCATACTTTTTCCAGCCATTCCTATGCCTTTTCTGTATCTGCAGGGTCAAATCTGGATATCTTCCATGATAACCCACCAAGTTTGTAAATGTTTATATTTATTTCTAAGTAAATAGAATTGTAAGTTAGAATAAGTTTTTTTCTTTCTGGTTTTTTCCTATAGTTTTGGCTACTAAAATGTAAAGAACAATGGCAGAAAATTAGTTGACAAAAATGATTGCGTCTAGAAATATCATAAATATTAATCGAGTTTAATTATTCTTCTATAATTTTTCAAACAAAAATGTATTTTATTTAAGGCCACAGTAAAAAACATACCTTTTTGGGACTATCAAATGACTTTACACTACCCAAGTGTTGCTATTTACTATATTTATTCAATTTTGGTGTAAACTTTTAAAACTACCAAAATAAAACACAGAATAATGCATATATTTTTGAAATAACTATACTATCAGTAAGAATAAAAGTGAATTTTTCGAAAAGAATTTCTTGAAACACATAAGTATAGGTCGCAATCATAATCAATGTAACAATTCCATTTAATGTTATGGCAACACCAGTTTAAATGAAATGTCAATGTCACATGAAGCGCGCGGCCTGTCACTGATGCTCAGGATACTCTTTGCTTGCTGATGCTCCTGCGCTTTTCGTGTTGGTTGTGTTCGTGTTGTTTTTGCTATTTTCTTTTTTCTCGTTGACTTGGATTGCTTACGGACTGATTTTGATTATTTTATTAGTACAGAGTACCTAGTACCTACAGGTTGACTGACTTTTACAATTGAAGGTTCAAAAAATACATTCTTACTATGTAAATATATTAAAGGAATCAAATTCTAAAAATGCTTAACTCTGTAGATAATCATGTTATGCTGAGAATTCATTAGGATAGCAACAGACAACCACTGAACGTATGAATTTCTTCAAGTGACATAAGACATAACCTAAAAAAGTTCTAGTCTATATATCTTTTTTTTGGAGCCCTGTCAGGACATAGTTCGTGAACAAAGTTACTCAGGGGCTAAAGCTTAACATTATAAGATATTTTTGACATGTAGACGCTACCATTTCTTCTCCATTTATTTTAATGTATGAAAGGCTGCCATTGTTCTTTATGTTTTAAATAAATACATTAATTAAATTACTTAGCGGAACTCGTAGATGTGATGGGTCGATACATGTCGATAAAGTTATAGGTTACATAATTATATCGAAATCAATCTATCTCTAAGTTGGGGTCAGATAGCAATCTAACCGAATACAGCTGAATATGTTATATATCTTAACATCATAAAGAAAAAAAAAACGATTTACCTCCCGCCCCTCCCTTTTCGATTTTTAGATAGTTATCACGTCTCCGGAATTTAACCAACTCGATTATTACCGTGTATACATATATTATATTATTTGTACATACAGTTATTTTCTTCATCAAATAATCACACAGAACAAAAAATTGGTACAAATTCGAAGAAAAACGTAATAAAAACTCCCGTTAAACGAAACGTTGTTTGTAAAACTTCCATGAAAAAGATACTTTTTTTGTACGGTTCGCTGTTTCATGATAATGTATGTGTATGTTCAATTTACAACGGATTGTTAGATAAAAACGACCTTCTTTATAATTCGGATGATTTAGAAGAGATAGAGAGATGGTATTTTCTATTTAAAACCTGTAGGTAATCTTCGAGTTACCTAAAACCATTTTCCGTAGCATTTAATACTAACGCTTTGTTTTAAAAGTGAACTTAAAATTAAAAATGGGTAATTAAAATCATCCAAAAATATCATAAAACTCATATTGATTTTTAAAAGTGTAAGTTATATGTATGTAAGTACTTACAGTTTACATGTTAGCATTTCACAAATTCAGACTTCTGGTTGCTACTGAGAAATCCCAAATAAAAACTTGAAACCGACCTAGGAATTGAATCCAGGACACAGTAGTAACGCATGCGACCGCTACACCAATGAGGAAGAGACAACGAGAAATTCCATTTTAATGAATATTTTTGTACATAGTGGTAGAAAAATATTTAAGTCAAGGTCGTTTCTTTCAGAAAGGCAACATTTGTCCGAGTATTCACAGCATAATAGCACTTAAGACAAATAAGCCATACAAATAGTCAGTTATGTTTACAAAACACGGCGAGACCGATTTCCTCCGTCCCTCAGTGTGTCGATAAGGCATGCGCTAGAGCCTGCATCAATGTGTACTGTGGAGAACAATGGATTTATCAAAAATTGTGAGTACCTTGAGGACGTTTTTCATATTTAATCCGCGAAAAAAATTATAGAAATAAAATATTTTTATTTATGTACAGACGCCAACACGTCAAGCTACCCGACTCAGTCAAATATTTCCAATTGAACATGAACCTTATTTCTTTGTAACAAAGGTTAAAAGAAATTTGACGGATAACGGATTAGCTAGATGTGCTGGCCTCTGTACAATTTGGTTTATGGGTCACCGTCGTAGGATTCGAATTTGCGATTTGCTGTGAATTGTCATTGAATATTTTTTTAAGTGTATAGCAGCAATAGTTAGTTGTTTAAAAATGTCTTGGACATATATCGGGACCTTGGGTATCCGGATCTTTGGAAGGCTTACGAGGAACCGACAATTAAGCAATTTTAATTGATCAAGAATTTTTTATATTATTGCAAAATCATGATATAAAAAATAACATTTTGCTTTTCTAAAAGATGACTCCTGTGTCGCCCAATAATTAAAAAACCTTGATTTCGAATGATTTGCATCCACTGCAAAAAATAAATAATTGTAACTTTTATGGAAAAGTTGTTCCAAGATGTCTTTTATAATGACAACAGTCTAAATAATCGAATAATATTATTATTTCAGTTAGTATTAGCACTTTACATCACACACACATTAGCAAAGACGAGGACCAGGAAACGTAAAGAATCGTCATCTGATGAAGGAAGCATAGAAAATCTTCTATACTATAAGGATTGTCAGAAAAATGCCAAACCTGAAGTCAAACACGCACAGGTACCTCTGTCGTTCGCGGAGCCCCCTCCTCCGCCGCCGCCACCCCCAAGGCAGCCCGAGTGCCCCTTCCCGAAGATGTGTTGTGCCCTGACCTGCGGCAACGAATGTGGTGGCAGCCAGCCAGCCACGTCACACATGCAGAGCGGGCCACCTAACAACTTCCAACGAATGCAGTCCATACAACCCCTCGCAAATCCTAACCCACCTGGAATGGGACCAGTTCACCCTCAACTAATACAAAGAAGAAAGAAGAAACTTAGGTTTCCGCCAAACCGTATGGACAGTTTTATGCAGCCTTCTCTGCCAACCAGAAGAGACTTCTCAGGGTTCACAAAAGAAAAGATTAAAGGCCTGATAGCCCAGGATGACGACATTAGGAAGATATTGAAGGATCTGGTGAGGGTCACCATGCAGAAGGTGGATCTGCTAGACATGATCAACACCGACCAGAAGAAAAGCTTTGGTGACGTCAACACTATGCGATCTATAACAACTACGTTGTATGATATGGATGATTACGTCGAATAAATTAAGATTTTTTACACGTCATTTAAAACTCCTTTATTTACTTCCATTGGTTTGCCATTAGGTACATTAACACCTATATAAGTACAAACATGACCATGGTATAAATTTTTAATCGCATTCCATTGAAAGTGTTACAAAATTTCGATTGTGAAAAATATTTTGGAATTTCGTTACGTACCAGTTTGAAACTCTCGGAATTCTCACGTGGAATTAGCACAAAAATGGCCGCCAACGGAACTTTTGTTAACAATTATCATGCATTATCCTGTAACGAGTCGTCCGTTTGGTAATGCGATGCAAATTACCAACAAAATACAGAGGAAGCCGGAATTATTTAGATTTGCTACTGAAATATTAAGATTTAAAATACTTACCGACTTATTTTCCTTCCCTAAACCTACGTGTTGATTTCGTTAAGACTAATCAGAGTTATGAGATCAACTAGAACTGCCAATTATGCAATTAAAAGCAGTGTACATTCAATTCTCCCACTCCGTGATTATTATTTGTTCACTTTTATTAAAGAAAAATCTAAAACTGGCCTCGGAGCACGTTTCTGGCCGAAAAAGAAAAACAAAATGGCGCGATTCTTATTGTTCGATTTTTAAATAGCCGGCGAGGTTTGCAATCAATGAGGTTGGCATTTTCTTGCGAAACTAATTAATTGGTATAAATATGGTGTTCCATTTTTATTTCACAGTCAGGAAATAATCTGGAAGACGGTTGCTTACAACATTAGTATTTCAGGATCTGAAAGGAGAGGCACTGAAAGTCAGCAAGTAAAGACGCCAACTTACTTGAACTAATATTTAAGTTACAACTTACGACATTAAACAAGGGATATCTAAAGCCACCTGAACTTGTAGAGTAGTGCAGGCCACAGAGAATAAATACGTGTTAGTATTAAGTAAAAATCTTATAAAACTATGTTAGTAGTAACGTTCAAGAATATAAAACAAAAACGCAGAATACAAGTCTTTGAGGAAGATTTATCAAGCAAGCCCCATGTCTGACGTGTAGCTTGATAAACCTATCCATAGTAGGCCCTTCTAACCTCTCTGAAAAGACCTTCAGAACGCTATTGCTGCTCCCCCTCACTCTGCGCATCAATGATGCCACTTTTTTGCGCATAATCGCGAAATAATCGTCTGTGTGCGCATCAGCGAACATCCCTGACGCACTACAGTAACGCGGAAGCCTCAACAGCGCCCTGAAGGTATTATTATACTGAATGCGCAGTGTGTTGTCTGTTTTTTGGGTATGATTGGCCCACAGACTGCTGGTGTAAAAAACTTGACAAAACGCCTTAAAAAGTGTTATTTTAACCGGTACTGAACAACCAGCAAACCTGCGAGCCAGCATGTTTCCCCTCACAGCCATTGCTCTGCGCTCCCTTTCCATATCAGAGTCATCTTTAAGATCCTCCGTAACAATATGGCCTAAATATTTAAAATGTGTTACCCTCTGCAAAGGTGAACCGTTTAGTTCTACTGGAGGGACATTTGAAGGACTTTTATTTCTTCCTCTAAACACCAACAGCTCACTCTTTGTGGCATTATATTTTAGCCCATGCTGCTCAGCGTATCTTTCACATATGGTGAGCAATTTCCTAATTCCACCGATTGTGGGGCTCAGCAGCACCATATCGTCTGCGTAGCTTAAGTTATTTAAACTTACTCCGTCTATATGGCATCCGACATGAGTGCTGCTGAGCTCCACAAGCAGGTTGTTAACATAAATATTAAATAGTCTCGGGGAAGTAAGACCTCCCTGCCTAACCCCACATTTGAGTTTATATGGGTCCGACATTGCATTGGACCATTTCACAAAGTTCCTCTGCTTGTCATACCAGATAGATAAAATTGATACCAATGCTGCAGGCACTCCCGCTTCCCGAAGCTTCTCCCATAAAACCTTATATGAAACTAGGTCGAAAGCTTTGGAAAGGTCCAGGAAACAAGCATACACTGGTGTTTTTCTGTCCGTATAATATTTGACAGTGTGCTTCAATGCAAGTATTGCACTCTCAGTAGACAGCCCAGCACGAAAACCAAACTGTGTGTCGTGTAGTTTTGTATATCTACTGAGGTGTGCGTCAAGCACACTGTCAAACACTTTGGCTATCACAGTTGCCAGTGAGATTGGCCTATAATTCCCTTTGTCTGCTATGTCTCCTGTCCGATTCTTTACAATTGGTACAACTAATGTATCCAGCATCTCCTGTGGTAGGAAAGAATGCCCTACACATACATTTAAAAACATAGTCAATACTCTTGGCAAGTGCAATCCAGCATTTTGAAGATGCTCAATGCTGAGTCCATCATGACCTGGAGATTTTCCCCGTTTCATACATTTAATTACGGTTTTTATTTCTGAACACGTAAAGCGAAGGGGTATTCCTGATCGATGATAGGTCTCAGCATTGTTCACCCTCACCACAGAATCAAGAGGTGAGCTCACTATAAACTGTTCCTTGAATACCGGGTCATTTTTCAATGACCGTCCAAATTTTCGCAGGGTGTTCTACCCATGAATGTGAACAACTTTCACTATGGGACCAACTCTGAAATCCCGAAAAAAAAATCAGCTGTTTCATACAAAATATCAATACCTACTCGACTAAAATGTATGAAACAGCTGATTTTTTTTTCGTGATTTCAGAGTTGGTCCCGTAGTGAAAGTTGTTCATATTTATGGGTAGAACACCCTGCGAAAATTTGGACGGTCATTGAAAAATGACCCGGTATATTAGCTATTTCAGTGTGGTCACTCTCACCCTCCACGCTAACTGGTAAGCTTGGCGAGATATTAAGCTTTTTAGTGCCTTTCCAGAAAGATGACAATGACAATGACAATCCCACAACTTTTGTTTAGAAGTATACAGGCGAATTGCACTACACGGGATTCAGCTTTCGTTTTTGCATTTGCGAAGGTTCAAGCCTCATATAATTCAGGAATTACAAATCAGTAAAAACCTTTGTTAATTCCAAGATTGAGAACTACTAGTCAAGTGGGGGACAGTGTAACAAGGGGCACAGTATAACATCAAGGTTAGCTCTGTCTTGTTCTTATTTGTCATGGCAACTCTTTCTGTGTTTTGACAACCTCATGTGTCGCCATCTTAATCAAGTGTCATCGGACTTCGAATTGCCGAGTTAACGGAATAGTCATAGAATTTATGTTTTGTGGAAAAAAAATGTGAAAAATTTAACTACTGAAGTTTTGTTCTTGTTGGAAAACTAATAATATCTGGTAAGTAAATATATGTTTCATTTAATCTTTAATTACTTGGTGTTTAAATAAAAAACAAAGTGAATTGCAATTTCTAACCTATAAATTTTTATTCATTTTTACTTTTAAACAATAAGGTGTGGGGTACAGTGTAACGGGGTACAGTGTAACATGTTATAGTGTGCCCCTTTTAACATCTTTTTTTTTCGAGGTGTGCTCGGAGTAATAAGATGGTTCGGAATCGGAAAAGGAAGACGGAAATTGGTCCACACGATGCTAATGATATGAAAGAAGCAATATGTTGAAAATGGATTACCCTTGAGAAAAGCAGCCGAAAGAAAGAACGTAAATTATGGCACTTTATATCGTTATGTTAAAAAAAAAGGCCTGTTCAGCCGAGGAAACTGAAAATCTGCGGTTGACTCCTAATTACGCGGTTAATAAAGTTTTTTCAAATGGTCGAGAATCAGCATTAAAAAAATATCTTATAACGTGCTCAAAAATGTGCTACGGTCTTGACACGACTGAAACTAGAAAACTAGCCTATGAGATCCAGAAAGTTGATAATGTCTTTTATTTTCCTTTAGAACCGGATCTTGCTATTGTCAAACAGGATGATATTGAGCTTATATTGCCATTACCTAAAATGAAAAAACAAACGAAACGTCAGGCAGACTTCTATTCATTCCCAGAAAAAAATCTAAGGCAGTTTAATCTATGTTAAGAAAAGATTTTTCATAATATTATATTTTTTTATGTTTGTTTTTGATTGCCAAAAATATGTTTAGATCATAATAATATAATTGAAGTTAAAGGATGTTATATTTTTGTTGCTTTTCTTATTTGTATGTTTATTGATGTTGTTTAGTTCACTGTTATAGTGTACCCATCTTGTTATACTGTACCTCTATAGCTGTTAAACTGTACCCCATCCCTGGGGCACACTATAACAAAATGGTGATCTCCGAAAACTAAAAAAAAAAATTGTTTCTATGTATAATTTTGATATTATTTCAAACCTAATATGGAGGTAAAGACTGTTGATTTTAAGGTAAAACATAAGGAGACATTACAATAAACGGTTTTATTTCTAAAAATAAAAAAAACTTTTTCACCTCACAGGCTCGGAAAGAGTCTGTTTGTCATTCGAAATCTGAGCCCAAAATTGCATTTTGCTCTCTAGCGTGGAAAGAGTTTTGAAAATGCATGACACGGTCTATAATAAAATATTAAATCACATAGAAATAATACCGCTCATCTTAAAAACTTCCATCACAGTACAGAAATTAAATATTTTGTATGCATAATTGTAAAATTGGAATTAATGTTAATAAGTTTGTTTTGTTTCCATTTGATTAAAACAAACTGTGACGTCACATTTGAATATGCCATAAAAATACAACCTATCAAATAACCAATTGTGTAGTATAATCATTTTTTTAAATAAAATAATTACTAATATAATATGTTATTTAACCCTTAGCTTGGCAAAAAATATTTTTAAGAGAGTTTAAAATTAGAGAAAGAGTTTTTAAAATTCGAACCTTTCTATTTAATAATTTTCTATACTGCCAGTCCACTGAAAATGCATGACACGGTCTAAAATAAAATATTAAATAATACCGCTCACCTTAAAAACTTCCATCACAGTACAGAAATTAAATATTTTGCGAGGATATTATGGTAAAATTGGAACTAATGTTTGTAATTTTTAAAGTAATTCCATTTGATTAAAAAAATCTGTGACGTCACATTTAAATATGCCATAAAAATACTACCCTGTCAAATACCCAATTGTGTAGTAATTTAAGTTTAATTTTTTAAATAAAATAAATACTAATATAATATGTTATTTAATCCTTTGCTTGGCAAAAATAAATATGTATTAAATTAAATTAGTTAGTTATTTGTATTAAAGTTAGTTTTTTTCTTTCATTCTTCTTAGAGGACAAGTAGGATAAAGAACAAAATACAGGGTATTTAATTTTGAAGATATTCTATGTAACTCATAATATACATTGCCAAGTATCTGTTATTTTCTTCACATGAGTCAATGTATCTGAGACGCTCGAACAAAATAAAACTCAACATAAAACACCTGTTTTCTTGCACCTAGCAGTTTCCTCGCTGTAGTGAGGTGAAAAATTGTGTGTTGCGCTCGGCAGCAAAGCTTTTCTGCGTCTCGTACCTTTGAAACCTTCGTTACGCTCAGGATTCTATATTTGAACCACTCGCTTCGCTCATGGTTCAACCCTAGAATCCTTCGCTTACTCAGGTTTCAATAGAAGTACTCGCGCCAAAAATCAACTTTCCAGCCTTGCATAACAAATAACTATTTTATTTAAATTTAATTAGATATTTGTACTAATTTAGTTTTTTCTTTCATTCTCCTTCGAGGACAAGTAGGATATAGATTTTTTTTTATTTCTTTATTTATCTTTTATACAAATTATCACAGGATTCAAATTAAATAGCAACCAAAAACCACTAAGGTTTAAACTTGTGCTATCATGAACTCATTACATTACATTACATTTACATTTTGTCTATCTTATTATACAACTAGCTTCCGCCCGCGACTTCGCCCGCATAGTATGTCGACAAATTATACATATAAACCTTCCTCTTGAATCACTCTATCTAAAAAAAAAACCGCATCAAAATCCGTTGCGTAGTTTTAAAGATTTAAGCATACAGACAAACAAACAGACAAAAATAGCGACTTTGTTTTATACTATGTAATGATGATGCATTTTAGTACGCGTTATTGCCGATACAATTAATATACAGGGTATCTAATTTTGGAGATATTGTATGTATCTCATAAGATACATTGCCAAGTATCTGTTATTTTCTTCACCTAAGTCAATGTATCTGAGACGTTTGAACAAACTAAAACTCAAAATATTACAGCTGTTGTCTTGCACCAAGCAGTTTCCTCGCTGTAGTGAGGTGAAAAATTGTGTGTTGCGCTCGGCAGCAAAGCTTTTCTGCGTCTCGTACCTTTGAAACCTTCGCTACGCTCAGGTTTCAATACAAGTACTCGCGCCAAAAATCAACTTTGCAGCCTTGCATAACAAATAACTATTTTGTTACACTGTCCCCCACTTGACCCTAGGTAATATTGAAAAAAATCCAAAAGATTAACTGGTAATTTAGTCTTATGATCACTACTACTTACCGATAAATCAATCAATTTCATATGCCTAAAACAAACAGTTTAAGCCATTCAAAAACGACGCTTAGAATAAAGAAAAATATCTCAAGAATCAAATAATCTTTGCTTACCCTCAAAAATACGAGCGTAACGTACTTCAATGTCCAAAGTTAAGGGCAATACGAAAACTAAAATAAGACCTAAAATGCAAATGGCGAAGGGTGAAAACACTTACCGGGTATTACTTATGTAAATGTTAACAGTTTCTGACGCGCCACGTGAAAGGAAATGTGTCTATTCGTGTTTTTGCTAGAAAAAACTTTCATATTGGTTCCCGTTTCGTTGCCCTATATGAAATCTTTACGCTTTGATCGTTGCGTAGGCAAAGTAGGCATAATATCGCTGGAGGAAACAACTCGACGACGCGACCGATGGATGCGTTTGTAGTTTAAGTTTACGGCGAGAGATGGCGCTGGTAGTATGAAGATTTGTTTGGCCTCACTTAGACCATTGACCCAGATGTTTTTACAGGGATTTATAGATTTTCCTAAATTTTGTTTCTCAAATGTCACAGAGTAAGTAACTATAACACATCTAACACCCACCCATCAAGACAGTAGTACAAAAGCAAGTTCGCACGAGTTATAAATGAAGGTAGACAGTAGCCACTCTGAGTGATAAATGATGACGTCATAATAGTAACATCTAGTTTCCGTTGAGTTGCTGTTAGAACATATTCGTTCTGTTGTTTCCGACCTACCTATTAATCTTTTGCCCGGGATTTTTAACGGATTTCAAATAAGGAGGGTGTTCTATGTTTGTCTGTAATGTGTTTTTTCTTGTATTTTCATGGATATTTTCGCCAATTGGTGTTTTAAAAACCTTTATAATTTTAGTTTGCTCTGTGTTCCCATAAAAAAATTAACTTTGATTGGGAAGTTTTTAAGCTAGCTTGAATATTACGTATTTTCCCACTTAGTCTGATGATGAGATGTTTGTAATAGGTTAATTTCGGCAATTACTGTCTTTCCTTTTGTATAATCGTATTTTTAATATTTTTTCATTTGTTTTTTGGAAGTCGGCTCATTTTGAATTAATTGGAAGTTTTAAGAATCTGATAGTAAAATAAATTACTTTTATTACCAGACCAGTTTAAATTAAGAAAATACTCCAGTTGAAACGGGTTAAAACTGGCTGTCGGGCTTTGGACTACCCGTGACTACTGGTAATGAACTACATCCTTCGATCTATGCGTGCGGCTGCCAGTATTAGCCACGAGCCCCTTACCACAGACATACACATTACTACATATAAGTACACATAACCGGGAGTTTACCAGGATCTGTTATTGTTATCTGTTTAATCAGTTAATATTGTGGTTATTTCAACAATTCCGTTTGAGCGTGGGAGCGGAACTTTGATTTGTATATGTAGGTGTTGGATGATTGTTTACGGTTTAAGGCTGGGCGCAAACGAGCCTCCGATTACTACCACCGGTGGCTATCGCGCGCCACTGCTACTTTTGTAACATCGACGTTAGCTCGCAATAATAATATCCTTGGACATTTCACACAACGCCATATAGTCCCAAGCTAAGCAACCTAATGCTTGCGTTATGGTAACGAGGTGGCTGATAAACTACTTAAATGCATTTTGTTTTTGTAAAAACATACATATTATATTGACGACACGGTTGTGCGCAGTGGTTGAGCGGTTGAGCGGGTTCAATTCCCGCACGGAACAAATATTTGTACGACCTGCAAGTATTTGTTACGAGTCTGGGTGTTTTTCTATCTATAATATGTATGTATTTACAAAAAAAAATGTATATAAGTAGTATATCAGCCATCTCGTTACCATAACACAAGCATTAGGTCGCTTAGCTTGGGACGATACGGCGCTGTGTGAAATGTCCAAGGATATTATTATTATTATTATTATAGATAGAAAAACACCCAGACCTGGAACCAAATACTTGTTGGTCGTACAAATTTTGTTCCGTGTCGAAATCTAACTCGCGACATGCTGCGCAGCAGTCAATCACTCAACCACTGCGCCAACCGTGTCATCAAATAGCCACCGGTGTTTTGGGAAGCTGACTCAATTAATAAACCGCCCTCTGCTGTGCAATCGCTCGATGGACTCTTAAGTCAGGGTAAGAGGGGGCAAAGCAGCGCTTCAGTTTTAGTATAAGTATGTAACCTGTAGTAGTCTTCTGTAACCCGTAGTGGTTTCAAGTGGCAAGTCACGAATATTGCTGTAGCACATGACCACAACCGGCCACATGGAAGCAGTGAGTCTTTACATGTTTGAAAAAGGATACAGTTTGTAAACTGTTTGTTGCTAGCCACCGATGGCCCGTTTACGTCGATTCGTACCCACGTGAACGTAGCAGCCAACGCAGATGACACGCGTCTTGTAAGTGGTTGCGACGAAAACAAATGAAAGAGGATGTTTACAGCTTTCGAGCATGCCACGAGTCACCGCGAAGCGACTTGCGGAGCGACGGTAAACGGAGCCTTAATGCACGTATAGCTTCTGAGGAATGAATTATTTTCTTCATATACACTCGAGAGCAATGAATCCGGGTCACTTAAAGAATGTTAAAAATCTCGGAAACTAAAAATGATAGGTTAATGCAATAAATTGTATTTAATAGACAATGTAATACTCCTTAAATGAAAGTAAAAAAAAATGAGTCACCATACATTTTATTAACACAAAATTACATAAAGAAAAAAACTGCTGATCTCTCCTTAAAACAAAAATAGGAAACATGAAATTTTTGAACTTTATTACGATTTTCTTGAATTTTAATACTTCGTATTGCCTCCTCGTGCTTCCATTACTGCGTTTACGCGGTTTGGCATGCTGTACACCAAGTTCCTTATACGATTTTGGGGAATATTCTCCCATTCCTCTGTGAGAGCAATTTTGAGCTCACGAAGCGTGATTGGGGGAGGGTTTCGTTGTTTTACGCATCTGCCTAGCTCGTCCCAAGCATGCTCGATCGGGTTGATATCCGGGCTGCGCGCTGGCCACTCCATACGAGTAATGTTCATCTCTTGAAGGTAGTCATTCACAATCCTACCTGTATGAGGTCGGGCATTGTCATGCATAAATATAGCATCCTCACCTAAATTGACCATAAATGGACCAACGTGATCATTGAGGATTTCTTCCACATATCTTACGCTAGTTAAAGAGCCGTTTTCTATGATCACCAGCTCTGTGCGACTTTCAGAAGAAATTCCGGCCCACACAAGTACAGACCCACCACCGTAGGCTACTTTTTCTTCGATGCATGCTTGCTTGAATCTTTCCCCTGGTCTTCGATACACTCTGTGTCTTCCATCGTGCTTGTAGAGCATAAATTTTGATTCGTCGGAGAACATAACTTTTGACCAATCTTCAATACTCCAATTTACGTGGCCCTGGGCATATCTTAGTCTTGAAATACGATGCCCACGCTCCAGTTTAGGGCCGTTTGCAGGTCTAAGGGGTTTTAAGTTAGATTCAGCAAGCCGACGTCTTACTGTCCATGCACTTGGGTTACTTCCTCCGAGGCGTCGAAACTGATTTGTGAGTTCAGTTCCTGTGAGAAAGCGATTTCGAAGCATGGTGTTCACCAAGTATCGGTCTTCTCGTGCTGTGGTACACCTGGTTCTGCCCGTTCCTGGTCTGCGTAGGTTAGAACCAGTTTCTTCGTAACGTCGGAGAACTCTTTGTACTGTTGACAGCGACACACCGACAGTCCTGGCTGTATCGCGCTGACTCCGGCCGGTTTCCAGCATTGTAAGTATTCTGGTGCATTCTTCAGGCGTAAGCGACATAATTTCAGCTTGAATAATGAATATAGAGCACTATCAACATGGTTTGTGTACCCACATAAATGACAGATTACAAACAAAAGCAAAACCAAATGCTGTAATTTCGTAGTTCCATCTTCGAAAGTGGCCCTTTTTCAAATTTGATTTTTTTATGATATAACTTTACAAAAACTAAGAAGTTTTAATACCTTCATTTAAGGAGTATTACATTGTCTATTAAATACAATTTATTGCATTAACCTAGCATTTTTAGTTTCCGAGATTTTTAGGATTCTTTAAGTGACCCGGATTCATTGCTCTCGAGTGTAGTTAAAAGAGTAACGGTGGAGTTTCTTGCCCATTCTTCACCACACGAAACTACCTTTTGGAAGGGGCGACTAGAATCAATTCTATTTCTTGTTCATTTTGACGTCAAAAGTGCCTTACTTGTGCCTATTTGAAATAAATGATTTGACTTAGAATTTGACTTTGAGTTCCTCTCTGTTACAATCAAAGATGAAAGGTTTGTCTGTTTCATACGTAGACATTCAAATATATCTTTGCAATAGAAATAAAGCCTTTGATTATCTTAAAGTGAAAGGAAGAATAATTAGAATGAAAACAGATATTACAAGCAATTACTCCTCCTTAGACATATGAAGGAAGTCATGCGCCTGATGCGATTTACCTTCAGCAAAAATTATGAACTTCCATACAAATTTGCAGTCGATTGTAGAACTTGCGATCCCTGTTCTTCCTCATGGAGCTATAGCTGCCTTCAATGTTAGCTATGATCTATGTCAGATTATTAGCAAATAAGTCATACAAGCAGACAATTTACAAATACACGTAGAAAAATTCAGTAAAAAGCAGTATTTACTAAAGCTCTTAATGTTTGTAATGTTTTGGCGTAATCCGAAAGGTATCTCGGCAGGAATCTGTGTACAGTGCGGATGAAGAATATAAATAAAACGCTTTCAACATTCTACAATTTTCAAATTCTCAAAAGTTAATGCCTGTACGGTTTACCAATTAAGATAAAGTGTGTAGATACATGCTTTAGCTTATTTGGTAAACCATATCGGCAATGTGCATCGGTAAATTGTAAATTATACAATTTTATAACAATCCCAAATATCGGAATTCGATTCGAAACCACCCTCTTATGGTAGTATTATTTCGGTGTGAGAGAGAGTTGGAGCTATGTGTCTGTGGTATATCCTTTTGTATGTATATACCCTTTCGGTTACACCCAGTAAAGGTTTTAACCTATTGATGTACCTATTTTATTCATAAGTGCCAATGTTTTGTATGTTTCTACTCTTTAAAGCACCAACCATCTTATCTCTTCACCACCCTTGGTTGACTGGTAGAGAATGCCTAAGACATTAAGTCCCCCTTTGTACCTTTATTGTGTGCGAAAAGTTTAAATAAATAAATATATGATGTATAGCTTCATTTTTTTCCCACTGACAGTAATATTAAAATCATACTGTTATAAGAGGTGGTTGTTCAGGTCTAGTCCCATGTTAAAGGAGGCGAATCTTTGTTTTCAGCATCATCTCATTAATCCGGATTCATGGCTGCTGCTACGATAAGCGGGTCTGAAGTGTTACCGCTATCCCGGAACATAAAGGGCTAAGGAAGGAACATGGATGGGTTTTAGTCAGTAAGAGTCTGACACTCCCTTCCGGTCCACCCAGAGCGGGAGAAGCCATTTAATGATTCCCCAACCTTAAAAAAAAAGGCTGCTACTAAGATATTTGAAAAACCCAATAACGGTTTTCTGAACTGATTTTAGAAACCAGAACCCTTAATTAGGCAACATTCTCAAAGAAAGGAAATCAGTAATCCATTGCTTTACAAGTTCAAATAATTCATCTACTCAACAACGTTAGTAACGCAATCAACGCAGCAGATTGAAATGGCAATCAATCGTGATCCTTTAATTTTGACAGTCAAAATAAAGGGCATCGCGATCGATTGCCAGTTTATGTGTGAGACGCAATTACCTTACAGAGTGGCAATCGCTTTAAAAGTGTTTCGCATTTCTAAACCGACTATCAGGATTGACATGAAACTTTTCGGTAGCTTAGACAAACTCAATATGGAACATTTCTGACTATTCCATTAGCTTTATTACTGATAGAAAATAACTTTGTCTAAGCCATCCGGATTCCTTATAAGTCGGGCTTAAAACTACTGTAACAATGAGACAGTTATTTAGTTAATATAAACATAGCATACAGTCTATTTTTTTGAGTGCGGGAAATTTTCAAATGCTCAGGTGGAGCAGAAAGGAGTGTCAGACTCTTACTGACTAAAACCTTGTTCCTTCCTTAGCCCTTTTTGTTCCGGGGTAGCGGTAACACTTTCGTACAATCCCGCTGACCCATAGCGTGAGGTCCTGGTTGTGATTCCCGGGTCGGGCAAAGTGATATTGGGTTTTTCAATCTGAAACTTCTCAGTAGCAGCTCGGTGTCTGAACCTGTCCCCGAATGATGGAAAAAGGCTTGCCACGTATTACTAGGACTTAAACATAAGAGGTCAAATGTGGGTGTACTATGATCGCGTCTTTGTGTAACCCTTCGAAGAATACTGGCTTAATGCTGCCAACAAATTGCCCGACCGAGGGTCAAACCCCGAATCCACAGAAGCACTTGCGACCAACCACGAAAGTATGTAGTTTAGTTAGTTAAAATAACCGGTATGTATATGCTAATTTTGTAACTTCATTCGACGGCCATTACCCAAAGGATCGCTGGGCAGAAACAAGAAACTACTGATTGGTATTGGGTTGATATCCACTTGAATGTGGGAACTAAATTGAAATATTCATGAATTATTTAAACTTCGCTACTTTTCCGTATATTTTTTTTATAATCTATGGGTACATGCGTCGATTGCTACAATTTTTGAACATTAAATCATCTGCCACTCAAACTCAAACTAACAATCCAAAGCATTTATTTCGAATAAAGCGTTCACAGGCACTTTCGAATTGTCAAAGGGTTGGTCAGTCAGAAAATACGAAGTTAGTTGCCCATTCCAAAACGTATTAATATTGATACCTATGGAGAAGAACGGATAAGAAACTCCATGGACACTCGTTTATATAAAAAGTAACAGCACGCCTGTAATACCCGCAGGGTTAGCAGAGGTGAAGGTACCTATACGAGTAGTACAGTGTCCATCAATGATACTTTTTTGAGGTTGGGAAGTCATCAACATACATGATGTAACCCATATTTTGTAAAAATATTCCGATTTAAAAAAATTGTCCGTGGAGTTTCTTGCCCGTTCTTCTCCACAGGTACCAATATTAATACGTTTTGGAATGCGCAACTAACTTCGTATTTTCTGACTGACCAACCCTTTGACAATTCGAAAGTGCCTGTGAACGCTTTATTCAAAATAAATGCTTTGGATTGTTAGTTTGAGTTTGAGTGGCAGATGATTTAATGTTCAAAAATTGTAGCAATCGACGCATGTACTCATTTTCTGTTTGACCGACTCTTTGACGATTCAAAAGTGCCTGTAATTGGTTTATATGAAATAAATGCTTTGAGTTTGTGATCAAATGATGCCTCCCGCTCTGGGTTGAGCGGAATTGTCAGACTCTTACGGACTAAAACCCATCCATGTTCCTTCCTTAGACCTTTATGTTCCGGGGTGGCGATAAACCTTTCGGACAATCTCGCTGAACTAATGATACCGAAAGTGGTCTATATCGACCCCCAGGGGTTGACGGCCACCTACCAGGTGTGGATATGAGTGAAAAAAATAATTGAAGGTTCTAGAGATGCGTGTCCACGATAGTGAATCTCTTTTCAGTAGGCCGTGACTTTAATTTTGACTTGCCAATAATGGAATAACCAACATAAACAGATTAATTACTGTTTAGTTTTTATTTCGTTTACAAATAAAAACTAAGCATCAAATCATCTAAATATACCAACGACGATATAAAGTACTATTGTAAGTGCTGTCACAGGTTTTGTAAACAATTTTATTTTCGTAATTTTATAATTTTGGTAGCGAATCAGTATAATTATCTAATAATATTGTGTAAGTGAGAAGCATATTTGCATTGTTTATTTTTAACTTTTCGAAAGCTACACTTGTAACGATACCACATTTCATCACGTTGCGTAAAAACAAACTGGATAGCACTAACCGAGGATATTAAACCTGTAAGCCAGTTATTTTGACCTCTCAAATGTCGTATTTTGCATGTCATTATCTTATGATTGAATATGTTAAGCTACTATTATGCTACCATTGTAAGAACTTTTGTAACCATATTTATCGGCAAATAAATCTTTGACTTTGACTTTGACGTATGCCCAATACCAAAAATTCTCTCGAAACGACAACAAAAATAACCGTAAAATTCGTTGAGCTCTTCGAAGCAAACGGCTTTTAATAAACTCAAACTCAAACTCAAATTCTTTATTGCATTCATGTGTACATATGTAGGTGTTACAGAGGTAAATAAGTTCCAACATGAAACCCGGTTAGGGCACGGCAACATATTAACATTGGATAAAAGAAGCATCCAGTCACTAGCTTTAAACAATAATTGTAATTATTATAGTTATACTAATATGTAATTATTTTAATTAATATCAATATGTAATTCGATTATTTGTTTACTTCTATTAATAGGCGAACATCTAATGGGTTAAGTTCCATGTAATAGGAGGCGACCAATTGCCATCATGTGAGCACAAGCCTCTCCGAGCTGCTTCTGAGACAACAGGAGCAGCGGCAGAGCGTCATAAGTCGCATAAACTACTAATAACTTCCGCATTGGATACTAATATAAGTAGGTAAGCGGAGTTTGTGGAGGTCAGATAGGCAGTCGCTCCATTTAAAATTCTAGTATTCAGCTGCATCCGGCTAGACTGGAAGTCGACCCCAACATATCATGTGGGAAAAGGCTAGGCAGATAAGTAGTTAGGCAAACTTTGAATTATCATAAATATTTTTTTCATTCTCAACTTATTAAAATGTTGCTACAATCAATGATTATAACTTACCAATTCACATATAGCAATATTACAATGTACGCAAATATAAGCTAGCGTAATAAAACAACAGGTGGATCCGCGCTACGCACTACTACGCGAGTGCTACGCGGCTACGGGTGCTTAGTAATCACGGCTACGCGCTACATAATACATATAAACACATCGACTTCGTAATTAAAATGCTGGTTGAGTGCTTCCTAGTGTAATAAAGTGGTAAAAACTACCCACAATCAACTGATTGCACGTTTTAATAACCAGGCGTCAAAGTTTGGGTGTGAGGGGGACAGACATAGAGCGGAGTGGTGCCGTCTCTTTCGCTCACTGAGGTTGAAATCTGTGTTGCGAGTGGCCGACTATCGTAGGGCGGGAACGTAGACCGAGGCATTGTATAGATGTGACATTTTTTCAATAAAAAGGCATAAATTTTTTAAAGCCTTTCCTTTTTCAATGGTATTTATGAGATTTTTGTTTTTATTTGTAAGTTACTTTAGCGTTTAATGCTTAAGAATCATATTCGTGAGTATGATAATTAGAATTAAGTTGAAGTTTTTTATGTCACTTTGGATTTGAATAGTTGTTTAGCAAAGAAATTAATGCGTTATGAATAGAAATGCTAGATTTAGTTTTGAATGAAATTTCTTTAATGACGCGGAGTTAATTAGTCATTTAGGTAGTTATTACGTGGTATAATTTAATCGTTTTAAAATGATATAGTACTTATTTCAAGGCCATATTAATAAGTTTAAACATATTATAAAAAAAATACGTTAAATTATTCTATTAATAAATTAAACGATGCCGTTTTGGGCAGATTGATTTTCGGTCAGCTGCTATTTTGAAAAAGTAGGCACTTTGATATTCCTGTGGAAAATACCTAATCTTTATAATGTAGGCAGTATATATGAGCTTTACACATGATTCAAACGATTTTTGACTTCTATACTAAATAACGTAATAACACAAATATTTACCGAACAATACATTTTTTTTGTATCAAAACACGAAAAAAATCACCTTTCAAATGACTCATACTTACACCATTACACGTTATTATCGACAACACAATACAATGTTGAATACCCTCTGACGTCACTCATCCCACGCAGCGCCGCTCTATGTAGGCAAAGGTCTATGGTAGCTGTTTAAAAGCACGGCTCTTTCCCGCCCAAGCACACTCCGTAGCTACACCTTAAGGGCACAGGCCATGCACTGATCACTTACAAGCATAACCAGTGGTGAAATTTCAGTCACGGCAAAACTTTCAGTCTGTAAAGGTAAGTTTTTAATACATTTTTAGAAAGTTTTTTTTAGAAAAGTTTACATGTTTTGAGGTTTTTTTTTCGTGTTATTTTGTTTTTTTTATATTATTGGCGCATCTAGGCCGAAGCCTTATTTGTGATGTAAGAAGGAAAAATTTTATTCATTTAAAATTTGGTAAAGTATTCGTCTTGAAAAGTTTAAAAAGTTACGTTAATTTTTAAAGTTAGTTTTATGATTTAATTTACGGATCTAAATCGATTTCTAATGTAAAAGATGCGGTGAAAATTATTTATTTGTACCAGAAATTTGAGTGAGAAAGTTTCTGAAACAATTCGTATTTAGTAATTCAAACCTTTATGCTCATAACAATTCATTTATTAACAAAAAACTTACTTTTATAAGCATAATGAATGATGCGCATATTTCCAAATTTGTGTTCTGAATTTGAATTAAAATAAATGAAAGGTTGTAATAAAATCATAAAGTTATACAGTCTACTTTTATATATTTTATTTATTTGTTACTATAGCAGGCACAATGAAATACATTAACAAAACGTTTGCGAGTAGTTGAATAAAAACACACACATTTCATAGCTAAAGTGTCGTGTTGTTCAAAGTGTAACTGCACTGTAAAGCACCTATAACTGGCGATAAGGATTACGTTCAAACAAATATCTCTCTTTTCTACCGTTTATTAATTTCAGTACAAACGTAGTAACAAAAGATACAGATGAGAATTTGGTTCAGGAAAACTCAAGCAAATACGATAAACAAAAAACGTGTGAGCACCCGCATTTTATGAGCTAATCCATGAAATACGCACACAGTTCGATAAGTTTATTCTTATTAGATATTTATGTGTTACATTCTTTCTACAAAACAAATAAATGTCTTTAATAAAATGTGTCGTATTTTATAACCAAAAAGTATAAGGGTAACCTGAGATGCCTATAGATAATAATAAACTTAAACCGATTGCAGGCACTTTGAATTGTCTATGGATTGGTTAGTAAGAACGCTAGAAACTAGTCGTCCATTCTAACGAGTAGTTGGTACCTATGAAAAAAATGGGCAAGAAACACTACAGACGCTCTTTTAAATCAATATTTTTGATTTGTTGTAACCATAATCATAAATACTAATTAAAACTACAGGCCTTTGCCTACAGTGAGACAATACAGGCTACTAGTAATTATTAAAAAAAAATGTTTTACATATCTCGGGAGCCTGGGGTCCTTCGGGGTACAAGAACCCAAAACAAACTCGCAGAGGCCCCTTAAACAATTTATTGTTAAGCTAGTAGTTATTGTTATTAGTATTTATTTTAGAAGATATTAAAAGCAAAGTACCATTTCAGACTGTAATCTAGATACATGCAGCTCCACACATGATCTGACCAAGATTATGTCTGGAATTTAAAAGAGAATTAGAACCCTGGGTTTGTTACGTTATTTCTTCTCAGAAATAGTCAAAAGTTGTTAGGAAATGTTGATTCCATCTATTTTTTTATGGAACCTTGATTCCATCTAGATTGTTTTTTTTTGTCCGATATCATTTTTACAGAATAAACAATTTCTTTTCATTTTATTTGATAAATTAATATAATGTTAATCTTATCACATTTACATTTAAAAGCTAAATATTTATAATTATACATATGTATAATAATTAATCAAAGAGCATCAAACATTCGTCCACATATCTATGAACAGGAAAACTTTTATTTGATTAATGCAAAATCCAATGAGTTTTACTCCACTCCGTTTTTAAGAAAGACATAACAAGCAAAACTATTAAATTGACACAAACATATTAAACATTCTTCCCAAGGCTGCACTGTAACTTAAAAATAATAAAGCTTGCATCCGTTTGCAAATTAGGTGACGAATTTAATACGAACATTCTCGCGAGAAGCAACAGTTGTCATGAATGAGAGCTGTGTGGTTGTTGGCGTACCTAAAGTTTATTTTACTTTCTGTAAGGTTAAAAAATTACGTTTATTTATCATCACAAATATAAAAACAAAGAAACGTTTATTAATTTAATAAGTATTTACCTTAACGACTAGTGATGGTGCCACCTTTAAAGTAAATAAATCAGTGTGACCCCGCTCTTCCAATATCTTAAATACGTACAATTTTATTTTTTATTCCATACAAACATAAGTACTAAGTGAAGCATCATGTCACCATACTATCATCCTACGGTTAGGAAACCTATTTTTTTTAAGGATGGGAAATCATCGAATGACTCCTCTCGCTCTGGGTGGAGCGAAAGTGAGTGTAAGATTCTTACTGACTACAACCCATCCATTTTCCTTCCTTAGCCATGTGTTCCAGGGCAGTGATAATCCTTTCGGACAATCGCTCTAAGATTTCCACGCCATTTCAGTTTGAAAGAGAAAAGTCATTCATGACATGTTTTACGTTAAGCTATGTTTCACCTAAGTCTTGATTATTTACAGTACTTACTTGGGCTCTAATGCCCCGTAAGTAAATTACACCATATTACTCCTCTTTTTGGTCCCTTGGACCCAATTAGTTTGTTTCTATTTCAAATACGCATTTGATATTAAGTTGCGTAATTTAAATTTCCCTACGATTAAAGTTACGATCTAAATGTGGGTATACTTTAAGTGCAACTCTGCCTTACCCTTTGGGAAAAACAGGCGTGATGTTATCAATTATGTTAACATAATTCCGTAATTTCCGTAAGTTTTCTATTAAACCTAACTATGTAAGTATTACTTAAGTAATACATACATAGTTAGGTTTAATAGAAAACTTACGGAAGAATATCATAGGTAGTAATCCAAATTCCGGGTTGCTACTGAGAAATTCTAGATAGAAAAACTCAATAGCTGTTTGCCCGACTTGGGAATCGAACCCAGGACTTCTGAGTAGCAGTAGTGCTTGCAACCATTAGACCAACGAGGCAGTCCACTTACGTAGTCTTAACTAAACATGAAAAGCATACAGCGTACACATAAATGTTTCATCTTTAAAGGAGATACAGACGTGAGTACATACATTAAGCTATCCCAAACTGTCAAATTTTACCAATTGAAAATTAACCCTATTCCTTTCAAGTTTCAAATTCAAGTTGAAAAGCTATCAAAGAAATTTGATGTACTGGCCTCTGTACAATTTGCCGTCGCTATCGTGTGCTTATGATAACGACAACTGTTTACATGCCTAGCATAGTATGAGGTTTAGAAACATCTGTTTGCATGTGGTAATAATTAAATTTACAGTTTGTATGGTTCTAGTGTCACTAGAAATTCTAATAATAATAATCTTTGGAAGATTCGAAGAGCAAACGTGCTCGGAGGAAGGAAGTATTCCAGTAATAATCGTCGAAATTTCCTTAGGTGGCTTCGGTCTCTCGTACGCTTTCCAAAGGTCCAGGACTTCGGAGTCCCGAGCTATGCCAAAGGCTTTTATTTAAATAATCTTTATATTAAAATAATAAACATAATAAGTTTATTGTACCTTCAAGTGAAAATATAGTTTACAATAAAATAGGCTTTAACAAAACTCCACAAAACAATTGCATTCGTGTGGTAAGGAAAAGTTGCAGGCAATATCTAAGCTAAAATACCTTAACTTCTCATCCGCCGCAATAGGTATCTGTGCTCACCCTCGGATTTCAGCCGATTTATTGTTTCTAGCCTGTTTCAATAATTTCTATACAAAGTATTCAATAAATGTATGTATAATGTACCTAATATAAATACGAAAGTGTCTGTATGCTACGTTTTTACGGCTAAATCGGCGAAGGAAAACATCGCAAGGAAACCAGCATACCCAAGACATATTTCTCAACAGCATGTGAAGCTAAGTAGAGACCCAAAGTCCATCCAAAGTCATTAACCACACGATAAGAAGAAGATTCGAAAGTATTGAATAACTCTTTACCTAATATAAATACGAAATTCGTGTCTGTATGTTAGGTTCTCACGGCTAAATGATTTGGTTTCAGCAGAAATAGCGTGAATTCTAGCGAAGGGGATGATAGACTAACCTTTGTAATAAAAAATACAATGTAAAAAATACAATAAAAAACAGAAAATGGTGAAAATAAATAAAATCGTCTGTTGAAGTTTCCATGGAAAACTTCGAAATCAAACCGAAAGAAGTCGTTAGTAATCAAATAACTTCTAAACAAAATCATGTGAAACTCACGCCAGGTCTACCTATTTCTTTTATTTCCTCTGTCCTCGTCGACAAGCACCGCGCGTGAACAACAAGAATATGTAATTAGCACGTCCGTATCGCAACGTGTCACTCGTAATAGAACCGTGTAACGTGCAACACGATATGACACGCAGCTGCATTTTATGTTACGTCCCCTTTTATTATATGTACCACATGCTCGCGTCCTGCCTTGCTTCACACGCTAGTTACTACTCGAAAAAACATCAAGATTATCATCTTAGAATTATCATATCAGATAATTATCGTAATAGGGTATTTGAAAGGGTAGTCAATAACATTACTTTTTATGAACTGTCAAAACACGGAATTTGTACGTGATTTGTATGAAATATAACCATCACAGATTTTTAGAATCAAATAGAATACTTATTAGCATTAAATGCAATTTTACAATTATATCCTCGCATAATATTTAATTCCTTTACGATGATGGAGGTTTTTTAAACGAATGCTCTTTTTTATATGTGATTTAATTTTTTATTTTTGACCGTTTCAAATAGTCAATTAGGATCACATTTCTAAGTATTTTTTGTTCCTTTCTTCTTGTCTGCATGTGTCACTTATGATATTTTGTCAAAACAAGTCTAAATAATAACAACGATAAATGTTTTTAATCAGCAAGTACAATATTTAATGCAGTTGAAAGTTTCACAATACTTCAAGTAACGCGTTCGATTGTTCGTGTAGATTTTATAATTTTGCTTTCTCCCAGGTGATTAAAAGTTCAGAGAACTAATCTTGCTCAAATGTTTGAAATTTTCTAAGTTGAGCTATTGAACCATGGTTTATTTCACTATCGGAGGATAATAAGCCTTTATTACTTCCTTAGCTTAAATATTAATTACATTTAAACATAACCAAGGGGTTAACCCTCTCTGTCGGGAGGACACGGCACGGCATACGCTGGCAGAATGTGCCGCATGGCTGGAGCCGCGCCGTGCCCTCATCTCAGAAGTAGGAATCGACCTGTCGGCGTTAACGACGGCCGGCAGCCGTCGTTAACGCCATGGTCGGCAGTGAACAGGCCTGGGACGCGGTGGTATCCTTCTGCGAGCAAGTCATTTCGCAGAAGGAGGCTGCGGAGCGGGAGCGGGAGATCACCTCCCTCAACCCGGCCCGCAGCAGGCGCACCGGGCGTCGGAGGAGGGCAGACAATGCCCTCTTCCAGCCCCCCTAAATGGGTCCAGGGGCGACAGACGCGGGGTTTAGTCCGTCGCCCCCCACAACAACATCTGGACCCGAGGCGGCGACGCGTAGTGTTCCACGCGCGCCCCTCCAAGACGGTACGAGGGGAGTGTCGTACACCTCACTCCCGCTCGGCCGAGACGAGGCCCGCTGCGGCGGGCCGGCACCACGGGGGTTGCGGAAGAATTCTTTTTGATTCCCGCGACCCCCGGCGAAGGTGTGAGAGGGAACACCCGGGGTGGTTTTTAGTCAGTAAGAGTCTGACAGACCCCTCCGCCCTCCCCGGGGCGGGGGACATCCATGAGGATTTTCCCCCCGGATCAAAAAAAAAAAAGGGGTTAACCCTCTCACTAATATCCTACATTTGGCCAGTTATGTTTCAGTCCCATGTAATAGGGGTGTTACATGTTAATTGAAATTTTAAATAATATCACATTTTAGTACTTACTCAAGTCGTTTAGTAGTTTACTTAAGTCTAGTTGTTAGTATAGCTGTAGGTTATAAGTTTGAGATTTGACATATGGACCCCATGACAGAACCCCAAGATTTAACTGTCACATTTAGTATGTATGACAGCATAAAACAATAATACACAGTGATTTTTTATTCGCAGTTTATCTTTCAGGGCGTGAAAGTCTCATAATTCTGAGCAACTTTCAGCAAGAGACCTACTCTGAAATATCGAAAAAAAAAAACAGCTTTTTCATACAAAAATGCAATTTTAAATCATAGTAAATGTATGAAACAGGGTCTATTTTTTTGTTATTTCGTAGTTGGTCCCATAGTGGAAGTTATTTAATAAATATAATGACCAATATACAATTTGTTGTGCAAATATGTTAGAGAAATCAATACTTTACAGAAATATTTCAATAATTCCCGTAGAGCTAGGAGTTAACATTGTTTTGGTAGGTGGGCCAAAGTTTCGAAGTGGGCCCGTCAAAACTTTGAAGTGATAAATGGCTTGAAATTATAATCATTGTAATTGATAAACGTCACCGATATTAGCTTACGAGTAATTGATTTAATTACTGTTTTTTATACATATAATATATAAAGATTTATAAATAAAAAGGTATACTTTGTGGGTTGGCATATAGGACGTAATCTCGAAAACTAGGTACTGATGCGATTCTTAAAATTTTACACCAATGGGAAGCTACCGTGAGGAGCTCGTGGCTGGGCACGCCACGATAGTGGCGGTAAGGCCCCTCTTTGAGGAGTGGCTAGAGAGGCGTCACGGCGCCCTCACCTACCGCCTGACGCAGGTCCTCACCGGACATGGATGTTTCGGGAGGTTCCTGCACATCATCAGGCGGGAGGAAACGCCCGGGTGTCACCACTGCGAGGATCGCCCAGAGGACACGGTAGAGCACACGGTGCAAACCTGCCCCGCTTGGGCGGAGCACCGCCGTGTCCTTGTAGAGGCGATCGGCGGCGGCGACCTCTCGCGCCCGGCCCTGGTGCAGGCCATGGTCCGGGGCGAGAGGGAGTGGGAGGCAGTCACCTCCTTCTGCGAAAAAGTTATGCTCGCGAAGGAGGTGGCGGGATGGGAGAGAGAAAGGTCCTCCCGTCCCAGCCGCCGCAGGAGATGCCCCGGGCGTCGGGAGCCACGTGACGACTCCCGGCCACCGTAGGCGCGGGCCTGCGGGCGGTGAGTAATGGGTGACTCACCGTCCGATCAGCACCAGACCCGTGTCGTACGGCGCGTATATGTTCCACGCGCGCCTCAAAGAGGTGTCAGCATATGAAGGGGCCCCGTTAGGGACAAGCCTGCCGGGTAAGCGGGATTGTCCGAAAGGGTTACCGCTACCCCGGAACATAAAGGGCTACGGAAGGAACATGGATGGGTTTTAGTCAGTAAGAGTCTGACACTCCCTTCCGCTCCACCCAGAGCGGGAGCAGAAGGAGCTCTTGGTTAAGTAATAACAGCCGCATGCATCGATCCATCAGGTTAAGCTACGCTTGCCGGGGTTGGTCTGTGGATGCGTGACCATCTTCAGATATCGAGACTCCTCCGTGCCTCGGAAAGCACGTTAAGCCGTTGGTCCCGGCTGTCATTCGTGGATCTTTGACAATCGTTACCGGTAGTCTGAAGCCAGTCTTACCAAGGGGTATCGTATTAAGTACACAGTTCGTGACTGGGTTGTGGCAGTCAGATAAGCAGTCGCTCCATGTAAAATACTGGTATTCAGTTGCATCCGGTTAGACTGGAAGCCGACCCCAATATCGTTGGGAAAATGCTCGGCAGATTGATTTAAATGGGAAGCTACTGTATTGTCGAGTGTCGTAGGATATATTTTGCTAACACAGAAAATATTTCGCGGCCGTGGTCACGGGTAGAAGTTAGTTATTGAAAAAAAATATATAATTATATCATACACTGGTGTCTCTAGATCAACCTTAGGGAATTAAAATTTACCATTAAGTAAAAAAATACCACATTTGTACGGTCGCCAGTGTATCAAGTTATACCAAACTTTGAAATTACTCCAAATGATTTCAAACCTTAAAACCTCATGACTTAAGTTCAAAATCGAGAGAAAAACTGACAGTTGTGGTAAATCGTTGTGCGACTGTACCTAGTGTTGTTTTGCAAGTGCATGAATATTGAATAAATTAGTGAATATAGTGACGACAGTCAGCATTAATTGAAATACATTCTGCCTAAATGATGAGTTACTACAGGAAAATGAACAAGTAATATCTTTTATAGGAACGAAAATGAATATTTTCCAGTATTTTTTTATCATTCGTAATGATTAAGAAAACGAGTCCAAATGAGCAATGAAAAAATATCTATTCTCCCAAAACTAAAAATATATAACATAATATTATAATTTTTACTGAGCAATTTTTATAAATATGGCTATCAAAAACAGATAGTTCTCGCAAAATTAAAGAAGCAAGCAATTCATGAATCGATTTGAAAACACTACAAAGAGGTATGAGACACTACAGAATATATATTTGTAGTTCCATTAGGTAAACCTAGCTGTTTGCTTTCCCGCTACAAAACGTTCTTCTTCCCAAGATATTCTTCACCACAACATACAACTTTCGAAAATACTTCCCTAAGTGATTGATCAACAACGCTTTATAGGGTTTTTTAGTTTCATTCTGGAGATTTCCATACCTTTTGTAGAAATGGCTATTTGACACGGTCAAAAATAAAGTATGAAATCACGTAGAAAAAGACTGCTCGTCTTAAAAACTCCCATCACCGTACAGTAATTAATATTATGCGGAGATATAATTTTCAAATGGAATATACTTAATGTTAATAAGTATTCCATTTGATTACATAAATCTGTGACGCCACATATTAATATTCGGCTTTTGACAATTCATAAAAAGTAACGTTATTGACTACTCCGTCACATATCCAATTCTACCAGTAAACATAGCCTACCAACCTAAATGACTAGTTAACATAAAATCGCGCCTGTATTTCCCGATGAAATAAGCAGAGGTGCACCTATGTAGACCCAAATTTCGCAAGTCCTATGTAATAGGGGGCGACCCTATAGCCATTAACCTGGCAAAAATCGAGACTACGGGCTGCTACTGAGAAATCCCAAATGGAAAAACTCAATAACATCTTGCCCGACCTGGGTATCAAAAACATTGTGGCTAGGAAACTCCACTGACTACTCTTATAAAGTTTCATATAGGTTTCGCGTAAAAGCTTCATCTTTAGGCCTAGTAACCTATCTGCTCGTAAAATACAATAGGCAGTTAAAAGATGTTCACAATAATTATATGTATAGCAAATAGATTGGCATGATCAGCCTATCATGTTCCCACTGCTTTGACCCAGGCCTCCTCTCTTCGAGAGGGAGTGGGCCGTAATCCACCACGCGGGCCGTAAACCACCACGCGAGCCGTAATCCACCATGCGGGCCGTAATCCACCACGCGGGCCGTAATCCACCACGCGGGCCGTAATCCACCACGCAGGCCGTAATCCACCATGCGGGCCGTAATCCACCACGCGGGCCGTAATCCACCACGTGGGCCGTAATCCACCACGCGGGCCGTAATCCACCACGCGGGCCGTAATCCACCACGCAGGCCCAGTGCGGGTTCGTGGATGTCACATGTCTTCGAATTTTTGTTTCTAGGACATGGTGGTTTCCTCACGATGTTTTCCTTCACCGTTGTGAGAGCAGTGGTGATGAAATGAAATACACAAAGTAAAGCGCCTCTCTGGGTTCGAAGTAACGACCTACAATACGTAAGTCGGGGCCAATACCACTGACTGAGCTACTACTGCTCGAGCTTGTGTGAAACAGTCTATTTCTCTTGTAACAAAAGTAAACTCTCCAGCGAATCATGTGAAAACCAGAAAAAGAATTTTCGAAATCAGTTCAAACCTAAAATTTGAGAAATCGGTGAACTTAAAAAAAACAACACATACGGTAGGTATAGTCAAACATATAATAGTCGAATATTCAGTGTGTTAGGCTAAACGACGGACATACTTTCAGGGGGTACTATTCTTATGAAAATGAACAACTTTGACCGTGGAACTATACCTGAAAACATGAAAAAAAAAACAGCTGTTCAAAACATATATGTTCGCATAATTCGACAAAATGTATGGAACAGCTGATTTTTTTTTTCACATTTCAGAGTTGACCCCATGGACAGTGTTGTTGATTTCTATCAGTACCAACCTGAAAGTATGTCACTCATTTAACCTAACGCACAGTAGAACCTCCCCCTTTTTTCGAAGTCTGTTAAAAATAAACGAATTTCATGTAAATAGATTGTGTCGCGTTTCACAACAATATCTGTAAGTGCCGTAGCGAACGTAATCATAAATTGATGAATATTTTTACGAGAACATAAAACTGATTGAAGCTCTTGTTCTTATTTTAAATTACGGAATCCATGAAAGAAACATCAATAACAAATATGTTATTGATGTTTCTTTCATGGATTCCGTAATTTATTATGAAGTTAATGGTTGGTTGAGAGAAATATTCTACTAGGCCCTATTTTAATAGTATTATAAATAAATAAATTAATAAGTCTCCACATATCCGTTAAAAAGAAATAATTAACTAACGTTAAACTAGGTATGTAGGAACTGTTTTTCTTACTTAACTTTCAAACATTGTTTAAAATACTCACACATAATCAACTCAACTCATACATATTTTATTTTGTCGCAAAGTAGCTAACTACTACACAAAACATTGATTAGTGGCCTTATTTAATTTTTACATAATCGGTGTTTGTCCTCCACCCTTTTAACGAAGCAGTTAATTAATTATATATAATGGCACTCAATACATTAATTAATGCATGCAATACACATTAAAATAACCAACTGAACGATAAGTTCGCATGTTCATAAGTCTTGAATTGATTAAAGAAAAGCTAAATGAACCATAAATACATACATACACTCACGCCTTCTTCCCATTCTAGGGTAGGGTAGGCAGACTACTATCCTTACATACTTAGTAAACAGCAGTGATAGCCTAGCGGTGTGACCGTCGGACTGCCAAGTCATAGGTCTCGAGTTCAAACCTAAGGCACGCACCTCTGATTTTACGGATCCATGAGCGTTTTGTATAATTATAACTTGCTTATAATCGGTGAAGGAAAACATCGTGAGGAAACCAGCATGTCTGAGAGATATTTCTCAACAGCATGTGAAGCTAATTCAGAGGCCCATGGGCAGCATAAAAACTCTGACACCAGGTTAGTCACTAACCACACGAAAAGAAGAAGACATACTCCTTCTGCTTCGCTTACGTTCATACATATCTGGTCATACTCGCACGGCCGGTTGCGATTACTCCGCACTTGTATTGCTATTCCTACTTTGTACAGACGCCAGCACATCAAGCTATCCCTAACTGTCAAATTTTCTCCATTAAAAATGAACCTTATGTCTTTGCAATAAAGTTGAAATACTATCAAAGAAATTTGACAGATTGTGGTAACTTGATGTGCTGGCCTCTGTACTTTATTTAAGGAAATAAAAAATTATTATTATTATTGTTCTGTAAAAATCTCACAGTGAAAACGTAGGTGAAGTGAGTTTTAAGTGAGCTGTCAAAAATATCAACCCCTAGCATTACGTGGAACAACCGCTCACTTCTCCTAAATTTTCACAGAATCGACGGACTGACTTTTCGTCATAAATCAGGGTGACATATCACAGAAATCTTGGGGTCCTGTGTTAGGATTGCATTTAGATGTTTATTTGCGCGAAATATTAAAAGTTTTGTAAACCTATGGATACTAGAAATGTATTTTTACTTAAAACTGGCTAATCTTTTTTCTTTAAACTTATCTTTATTTGAACTTTTATAACTGATTCAAATCACACTACTCTGCCAGGTTTATTACCTTATTGGCGATGTAAATTACTATATAGATAGCTAACTTTTAAACTAAGTTCTGCAATAAGAATAAAATCTTCTGTCAAACTCTCGAGAAAAATATAATTGCTAAGCTTTAAGGATATTCACTAGAATAAGACTTGAATAATACTTAACAGCAAGGATCCCGCTTTCAACACAAATCACCATTCAAAAGGGGGTAGTAGGGGGTACATTGCTCTTTAATTGGGTTTTTCCATGAAATTGACACCTAAGACTTAAGTTTAAAATAAAAACAATATGAATAACTTTACTTTGACTTAAGTTTAAATTAAAGTGTTATTTGGTTTTTCCATTAGGAATTTCTCAGTAGTAGCCAGGAGACTGGATTTTGGCCCGGTTGATGGCAATAGGCTCACCTATTATATTGGACTCAAACATAAATGACGAAATTTGGATGTTCCTACTATGGGTTCATTGCTTATTAATCTGTCTCTGACAGCTTCAAACAATAATAGTCAGACAAAATAATGATGTTTGCGAAAGTACTTAAATTGTGAGACAAGGGGGTGAGAATAATAAAAAAAACAGTCCAATAAGTACAAAAAAAGTCGTTCTTAAGTCATTGACTGCCACGCAGCCAGCAGACACAATAGAAAAACTATTGTTTGTCGGACACACGGTGACCGCGTTGGCGTTCAACGTGTTAAAACCTTATTTTCGGACTTTATGTTAACCCCCCTCTCCGCTTCCTTCCGAGAATACAGGCGTGATTTTATGTCTGTATGTATGTCAAAATAATAAATATAATCCGATCTGATATATTGTGAATCCGGTCCGGAACAGATGCCGATAGGATTGTCCGCCCTTTTCCTATACATCCGATAATCTCCTTAACTGCTTGGAATCAAAGGGATGCTGATGGCTGTAAAACCCGTTGAATGTCTTTCGTCCAATCAGCGTCCAGAGGTGCAGACAGAACATGTCTAAGTAGGATATACAACTTTAAGTTCTCATTTTGAACTTGTCTAAACGTTTGTCAGTTGTTTTGAGGCAACAATTTTAATAAAAAAAAGGTTTTCGTCATTTAGGCCTCATTTTGCTTTTATTAAATGGGATGAACTGAAGGGAAATACCTGTACTTTTATTTAAGTACGTTTACATTCTGCTCCTTCTGAGTCATTTGTCAGAAATATTTCTAGTTCACCTAATATTTTTACAAGCGACATCGGTCTCTAAGATGAGATAAAGACCACATTATTAATGTTTAACATGTTTTTGGAAGAACTGGATGCCTTTGCCTCTTTTGTTTTGAGGGTGGGAAATCATCAAATGACCCCTCCCGCTCTGGGTAGTGCGGAAGAGTGTCAGATTCTTACTGACTTAAACCCCATCCATGTTCCTTCCTTAGCCCATTAAATTCTGGAGTAGCGGTAACCCGTTCAAACAATCCCGCTTAATGCCTTTGCCCTGACTTGAGACAAGTATGCTTAGGAAAAAAAATGCTCTATCCACATTGAAATAAACACAGTGAATTATCCAAATTTTGTTTTCTTCGCCGTTATCTTCATATCTCTTTTTTCATGTAAATATTTTGCCTTCATTAAAAAGGAAGGATTGTTTTGAGTTTAGCCACTGCTCGCAAGTCATTATCAATGTTTTCTGAAACAAGCCATTAAATAAGTGAAGACAACTTCAGACGAAGTGGTACTATTAAACCATACTTAACGAGGACTAAGCAAATCATATTTGAACTAAACTATAGGAGTTGTTTGTTGATAGACTGTTCATTATCAAGTTTTAGTCAAACATCTGAAGTCATGACAATGACATAAGAGAACTTAATAACTTTAAGAAGTTATTTATGTAGTACATCAAGCTATCCCAAACTGTCAAATGAACATGAACCTTATTCTTTTGAAATAAAGTTGAAAATCTATCAAAGAATTTTGACAGATTGTGGTAGCTTGATGTTCCTGTCTACAGTCGCCAGCGCATCAAGTTATACCTGTCGAATTTCTCAATCGATTTTGAACGTAATAATCAACGGACTAAGGTTTAAAATCGTTTGGAGAAATTTGACAGTTTGGTATAACTTGATGCACTGGCGACTGTACCTGAACATTACGTTTGTACAGACGCCAGCACATCAAGCTATCCCTAACTGTCAAATTTCCTCAATTATAAATGAACCTTATGTCATTGCAATAAAGTTGAAATACTATCAAAGAAATTTGACAGATTGTGGTAACTTGATGTGCTGGCCTCTGTACACAACTTAACAAGGACTTAAGGGAGTAGGCTCCATAATACAGTTACAAGTAAACATGCCAAGAAGTTCCGGCGGTCAGAAACGCTATAAGTGAGCGAGCTAAACTGCCGTAAACTTAATTAATAACTTAACGCCTTGCTAACTCACTGATCTATTGGGTTAAGTGTGGTTTGCTTGGTGAATCTGTTCTAAAAGTTGCAGATCTATGATGTTGCATTTTGAGGAAAACATGATTTATAACGAGAGTTCTCCGAGGCGATTATAATGAACGGGAAAAGGAAGTACTCCTCAAATTCAAAGTTTATGTACTATAATGAGACTTGAGAAATGTTACAAAAGACAATCCCCAAAACCCTCGTCTTTAACATTTCTATGTGTTTTATTTATTAATTAAGCAAATTACTGCACAAGCGAATTGTTAAGAAAAAAGTATATACATTAAATAATCTAACACAAAAACTAAAAAGAATAATACTATGTACAAGTATTTAAAACTAATAACTAACTCAAAATTTGGCGTCGACAAATTCCTCCACATCGCTGTCGACTGGTAAAGTAATCTTCTTACCAAGTCAAACACATGGTAAATGTGTTTGACTTGGTAAGAAGAGGTGACCTAGTCATTCCATCGTTACTGTTGCTGAAATGATCACAACAAACTGAGCTTGACCTTCCAGAATTCTGGGTAAACAGTCTTAGAACAAGGACTTTCGATTCCTCGTAGTTCTAAGACTATTTACTCAAAATTAAGTCAAATGCCAAGCCAGGTGTTCTTAAATTGAATTGGAACACGAACGTTTGCAAATACAGTTGCGAAACTCGCTTGAATAGATACGCAAGCTATAAAATCAATTCTACGGCAAAATGCATCGGAGTACTCGAGAATTCAGAACAGACGCACAGCCACAAATCACATTGTCGCCAGTGGGCATTGACCATTACAGCCTGACCTCTGATTCAAGTAATTGTTGGAACTTTTTGGAGGAGGGCAGGCATCCAGGGAGTTCTAGCTTCAGTGGTCCAGATAACGGTGTCTCCGGACGTCCGGTTATGTGTAACTAAGTTGTTTTCCCGGTGGGAATGTTCTGATTACGTTTCGCTGCGGATCGGTTGGTCGGTATTTGTCGGCTTGCCGCTCGTAATATGAAGGAAATATCTTAATTTGTACTGAATATGGGGCTTTTGTTTGAACACGAATAATTAAAGGAAAACTTTTATTATTCTGTTAAATTAAACTTGAATTTGTATAACCATTTTTTTATGATAGAAAAGGGTAACAACAGTACATAAATATTCGTATTTCACTTGATATTCCGGCAAAATCAGAAATTGAAATGAAGACAGTTTAATAACCCCCAACAAAACACGATTGGCTATTCCATTCGTATTTGAATATTTAAATTATTGTTCCTATTTCAAAATGCGTCAGTTTGTTCCATAGTACCTATTCACCTTTACGTATCTATTTAAACATTTTAAGGCTACAAACAGACTATATACTAGTAAAACCGTAACGGAAAAATCTTGAGGAAGGCGGTAATTCCTAGAACCAGAAATTCGAAGACATGCAACACAGACGTCCAGACTGGGCCAGTGTGGTAGATTATAGTCCACTCACGATCGCATAGAGGAGTCATTGTCCCAGCTGCAGCAGTGAGAACATTATAGGCTGATAATGCTATACCAAGAGCGGGCTACGTAGGTACAGAGGCCAACACATAAAGTTACCCCAATCTGTCAAATTTTATTAATAGTTTTCCAACTTTATTACGGCATAAAGTTCATTTTCAATTGGGAAAATTTGACAGTTTGGGATAGATTGATGTGTTGGTGTGTTTGTCTGTACCATAGAATCATTTATTCTTATGCCATGAATTCTTACCATTTTTTTTTTGCATATTATGTAATAAAATCAGTAGTTTTGAAAAGCAAAATAGAAATGATCCAATTACAGTTATGTAAAAAAATAAACAGAAGAATCAACAACAGTACGTAAATTAAATAACGGTTTTCTTTGATGATGATTAGTTATTATTTGCCGAAACCAGTAGCTTCAAAGTAAAAGTATTTGTAAAGATTCCGCAATGTTTCCGACAAACAAAACAAAAGCACTGTTTTGTGAATAATTGGCGTTATTGACTGTTTAAAAAAAGAATTCGTTTCTTAAATCACAATAGAGTTACCATAAATATTAGGTGAATATTTTGTAAAATTTTGCGCGTTGCTACACTGTAGGTATAAAATACTTAATATTTACAAAAAAATACTTATAACCAACCACCAACTTTAAATATTATTTTGTAAATATTTAAAGTAATGTATCTTCTCTGAAATAAGTCGTGACGTCATGTTATGTTTTGTGGCAGTTAACGTACGTATGTAATATTTTAAGTAGGGAATTAAAGTGACCACCGTATTAAATTCTTCAAAATCGCTGCGAATGTGGTTTGTTTTTGTTACAATGAAAAATAAAAGGGTCGAAATGAACTCGTTCTATAACTTTGCAGCCAGATTCAAGGTGGTTAAATATAAATAAAAAAAGAAAAACAATAAATGTTCATTACAAACCTACACAGACGCAATGAGAATAGAATTCCCGGAAGTTTTTAGTTCATTTGAGAAGTTTTGGGAATTTTACATAAACAGAATTCATCCTTTTCATAAAGTAACTTTGGCCCACTCAAGTTAGCGGGCTTCTGGTAACTGTTATACATATATATCGGGATTTTGGTTACTAATAGTCAATCAACCTAGCCTTTTCCCGACTATATTGGGGTCGGCTTCCGGTATGCAGCAAATTCCAGTATTTTACATGGAGCGACTGCCTATCTGACCTCCACAACACAGTCAGTAACTTGGTTATACGACACCCCTTGGTAAGACTGGCTGTCAGACTTTCGGGCTTCTGAATACCCGTAACGACTGTCAAAGAGCCACGAATGACAGCCGGGACCAACGGGTTTTGGGTAACAACCCAGAAACTGGCTTATCAAGGTCAGATCCTCGATTCAAATTCAGTTGTATCCAATTATACTGGAAGTTAACCCTAACTTAGTTGGGAAAATGCTAGGGATTGACTGTCAAGTTTCATCTGTTATTATAATAATGTCTTGAAAACATGAAGATTAAAACTTGAGGCTTTATTTAAAGTTTTATTTAACTACTAATAAAATAAGAAAACGTGTTTCATAAAAGTTCGTAGCTTCGTAGCGCCTACGGCGTAGCCCGAGCTACGCCGCGCAGACAACAGGTCAGCTGGTCTATTCTGTAAAAATCTTAACGTGAAATCTTAGTTGAAGTTAGCTGGAAGTAAGTAGTCATTCCACGCGGTGATTGACACTATTGGCAGTTCAATTTAAGCTCGCTACGTTAGCCTATGCATCTAGTTTGCAAGGCATTTGAATTGAATGTTACTTTTGAGTTATGTTTTGTGTTGTTGTTGTTGTTATGTTGTAATTGTTACTTGTTCCTTTATGATCTTTCAGTGCATCACGTTTGAAGCAAATAATTTTTATTCATTTATTTCTTTATAATAATATTTCTTATTATGTCCAACTTGCACATTCTAATTCACACCATTATACTTAAGTTAACTTAAGTCTTATTATTTGTCGTATTTATATTATTTTATGTTTGTTACAGAAACAAAAATGGCTCAGATGTACTTAGCTGTCACCATCGTTGCGCTGCTAGCGTTCTCTCACGGCGTCAGCGCGAAACGTGAGTACTAAGTAAGGTTATATTACTAAACAGTTGTCCGGAACGACGTTGTTTTTACAAAAAAATTCATAGAAAATGCACTTTCAGTTTCCGGATTTTTTCTTTCAGTCAAAACTTGAATCGGACGATTACGAATATTAAAAACCAAAATTCGGAAATTTTTATTACACATTAAGTTCCAGCTATTAGGGGCTAGAAATAAAAAAAAATCCGTAGAATATCATTCAATAATAAAATTAATCATTGAATTTAGAATAATTAACAGTCAACAATATTGTTTGTCGTAATTTTTACTAAGTACAGACGCTAAACAAAAACAACTTTTTTGACGTTTACACTATCTTTACGGCTAATGAATGTCACTTTACTTATACTTTCATTGGTAAACCATAAAATAATAATTAACTGACATATTCCTTTTACGGTTTTTCTGAAAACCTTCAGTTGCCCTTCGAAGCCTCTACCGATAAACAACATCCACCTACGTATGATCACATAATAACAGCAAAATTAGACCGTTACCAAACTCTGAATCAACAACTGCTGTTGATTCTTACCTACCGATCACCGCTGAAAGTAAACGGAATTGTTTAACTTGGTTACAACTTGGCCTAACTTGCTTTAACTTAAGGCCTGAACAAATGTGCAAAACTTGTGAAGAAAACCCAGTGTAATGTATGCATAAGTTGTATTTATGATGTTGTTTTATGTTGATTTAGGCAATAAGTAACACTTACGTTTTGGAAAGTTGTGTGTAGTTGTAAAAGATTGCTAGGCTCGCACGGTGGTTATATCTAAATATTGAAAACAATGATATTTTAAACTATAGATACGTTACCCGCGCTCTGTAGTGGCAAGATGAATGCAAGGTAATTACCGGACTTCGATTTAGTCGCGTACCAACCACTGCCGCGGTTGTACGTGTTGTTAAAATAATTTGTGTGAAGAACTTCCTACAAATAACAAAAAAAAAATGCTGTCTTGTGTTTATAGGAAATGTAAAAATTATACTGCAGCTATGAAAGATAAAAAAGTATCATTTCATGCGTAAGTATCAAGAAAAAATTATTTTATTTTATGTTTTTCGATGCCTTCTAATGGCGGCTGGCGCCTGAGGTAAGTCACGTGCCGTTAGGGGATGATAGGGTACTTTGCATCAGTGTGTATAAAGCTACATTGTTTTTATTTTGATGAGTTATATTGTTTGAATATAAAATGTGCTATGAAACCTATTCATCAATATAATATGTAATTAGATTACCTAAAGTTGGGCTTAAGAATGAAAAGTGGTTAAGCGTTATAAGAGCTCAACGGCGTGAAGACGATTGGCTAGTCACAAAATACTCTACGGTCTGCTCGGAACATTTTCTAACCAGCGACATGCGAAGAATAATGTTCGAAGATTAAAAAAGACAGCAGTCCTTGTAATTATGGTAAAGTTATACTTCATTTTATTTTTAGGCCGGTTCATCTGAAATGTTTCTTTTTAGTTTTGTATATTTAGGCTTTAATATTTTTCTTCATAGGTTGAAAATGGAACCCTATTACTAAGTCTCCGCGGTTTTGTCTATGTATCAAAGGGCAGCTATGTTATTCTCTAAGTCGTGTTAAGTATCTTATATTTGACTATATTAGTCAAATACAAGATAAGTCAAACGACAAATCTTGAATTTTTTGAATATATATATATATATTTATATTGTTATGTTTAAGTAATCAAACATTGATATTGATATAAATTGTCTTTGTTTTAGCAAGAAGCACAAAATATTATATTTTCACTAACAAGCTTGGAGCATGTTCAAGTATCTGAAGAAGGTTCTATTTTTGAGACTCTAAGAAAAGCATTTTAAAAGAAAAAAAATTGAAAAATGTCTCTAGACAAATGCAAACTGCAATTTAATTTGCGAAATACTGCATTCATATTTTAATCGAAAATAATATTATTTTACCCGTAAATCTATATCAACAAGAGAAAATCGAGTGTCCATTTATTCCCCACATGCCTCCTTTTGTACACGTCCGGCCAATGAGCATGCACCCCAGAATGACAACGTAATTAAAGAAATATATTTATCTCTCTCTAACAACAGGAATTCCGTAGATGACATTTAATTTTCTTTCTCTTTTTTCGTTCGTCTAAGTAGCTATCTAGCTACCGATAGTATTTACGCTGTTTTCGAGTGCCGTGATGTTCATGCATGACGCGTCTATTTATATTACGTCATTGATTGAAAATATATGTTCTAAATTCGGTAGTTTGTATTTATTTGCTTCTAATGTTTGAATCTTCTTCAAATTCTCAAAAATCGTTTAAAAAAAATGAAAAGCTGAATTATTTAAAATTAATTAGAAAAAAAACTTGTAGTAAGAACTATTTTAGCAAATTGGCTGTTATTTCCGAAAGAAAATACGAGAAGCCAATATTTAACAAAAAAAAACACCTTTGTTCTTTTTAGTGGCGTTTATTTTTTCATCATAAATGTGCCAGTACTGTTATTCGATGACTTCAAAACTTTTTTACACTAAAACTTTCAATACGTAAAAAGATTTAGTCCCAGAATCGCAAGTTATAAATATAATATACGATATATAAAATAACAGCAATTTACTGTCTCAACTTTGATCATATCTAGAAAAAAGTAAACACATAAAAATGAAGAAAAACAAACCAAAACATGATCAAATATTAAGAAGAAGTACCTAGTAAAAAATATGACTTTCATATGTCAATGTCAGTGACGCAATTTGAAGTTGAAGGGATTCCACTACAAATGAGGTAAGTTCCTCAGTCTTCATGGGACCCAAGAGACCAGAGCCTGGGCCATTTCTTTGGGCGAAGAGAAAGATTTTCTGAAAAATATCACGTAAATGATAAGATTTATCAAAATCGGACTATTCTGTAAAAAGTTATGCGTGGTATGACGTTACAATCACTCAGTGAACAATCAATCATCCCCTGTTTTCCTACCCTTAGGGTTAGAATTTAATTTATATGGGACCAACTAATACCTCTTCCAATAAAAAAAGAGATCAAAATCGGACTGGCAATGCTGATTTTTTGACCAAAAAATAGGCTTCGGTCATTTGAAGAGTCGATCAACCGCTCGGCGATGTGTCGAAAGTTGCTCTACAACGCGGCAATGCTGCCAGCGTATTGGGAACTTTTCCTGTTGACTGCGATGTGGACGAGTTTTTGATGCTCTTTGATTATTATATGTACATAATATTATGCATATTTAGCTTGAAAGTGTAAAAATGATTAGATTAAAATTGTATAATATAGTTGCAATTATTTCTGTAAATTTAATCCGACTAAGTTATGCGTGGTCAAATATAAAAAAAAAAATATGCGTCGGCTTGAAAACCGCCTCCATTTTTTAGTCGGTCAAAAAGTCAGTTTTTACAATGCCGTTTTTTGGACAAACGTTTATCATACTTAAACGAAATCTAAAATATCTTTCGTCCTATGTGTTCTAAAGTAAATTTAGAGTATAATCTCAAATAAATACAGATTCGTTTATCTTTAAAAGGTTCCGTTGAGAGTATTTAGTCCTATCTGCAATAGTTATTAAATTATTTTAAACTAGCGACCTGCCCCTGCGATTTATACGACTTGATAAAAAATCGAAATATCTTAATTAACCCGTTCAATAAAAAATAAATTCAATCTTTTCGAACGACAGATTATAAAACACTTAAATGTAATGTTATTAGAATTTAATTTTGAGAGGCGATATTAAAACATTTTGTGAACACCTTTTTATTTTTTATAAAAATGTGAGATTGTTAAAAACACACGTTATTTAAACGAGTTAATTTAGTTGATATTAATAAAAACGTGGAAGGGTGTAGACAATGTTTCATAAATTAATAAAAATTGTATAAAGTTCGTTAGAAGATTCGTTTTAAAATAAAATACGATACAATTATATTTTTATGTATTGTATTAATATTACGTATATGAAGACCAATCCGAAAAGAAATAGCAAGGCAATAGTTCTGTTCGTGAGAAGTATAATATTTAAAAGCTTTAAAATATAATTATACGTATTTAATATAAGTCTGAAACCCTAATCACGCGTGGTGGTCAGTACCTTCTCTGTATGAGAAGAACCTTTTGCCCAGCAGTGGGACAATAATAAGCTGGTATCATGAAGGGTTAGTCACTACAGATTTACTTCGTATCAATGATGATTGACAGTCACCTTATATAACTCAGTCCTCTAATGGCACTAATGTCATTGATATAAATCGATGAGCACCTCATTTATCAAAATTAGTTGGATAGTTTGACAATAGGTACAAGGGGGATCATTACGGGTAGAAATTACGTACCTACTGGTAAGTTAATGTATACTTCTTGCAATTAAGGTGATGTCTTACCAACAAACCTTATCCTTCAGGCAAATAATTATTTTTGAATGCACCTTGTAAATTCCTCTTACATTAAAAAGTTTTTTTTTTCATATAGAGTTTACTTTAACTTTTAGTACCTACTTAGGTCAGAGAAAGTGTACAGTCACCAGCACCAATATGTATACACTGAGCGACTTTAAAAAGTGATTTTCTCCTTCAGTTTTTGTTTTATTTTTCTGTTGTTACGGACATAGTATTTGAGAACCCATACTAATATGAAATAGGTTCTATTATTACAAAGTTATCAAGTGTACCTATACATATTGGTGCTCGTGACTGTACTTCTCTTTACTTGGTATGTTTAGAGCCTATATACCCTGCACACTTTAAAAAGTGTTGATTGTAAAGATATTTTCTCCAAATATATAATAAATTGAATCCAAAAAACGAGTAACAACAAAAAATATATTTCCTAAACTCGAATGCGATGTTTCCTTTCCAACTAATCTACGGAGAAAGAACTCTAAGGTCACAGCCTCTTTTAAAGTCCATACATAATCTTGGTCAGAATCATGCTGGTTGAATGTCCAATTTTGAGAAAAGAACTACACATATTTGAAATGTGAATTTCTTTCTTTTTTCAAATTGTTTGAGCGACCGTGTAAATTAGTCGTAATAAAATATCAGCCAGTAACTTAACCCACAGCCTTTTGTCACCTACTTCGGCTGTTTAATTCTTATACAACACATCTTACATAATTTCCAAGTACTTACCACTGTTCGTAAGTTTATTGGTAACATGAAGACGTGAGCAATCTCCATCTTTCTGCACGACAATATTCGGTAACAGGTATAATGTTTACTTTCTGTCACGCACTGCGGAAAGTTCCAAGTGTTATGCTTTTAGAAGAAAGATATCAATCGTAGGGTATACTTGTGTGTTTACAAGTACGTTAAGACTAACTTTCTTATTCTTTGAAAGTCTATTAGAAGGAATTAGGTCTTGTTGACTTTGTAAGTTTTTTTTGGAAAATCATAAAACCCGGTGATGATATTTACCGACGCAGGATAGCCTCTACCAGGAGTGATCGTTGATTTAGTGGTTGAGCAGTTCAGTAATAGCGTGTAGGTTAGGAATTCCAAATTACCTATAACAATTATCATTATTCACATTATTGACTAAGTGGAAAAAATTCGTATTATTGAAGTTAATTAAAAAATTACTCATTAGAACATGACCGAAATTATAGGGGACATCTACAAAGAGGACCCATTTTAATCATTCTTTTTTTTTAAATATATCTTTTAAATGAATCTCTTCATAAATTACGTCATTCTGACGTAACAAACATTTCGAATTGAGAACCTTATCCTTTTTTTAAGTCGGTTCAAAACAAACATTTGTAATGACAATTTCATATTAATTTGACTTTTTAAAATAACGTTACGACAATATTTCAAAAAATATATTCATTACATTTATTCTTTTTTTTGTAAGCCAATTGGTAAATAAAATCCGTCACAAGTATTGTAACAATGTGAAAATAATAAACTGAAATACGTTTTATTTATTTAAATACCTACGTTCATTTGTTTCGAATGATCAAAGGGAATCGAAAAGTTGTAATTTTAACCGCAAAGTTGCCAACAGTGAGAGGACACCATGACTGATTTCACGAATGCTTTAAAACCTTTGAAAGAAGCAAAATGTTTGAAATATAATTTAATTTCGGTATAAAAAGTTTAGTTTTGTTATTAATTAATAGTTTGGTTTTTAGTTTTTTAGATTTTTGGGAACGAACTATTGAGTTCCGAAGTTATCTTTATTGTAAAGAATTAAAGTAATTTAAATGCAAAACCTTACAGACCGGTCCTTGGCTTAATTTCGGTACATGACAATATTTAAGTCTTATGTAATAGCCTATTGCCACCAACTAGGCACAAATCCAGACTCCGGCGTTTTTTTTTTAAGGTGGGAAATCATCCAATAACTTCTCCCACTCTGGGTGGCACGGAAGGGAGTGTCAGACTCTTACTGACTAAAACCCGTCCATGTTCCTTCCTTAGCCCTTTATGTTCCGGGGTAGCGGTAACCTTTTCGGACAATCCCGCTTACCCGGTAAGACTCCGGGATGCTGCTGAGAAATTCCAAATGGAAAAAACTAATAACTCTGCCCCACATGGGAAATTGACCGATTGGAGAAATGTTTACCTTCCGTGGGCTTACCTGTGCCTACTCCCGTTTTTTTTTAAGATTCTAAATTATATTCGATAATCATAAGCAACATCTAAGTTGCCAGTAGTCCTTTTAACGCAAAATTTCTCCTAATAAGCTTCATAATAGGGCGCTTGTGTAACTAATAATCCAATCTAAACCCTGCTTTAGTTCAACTTAGGAACCAGTGTACTTAAACCAAGCTCTAGTTTGACTTGCGTAACCGTGGTTGCGTGATCATTTGATCGGAGCCCACCACGTACAAACATTGTCTACCAGCCGTGGCCGTAACTAATATTAACAATCTGTTACTGCTAATAAGTTTCGAATAAACTATTTTCGTATCCGAAATATTGCTTTGGTATTCTAAAATCATCCTTATGTTTTGAAACGTGAAAATACACCCTGACATTGGACAGAGGCACCATGGTGCATGCTATATGATGATGGGCCTAGACAAAGCCACATTTTCATTAACGATAATGAAATAAGATAAATCCGAAATGTATGGAAGTGGCGTAAGCTTTCGAAATATCACGTGATCAATCGTTTTCTGCTAGACGATGTTCAATTGTGTAACGAAACTCGATTAATATTCCCATACACATGCGTTGACAAGAGGCATTCTTGACAATCTGGATCGCTGAGATAACGAATTGTTCAAACAACAATCTTCGAAATCGATTCGACACAAAGCGATTGACACTTGTCTACGTGAGATCCAAAGATATGAGCAATTTGGAGAAATGGCAAAGCTGGAGAATGTTGGCTTGAAAATCAGGAGAATCAAAACTGAATACAAGTTCTGCGATTATGCGGTCTTTCCAATTCTGGGGCTATAGCGCTTGGTGGCGCGCCTCACCCAGTCTGCTCCGACTTCCGGTATCTCGGTTCACTTGTGCAAAGCGATGGCGAAGATCGGATCTGTTAAGCATAGAATTAACAATGAATGGATGAATGAATCGCCATTCATTCATCCATTCATTGTTGCCGCCGCAGGTAACGGCAGCAATTTTATTAGCTACTTCCGCATTTAAAACTATGGTAGATCTGGGGGCCTTTACAAGTGTCAATCGCTCCGTGTCGATTCGATTTCGAAAATTGTAATCGAACAATTCGTTATCTCAGGGATTCGGATTGTCAAGAACACCAACTTGACAAGATGTCGTAGACTACTCTATTTAAAAAAATCTCAAACTTAGTACATTGTGTTTTTGTTAAGGGTAAATGAGTAGAGATACCCACACTTTTAATAAAAACTATTGTTTAACTCAAACAGTTTATTAATTATTGAAGTAAAGTTAAGAATTCTAGCAAATTCTTATCGAAACTATGAGAACTACGTACAAATTCTTCGCAAGAAGTTTTTGAGAATTTTATTACGGATATAGATGTAGGCAAAGGATAATGTTCGTGAAGTTTTCTGAGTTTTAAGTCAAACGGCTCGGGTCTTTTGTGTGAAACTTTTGTTTCAGGAGTATGTGACCTGTGCCGAAATCGGATGGAAAAAATGTTGATGCTTAGTGAGTACCTGCCTAAAATATTCTAAAGTATTTCAACACATAACCTAACATCACGCGTTGTTTTTCTGGAAACCTTCAGGAACAAAAAAAAAACAGTTATGTTTCAGTTCCATGAAATACGGGGCGAGTCTGTAAAGTCTTGCTCATATTAAGCTTTTACAATAGGGTAGTCAAAAACGTTAATTTATGAACTGTCAAAACGCGGAATTTGTGCGTGATTTGTATGATATATTGAAATGTGACGTCACAGATTTTTTGGAATCAAATGGAATACTTATTATTTTAACATTAAATTGTATAAAATAAAAAGCAGTGATAGCCTAGTGGTGTGACCGTCGGACTGCCAAGTCATAGGTCTCGAGTTCGAACCCAAGGTACGCACCTCTGATTTTACGGATCCATGTGCGTATCTATTGTATAATTATCACTTGCTTATAATCGGTGAAGGATAACATCGTGCGGAAACCAGCATGTCTGAGAGATATTTCTCAACAGCATGTGAAGCTAAGTCAGAGGCCCATGGGCAGCTTAAAAACTCTGACACCAGGGTAGTCACTAACCACACGATTAAATTGTATGCCCAATTACATCCGTGGTAGATAACAGCCCAGGCACTGTGTCCCAGGAGAACATGATCTGATTATGATCTCCAAGTCCCTCATTATTTCTGATAATAAGAAACTAGGATGCATTCAAATATATTTAACTGTTGTAGAAGTACCTACTTACGTATGGAAAAACTTTAATTGTATCTTTAAAAAGTTTGCTCACGTCAAGGGGATTCATATATAGAAAGTCTTTTAATTTTTCTATTTAAAGCTTTTCTAAGATAATGTCTGCACCGTATGCAAACTTTAAGTAGCCACTAAAGAAAACGTAACGCTTTTCTTGCATCTCAATAGAAACTTTTTAAAAGTCAAGTTGCGTAGTTCCTGTTGTTGTAAACTTAAGTTAAATACTTTTAATTCGAGCACTAATTGGTCTCCTAGCTAATTATGCTGTGCAAGTTAATTCTAGATAAAATCTGAGTTGAAAAAGACTTGAAGTTGTTACGTATGGAATTGGGAAGTTTGTTAACTGTGTTTTCTCGGCTATTTGACCTCTGGTATCAGTAAAACAAGATCACAGCAATGATAGCCTAGTGGTGTGACCGTCGGACTGCCAAGTCATAGGTCTGGAGTTCGAACCCAAGACTCGCACATCTGATTTTGTTGATTCATGTGCGTATTGTATAATTATCACTTGCTTAAATTTGGTTAGTAAATTGTTTCGACACAACATTATTCTATTTAAGCAGTTTTAAAAATATTTTAATCAGTTCACTTAAAAGTCACTAACAGTCAACGCAAATGACTTGTTGTTATACTGACAGTAACATGTGGAAGCTTGTCATTAGCAAATGTCCTTCGTTATGCATGATTTTTGTATTTTTTTTTATTAATCTGTAAGCTTTCTTTAAAAATAAATAAATAAATTAATTAATTAAAATATTTAATGGTTTCCACACTATATTTTACTTCACCGATTTCTGCATGCCTGAGAGATATTTCTCAACAGCATGTGAAGCTAAGTCAGAGGCCCATGGGCAGCATAAAAACTCTGACACTTGGGTAGTCACTAACCACACGAGAAGAAGAAGAACCCAAGATCAACCATATTATAATGGGAATAAAGATCATTGTCACTTTGACAGTCACACAAAACCAGAGGTAGACTAATTTTGAACGGACTGTAGGGCTGGTTAGTAACTCAAAGAGACGAAAAATTGCGAGATAAAGCCTATGTCACAATAGGATATTTGACAGGGTTACGTTACTTTTTATGAACTGTCAAAACTCGAAATTTGTACGTGATTTGTATGAAATATTAAAATGAGATCACAGATTTTTGTAATCAAATGGAATACTTATAATACTACATAATATTTAATTTTTGCACTGAGATGGATTTTTTTAAGACGAGCGGTCTTTTTATATGTATGTTGTAATACATATTTTTTTTTTGGCCGTGTCAAAAAGCCAAATTATGTGGAATATGAAGCAGTTTCTGTTTAGAGGGAATCGTTTGAATTTCACACCTGTTGGTCGGTCTGAACCGATAGACTTTCAATTCTCATGAATATGATCCGAATCAGAAATAGTCATAAAAAATGTCGGCTGTGTGAAAAATGAAATAATCTAAACTAAACAGATGCGTTATGCCTCTGCAAGTACCAAATTAATTATTAAAAAAAGAATAATAATAAAAAAAGAAATACATAAAATACGTTAGCCGTACGTTAATAGTCCTCCATAGGTACCTATTAAATTTCGGAGATGGGCGCGGAATAGATAGAGAATGCACCTTTTTTTGTCGGAAAAAAAAGGTAGTAAATCATCAAATGACTCGTCCCACTCTGGGTGGAGCGGAAGGGAGTGTCAGACTATTACTGACTAAAACCCATTCATGTTCCTTCGTTAGCCCTTTGTGATGCAGGGTAGCGGTAATTAAACCCTTTCGGACAATCCCGCTTACCTGAAAATGCACCTGTGTCTCTCTTTAGTGCACTATTATATGCACAAAAGAGAGACACAGTTGCACTCTCTCTTCCCTTACTCTCAAAATCCGAAAATATACTGAGTTACTAAAAGTATGCATAGTGTTAAAATATTTTCAATAAAATCTACTATTTTGTCCTTAAAAACTTTGTGAAAGTTCGTGAATCAAAGTGTATTTGAAGTAAATGTTCGGGTGCAGTGTGTGGTGTGTTTACTTGTGGGGTTTCTTGTGTAGACTGTGTATTGTATTTGTGTGTGTGTGTGTTCTCCACTCCTTGAACATCAGTACGTGTAAGTGCAAACGAACATAAATCTCAAAGTATTGTACAAGTTATAAGATATCTTCCGTGTTCAACATCTTAAATAAACTTTTGTGTCCCTTGTTGCTCCAACATGCAGTTCACGTTTGCTCTGGAGATTTTAACTTGTACCTTGCAACGTTTATATTACTTACTAGCTTTTGCCATCGGCTTTGCCCGCGTGGTTGTCGGAAATTATCTCAAGGGAACGTACTACCGGGATAATAAGTTATAAGCTATGTCTGTGCCAAATTTCATCTAGATTTGTTCAGCCGTTTGCGCGTGAAGAAGTAACAAACACACACTCACAAACTTTCGCTTTTGTAATATTAGTGTAATATTTATTCAAATCAAATCAAAAGTCATTTATTCAAATTAGGCTGAAAATCAGCACTTTTTGAAGGTCAAAGTTACATAAGACAGTCCCCCAAAACGCCCACCCTTCACCACTTCCTAATGCTTTAGCTGGGAAGAAGAAGTGGCGCATCAAACTCCCCAGCAGCACAGCTGTCTGTTTAGTTGGAAGAATTTGACTCTACACATTTATCGTATGAGAAGTAATTAACATTACGAAACACATCATATTAAAATCAATCATTTGCCACATGTCAGCTAGCACACGTCAATATACCAATTAAAACATTAAAACTGACTGTACTCAAGCGTAAATTAAAAAAAAAAAAACAAAAAGAGCCTCCAGGTAAATGTGCGTGCCCGCTTACATGTGCAATGCAAATGCATAAACTAGGACCATCGAAGTTATTAGTTAACCAGCATCCGCCCGCGGCTTCGCCCGCATAATATGTCGACAAATTATACACATAAACCTTCCTCTTGAATCACTCTATCTATTAAAAAAACCGCATCAAAATCCGTTGCGTAGTTTTAAAGATTTAAGCATACATAGGGATATAGGGACAGAGAAAGTGACTTTGTTTTATACTAAGTGATTAGCTTCACCTACTCAATCATATTGTATACGCGTAGGTGGGGTCATAAGAGTGTGGTACATACTATCAAACAGAATACATATATATTATGTGTCTATGGCGCCAACATCATATTATGTATCACAACAAAATAAAGGTTTTCGCAGACAGGCGTGACGCGACGCGACGGTGCGACGCGACAGTACGACGCGATTTTGGTTCAAGAACAATTACCATAAAGTTTTCCTAGAAATTGTTCCTGAGCTGATCTATTCATTTGGGTCTAATACGTGTTGGGACAATTCATATCTCCTTCCCGATTACTTTCTGTATAGTTAGAAATAGCCATAAAACATTTCTATGAATTAAATTCGCGTTAATTTGATATGTCAGTCTCGAGCAAGCTACATTGTTACCTAACTTAATAGGCAGAGAGATAGCGTTTAAAATAGAGAAAATTTTGATATTAATACATTACTACACCATAATCTGCCTAGCCTGTTCCCAACTTTGTTGGGGTCGGATTCTAATCTAACCGGACGCAGCTGAATACCAGGATTTTACATGGAGCGACTGCCTATGTGACCTCCACGACCCAGTGACTGGGCAATACGATACCCCTTGGTAAGACTGGCTGTCAGATTTTCGGGCATCTGACGCCCCGAAACGACTGTCAAAGATGCACAAATGACAGCCGGAACCAACGGCTTAACGAACTTTCCGAGGCACGGAGCAGTCTCGGTATGTAAAGATGGTCACCCATCCACGGCCAACCCCGGCAAGTGTAGCTTAACCTGATGGATCGACCTATGCGGCAGGGGCAGGGGTTTAACGTGCTTTCCGAGGCAGGGAAGAATTGAAATTAATCTACATTTTTGTCTATTAAAATATGCTTTGTATCATGCATTTGTTCATTCATGACAACGTTTGATTTGTGCTTCGTAGAGCTACGAGTACGTAATGCATTTAAAGATGCTAATTGTGCATAATATCGCGACGGCGGCGGCGGCTCTTTTTACATTTTATTTTAAAATTTTGTTCTAGACTAAAACTGAATGGAATACTCTTTATTATGACCACGAGTATTTACTTAATAAACATGAAATGCGGTTCGTTGGTAAGCGCATCACTTCGGAATGGGGTGATCTATTTGGCAAATTTTATTTGATAAATGTTTGTAATAGTATTGTGCTTTTACGTATAGTTGTGGTATGTATGTATTGTGTTTTATGGGCCTTATTTGCTTGAATTATAGGAAAAATAAATAAATAAAAAATAAACAGTCCGAATCAGGAAAATGTTTGTTGGTTCAACTAGTTATTATATGTAAATAGACATTTTACAAAGGCTGACACAATGGTCGGTCTAATCCTTTGGATAGATTGAAAAGCTGAAGGATAGATTACTGCAGGTAGTTTGTGAGCTTAGGTATACTTATCTACATAATATATACTGTAATCATGAGACATGAGCAAAGAATAAGCTCAAGTGTATTTTACCATATCTTTAAAACTGGACAAAGAATGACTAGTTACCCAAAAGGGAAAAACATTAAATAACCGATGCCGCCACCGTTTATGACATTTTTTTATGATGAGTACCTATATCAGTAAAAAAAATGCCATAAAAGCTCAAGCGGCATCAGTCATCACTTTCAAGTTTCAGAACAAAGAGACAAATCCGTTTAGAGAGAATCCGTTTTTCAAGAAGTTTAAGCTTTAGTTCCAACCTTATTGTACTACTGTTCTATCTTAAAATTATTTGACACCACTAATAATTTAGCCTGCATGCCTTATAAGACAGACTGTCTCCTTTAGTCCATTAATTAGTGCAGGACTAGATTGCCTTAGTTTGTCATTCATGGAGGTAGGAGACGAGACGAAGACAACGAGGTACTTATAATTATTAAATAACAGTGCACCGAGGTTCGGGAAGTAACAAAACACGTAATGGCTGTCTGTTATCTAAAAGCTAGGTAAAATTAGAATGCAAATATTCCTATCACTGGGTACCCGTTTTGAATAATAATACGTCTTTAGTAACGGGGGTAAACAATGATTTCAAATTAATAAAAAATCGATAATGTAATAAAAACTTTTTACAAAAAAAATAACCAACCTTCTTTAAAAAAAAAACAAAGACTACGTGGGGTAAAAAATGACTTTAATTTCGGAAGTCCGTGGCAGATAACGAAAATACCTGCCGGCTGTATAACCGTATGTCTGTTGCTGATTTGAGAGAGAGTGGGAGGAAAGAAAGATCCAATATAGTTATGCAGCGTTAAAACACTTGCAATAATTAAGGAGGTTTGTACCACCCACCTTATTTGTCTCACTGGTACGAATATATAAAGAAAGAAGCAAGCATTGTTTATTCTGCACAAACAATACAGTACTTACGTCTCATTTATTCGTTTCCTTCCATTAAATTACCATAAATATCACTTACATAAAAATGATTGCCTCATAAAGTGGGTCTTCATTCATTATTTACTGAACATAAAAAAACATAACATAACGCCTGTATTCTTTGTAGGTTAGGCAGAGGTGCACCCGCCCACAACAACAATAAAATAACGTTAAAATTATACGTAATAAATGAGTTTTATTTGTCGCGTGTATGCATTAATTGTTAGGGTGGGAACACATTTGCAAGCGGCGGCGATTTGCGAATAAAATAAATGAAAATCTTTTGGAATAAAGATTGCAACAATAGTTTTTAATAGTAAGAATAAGTTCAATCAGTGAGTGAGTGAATGTATAAATGAGTGACCTTTCGCTTTTATTTATTTATTTTATTATTTATGTAGGTACAGAGGCCAGCTCATCAAGTTACCACTATCTGTCAAATTTCTTTGATAGTATTTCAACTTTATTGCAAAGACATAAGGTTCATTTTTAATTGAGAAAATTTGACAGTTAGGGATAGCTTGATGTGCTGGCGTCTGTACACACTGTAAAATACATTAAGATACAACATAATTATATAATCTTAATACAAAGGTACTGCTTATATGTAAAGAAAAAAAAATATATAAAAACAAATGATTCCTATTTTGGTAATACTCTCAACAACTATTTAAGCAGCTGGTTCTAAACCTAGCTTTCCATGGAGTCAAAATACTGTTCTTTGTTATCCGCCTTTACAGTTTCGTAGTTGGGGCCTTTTTTTTTTTTGAGGTTGGGAAGTCATCCAATGACTTCTCCCGCTCTGGGTAGAGCGAACGGAAGTGTCAGACTCTTACTGACTAAAACCCATTCATGTTCCTTCCTTAGCCCTTTATGTTTTGGGGTAGAGGTAACCCTTTCGGGCAATCCCACTTGTAGTTGGGGCCTAAGCCGTGTGCATGTATTACTAAGAGACCCAGTTTGCTATCGTGACTACATGCATGTCGAAACTTGAGTTTCTTGTTCACCTGCTGACACGTATATTTGAAGGATTAAACATCCCGAGACTGTTTTCACGTTGAATAGCGGATATTTACATCATTACTGGCTGAATGCATTTCAGCACAATCCTTGCAGTGGTTTGAACTATGTAACTATTCATGTAAAAACTTTGTGTCCGACCCCAAAGCGGGTTTTTCAGTGTCGTTATCTTCTTCTTTTGCAGCAGTGATAGCCTAGTGGTGTGACCATCGGACTGCCAAATCATAGGTGTCGAGTTCGAGCCCAAGTCACGCACCTCTGATTTAAAGGATTCGTGTGCGTATTGTATAATTATAACTTGCTTCATAATAGGTGAAGGAAAACATCGGGAGGAAACCATCATGTCTGAGAGATATTTCTCAACAACATGTGAAGCTAAGTCAGATGCCCATGGGCAGCATAAAAACTCTGACTCAAGGTTAGTCACTAACCACACGAAAAAGAAAGATTAGACTTTAAGAAATTATTAATATACGAACCCGTCATTTAACTGTCGAGTAAAAACTAAAATATCCCACACAGAGAATCCTGAATTAAGTTTTTGTTCAAAGTACGATGAGCTTCAGCAATGTCGAAATAGAATTTGGCAAAAACCTTCGTTTGTCTGTTTTGTGAGTTCCGTTCTACAGTTATTATTGTTTTGTTGTTTATTTATGTAACAAAGTAACGCCTCTTTATCGAAATTAATAATATTACAATGTTCATTTTATTCGAGTCTGTATCTTGGGGCTCCAACGCCCACGTTGACTGGATGCTGTTGAAGAGGGAGATAGATCTTAGGTCTTTAACTGACTGAATCTTTTGATCCTATATTTAATATATTGCGATTTTCAAACCAGTTACTGAGGCTTAGAAATGTTTCCCCAGACAAAATGTAGTCATATAACATAACATTTTGTATGGGGAAAAAAAACCATCCAAATTTTTTTAGTTCAACCTGCCAATTTGTGTTCCTATAATGACATTTCTTTCTTCTTCTCGCGTGGTTAGTGACTAACCTGGTGTCAGAGTTTTTATGCTACGCATGCTATTGAGAAATATCTCTCAAATACGAGTTTCCCCACGATGTTTTCCTTCACCGATTTTGAAGCAAGTGATAATTATACAATACGGAAATGAATCCGTAAAATCAGAAGTGCGTGCCTTGGGTTCGAACTCAAGACCTATGACTTGGCAGTCCGACGGTCACATCACTAGACTATCACTGCTTTAAAGTCTAATTATCATAATACATGGGAACCTTATTACATAGGATACAATATAACTGATGAAATATGGGTGTAGTACAAGTACACCTGTACCTAACCCCTTGGGGTTAACAGGCGTGATGTTATGCTATGTAATTATCATAATAAAATGTAGAATGTGAACAGAACAACGAGAGACATGTCCAATTATACAAATAAAAACATTGCGAAAAAGAAAGGTTTTCTATCTTCCCGTACATTTGCGCAGGCGACGACACCGGCCCTATGACTTTTGTAATATGAAGGGGAAACAAATCACATCATAACTCAGGCCTGTCTTACTTCAAACTGGGCTTAATTAAGGCAGGAAATAATAAATAAATTGATATACATGTCCTGTTTTTTGTTGGGGGTGGGAAATTGTCAATAGACCCCTCTTACTCTGGGTGGAGCGGAAGGGAGTGGCAGACTCTTACTGACTAAAACCCATCCATTTTCCTTCCTTAGCCCTTTATTTTCCGGGGTAGCGGTAAAACTTTCGGACGATCCCACTTACCGTATAAAACCCTCAACCCTCAAACCCAACGTCTCGATACGTGTAAATACATAAATATTTTTGGAATTATTACTTTAAACTTCACTCATAAGGTTTAGTTTCAGTTTCACTTCAAAAAAACCTTTTTAAGTTTACTAAAAATATAGAATAGTAGATAGTCATTCTGAATTGGACTTAATTTACGTGCCACTAAAGTCGATATTTGTTTAAAATAAAATAGCGACCATTGGCAACAAGGATTTGAATATGCAATACCATTTTTTTGTTACGATAATTGAATGATTGTAATGAAATCCTTATACACTATGTCCCTCGTTAAATCACCACTGAATATTATGTGTTCATAAACACAATATACTTGTGTGGGTGTTAGAAACACTTTTGTGTAATTGTCTCCAAGCCGCCCCTAATGGAATATAATTACATTTATGAAGTAAATTACTATGTAAACTGGATTACCAAGTCACACGGAAGTATTTCAATGTTTTAAGATAATCGATTTACAGCTTTAAGTGGGGTTCGCTGACCGTATTTAGTACTTAATCTGTCAATTTAAGATTTGTTTATACATAATAATTTAAAATAGCGTTTTATTTAGGTACTAGCTCCCCCGCGTGTATGTAGGAAATTTTTCCACGGGAACCGTACATTTTTCCGGGATAAAAAGCTTATATGCTATTCCAGACTATAATCTATCTTTGTGCGAAGTTTCATCCAGATCCGTTTAGAAGTTTTTGAGTTTATTCGTTACAAACATACATACAAATCTTTCCTCCTTATAATATTAGTATAAATAGGTTACTCTTCGTAGTTGGTAGCTACTTGATTGTTGCTAATTTTCAGTCTATTAAGTAAGTAATACTTTCCATTTTAACGAAAAAAATGAAAACCAATTCTAAATTCAGAGTAGAAAAAAAATATCGTGGCAAATACGCAAATATCTGTGTTCGAGAATAATAATGCAAGAAGTTTTTTGTTACAAAATTCCTAGAAAATCACTAAAATATAGGCGCTGGCGGTGGATAACTGACGACAAATGTCAAGTAGGCTTTGATCTAATCATTTAATCATACGATCCACTGACTATAATTAGCAAATATCCAACAATCCGATTCTCTAATCGGATAGTGCCGGATGCTGACCGATCCGGTAGAGTTATGCAACGGTTCGAAATTCAAATAGAATTTTAGGACGGCGAGAGACGATTGAATGGTATGGTAGACATGTTTTTGAGAACACACGTAGGTTTGTAGTATGCTATTGTACCTGTTCATCAGTGGTGCAGTGCATGTGATGAAGGAGGAACAAAGTGGGGTTTTAAACCCCCAGTTAGAAGGTTGAGGTGGATTGATGAATACCACCAAAAATAACCCTATTTTTTTAAATCGGTCTTTCTTTCTTATCGTGTGGTTAGTGACTAACCTGGTATCAGAGTTTTTATGCTGTCCATAGGCCTCGGACTTAGCTTCACATGCTATTGAGAAATATCTCTCAGACATGCTGGTTGTCTCACGATGTTTTCCTTCACCGATTTTTAAGCAAGTGCTAATAATACAGTACATGAATCCGGAAAATCAGAGGCGTGCCTTGGGTTCGAACTCGAGACCTATGACTTGGCAGTCCGGTGGTCACACCGCTAGGCTATCGCTGGCTGTCGGTTTTAGTCGGAATGACCCCAACATGATCCTCTGTCTTCTCTGGCTGTAGGTTACAACGTTTGTAATATAAACAATATGCCAGATGTAAATCGTATATTTGACGATTTACAATCGACAGCAAGTAGGTAGGATTAAAAAAATTAAATACTCAAATGAGTACCTACATATAAAAATCCCGTAAAAAAAGAACGTTCATTTTAACCTGAATTTTTAATTTCTTCGTGTTTTTTTTTTAATTGTATGTTCTAAACCTTATTCGGAATAACATGGACAGTTTATAACAAAACAACCAAATCTGTACTGCCGTTCTCAAATGAAGTGCTCACCAACGAACAGCATTTCATTTTAATTTATATTAAATTTAGTTAAATACATGGTCTTAATAATTCGCATCCAAATAAATTCCGATTCACGCATTAGATCATTTTAATTGGTTCATGATATTGCATAATATTCGATAATCGAAACGCAAGCGGTAGAAACTAAATTAGATTCCTAATTAACACAGATCATTTAAATCTAAAACATTAGCTTTATAGCTCGCGTCATTCCACGGGTATTTTAGATTACCCGTACACGATTCGTTAGGAGTAATCCGGGCCGGTCTGTTACGCCACGGACGGCGCGTCACATGTTGTCCGGTGCATTCCGAAGCTCTCTAATCCGTTGACGACCTATTTCGATTTTAGCTTCGTCGTGTTTCAATGCAGTGTCGTGTTGTTTTTTATGTACAGCCTAGATATTTTTAAACTGACTTTTGAAATACTCACTTTATGTATGTATCTCTCAGTTCGTTTTCCTTAAATTTAAATATGGAACCGGACAAAAAGTCGGTAACTGAAATAAAAATTCTCATAAATATAGGTAATTAAAACTACGACAACACACCTGCCTATTATCTTCTTATGTTTCTATAAATATGAGGAGCTAAGTAATAACCCTCGCACGGATTGATCAGGTTAAGCTACACCTGCTGAGGTTGGTCGGTGGATGGGTAACCATCTTTACATATCGAGACTTCTCCGTGCCTCGAAAAGCACATTAAGCCGTTGGTCCCGTCTTTTCTTACCTCGACTGCCTCGTTTGTCCAATAGTCACAAACGCTACCGCTGAGCATGAGGTCCTTGGTAGATTCCCGGGTCGGGCAAAGTTTAGTGTCTGGTGGAAGAGTAACGGTGGAGTTTCTTGCCCATTCTTCCCCACACGAAACTACCTTTTGGAAAGAGGCGACTAGAATAAATTCTATTTCTTGTTAATTTTGACGTTCAAAAGTGCCTATCTTGTGTTTTTTTTGAAATAAATGATTTGACTTGTACTTTGAAGCGACTTTTCTGATATTACATGGAACTTGAACATAACTGGCGAACTGTGGGTAGAAACTTAGAAAGGTATACCTTTGCCTATCCTTTGCGTAATATTATGTAATGTATCGATTTCTATCAAACCTTCCAATCCTCTATTTATTTAACTACCACGTGAATTTCACCTTATTTATTCCCGTTTGCTAGAAATCCTTACTTGTAAAACTCGTGGCCTTTCAGTAGGTAAATGGTAAAACAAACATGAAGAGGGCAGACGGCGGTACTTATGCAAGCCGAACGACCAAAAAATAAAGTCTATTTAACTCCTGTCAACCGTGCGCCTGTGGGGGGTGGGCTACATTGATTGTAGAGCTATTCATTTTGTTTTTTGGATTTAAACTAGGTTGTACATGAGGTACAGTCTGTTAATATTATGTTTAGTTTATTAGAGGCGTTGGAGTATCGAATAATGGGGATATCTATTCAGTATTCAAATTAATTCATAGATCAATATTATACTTAATCAATAAATAAATATAACAATATTTATTGGAGGAATATAATATGACAGTTTGACAGTTTGCATAGAATATTTTTATGTCAAACCGCCATTTTTGTTCTTGAGATAAAAGTTATCCGGTGATCGAAAACTCGGAAATAATACGAATAACAAATAAAATAAGGCTTTGAATTTTTTTTATCAAAAACAAATGTGGATCAAATTTTGGAAAATTACTCCATTGATGAATAATCATGTTATAAAAACAACTTGAGAGGTGTCAAGGGACACCCGGATGGAACGAAGTTCCTTTCGATTAATTAGTGAAGGAATTGTAATATTTTTTTTTTTTTTTACGTTATAATAATATATAAAAATACATACGCGATTTTACGCGAAAGATAAATAGGTTAGGTACACAACTACACAAATAAAAACACGAAAAGCGAATTCAGACTTTATTTATTAACAGTAAACGGTAAAATTTAGAAATACCAAAGCAGGTACCTAAATACGCAGTTCACTAAAATTATTCTGAGAAACCTATTGTCTCGTGTCGGACCTGACTTTACAAAGATGCACAACCGAATTACGCGGTTAACTTAATAAAAATAAGGTCTTAATTCGGTCCAATATTTTCATAGAGAAAAGCTCGTCCAAATAATAATGAACTCTATTCGACCGACGAAACGATTCATTTTTCTGTTCGAATTGCTTGCCTTTGTAGAAGCCGCCAGTATTACCGCTATAGCAAAAAGTGTCGTGACAACTTTTTCGTAAGAATTTTTTCCGTCTAGCCCCCTTTCACAACGCGCGATTAGGAACTTCGTTCCAATAATTATTTGTTTAAGTTTCATTATAGAGATAACCTAAGACCTTTAGTAATCCCACTTTTCTCCCATTATGATTAAGTCCCATGTACTAGGGGGTGAGACGAATTCGTCATGGAAAACCCAGCACTTTGGCGGACCTGAGAATCGAACCCAAGACGTCACCAGCAGTAGCGCTTACGACCAATAGACTAGCGAAGCAGTCTACGACAAACAAATGAATGACACCGATAACTCGACCTAAATCTACGAATCGATAAGTTATTATTGAAAAAACTGCAAAATAGATCAACACACACTAATACAATTCGCACAATAGTTTGAATAAACTCTTTGTATTCCAAAGTCGTAATTATTTCATTCAGTGTTGCCTTTTAAACGAGTTCCACGAATTTATTTTGAAATGACGTCATGCCATATCATTGGCTAGGTATGTTTTGAAAGTCATTGATAATTTGATTAATGTAACGTAGCATAACGAAAAAGCTTAGGCAGAGGTAAGCCTATAGTACACCTACATTGCACCAGTTATGTTTAAGTCCTATGTGGGGGGAAGCCTATTGCCATCAACCGGGCATAAATCCAGAGTAGGTTGCTACTGAGAAATTCCAGATGGAAAGACTCAATAGCACTTTGGTCGTCCAAGGAATCTAACCCAGGATCTCAACAGTAGGGCTTGATAGCACTAGACCAGTGAGGCAGATTATAAACGTGAAAGTTTGTGAGAAAGGATGGATGGATGTTTGTTACTCTTTCACACAAAACCTACTAAACGGGTATGGATAAAATTTGGCACAGAGATAATTTATAAATTGAATTAACACATAGGATATTTTTTATCCCGGTAGTATATTCCCGAAGCAGAATTTCAACCATCCACGCGGGCGAAGCCGCTGGGAGAAGCTAGTGAGGAATATTTTATGAAAGTGTTTTCTAACACACCACAGAATATAACAATTGAGAATCGATATGTTTTTATGTACATTTTATAAATGAAATAAATCGCTTTTCGTGTCTGTCGGTATGTTTGCGTTGTTCTTCTAAACTCCGCAACGGATTTTGATGCGGTTTTCACCATCATTTAGAGAATTGATTCTAGAAGGTTTATGTGTACCTATATGTTTATATACATTAATATTAAACTTAAACGTCGATGCTCCTATAAGGTGTAATACAGGAACATCGATGTTTTGGCAAGCCGTAAAAACCGCACGAACCAGGTGCGGGCCGCTAGTTCGCAATAAACCTGAAATAAAATAGCTACGATGCTACGCTGTTACGCGGCTACGCGGCTAAGAGTCTACGTGCTACGAAAACGCTACGAATTTTAAACGTGTTCCGTAAAGTATCAGATAAAAAAGTATCCAAAATATGAGATTCAAAGTTGTTTTTTTTCAGATATACCGCGAAATATTTGAAAATAATCAGTTTGACCAATATTTTAGAAGAGTCCGTATTTATTTTCAGTTGCAAAATTTATCTTTGATGAACGAACAGTATTTATAAAGAAATAGCAAAGATTTGTTATGATGTTTTGTTATGTATATAAATGTAATTTACAAGTTTTTAAATTATATTAATAATGGTATTATTTGTTCACAGGGGGCTGCTCTGCTTTCGGGCACTCGTGCTTCGGCGGCCACGGCAAGCGGTCAGGGGACTCTTCGCCTATGGATGTAAGTTATCTAACAAGTTATTATGTCGAGTCAAATTGATCTTTATTCTCAACATAATAAGATTATACGTTGCAAATAAGGTTTAGTTTGACAGCTGTTGTAAAAGGACGGTAGGCAAAAAAAAACTGTATCTTTATTTGAGAACATACCTACATGTACAAATTATAACGTTGACGGTTTAAATATAGAACATGTATACTGTTCTCGAATTATTTAAAAAAATATAAATAAAATTAAGAGAAGGCGTATAAAATAGATTGAGATGACATTTTAAATGCAGAGTAAAACTGATTAAATTAAAATAATTCTCATCCAATTTATAAATTAATAATACCAGTGTGTCCTCAATTGAATTCGACAGTTAAAACCATACAAAATAATAATTAAGATAAATTGTGAGTAAAATTAAAATTTTAACACGTTCGCAACAGTTTTTAAATGGGTTTCTGAAGAGGGAAATAATTGTAGCGCCATTTCAGGAACTCGCCCTTAAAGTAGAGACAAAATTTAAAAGCTTAATTGTACCGCAATTATTCTTTCAAAATATATTTAGTCCGGCTTAAAATATTAGTGAGTTTGGAAATGCCACCAAAAAACGTGGGTTGTAAAGTGTTTTTGATGAATGTACCTTAAATCGTACAAAAGTATACTTACTTGTTAGTATTTTGGCGCGGAGGGTGCTTTGTTCTGTTAAAAGTCAAGAGGTAAACTTTTAATACCTACATAAAATATATAATCAACTTATAATCGGTCCCAGCTCTCCTGTGAGAGAGAGTGGAGTAGTGAAATTTTTGGTCCCAACATGTGACATCCACTATCCCGTACTGGGTGTGTATCCGAGCTGAGTGGATTACGGCCCACTCTCCCTCACAGAGAGGAGATCTGGGACCCAGCAGTGGGAATATTTTAAGTTGATTATGTATTTTATGTAGGTTTGCGGGCGGCGGAGGGCATGGTAGTGTAAGCGGTATTGTCTGAAAGGATTACCGCTACCCCGGAACATAAAGGGAAGGAACATGGATGGGTTTTAGTCACTAAGAGTCTGACAGTCGCTCTACCTAGAGCGGGAGAGATCATTTGATGATTTCCCACCCTTAAAAAAAAGGGCATGCTGGTTTCCTCACGATGTTTTCCTTCACCGTTTTGAAAGCAATGATGATGAAATTAAATACACAAAGTAAAGTGCCTGCTTTGGTTTGAACTCACGACCCACAGCTCGTAAGTTGGGGCCGTTATCACTGGGCCAGCACTGTTCCTTTTATACCACAACTTATATCATATTACATCTTATAATCAGATGTTCTAATAAAATGTATTGTAAGTGGTAAGTCATTAGATGCAAAGCGAGATGGACTGACGTCCTTAAGAAGGGTAGTCAGAACTAATTGGATTTGGAAATCAGAAAGTCAGGTCATCATCACCATCATTGTACCCAAAAAACGTCCACTGCTGGACATGGGCTTCCCCCAAGTCCCCGTCGCCACATCGACGGGTTCTGAGAACCAGGAATTGTAGTGCAACTTGAGAGAGTCCTATTTCCAGTAGTAGCTGGCCAGGGGCTGAGTTGATGAAGTCATAGCATGCAGAAAACGTAACTCCTATCGTTGTGGAAATAATTATAAAATGAGACCGAACACCACCATTTGGTATCTTTCAGCTGACGTGATTATGTCTACCAGGAGGTAAATCGAACCTTAAAATAATTTATTGAATTCACGTTGATCAGCCATTATGGTGGTTTTCTTTAACCTATCCTATATTGTACGGACGCCAGCACATCCACTTATCTAACTGACAAATTTTCCCAATTAAAAATAAACCATATACGTTGGTAATAAAGTTGAAAATCTATCAAAGAAATTTGACAGATTGGGGTAACTTGATGTGCTGACCTCTGTACCAAAGCTGGGCAAAAGGAAAAGGCCGAATCCTTCCAGGAACTCTTTTCCAAACCCCCCTCAAACCATTTTCTATAGATATTTAAATAATAAATTACAAGTTTCATATAAAAAAACCATATGAAAATTGATTCACTTTGGCAAACTTCTGTAACGCAATCCAAATATGCAAACTTAAAAGAGGAAGTATGAAGGGCCCTCAGCCTTCTCCTAAATCTACATTCTATCATAGTTTTCGCATAATGGAAGAGAAACATTGACTGACAATGTTTTTGGGGACAGGGGAATTCAGTTTGATGCAATAATAACATCATGACTGAAGTTCTGGAAAGGGTAGGCTGAAGTACAAAACTTTGATGTTATCAGTATCAAAAACATCGACGACTGCAGGAGCTTTCATTCATGCATTATAAAACAAACAAAAATCATTATAAATTGGAAGATGTGCACATGTATACAGCATGTTGTATTATCTCGCGGCATAAAGACACTATTACTATGCAAGAACCAGAAAGTTTACTTTAAATGTGCCACTTTATAATTATTAATCTTTACAATAGAAAATCCATAACCATGGACAAAAAGAAATTCAAAGCCAATCATGGCAATAAAAAGCGATTTTCAAGAAAGTGTTTTCATATTTATTATCTACGATTAATTGCTCTTTTACCACACTTAAGTTTTTTCTCTGTCGAGTCTTGGATTTTACCCATACTCTTGCTCATAAATATTTGGGCATTCTCCTTCCTTGACTGAACAAGCAAGTTAATCGGCATAAATATTAGACTACCTCTGTCGTTTTTAGTTGCTTTGCACGGGTGTATTTAATGACTAAGTTTCTTTTTAGAAATGTGCGTTTTCTTTGTGCTGATTTTTTATTCCTTCTTCTTTCTTTCTCGCTGACACCGCCCGGGCCACGGGTGCTGCGAAGCATGACATCTGGTTTAAAGTCTCGTTATTGCTGTCGCACTTTGCATACATCACGCCCGCATTTCTCGGTGGGATAGCCAGAGGTGTAGCTACCGTAGTACATCCACGTTTAATTAATTACTATTTCACACTTCGTTGAAACAATACTTTTTATTATTAAATGATAGTGCCATTATAATTACGACCACAAATTGAAATCGCCCTCCCATCGCGTGCTTCCAAAACTGTAAATAAAACTACCACATTGTGACCACTAACGATCAAATTACGGCCCAGTGCGTAATAGTAATGGCATAGCATTGATTTTAAGCTATCACGAATTATTCTGAACTAGCTTTTGCCAGCAGTTCGCCCGCATGGTTGTCGTAAATTATCCCACTGGAATAAAAAGTATCCTTTGTCCTACGCCAGGTCCTGGTCTATCTGTATGCCAAATTTCATCCAAATCCGTTCAGCCATTTTAGAATGAAAGCGTAACAAACAAACACGGAACCACACTTTCGCATCACAATGCGCCACAATATTAATTAAGATTTATGTTGAGTTGTGTGATGTTATGTTATGACTTTGACTTTAAGAAACTTCACTACATAGTATAAAACAAAGTCGCCATTTTTGTCTGTTTGTTTGTCTGTATGCTTAAATCTTTAAAATTACGCAACGGATTTTGATGCGGTTTTTTGTAATAGGTAGAGTGATTCAAGAGGAAGGTTTATGTGTATAATTTGTCGACATATTTTGCGGGCGAAGCCGCGGGCGGAAGCTAGTTATAAATAAATCAAACCAAAGCTTTTGTTAAGCTTTTACCGTGTCAGCGGAATGTCACTGATGAATGACACACGAATGACACAAACTGAAACTTGACCCCACATTAAAGAGTTAATTTAGTTTGCCTGACATGTAGAAGATAATGGACCTAGCTCGACCATTAACACATCTCCTTAAAATATTTGCCTTCTGGGTATAGTTTCCATTGACAGTGATGGGGTATGAATTTTTTGACGCCCCACGCTCTTCCCTTTTTTTTACTACTTTTACATAATATATATATTTTTTAGTATAGTGTATTGAAGATTTATGAAATATGGTCAATAAAATACTAAACGTATTTTGAATTTTTTACAGACAACAACTTTTTTTAAAAACGCAGCAAGTTTTCAAAAAAAGTAGAAATACTGTCCGTAAAAAAATTAAATAATAATTTGTTATTAAAAATACAAGTATGTAAGTTTTAAGTTTAATTAAGTGTCGCTGGATATGGGAAGCACTGCAGCGATCGAAGTGGCAGTTCTTGGGGGAGGCCATGTCCAGTAGTGGACGTTTTTCGGCTGAAATTATGATGATGACCTATGTATCTATAATAATAATAATAATAATAATATAGCATTTATTTCGGGCTATGCCCATAGTGTTAGTAACAATGGTCTTAAATGTACCTATGTCTACTAACACTAGTGTGTTAGTAGACAAAGGTACATGTATTAATCAGTGTGGAGTTTCATCCAATGTCGCAGCATTGGAGACTCCCATCTATCTGCGAATAAACTCAAGACACTGTTGGTACTGCCACGAAGACGAGCGAGCAGGGAAGCGCTTCTCTTTCGCATGATGGCCGTAAAACCATCTATATGCCTATCTGCAAACATTTTAGATGCGCTACATCGCCATGGCAGCCTCAAGAGTATCCTGAGCGCGTTATTATACTGGACCCACAGATCGCTATATGCACGCAAACTGTAACTAGTCCACAGGCTGCATGTGTAAAATGATGAGCAAAAAGCTCTGAACGGAGTAATTTTCACCGCCTCTGTACATCGCGCAAACCTGCGGGCCAGCATGTTGCAGCGTACCGACAACGATCTACGTTCCCTGTCAATGTCTTTATTATCTTTTAAATCTTCGGTAACCCAGTGACCCAAGTACTTGAAACTGGTCACCCTATTTAAGGGTGCTCCGCCGAGCAATATCTCAGGGATAGTTGGGTAACCTATAGCACCTGCCTTAAAGACCATTATTTCGCTCTTTTTGGCGTTATACTTGAGTCCATGAGCTACCGCGTATTCTTCACAAATTGACACCAGTCTCCTTAAGGCACCTATTGATGGGCTCAGCAACACCATATCGTCGGCATAACTAATGTTATTAACACATACCCCATCTATATGACAACCGATATTAAAATTAGTGTTGCTGAGCTCATCGATCAGCCGATTCATGTACAGATTGAAAAGTCGAGGTGAGCTCAACCCCCCCTGCCTCACCCCGCACTCCAACCGATACACATCGGAGAACAAACCCTCCCACTTCACACTGTTTTGCTGGTTATTATACCAATATTTAAATACATTTATGATGTTACTAGGCAAGGTAGTTTCTTCTTGTAGCTTACGCCACAGTGCTTTATAATTAACGAGATCGAATGCCTTTGACAAATCCAGAAAACAGGCAAACACAGGCGTTTTTCTGTCAGTGTAGTACTGCACAGTCTGCTTGAGGCATAAAATAGCACTCTCTGTGGAGAGTCCAGGTCTAAAGCCGAACTGACTGTCTTTTAATTTAATATGCTTCGATAATTGTTTGTCAAGCAGACTGTCCAGCACCTTTGCTATAACAGTCGCCAATGATATAGGCCTGTAGTTGGAAATGTCAGAGGCATCCCCAGTTTTATTTTTAACAATAGGCACTACAGTAGTGTATATAAGGTCGTCAGGTAAATAACAGTGACTCACACAAAGGTTAAAAAACATGGCCAACACTCGCGGCAGGTGTACGCCGGCGTGTTTTAGATGCTCGATGCTAAGTCCATCGTGACCGGGCGACTTACCTCTTTTCATTCCCGATATCACTGACGCAACTTGCTTTACAGTGAAGTGAACGGTAACATCACCCGAAACGGCTTTAGCATCGCACATCTGAGTCTGATCTTTAAGTTTCAGTGTATCAACCATAAAATGTTGTTTAAAAGCATTGGCTATACTTGTCGGTTCATGCACGCCCGCTACACTTACAGGGCGGCTCGACCTTGGATTCAAGCGATTAGTGGACTTCCAAAACGATCCAAACTGTTTCTTTGAATGGTTTTTTGCTATTATGTCCATTTTTATTTGTCGAAAAATCTATAACCTACTAGCTTTTACTTTAGCAAGGATTACGCCAGATACAGTCGCGGTATTATAAGGTTGAGCAGCTTTAGACAACTTTTTGCTTGTAGTAAGAATTATGAAAGAAAATGCCAGTACGAACGAGACAAATTATGCTCGTTATGTAGGAAAGGTTAGCATTTTAATCCGTTCGTTCCGTGGGAGTGCATCACTAGTGGCTATATGGTTAGTAGGTACATCACTAGTAGCTAATGCTGGACCTTTTAACCTCCATATTTCCTAATTACTGACCACTGTTGCTTTTAGTAAAACTTTTGTAATTGAGGCATGCCTGTCAAGGGGCTCTTACGTTGGACATTACCTACAACTATTAGTTGCCCTCGTTTGAGAAATTGTTTCACGCCAAACTTTGGTCTCGTGCTTTATTAAATAAAGATGGGACAATAAATTTGAGGGGTTTTAATAAATGATAAGACGCGTCAGTCATTTGTGTCTAATAAAAAAAAAAATATAATTAAAAACAAGTTTTTATTTAAATAAAAATGTTACCTAAAAAGAAAGAATAACGCGAGCTGAAAAGACAAAAAAGTGGTATTTGTAACTACACTATACTACATTACCTATGCTGTTTCGCGGTCTCCACTCAAGAACACGTCTAACCCAACGGTCATCGGTGCTACAGCTAATATGGCCGGCCTCAAAGTCTTGTCCTAATTTTGACGGAACGTGAGGGTCTGCACGAGTTCAGTTAGAATTGTGAGAATAATCGACAAAGCACAGAGCGGAGTGGGTGCAGTGATCCAAAATTCACGAATTAAGGAAAAGTCAAAAGGAACTAAATCTGTTGCTGAGTGACGTGTTGCCCGTATCTCACGCAATACTCGAGCATAGCTTGAGTCTCGATTTCGAGCCATTTGATTCGTTAAAACTAGTTTTGAGTAATGCTTGGTGAGGTCTTGCGTGTGTCAAAATAGTTTTGTCAGTCCTAAACACAAACAAACACAGTTATTCGGTGGATTTTAGTGAACTTTGGCTGTGAAACGGTTTTATTGTTTACCATGGAAGTAATAAGTACAGACGCCAGCACATCAAGCTATCTCAAACTGTCAAATTTTCCCAATTAAAAATAAACCCTAAGGTTTTGTAATAAAGTTGAAAGAAATTTGACAGATTGGGGTAACTTGATGTGCTGGCCTCTGTACCACATATCTATGTAATTGGGCGTCTCACTATTTTAGATAGTCCGTCTGAAAGCTTAAATTAACTTTTAATCTTTTGAACGCCAAAGCATAAACGCACGTGCGTTCTCACGCCCTCCACGCCAAGTTATCATGAATTTCCCTTGATCCATGGTGTCTTTTAATTTGTATAATTCCATAAAATGCGTACGAAAACATAATTTTTTAAGTTATTAAATAGACACTCACAAAAGTAATGATTTAATTGTTTATTTAGTGTTATAGAGTTGTTGCCATTGTCACGTATATGTGACAATGGCGGTCAAAGGGTTAAATGCTTGTAATAGCCTGAATAAGATATTTAGTGAGCGAAAAATTAGAATTTTTTCCTGGAAAATTACAAAAACGGGCAAAACTGAACGACTTTTCCTCTATGAAATTTTTGTATGGACTATTGTATTTACTGGAAAATGTGTATCAGGTCAGCTAGATAAACATAAACTTCTATCCAAAACATCCATATTTGTACAACAAACAATCGGTATACAGTAATCGGAGTAAGTGCAGTATTGTGGGCAGATCACTAACATTCTTGTTTACTAAGTGGAGGCGAGGAGTGGGTTCGAGTTGAAATACTAACAGTCGTGGACCGTACCAACAACCGCTAGCTCATCAGACCATGTCTTAATCAAGTAGTTACCCAAAACCTTGCTAATTTTAAGTAGCTGCTACTACCTAGTAAGTCAAACTCAAAGTATTTATTTCAAATAAACCATTTACAGGCACTTTTGAATTGTCAAGGGGTCGGTCAGTAAGAAAGATGAAGCTGGTTGCCCATTCCAAAGCAGTAGGTACCTGTGGAGAAGAACGGGCAAGGAACACCATAGACACTCTTTTAAACAAAATATGGTTACAAAATATTGGTTACATAATTCATATTATTATTATTATTATACATGTGAGAACGATGCAGAACGTTAAAAGCATCCGATATCACTACATTGTATAAAACAAAGTCGCTATTTTTGTCTGTTTGTTTGTCTGTATGCTTAAATCTTTAAAATTACGCAACGGATTTTGATGCGGTTTTTTGTAATAGGTAGAGTGATTCAAGAGGAAGGTTTATGTGTATAATTTGTCGACATATTTTGCGGGCGAAGCCGCGGGCGGAAGCTAGTAAAATATATAAAAACAATTCAAAAATTAAATTAAAACAAGCCATAGCCGCTAAGAGATGACCAGTCTCTACTGACAGCGCCCGTTCACGAACATGACGGTTGGACATGTATACGGAGTATGTTTTTTTTTTACATCGAGAGTATACATAATCAGCCTATAATGTTCCCACTGCTGGGAAATAGACTTCCTCTCTAAAAGAGCAATAAATAAGCATACTTGGACTTACTGGGGAGTTCGTTGCCCTACTTCTTCTTCCCAGATAAAGCACTAAGTAGGAAGTGATGACGGGCGGACTTTTTAGGGGACTGATTTATTTAATTCTGGTGTTCAAAAAGAGCTGATTTTCCTCCTAGCTTGAATAAATGACTTCACTTAACGTACTTCATAGAAATTTCATAATTCCGAAGACTTCCGTCTTAATTGGCGTTGATAAAACCTGTGCATAGTTCATTTAAACTGACCAAGAAATATTCTAAAAGGTTCCTTATTCCTTGTCCAGCAGCTATCAAGTCAGGACCTCATGGTGCGACACCAGCTCGGCCAGGAAGAGACCCCCCCTCACCCCGTTTACCCCCACTCAGGCTACAACGTGCTACCATCTGGCGACGACATCATACCCATCAGGGATGGAGGTGAGGAGGACAGTACGTAGTGATCATAGAACATTATTAAAGTGAAAAATAACTTTTAAGTCGATGGTCCGGAGTCTTTGGTTTTGGTTTTCCCTTTTTTTGTTAACGACCTCCGAATAAAGTTAATTTTCACTTTTAAAGTTTTTTTTTTGAAAGCCGTTTTTTTTGTGATTTTATTACAAAAATTGTATTGTGTATTTTTACTTTTTAGTTATAATACCTACCCTATGCTAATTCGTATGTGTGTATTACTAAGTAAACAACAGTGACAGGAAGTTTTATGATATCATAACCATACATACATCAAGAGAAACGTATTATTGATGCTAACTCATAGTTAATAAAAATAAGGGACCACCACGGAAACTGCCTGCACCAGATGAAAAAAGAATCTTCAAAATCCATTAAATCAAAGTACATTTCATAAAAATATCGATAAACATACTAAATTAAAAAAAAACGAAAAAATAAGACCTTTTCCTGTTTTGAAGTCAATTAAAAAACAAGGGGGTCGAAGACAAAACAAAAGCGCAATGACTTAACACCGCCCGGTGCTGTGCAAAAGCCCTCAATGTAGTCTATCTTAATCTTGTTAGTTTATTAAAAATACATAATGTTCTATGTCTACAGGTGTATACGATCATGAAGACGGTGGCGCCGCCCGAGAGGTCATGAAAATGAAACTGCGAAACATCTTCAAACATTGGGTGAGAATTATTAATTCCTGCATACATTGAATAATTAATGGATTGAAGTTAGTTGGCTGGGGATGCACTGTGCATCGTTGAGTAAAAACTTGTGATGTTTGTTCGTAAACTTGTATGAACTTTAACTCACACGTGGAAAATGTATGAAAGTTACACGTTTAGTTTTTGACATGGAATTATTAGACGAGATACGTGCACGAGAGTGTGATCTTGGCTACAAAATATTCAGGGTTTGTAAACAAACATTACGAGCGAGAACTCGGGTTTCATTTAGCCAGTGAACCTAATTTTTTATTCCTCAATAACCACTGAAACAATTCTTCCTCTCGTGTGGTTAGTGACTAACATGGTGTCAGAGTTTTTATGCTGCCCATGAGCCTCTGACTTAGCTTCACATGCTGTTGAGAAATATCACTCAGACATGCTGGTTTCCTCACGATGTTTTCCTTCACCGATTTTAAGCAAGTGATAATTATAGAATACGCACATGAATACGTTAAATCAGAGGTACCTGCCTTGGGGTTGACCTCGAGACCTGGCAGTGAGACGGTCACACCACTAGACTATCACTGCTGTACTGAAACAATAAAAATGTGACATGAAGTCACGCTTTTAAACTTGTTGTCCCCATGGCCCATACGGTTAGTCAGAGGTGGCAACAGTTATGTTTAAGTCCCATATAATAGGTGAGCCTGATGCTATCAACTTGCCACGAATACAGACACCGTGCTGCTACTGAGTATTTCCTGATGGGAAACCAGATAAGACTTTACTTCGATGGTCCTAGTTTATCATTTGTAGCTTCGAGTTACGGCTGTATGGACATAGTACAGCATTGCACATGTAAGCGGGCACGCCCTTTATGCCTGGAGGCTCTTTTTTTTAATTTTTTTATCTACAGCCAGTTTTCAATGTTTTAATTGGTATATTGGCGTGTGCTAGCTGACATGTGTCAAATGATTGATTTTAATGTGATATGTTTCGTAATGTTAAATTACTTCTCAAAAAAATATGTTATGCTGAAACTGGGGACCGAAGAACTAATGATAGTGAGTTTTTTTTCTGATCTTTTTATTTACCTTTCAGATGGATAACTACAGGCGGTCGCAGCAAACCCCAGATGACGCTGGTTACTACATTGAATCCCTGTGAATTATCCAGAAAACGTAATATATTTGACACATTATCCTGTATCTAACAAATCTTTCAAATACCTACCGCGAAGTAAGCTTGATTTTCAAAAAAAAAATATGGCATGACAAAAAAAAACTATAAATAAATCAAAAACATATTCCATAAAAAATAATTATAAAGCGCATATTCTTTATTTTCAATAAAAAATACACAATTTATCTAGATAATTTATTTAAGTATCAGTTTTTCTTAAATCGATTTCTTTTAATAACGTCATATGAATATGAAAATCAAGCTTATTTCAATATATTCCATTAAAAATCGTGTTACCCTTTTATGGTAGGTACAATATAAATGTATTAAAAATATCTTGTCAATTAAATATTTTCGCGAAATATAAAACATGTTATTTAGAAGAATTATGTATCTGATGAACTGTTTCTGTGAAAAAGGCTGGCAACTATTATTTAAATTATAATCTTTATGTTACTTAAAAACTTTATAAATCTATCAGTCATGATAACACAAAAAAAATGTTTTATTTTTTCCAAATTTATTTCTCATGGTACCTGAAAATTCGTTACAAAATCTTAATATAAACTATTTAATTAAAAATGAATGTTTAACATAAGTTTACCATCGAGAAAAAGGATTATAAATTATTAATAACTTATTAATGTAGAAATTGACTGTCTCTATGAAATAAGAATGTTTTGTGTATTTATTAAATGGTTAGATACATACATGGCTGGCAACGCTGTTTTATTTTGATTTCCCTGCTACTGACACTGTTTTGGAAAAAGAACAAAGATGAGTATCACAACTGAATCCAAAGGAGTGAACATAAACAGTGATTTACAGAGGTTAGCACATCAAGCTATCCCAAATTGTCAAATTCTCCCAATTGAAAATCAACCTCATGCTTTTGTTATAAAGTTGAAAAACTATCAAAGAAATAAGACAGTTTGGGATAACTTGATGTACTGGCCTTTGTACGCTCTATCTACCTTCGCACTTAGAAATTTATGTATATTAGTCTTAAGTTACACGAGTCAATTTATTTGTCACTAACCAGGCATACTTTAGACCAAATAATAGATAGTTTAATACGTAGTAAAGCGACAATACATAACATAAAATTAATAAACACAGTTAGGCAGAGTTGCACCAGTTATAATACACCCACATTTCGCCATATAAGTAATAGGGGGTGAGCCTATTGCCATAAACCAGGCACGATTCCAGGCTCCGAGTCCTACTGAGAAATTCCGAATGGAAAAACCCAATGACATTGTTCCCGACCCGAGAATTGAACCTAGGACCTCATGCTCAGCACTAGCGCTTGCGATGACTAGATCAACGAGCCAGTCTCCATATCAAATACCTAAGGGCCTATGCACACCACGTTTTTAAAACGCGCCGTCGACGCGCGTTGTAGCGATACAGACGCGATACGCACGCAAGTCAGACGCAGCCTGTAGACCTTTGCACACCTGACGCGCTTGTGTAGCGATACAGACGCGATGCAAACGCGCGTGTGTAGCGATACAGACGCGCGTGTGTAGCGATACAGACGCGATACAGACGCGCGTGTGTAGCGATACAGACGAGATGCAAACGCGCGTGTGTAGCGATGCAGACGCGATTCAAACGCTACTAACGTAGATTCACACTTCCCTTTCCCTCGTTGCTAGCGCTCGTATCGGTGTCGCGCGTTTGAATCGATACAGACGCGCCGGTGCCGCGCGTTTGTATCGATACAGACGCGCCGGTGCCGCGCGTTTGTATCGATACACACGCGCCGGTGCCGCGCGTTTGTATCGATACAAACGACAACAAACTGCTCTGCAGGATAAAAACGCGCCGGCGACGCGCGTTCCCAAAAGGCGCGTCGCCGGCGCGTTTAAAAAACGTGGTGTGCATAGGCCCTAATAGACACTTAAACGGGGAGTAAAGCGAGAATCAGTCAGTATTAACGTAAAAGGAAAATATGAAGTAAAATACACGAAAAAACGATGTAAGCTGCGTAACGTAAATTCGGATGAGGCTAAGGTTTGCTGCGTTTACCCCTCATTAGGTTATAATAAAATATACTTTTTTACATCTCTAACACCTATTATTATGCAAATAAATTATTTGATTTGACACCTTACGTCGTTCGCGTGAAAGGCATAAAATGATTTCTCCATACAAATTTCAAACCCCTGTTACATCCCTCTAGGGACGAAATTTACTAAAATACATACTTAGCTGATGCCTACGGCACATAGATATTTAATATGAAGTAAATATCTATGTGCCCAATCCGCTCAGTGGTTTGACATCTGTTTATAGATCAGTCAGTCAGTCCTTTTATACAGAGTTGTTACGACAGAGGGGCTTTCCTTTAAACAGCTTATACTAGGGACCATTTTCAAGCTCTGTACCAAAAATCAATTAAATAGGAGCAGTAGTTTAGTCGCAAATGTTTTTTAAAGTTTTTGCCCCGTTTGAACACGATGTATCTTTCCTAACAGCGCTCCGGCGTGCACGCGTCGGTGTCGCTGCGTTACAAGGTCAGTTTTTATTTACAAAGGGTGGTTTCGTTTTACTCTGATTAGTAAGCTATTTAGTTTGTTTGAAAAAATTAAAACCTCATTTTTGGTGCTTTTTATTTTTATACCGTACCGAGTTAATACTAAACACGTATAGTAAACGTAGTGTAATTTAATGCCCCTCTGTCATATCAACTCTGTATACTTAAAGGGTAACTTTGATACAAGAAACAGGACGTAGGTACATATTATTAGGTTTGGAGCGCCGGCTGTGATCTGCAAGGTTGGTCTATGGCTACTTCTACTGAAAAAAAACTGTACAAAAGAGACATAGTTAATTAACATTTTAAAGGTTACAATTATCAGCTGTATGCATTCTATGCATAGTTGAGAAAACACTTACATAAAAATAAAACAAAGGACATTGCCTAAGTACAGACGCCAACACATCAAGATATCCCTAACTGTCAAATTTTCTCAATTAAAAATGAACCTTATGTCTTTGCAATAAAGTTGAAATACTGTCAAAGAAATTTGACAGATTGCGGTAACTTGATGTGCTGGCCTCTGTACATAATTTCTAAATCAACGTTTCAGCAAGAAAAACATGTTCTACTCAAAGGATAAGGATAAATATGCTCAGAGATCCTCAGCAACATCTTACATGAAAACCCTCGAGATATAATGAACACGCACTTACGATATGTATAGTAGCTATTTACAAAATAACACTCCGCTTGACATACAGATCATTTTCCCGGAATATAGTGCACGCATAAAGTAAAGGTTGCTAACTGAAAATGTGTTACATAAAAACGTGTTTAAAAAAATTGCCTCGTTGGATTAATGGTCACAAGCCCTACCGTTGAGTATAAGGATCTAGATTCGATTCCCTAGTCAAGCAAAGTTGATAGCGGGTTTTCCATCTGGAATTTTTTTGTTACTGCCCTGAGTCTGGATTGATGAACTCAAACTCAAAGTTTTTATTTCAAATAAACCAATAACAGGCACTTTTGAATTGTCATAGGGTCGGTCAGTCACAAAAATGAAGCTAGATGCCCATCAGTAGGTACCTATGGATCTCCATGGACACTCTTTTAAACAAAATATGGTTATAAAAAAATGGTAACATCATTCATATTATTATGGGAGAACGATGCTGAACGTTAAAAGCATCCGTTATAAAATATGTAAAAACAATACAAAAATTTAATTAAAACAAGCCATAGCTGCTAAGAGATGACCAGTCTCTACTGACAGCGCCCGTTCACGGACATGACGCCTAGATTAGCACCATTCAGCTCAACCATTTTGAAGGGAGCTAAATGATCCAACACACACGCCACCACCAGCGTACAGCCGTGATATTATGATATCGAATTAAAATGAGGTAACTACATATACCATGCATTTCGTTTTTTTTGCAACCTTAAATATTGCTAGAGCCTGAATTAACGAAAAAGGTACTTTTAGGTATAAAAAGTAAGCAGATATAAATCAGGCAGCTACTTACAACAGTTCCTTGTTTCTACGACTGATTATACATATAATTCTCTCTGCGTAGCAAATCGCAGTATAGGTACAAACACATCCCAACGATCAACAATGATGAAGACTATAGAAGATAATAGACGGGGTTTAAGAAGGTACAAAAGTGCTCGTGCCTCTTTATCTAAGAAAATAATGGCCGTGTTTAGCCCTGAATATCAAACACAATACAACAGCGTATTAAAGCTGGATGAGGATTGAGCATGAGAACGTTTTCTTAAGTATATCTAAGTAGTTTCTTTTTATTTGGAATAAAATAAAGAAACTTTTAATATAATAAAAAAAATCGGACTATTGTGGGCACCTGATTTCGTCTTATATACCTTTATCTAAGACGAAATCAGTTGCCCACAATAGTCCGATTTTTTTATTGATATTGACCGTAAATTTTTGGAACTTGGTCCAAGAACAAAAGAAATATTTATCTACTTACATATTTGTTTAAATCTTATTTAATTTAGCCGATGTTCACACATAATTCTACGAAAGTCTTCATCCAAAACATTATCAAAACATGTCAACTGCCGTCATTCTCATAATATGTTTGTTCGCGTCACCAATTAGCAACTTTTAATGAGAATTTAATTCATAATATAAATAAAAAGATCGCTTCTACCCTCATGGGGACAGAAATTAACATAGATATCTCTTATCCTCTTATAGATCCTCTTAAGGGGGAAGCGCCAGGAAGGCTCACGAAGTTCAAATTTTTCAAGTTGTATGTTGATCAAAATATGATTCGTGACCATAACAAGTACGTTTTCACTGAAATAAAATGATTATAAATCATCAATACAACTCTCTAAGTTAGTATTGGCCTCAAATGTCATGATTTCATGAACTAGTCATCCCATAGAGTAATATGAACTTAGAGGATTGTATTGATTATAATTCAGTAAATACGTAATTCCTACGGCCGCGAATCATATTTTGATAAAAAACGAAACTAATACCGACCTGCAAAGTGGCGAAAACGTATGAAAAACTGAATTTTATGAGCTATAAATAAATAAAAACTTTATTTCAGACCAGAGTCCATATGGGTTAGTAGTGACACTTAACAGCTATGTTAGTACGATTTTTACAGACAGTTCTTATTAATTTAATTTAATCTAATCTAATTTAATTCAATCCAATCCAATTTAACTAAAAACCCCGCACCCCGCACCCCGCTTTTGCAATCCCGGTGCTTTCACCTTAATTTATGAATTTGCAACAACGAGAACAATGAATGGTAGACCGTTGTACCTAAGTTCTTAATCTCGGTGTTTTTGTTTATTGTAAAAGTAAATTATTTCAAAATGTTCCTCTGATCTTCAAGTTTAGGTATACCGTCACGTGAGTTTGTATACAACACAAATTCAATAATAACATAGAATCACTCTATTTCATCTTAACAAGGAGCTTGTAAATAAATTGACTACAATTTAATTGAAAAATCAATGATTCGGTATTACAATATAATATTATGTGTAAAATACTAGTACTCGTAAATATTATTACTTATTTAATGTATGTTACTAAGTCGCAGTAGGAGAATAGCCGATTGCTACTTGTTTTTGCTGTATTAAGCAGTTTATGCACGTTTGACAATTGGGTATTTGACAGGGTAGTCAATAACGTTCCTTTTTATGAATAGTCAAGACGCGGAATTTATACGTGATTTGTGATGAAATATTAAAATGTAACGCCACAGATTTTTAATATTAAATTGAATACTTATTAACATTATATCCATTTTTAAAATTATATCCTGGCATAATATTTAATTTCTGCACGGTGATGGAAGCTTTTAACGCGAGAAGTCTTTTTGCTATGTTATTTCATATTTAATTTTTGACCGTGTCAAATAGCCAATTTGTCTCATAATGCCATAATTTTCGTTCGAGAAAGTGGACTTTACCTTCAGTTTCAGCTACGGGCCAGTTTTTATTCACAAATCACAAGTTAACGCGCGCCGTTAGATCGACACATGATAAGTTAGCAAGCGTACCAAGTGATTATCTATTCTTAATAATTATAATTCAATGATTATGAAATTATGATTTATTATAAAATCTATGAATGATATTGGAACGACGTTCCATATCGCGCGTTGCGAAATAGGCTAGACGGAAATTAAGACCAAAATTTGTAACGACACCTTTTTTTGGAGTAAAATATGATGTCTTTTTAATCAATATTTTTGATTGGTTAATTTTAGATCAGATTTTTTTAATTATTATAACTTAAAAGAAATAACATTTTATTACAATTCCTTCACTAATTAATCGAAAGGAACTTCGTTCCATCCGGGTGTCCCTTGACACCTCTCAAGTTTTTTTAGTATAATAAAATGTATAACTGAAAAATGGAGTGTGTGTGAGGGTGAAAGTGTTAAAAAATAACTCTTAGAATTTCCTGGGAGCATTGTACCTACTCATCGTTATGAACAACGTTTACTATAGGATGAACCCTGAAATCGCGAAAAAAATATGAGCTGTTCTAAACATTTTATTGAATTACGTGTGCAGATATGTATGGAACAGCTTATATATTTAATATTTCTTTTAATTTCATTTATTTATTTATTACTACAATCTAATACAATAAAAACTTATACATACTTAAATTAAAAGACTATCTAACTAACTATATATACAAATAAATCCAAAAAAAAGACAAAAAGAACACTTAGGCGTCGAAGTACTCATCCGCATCGCTGTCATCAGGAAACGTGCCCAGAAGACTGGCAGCATTGCCACGTTGAATGGCAATGCTAATTCTTTGGCCAAAGAACAATCCAGCCCTCTGGTCACGCGAAGTGTCGACCAATCGGCGAGAAATTTCCTTAAAAAGGAGTTGCGCACTCGGGCCCCATGACCCTAGAGTTTCGACCCCAAACGGCTCAAATCTGTAGTTACACATCAGGTTACTGTATTTACGCCGCTTGAGGGTCTCAGCAGCGGCAGCAGCGGCACCAGCACAGCCCGCCGTGCTAAGAACATGAGATGGCGCAAGGGTGTCGACACAGGTTGCGTCCCACACCAGAGGCCTACCCACCTTCCAAGGCAACAAAGTCATTCCGTCTGGTCGCTTACCATCGTCACGTACCAAGCCGTTTGGTTCTAATACCGCTGGTACGCCGGCGGTGGCAAGGGCTCGACGAATAATGTCGTTGATGCTGGCGTGACGTGATATGCGACCTGCACTCCTGCCGCAGGACAGGCCATGGTGCCCGAGACTGTCAACAGCTTCACCGCAGTGACACCGATGCGGAGCAACACAAGGTGCGCCCAAGCGGAGACACGTTTCTTTTAATTTAAATTGCAATGCACACAGGGAGGCACAGGCAACTAAGTTCTAAGAATCTATTGATAGTTAAGATCTTCAAAATTACTTTTAGTTCGCAATAAAAAAATTGAACTTGAATTACATATATTACTAGCTGACCCGGCAGACGTCGTCCTGCCTTAACTATGATACCTCCCTACCCTACCTACCTAGGGGTATGAAAAATAGATAGTAGCCGACTCTCAGACCTACTAAATATGCATATAAAATTTCATAAAAATCAGTCAAGCCGTTTCGGAGGAGTACGGTAACTAACATTGTGACATGGAAATTTTATATATAAGAAGATGTACTATAGCTACATCTCTGCCTAACAATTCAGCGAATACAGGCGTAAAGATATGTTATATATAATACGAAGATTTATAACCAAACAAAGCCATTGAGTCCTGCTTAATGAAGACGTATGAAACAATTCAAATCTAATGAAGCATTATCAATATTGGAACAATAGAGAGGATCTTTGGGAATGTTTACTAAAGCGCACTTATCTAGACTTAGATGATAACTTTCAAGTGGTACTAAATTGTTTGTTTTTAATATACAGGGTGAAATTCGGGCAATATTTTAAGAGGTCATTGTACAGAGGCCAGCACATCAAGTTACCACAATCTGTCAAATTTCTTTGATAGTATTTCAACTTCATTGCAAAGACATAAGGTTAATTTTTAATTGAGAAAATTTGACAGTTAGGGATAGCTTGATGTGCTGGCGTCTGTACTTATAACAAAAAAAGGGGGTACGACCTCATTGCTCTCAGTGGGAAAAGTGCCCAAAAGCCAGGCAGCGTTAACGCGTCAGATGGCAATGCTGATTTTTTGACTCGACGACCACGGCCCTGGTATTTCAACCCAGCTCCCAATAAAGTTGATCTTTTTGGGCTATGGGTTGATGAGCCAATCGGTGAGTGTCTCGGGACTTTTATTTTTGCCTTAGTATCTCATGAATTAAAATGCTAGATTGGTGTGATAAAATATTTACAATAATTTATGTACGTTTAAAAAAATATTGCACAAAAAAAAAACGTATTCCTTTTAATCAAACATATACAAACGCACACATACATACCTACGGTTTTTTGTCAGTTGTAAAACTTCAAAACATATTATAATGTTTTCATTTAAAATCGTACGAGTATGTGTGTGCTTAATTCATTAAGCTACAGTGTTTTAAGAAAACGTAGATATTATTAAAAAACAGAAGTTTTAATATTGTTTCTTATTAAAACTTTACATAACAACACCAATGTGTGAATGTGAATTTAGTTCGTAGATTTTGGCTTAGAATTTAAAATGCTGGACATGAAATCAAATTGTTGACTTTTTATTTTTACTTGTCAGGTCTTTATTGATGCTTATTATTGAAAACATCTGTAGTGTTTGTAGAAATGTGTAAAAAAATAATGGTTTGCATTTGGTAAAGTAACAAATATAAATGTGGAAGCCTTATGTTAGATAACTCGACATACGGGATCGGATAGATCGACAACTTGAGGATAATAAAGAGAACCTTAGCTTAGCGGAGGCTAGCAATCGTTTCTTCGGGTAATTTATTGGAAAAGATTATGTTTACTTACAAGAATACTATAAAAATATAAAATACTATTCACAAACGTAAAGAGTCGGCCAAAGTCTCGAAAATAGAAGTGGGCACTCGGACCGCATGGCCTTATCGATTCAATCCCAAACGGCTCCAACATTATAATCTCCCAATATGTGCTGACCACGCCAATGAAATTGAACGCGATCAGTATATGTGAACCTCGTTTAAGAACTGTCAATGTCGACATTGTTGGCGAATATTGACACTGACAGTACACAGCAGTAAGAGTATTGCATTAAAATCCAAAGTTTGTTATGGAGTTTCCACCTCAATATACTCCGGTACCCAACAGTCGTGGCAGCAATTAAAAGTTGCATACAACCAAACAGTCGTTCTACAGAGTTCCATTTGTATTACTTTGTATGAATAAAAATTGTTTAGCACCCCTGTTGTAATGGGAACAAAACAAGATGGCGCTACATTGTAGGTTGACGCAAGAACTCGCGAGTTTTGGGTCGTTTTACGTTTAACCAAGACATGTTAAGGTTATAGCATAACTTTTTAGATGATAGATGATGATGAAAAATAATATAGAGAATATAGGTATAGGTATATAAATTGGTTTAAAAAACACTTTAACATAATTTCATAATTAAAACTATATATATAAGTTGGTATGTAGGTACAGACACCAGCACATCAAGTTACCACAAACTGACAAATTTTCTCAATTGGTTTTGAACTTAACAATCAACATTTTAAGGTTAAAAATCATCAGGAGAAACTTGACAGGTATAACTTAATGCGCTGGCAACTCTACGCTAGCAATTATGTGGCCAGCTATGTTAAGGTCCCTTGGAAGCGGATAGGAAGCGAGCATATTGCCATCAACCTGGCACGAAGCCTCCTGGTTGCATCATCTTATTCTATATTTCAGACCTAGAGTTTTAAAGCTCGGCAGGAGCGCGTGACTTTACGCTCGGCAGTAGCCCTTGGCCCCATCTTTAAAATCCTCGTTTTATTAAAAGTTCACTCTCCAGTCCAGTTTAACTGACGTGCTGTCAAATTTCCTCGACCAGAGTTAACGTAAACCATTTCATATTCTACCGGCAAATGTAGTATGTTTTACATAATATGAAAAGCAGCAGTTCAATATACAATATGAGGTAAAATAATTTTTGTTTTAGTTTTATTCTATGGTATTTTTTTAACACATACTGCACCGGTTTGACGTCCTCACGTCAACGCCGGTTGTCGCTGAAAATCTGCACTGTGGCTCCGCTTCGCATGAGGTCGAAGCATTATGCTGAGCGATGGCCATTTTGCGCGGATGGGACGCATATTACCCCAACTTGTTGTTTTTATTGCTTTTTTTTTACTGCGTCATGTTTGCCGCAAAAAAACGTAACGCACATCAAGCTATCCCAAAATGTCAAATATTCTCAATTGAATATGAACCTTATTTTCTTGTAATAAAGTCGAAAATCCATCTAAGATATTTGACAGATTGCGGTAACTACTTGATGTGCTGTGCTCTGTACGCCCTGTTAAGATGGAGATTACATAGTATTTATTTTCAGGTGGTTATAGGTACAGAGATAAATGAATGATTACTTATCTATAGTTAACTTAACTATGTATAAGTAATATACCTTGTATTAGTAGTCCGTTCGCATGTTAAAAATGTATGCTAGTTATACAAGGAAACCTATTATTAGCCATACAATACTGTATCCACATACTCTGTAACATACTACAAGTATTGTAGATGGTTGCCTAAATAATGACGATAAATAAAATAAAAAGAATACTATATTATTTTTATGATTAGCATAATATTAGGCGTAGAATAATATTCGTAGCCCACAATATTAATTGCTGGTACAGAGGCCAGCACATCAAGTTACCACAATCTGTCAAATTTCTTTGATAGTATTTCAACTTTATTGCAAAGACATAAGGTTCATTTTTAATTGAGAAAATTTGACAGTTAAGGATTGCTTGATGTGCTGGCGTCTGTACTTACAACCTCTGATCTGAAAGAGGGAGCGGGCCGTAATCAAGCATGTCCGACTGTATGTAGCATACTACGTTTTTCTTACTTATTTCTTTTATCAAAATCGCCTTTAATGTTCCCACTGCTGAGTTCAGGCCTCGTCTTTACGTGAGAGGGAGTGGGCCGTCATTACGCGGGCCCAGTGCTGGTTGGTGGACGTCACGTGTCTTCGAATTAGTTCTAAGACTTACCGGTCTCCTCACGATATTTTCCTTCACCGTTTTGAGAGCAGCAGTGGTGATGAAATAATTGAGTGAAAGTAAAGTGCCTGCTAGGATTCGAACCCAGGACCCACTACTCGTGAGTCGCAGTGATAACCACTGGGCCACCATTGCTCTCCTTTTTAGGGTTCCGTACCTCAAAAGGAAAAAACGGAACCCTTATAGGATCACTTTGTTGTCCGTCCGTCCGTCTGTCAAGACCGTTTTTCTCAGGCACGCGTGGAGGTATCAAACTGAAATTTATATCTAATACTCAGGTCTACTGTCCCTTGGAGCTGTGAAAAAATCAAACTTCTAAGCCAAAGCAATCAAAAGATACAGCTGATTATGCCGCAAATTTTCGAAACTCGCACGGGAATCAAAACCTACAGGGTAGGTACTTCCCGTGAACTTAGAATCTTGAAATTTGGTACAAAGTAACGTATTACAGTGCAGATAAAGGAAAAATTGCGAAAACCGTAAATTTTTAGTTACATCAATTATAATTAAAAAAAAAAGTTTTTTTTTTAATATAAAAATACCATAACTATGACTCGATTCTCGTGATGGGTGAACTTTTACTTATATACCTACAGGTTTGTACGGAACCCTCGGTGTGCGAGTCTGACTCGCACTTGGCCGGTTTTTTATTATCATAACATCAAATTCTTACACTAAACGATAATTTCAGGAACGGTACAGTTGAAATGTTGTGAAAATGTGTTAAAGTTACACTTAACCTGAAAAGAACTGAAGTTTTAATTATGAAGCGCCGTATACGTGACCGAAATGTATTGTTGAAATGAAATTATGTTGTTATGGCGGTGCCAGAAGAGCGATGACTGTCGTGCGGTTAGTTTTAGAATTACAAGTTGAAATTTTAACATGGAATAATATTACATAATGACGGTTTCCTGATCGTTTTTAGAGCAGTGGTCTTCTACTTTTTCGTGTGGTAAGTGACTTTTTTTTTTTAACCTGGTGTCAGAGGTTTATGCTGCCCATGGGCCTCAGACTGCACATGCTGTTGAGAAATATCTCTCAGACATGCTGGTTTCCTCACGATGAGAAACATTGGGAGAGCAGTGGTGATGAAATAATTTACACAAAGTAATGCGCCTGCTTAGGTTCGAATCTACGACCTACATGTCGCGGACGTTACCACTGTTTTTCTAGATACCCAGCAACAGACTTGGTCAACTGCTAGAGAATATAAATATAAAAAAGTCAACTTATTTTTGCGTTGATTCAGATTCAACATGAATGTATTCGTATTCATTATTTCGTCTGACAGGCTTTAATGTTTCTTTTTCACATGGGAATAACAACGGACCTTAATAATTAAAATTATGTCTACGCTTTTCAATTTAATCATGTTTTATTTTAGTTAGTGAAGTTGTTAATTAAAAGGTTAAACGTAGACTCAAATTTGCTGTAAATACACAAATTAATAAACTGTCATCGTCTAGCTTAGTAAATGGTGTTTTCCATTTAGCCTATATTTTTTATTTTAAGGCTGGGAAATCATCCAATGACTTCTCCTGCTCTGGGTGGAGCGGAAGGGAGTGTCAGACTCTTACTGACTAAAACCCATCCTTGTTCCTTCCTTAGCCCTTTATGTTCCGGGGTAGCGGTAACCCTTTCGGACAATCCCGCTTACCATGGTAAAGGTTAACATCATGAGAAAACTGTCATGTCTTAGAACAAAAAAAGGAAGACGTGTGACATCCACCAACCCACACTGGGCTGGTGGATAACGACGGCTCACTCCCCCAGAGAGGAAACCTGTGTCACAGTAGAGGGAACATTATAAGCTGATTATATCCTTATGCTTCATCTGATAATATCTTAGTAAAGATTAGCATTATTATCAACCGAAATGGGAGGTGTAGTCAATATCACATGGGATTTGAACTTAATTGAGTCCCTTACAGGAGCTCATGGCTAAGTACTAATAGCCGCACGGATTAATGTCGTGCATCAGGTTAAGCTACGCTTGCTGGGGTTAGTCCGTGGATGGGTGACCATCTTTACATATTGAGACTCCTCCGTGCCTCAGAAAGCACGTTAAGCCGTTGGTCCCGGCTGTCATTCGTGGATATTTGACAGTCGTTACCAGTAGTCAGAAGGGTCTTACCAAGGGGTACCGTACATGACCCATGAGTCACTGACTGAGTTGTGGAGGTTAGATAGGCAACCGCTCCATGTAAAATACTGGTATCCAGCTTCATCCGCTTAGGCTGGAAGCCGACCCCAAAATAGTTTGGAAAAGGCTAGGCAGATTCACAATACCTACTGAGCAATGAAAAACCCAATAACACTCTAGCGGAGCCGTAAAATTGTCTGTTTCAAAAGTGCAATATAATAGCTTCTACTTCTCCTATTTGTCATATTAAAAAACTATTTGAAAAACGCTACATACCAACTGTCTCATTTTAATTACTTGTATGTATGGCGTTTAGAGACCGTCTCTCTTCATTTTCCGGTATTTACGGGCGGGACGATTACACGCCTGGATAAGGAAATGGGCTCGCTAACTATACGACTAACTTGTCTTTATGGGCTCCTGGTACTTTTAGTTCGAAGTAACTTTAAAGTAGTGGTATAGGTTTGATTTAGAAACGGTTTTTTGGGTCATATTAATATAATTGTACCCCACTTCTTGTTAACAGATTAATCTGATATTTGGTACACACCTTTAGATCTGATGGCAATACAATTGAATTTATATTCAATAGGTATCATTGTAAATCCAAGATGGCAGCCGCCACAAAATGGCAGATTACAAATTTTCTCGCCACACACGATAGAACTGAAAACAAATCCAATTCCTTTTTTTTTTCATATATCATTAATTATTTCCCTAGATTGATGAAGAGAGTGGTGTGGTGACTGAGTTAATTAAAACGGCACAGGTCCAATTACATTAATTAAATTAGAATTATAAAGATTAAGATAAAATTCAAATTCAAAGATATAAAATTCGGGGATAAAATTATTAATAATTATTTGCGTAAATCTATACATATAATAAAACAGTAAAAAAACTGTGTCTGTACATTGAATATATTAATAAAATAATAATTGAGGGGGGTTTAGAAACAGTAATAGAGCACGAATCCAAAAAATTTTTTTGTCTGTTTGTCTGTATGTCTGTTTGTCTGTATGTCTGTTTTTCTGTTTGTCTGTTTGTTTGTACACGCTAATCTTCGGAACTACTGGACGGATTGGAATGTTTTTTTTCGTTGTATAGGTATTAAGTCTGGGCAACATATAGGCTATAATTTTTCTTGGAAACTTGAACACCTGATGCAGAACCGCAACAGACCAGCTAAACTATAAGAGATACAAAAATGATACCATAGCAAAAATTGTTCCACGTGATTAGCATTTTCTGCTGAGAGAATAAATTTGAAGATCTGGAACACCTGATGTGGAACTCCAAAAGCCCAGCTACACTGTAACATATATAGGAATGACGTCTTAGCAAAAGTTGTTCAGCCTGATGAGCACTCTCTGTTGATGTATAAAAATTGAAGATCTGGAACACCTGTTGTGGAACTCCAAGAGCCTAGCTACACCATAACACATATAGGAATAACGTCTTAGCACAAGTTGTTCAATCTGATGAGCACTCTCTGTTGACTTATAAAAATCGAAGATCTGAAACACCTGTTGTGGAACTCCAAGAGCCTAGCTACAACATAACACATATAGGAATGACGTCTTTGACGTCTTTGTTGTTTAATCTGATGGGCATTTCCTGTTGACTTATAAAAATCGAAGATCAGAAACATCTGATGTGGAAATCACTAATTTTACTGTGTAATTATAAAATAACATAAACTGGGAGTACCTGCACGCGGTGAAGGCGGTAACAGTTTAGGACTGATTTTTGATGACGATGGTATATCATTGAAAATTTGACTCTACTGGCCAAAACTTCTATTGATCAGGTATCTTCACAATAAAACTATGACCATGCCTAGAAAGAGGTCAAATCTTTCCCAATGTTCCAAGAGAGCTAAAAGATTGAGGATCATAAGATCCCAAGAATCTACCGAAGAGCGTCAGGAGAGACTTGATGCTGTTCGAGAACATTAGGCTGCAACTCGCTCCGTGGAAACCTCTTCGGGTCGCGAAGCACGCCTGCGTTCTCAGCGTATTCATTAGGTCTCTAGAGACCAGTGAAGAATATGATGCGCGACTGACCGCAGATCGTGAACGTCATGTATTGTCTCGCGAGTCAGAGACGTTCACGGAAAGAGAATTACGCTTGAGTTCCAAGCGTATCTACGCTTCGACTTCTAGGTCTCTAGAGACAAGTGGGGAACATAATAATGCGGTTACCAAAATGAAAACGATGACAAATGGACTGTATGTTTTGATGGTTGTTGGAATGAAATAAAACTAAAGCTCAGTGTGATAAAAGATTTAAATGGGAAAAATGATAAAAAATAACATAAATGGCGACCCCGTTGTTGCTGGCATAAGCAACAGGGTCCGCGTACAAAGTCGCGGGCAGAAGCTAGTAGTTAAATAAATTCGAAACATAATAAACTAACATAAACTATCATGTAACAGTGGTCACCCTCGCATATTTTTGAGCTTTTAGTAGATTTATCTTATCCCTTCCTGGAGGCTACGATTCTTTTGTGGCATTCACAGGCAAGTCCGGTTAAGCAGTAGACAACCTTATGGTAGAGCTGCGAGATGGCATTAAAAAAGTACATTTATCTACTAAAAACCATATTCGCCGTAGAACCGATGAACGTTGGGGTAGACGTGTTCCTGAGTGGTGGTGTACCTCAGGTAGGATGCCCTCAGGATAGGTAGAGACGATCTTCGCAAAGAGGCTGGTAGCAGCTGGTTGAGAGTCGCCAACAATCGTAAGCTTCAGGACCCCTGGACCAAGAGAGATATTTGATTTTTAGAAAATGCCAAAATTTTTGGTACTATTTGGTACCTATCTTCAAATATTTAGTACCTCAACTGATAGCGGAAAAACACGTAAAGAAAGTGGTCAGCCATTCTGACATCAGAATGTCTGGACCATTTTTTTTTTCATGGTTCGAGACAACACACCTTGTTTATCTCTTTGTAAATATTGACTACCTTTTTAGTACCTCAACATACATTTTTTTTCAAATGTTTTTGGCATCACAGAAAAATGCTACGCATGAAAGATTTTTATACTTAATGGATTTTTTATAATGGACATTTAATTTGCCACATAAAGCTTATACTTGTAGGATATAGATACAAATACGGTAGTATATTTTGGTATTTTCTAAATATCAAATATCCCGGCATGTCCTAGAACCAAACAAATGTTGACATGTGACATTTACCAACTTGCACTGGGCCCAGACAAGTGGTAGATGAAGCCCGTTTCCTCTCAAAGAGCATGTGTCGCATCAGAGGCAACATTATAGAGTGATTATGCTTATGCAATTTCCACTTATCAAGCCTCTTTATCCCACACACTCAGACCAATAGGACCAAATTGCGTATCATTACATCAAATCAAGATTTATAGAAAATCCAGTTTAAAAGCTATAATTTTCTCGCAAGTAACACTAGTTAGAGTCAAGTATTAGTCTTTCTATCAACCATTGAGACTCACAGGTAATCCGGGGACACATGAAAAATTCAATTTGTTCGAGTGGTTCATAGCTGAGATGATTAATTCGTGCTGGATGTGACTAGCGTACTGTAAGCGTGGTCTTTGGGCACGAGAACGACCATTTTTCCTGAGGGAGTCGTAAAGAGGGGTGAGATCAGTTACTAAGTTTTGGCCCTGTGATGATACGTGGAGGTATAAACCCCTCAAATTTCGTATAAACCCCATAGGCTCATAAGGAAAATTCTTTCGAAACAACAATAATAAATCGTTGAGCTCTTATAAGCAAACGGCTTCTAATAGGTGAACATCTAATGGGTTAAATACGATAGTATTTTACAATAAAACAGGGTTAAATTTGAGCGCATTAATTTTATGAAATTAATTACGCTAATGTTTTTTAAGTAAACAGGGACTAATTTCACCACACTCAATGGCTGTTAATGGCAATATTCTACAACAATAAAGACATTAAACCCTTGAACGCGGATTGCTGATCGCGTTCAATAGTGTTGAAGCGATTTTGAAGAATATCATGTATGCTTATGTACTTATTGATATACCTTTAACGCACTAGGTTGCTAATAAATTCTTGTTGCATTTGTGCGGAACTAGAAATACTAATTTTAAATCTTCGTTGAAACCAAATCGGTTGAAACGAGTGCTCGTATTCTGCAATTCAAATCGTTCGGATTTATCGATAGGATGCGACGCGACGTGTGTCTTGCGTCTATCGATGTCGATATTAGAGTGCACCGCACCAGTCGATACATTCTCATTTGAGAGATTCAAACTTTCGTATCGACTACATTTTTAACCGCAAACCAATTTTTATTAAGCTTTTTCTTTTACTTAAAGCTCGTGGCTAATTAATAACAGTCGCACGGATTGATTCATCAGGTTAAGCTACGCTTGCCGGGTTGGTCCGTGGATAGGTGACCATCTCAATATATTGAGATGGTCACCCATCGACGACGACAACGAGACTCCTCCGTGCCTCGGAATGTTCCCGGCTGCCAATCGTGGATCTTTGACAGTCGTTACGGGTAGTCAGAAGCCCGAAAGTCTGACAGCCAGTCTTACCAAGGGGTATCGTATTGCCCAGTTACTGGGTTGTGGAGGTCAGATAGGCAGTCGCTCCATGAATATACTGGTATTCAGCTGCATCCGGTTAGACTGTAAGCCGACCCCAACATAGTTGGGAAAAGGCTAGGCAGATTTTGATTGAAGCAATCAAAGTTTACTAGCAGAGAAGAATGCCTTTAATGTACGATCCGGATTATATACTTTACTTATGAATGAATGGGAATTTCTCAGTAGCAGCCCAGTGTCTAGATTTGTGTCCGACAATCAATAGACTTGTCCCTTAGGAAATGAGAATAGTACGTAGTACAGTAAACATTATTAACAGACTACACGTGACCGGAGAGCTTTTAGGCCAAAGAATCACCAGAGGACACGGTGGAGCATACGGTGCAAACCTGCCCCGCTTGGGCGGAGCACCGCCGTGTCCTCGTAGAGGCGATCGGCGGCGGCGACCTCTCGCGCCCGGCCCTGGTGCAAGCCATGGTCCGGGGCGAGAGGGAGTGGGAGGCAGTCACCTCCTTCTGCGAAAAAGTCATGCTCGCGAAGGAGGTGGCGGGATGGGAGAGAGAAAGATCCACCCGTCCCAGCCGCCGCAGGAGACGCCCCGGGCGTCGGGAGCCACGTGACGACTCCCGGCCACCGTAGGCGCGGGCCTGCGGACGGTGAGTAATGGGTGACTCACCGTCCGATCAGCACCAGACCCGTGCCGTACGGCGCGTATATGTTCCACGCGCGCCTCAAACAGATGTCAGCATATGAAGGGGCCCCTCAGGGCCAAGCCTGCCGGGTAAGCGGGATTGTCCGAAAGGGTTACCGCTACCCCGGAACATAAAGGGCTACGGAAGGAACATGGATGGGTTTTAGTCAGTAAGAGTCTGACACTCCCTTCCGCTCCACCCAGAGCGGGAGCAGTCATCGGATTATTTCCCAGCCTTAAAAAAAAAAAAAAAAAGGCCAAAGAATCAGCATTACCATCCAACGTGACAACGCTGCCAGCCTTTTTGGGCACATTTCCCACTGACAGTGATGGGATTTAATTTTTTGACACCCTATGAGTTCCTTCCCTTTTTTACCACTTGTAGATAATAGATATATTTTTTAGTTTTAGGTTGTATATATTGTAAGAAAATATATTAAGATTTGTGTTTAATTAGTATCGTTAGTCGGAATAAATAAATGACTTTACCTTATTTATTTCAGACTGTGATTCAGTTGTAAAGAAAACACTCGGGACTTGTTAACCAGCAATTAAAAAGTATTCCGGCGACGGGTGGTAGCGGACGGTGACGGACGCCGACAGACTGCGGCAGCTGGGGTATTCAACACGTTTTGTTTCCACTGGTGGTCTGCGTGCATCGTTTAATTGCTTTGCAGGCAAGGATTTTAGTTAAAGATGTGTTTTCTTAGTGATTATGAATGGAAAATTTCCACGAGGGGTGATAATTAAACAAATACTTAAGGAGAAAATTTAAAGAGATCTGATTTGGCAACAAATGAAGCTGCACTAGGTTCCATGATCTTGATTGCGTTCATAATGTCGCATTTTATTCGGAAAACGGCGCGACCACTCATTCCTGCTTATCTAACAAAAAGTGATAGATATACGCGACAATTGTATTCTAATAGTAGGCGGTTATATGTATCATCAGCTGGCCCAAAAAAAAAACAGCTGTTCCATACATTATGCTCGCATAACTCGTCAAAATGTATGGAACAGCTGATTTTTTTTCACGATTTCAAATTTGTTCCCATAGTGAAAGTTGTTCAAAATGATGGGTGCAATGACTCCTTAAATGCCCATGAATTCAGTTTCACCTGTATACAACATTATTTTAAGTATATGCTAAACCCGAATATAGTTTGTTCAAGATGAGAAACTGAATTGATTCCAATAATTTTTACACGATGTTATATTTTTTCCTAAAAACATATAAAAAAGGTTGCTAGTTGGACACCGAAAATTATCAATGAGCGCAAGACGATGCTGGAGGCGCGGGCGGTGCGCGCGCCGCGTCACTCGCTTAGTGATCATGTTTTTGTACGGACAACCAGGTAACATAACAAGCTTTTTCATAATACATTTATGAAATTTTGTATGTACATAGTTTCTTTACGTAAAAATACTAGACACGTGTTTCGGGTTTCGTATTTACTAAAACGAATGTTGTATATGCATCACCCTTTATATATCATAATTGTGTTGGTGCCCGTGCAAAACATTTTTAAGTAACTATCCACCATTGCTTTGTCCACGTCCTATTGTCCACTGATAAGTGTCCAGAGAAAAATCTCCGCGTAAACCCACCTTGATTCTGGCACAAATAATGTCTACACAAGAATGAGAGATAAATGGTCTTTTACTAACATGCAACACACTATTATTTACGAAAACGAGACACTGCGGACGAATGGCGATGTTCCTTTATACTTTTTCTTTTCAAAAGGACGTGTGTACTTAGAGACGTTTGTATGTACTTAACTATGGTCAGTTCTAAAAGTATCTGATGGAAATGTAAGCAAATGGATCAGAAAACTTACCTGTAGATTGCCAATTTGTAGTGCCACTTACTAATTGCTTTGATTTCTAATTTTAGCGTCAAGTTTTCGTCGGTATTAGTGAGATACAGGGTCTAAAGCCTTATAAATACAGATTAATCTGTTACTAATTCGATTTAGTGAGTGATTGCGTAAGAATTTAACCTGAACATGGTTTATTTACACTTACACAAGACACTTTTGAAACAGATTGCCTCCGTGCCCTCCAATGTTTCAATGTTTGTAGTCACAGTGTACGAAAGAGTTTGTTTGTAGTTTTAAGTATTCATCTTTAGTAGCAGGCAACATGCGTTGTGAGTCTTGGTGGCGCTTTGTAATTACTTTCACAATAATACTTTCAAACATATTGATTTTTGTAGAGGCTAAAGTTGGAGTACGACTAATGAATAGTCAATACACATTTTCTTTCGGATCTTGCGACTGTTTTCATTCATTCATTCAGTCCGTAAAATTGCTTCATGATCATAAAAAAATACATAAACGGGAATGTTCCTCACGGAACTCGGAAGTGAGTGGCAGGGATATGAGAAAAGATTAATTAGATGATGTCATTAGCATAGGTGGCTATTAATGCTACCTATGGGGGCCCAATGAGCATTAAAACCTTACGATGAATGCAACCTATGGGTGCCCAATTAACATTATTACCTTAAGATTAAGGGCTAATACGCGGGATTTAAAAAACGCACTAAACTAAATCCATGGACACAGAAAGTACTATGTAGCACAGAAGAAATGACGACTAAAATGGAATTACTACAACACTTGTGACGGTTGGAAACTCAAGCCCCCAATGCATTTTAGGTTAAAAATGAACTGGGAACCAGAGATCTCGTTTGCATTTGAGGGGATATCGGAAGAATTTAAACAAAATAGAAGCATTGATATGTAACTGATATGAGAAAAAATTGCGAATTGGCTTACTTTGAGTATTTAAATTGGCTAGCTAAAATCCGCAGATGGGAGATCTGGTGACTTAAAGAATTTATAAGAAAAACATTGACTTGAATGTGCCCTGGGGGCTGAGAGCATGGCATGCTCCCTGTAATGTCTCGCTAATGGTGGCGCATGTGTTGGATCATTTAGCTCCCATCAAAATGGTTGAGCTGAATGGTGCTAATTCATGCGTCATGTTCATGAACGGGTGCCGTCACCGCTTAGTTGCCACGGCAATGTAATATTTAATTTAATTTTGAATTGTTTTTTTAAATCTTGTAATTATGGACGCTTTTTACGTTCTGCATCGTTGTTACATGTATATTTCAACATGAATGATGTAACCCAGTTTTTGTAAACATATTTTGATTTAAGACGAAGAAGAGATTTGAATGGGCAACTAGCTTTATCTTTCTGACTGACCGACCCCTTGACAATACAAAAGTGCCTGTAATTGGTTTATTTGAAATAAATGCTTTGAGTAGAGAATATAACTTTTAGAAAAAACAAACTTCATGAAAATATTTTCAATACATCGATGTGTAAGATGTGCACCTCATGAGTATATACGTTATGCTCATAACTGTATACGCATATAATGACATAGATACATCGGCGTAATAATACAAATTAAAATACATGCAACAAGCTTGCAAATAATGACCCGCTATCATCGTTGTTCTGAGTAGGCTCGTTTATACCTTTTATTGTTTGTACGATAACAGCGCGAGGTAGGAGCGGAGAGCGGGAAGTGTTGATCTCGTTTGTCATATTCATAATGACCGCTGGGCAAAAGTCTCCACGCAAACAAGGGGGTCTATTTTTCAATCTGTCTGCCCACCTTTTCCCAACTTTGTTAGAGTCGGCTTCCAGACTTACCAACAGCTGAATACCATCATTTTACATACAGCAACTACCTATCTGACCTCTACAATCTAGTAACTAGGTGACACGATACCCCGTGATAAGACTGATTGTCCTGATTTCGGTCTTCTGACGACTTGTGACGACTCTCAAAGATCCACGAACACCACCACCACCACGAGCACCTGCCATTAAATTTCTTCACCACCCTTGGTTGACTGGTAGAGAATGCAGGCATTAATTCCGCCTTTGTTGTGTGCGAAAACTTTGAATAAAGAAATGACAACCGTGACCAACGGCTTAATGTGCTTTCCAAGACAAGGAGTCTCGGTATGGAAAGATGGTCACCCATCGACATACCGTCCCCGACAAGCATATGGAAGGCTAGAGGTGTATATGTTTGTTGCAATTTATTTTGTGTTGTTAATTTTGCCCATTAGTAATGAGGCCCAATAAAACATTTTCAAGTCGTGTTGTTGATCTCTCCAACCTCCTAAGGCTTGTACCACACTATACCTTGAAGGTAGGCACTATAATACTTTACCTTTATCCCTACGAGACGACCCCAACAATGCTTTTAGTGCAAACTTACATTTGTGTGTCGAAAACTAAAAGTTCGGAGCCATTGTCATTACGATCTTTTTGAATGAGTTGTAATTACTGGATGAACTATATAACTGGCGAACTATTTATGTAAGTATACCTATGCAGTATACAGTAATACCTCGTTGGCATCGTTTGTCTTGTGCAAGCGCTACTGCTGATCACAGGGTTCTAGGTTCGATTTCCAAGATGGACTAAATTAACGTTAAATTATCAAAATAAACATTCTCAATTAAATAATTCATCCTAGCGTACTTTCTAACTCTCGTAATTCGTACTTTTAAACTTTATGAATGTACAGAGGCCAGAACATCAAGTTACCCGAATCAGTCAAATTACTTTGAAAGATTTTCTACTTTATTACAAAAGCATATGGTTCCTTTTCAATTGAGACAATTTGACAGTTTGGATAGCTTGATGTGCTGTCTGCTGAACATCGATATTTTAAATTTTGACGTTCAGTATGAAAGTCAAATGGTAGGCAAAGCAATTGTTTGTATGTTATTCAATTACGCCCCACATTGCCTAAATTCAAAGCACTTCATTATCGGTTCTGACAGCTTTTGCTGTCTTTCTTTCTTTCGTTACCTATTTATTTGATAAGTATTTAAAAATAAAATAGCCAACCAATCCAAGATGAATCTGCCTTATATTTTACAGTTTCATTATATATTATTAACACCAACAATTATGAACATTTGCATCTCTACTATAATTATATAAATAATTGGGTAAGTATACATATAAATAGATTTAAGATGTTGTGTTTTCTTCGTATGCTTACAAGATTTTTTATTGATATTTTTAACATACTTAATTATATTTGTAGATCGGAACAGTGACAACGTCTATTTTGGTAAGGAAATAAATTGACTATTGACATTAAACGTTATCGGTTTTGTTTCATTCTGGTATAATTTTAATATAGTGACATCTATTGGTGATCACATAAATCAGACACAGTTTCAGATTAACAATTTTTATATCAGATTAATAGGCTTAGAATATACATAATAAATTGATTAGACTCCTTTACCATTTAAAATTTACAATAACAAATAAATAATAAATGAAGAATTATGTTTAGATACGTATTATAAAATGATTGTTGATGGTGTACAGATTTGCTTTGATTTATTATTAAATAATATTATATATTAAATAGGTAAATATATTTTACCAATCCTATTGTATACATAATAATCTCAATTTGCTATGCATGATAATTTAAATAGATAGGTACACAATTTGAAATTGTTTTCTGTTTATTGAATACATGATTAATGGCATAAATATGAATGTTTTGTACGTGTGTAATATAAATTTTTAAGGATACATAATAACACCTTATATTTTTATAAATGGCACATTTTATCTTAAAATCTAGTCTATACAACTATTTGCCAATTGCAACCCAACCTTACAATTGACGTTTTTAAATACAATAATTAAAATTAGAGTATTAAATTAAAATAAATGGAACGAATGTACTGAATTATAATAATATTATAAATATAAGAAAACAAATTTTGAAATTAATAACGTCAGTCAATCTTTGGTATAATTTGTTTATAGTTTATTTTATTCATTTCTCCTCGGGTGATTCTCTCTGAAAAAAAACAAATGTGTTATAAGATAAAACATTTAACTGAATTTCGATAGAATAAAGGCAAGGTTATATTGTATTTTTGCACTTTAAAATAATGTTCACAGCAGTGATATCCTAGTGTTGTGACCGTCGGACTGCCAAGTTACAGGTCTCGAGTTCAAATCCTAGCCACGCACCTCTGGGATGCCCGGCAGAAAACCTCCACGTGTGCCCGGGGACTGGAGTTCCTTTCTGGACACGTCCGGGGGAAAGGCCAGTTTTCGGGCCGGTGCATCCTGGGGTGCGGGCAGCGACTTCCCATTGGGGCTTTTTCCCAGTGGGTTCTCGCTGTCCGCATGCTAATGTTCTGCCAGGAGGATCGCTCCACACCTGCCGCTCTGAGTAGCAGAGCGGCAACTGTGGTGGAGTCAGAGCGGGCCCGGTGTGCACTTACCCTGCCGCCGGGCAGGCAGGAGGGGTAACCCTCCTGTCACCGCTATAATCTCGTAGCCCCGGAGACAGTTACGGTCATGTCTCTGACTGTTGAAGGGGGTCGAGGGTCTTGGCTTAACCGCCCGGACCGCGAGGAAGATTAACCTCTATAAAAAATTCCCCAAACCCCTAAGCGGCGGCGCACCGTGAGAGGGGTTGCAAGCTTGACTGATGGGTAGCTTGATTCAGTCGCTAGTGCGGACCACTTTATTTGAGCAGGTACCCAAAGTTTTTACTCGTGGGAACAAATATAGAAAAACCTATTAACCAAAAACCCATCGACGAAGAGGAGAGGAGTGGTGCTGGATCGGAGTCCGATCCTGCATCTGGTGGCGCGAGCATGGGAGGCTCAGGGAGCTCCCGTCGCGCCAGGGAGTTGGCCGCTGCAGCGAAGAATCGCAGGTTCTTTGCCAAGCGGCCAAGGTCAGAGGATGGCCAGGGGTCGTCCTCGGAGGGAGAGCTGGCCTCAGCTCGAAAGATCCCCACCAGCAAACGGGGGGGGGGGGGGGGTCAGAGAGCGAGGCGCGGGGAATTAGAAGAAGGTCCCCCAAGGGACGTGGAGACCGGTCCAGAGGTCGCCTTGGGGCCCTCTAGTGACGATGCGGGTGCGGCTGGCGGTCCCAAGGCGGACCGCAGAGACGAGTTTGCGGCGGTAGTGGAGGCGGCTATCCGGGACGTGTCCCTGAAGAGGGTTCGGGCTTCACGAAGCAAGGCCATCGTGTCGGCTACGGCCTCTATCATGGCGGCGGCCAAGGAGGCCGTGTGCGCCGGGCCTCCGGCCAGCGAGGTGGCCGATCTGCGGGCGGAGGTGGCACGCCTTTCGGCCGCCATGAAATCCCTCCAGGAGGAGAACGGGAGGCTCCGTGCAGACCTGGCCGGCCTGAAGGCCGTCGGCAGCCACAAAGCCCCCCGGGAGGTGAGCCGCCCGCCACCACCGCCGCTGCAGCAACAACAACAGCGGCAGCAGGGGCCAGGCCGGCCCGAGCCGGAGGAGAAGCGGGTCCTGGACCTGGTACGCCAGGAACTCGCCGCCTTCCAGGCGCGGTTCCAGGAGCGGTTCTCCATAGTGGAGGGAATCGTCCTGCGTCCCCCCTTGGCGTCAGGAAGGGTGGCATCGGGCCCGAAGCCGGCCTCGTATGCGGCCGCTGCGGCGGCTGCCGCCCCAAAACCCGGGCCGTCGGGCACAGCCCCGACGCCGGCAAAACCGGCACCGTCCGGTAAAGCTCCGGCGCCGGCAAAACCGGCATCGTCCGGCAAAGCTTCAACGCCGGCCCGGAAAGCCACTAAGGGCAAGAAGTCTCCACCGGCGCAGGTGGACAGGGTCCCAGAGCCCTCTCCACGGCGCCCGGAGCCTCCCACGACCGATGCCGAGTGGCAGGTGGTCGGGGAGAAGAAAAAGGCGGCCAGGGCAGCGCGGCGCAAAGAGAAGAAGCGGCGCCGCAAGGAGAGAGCCGTCGCGGCGAGACTCCGCGCCCCAAAGACCGCGGCTGTAGTCATTACACTGCAGCCGGACGCGGTCAAGAGGGGCGTCACGTACCGCGACGTGCTCACAAAAGCGAGGGCGACGGTGGACCTCCAGGAGCTGGGAATCACCGGGGGCCTCCGGCATAGAGTGACGGCAACCGGCGCTCGCATGCTGGAGATCCCCGGTGCGTCGAGTGGCCCCACCGCTGACGTCCTAGCTGAGAAGCTAAGGGCGTCCCTCAACGCGGAGGAGGCTCGGGTCTCCAGCCCCGTGAAATGCGCAGACATGCGTATCATGGGCCTGGATGACTCCGTCACGGAGGGAGAGGTAGTGGCCGCCGTCGTCAGGACGGGCGGGTGTCTGGCCGAACAAGTAAAGGCAGGCACCATACGCCCCGACTTCACGGGTATGCGAACCTTGACGGTAAGCTGCCCCGTGACGGCGGCCAGCAAAATTGTGGAGGGCCGAAGACTCCTGGTTGGCTGGGTGAGCGCGCAGGTCAAACTGCTGGAGCCCAGACCTCTGAGGTGCTACCGTTGCCTCGTCGGGCACCACGTCGGTGTCCAATGCACCTCGGAGGTGGACCGCAGCACTCTGTGCTTCCGCTGCGGTCAGCCCGGTCACACGGCCGGCTCCTGCAACGCCGCGCCGCACTGCGTCGCATGTGCGGCTGCTGGCAAGCCGGCCGATCACCGGGCGGGGAGCAAGTCCTGCGCCCCACCTGCTGCAACCAGTAGAAGAGGCAGGCCCTCCATCGCCGTCGCCACCCCCACCGTCGCCACCGTTGCCGCCGCTGCCGCTACTGCTGCCGCCGCCACCGCCGCTGCCACTGCTGGGGGCCCCTCGCAGGGGACCCAGGGTGGGATTAATATGGAGGAGTGATGGCCCCCCTCCGCCTCCTCCAGGCGAACATCAACCACTGCGCCTGTGCTCAGGACCTCTTGCTCCAGAGCATGGCGCAGTGGTCGATCAATATCGCCGTGGTCGCTGAGCCGTACTTTGTCCCGCCCAGGGATAACTGGGTGGAGGACCTGAGCGGCTCAGTGGCCATAACTTCGTCGGCCGCCGCCGGCACCCCGTCCCTCGAGGGTGTCTCGAAGGGACAGGGGTGCGTCGCAGCACGGTTCGGAGAGATTGTGGTAGTAGGAGTGTACTACTCTCCGAACCGAACTCTCGCCGAGTTCCACAACTCTCTCACAGAGTTGAGTGTCGTCGTCTCCAGAAGCCATCCCTTCCCCGTGCTAGTGCTCGGGGACTTCAACGCTAAAAGCCTGGCCTGGGGTTCCCGCTACACGGATGTGCGGGGTAGGATGGTGGAGGACTGGGCTCTGGAAGCAGGCCTAGCCGTCCTCAATCGGGGTTCTGTTCCCACGTGCGTGCGGATGCGGGGTGAGTCCGTTGTGGACATCTCGTTCGCTAGCCCCGCTCTGTCACAGTGCGTCCTTGACTGGCGCGTAGTAGAGGAGGTGGAGACCTACTCTGATCACCGGTATATCCGGTTCGACGTCTCCACCCAGACCTCAAGCGCGCCGGTCCGACAGGCCCCGAGTGGTCCGCGGTGGGCGCTGAAGCAGCTGGACCGGGAGCTCCTCCTGGAAGCCTCGATCGTGCAGGCCTGGGTATCATCACCGGTCAGGCCTGCCGACATTAACGACGAGGCAGAGGGGTTCCGGGAGGCCATGTCCGAGATCTGTGACGTGGCAATGCCCTGAGTCCGGCCAGGATGCGCCCGACGTCAGGTGTACTGGTGGTCGCAAGAGGTGGAAGCACTGCGCAAGGCGTGCGTCGAGGTGCGCCACCTGTACACCAGGCACCGCAGGCTCCGCATCCGCCCTCCGGATGCGGCAGCCACGGAGGCGGAGCTGTACGAGGGGTACAGAGCGGCGAAGACCGCCCTCCAGGAGGCTGTACAGCGGGCCAAGGATGTGGCCCGCGAGGAGATGGTGGGGACTCTGGACCTAGATCCATGGGGGCGCCCATATAAAATGGTGCGGAACAAGCTCCGCACCTGGGCCCCCCCTCTGACGCAGAGTCTCCGCCCTCAGCTGGTGGAGGAGCGCTCTGTTCCCTTCACGGGGGGAGCATACTCCCCCGCCTATGGCTCCGCCCGAAGCGGACCACGAGGACGACGACATCCCCGCAGTGACCGAGGTAGATCTGAGAGCGGCGGTTGGAAGGCTCAAGGCCAAGAATACCGCCCCAGGACCCGACGGCTTGCCAGGTAAAGCCTGGGTCCTGGCCTCAGGGGCTCTCGGGCCCCGACTGGAGGCGCTCTTAAGCGCATGCATGGAGAGAGGCCAGTTTCCGCTCCGTTGGAAGACGGGGAAGCTGGTCCTCATACAGAACCCGGGGCGCCCTGCGGACTCTCCGTCCGCATTCCGGCCCATAGTGCTGCTCGACGAGGTCGGCAAACTCTTTGAAAGAATTATTGCGGGCCGCCTCGTCGGGCACCTTGGAAGGACGGGGCCGGACCTTGCGGAATGCCAGTTTGGCTTCCGCAAGGGGCGCTCGACGGTGGACGCCATCATGCGCGTTAGAGCCCTCACGACGGGGGACGCGGTGTCCCAGGGTAGGGTCGTCGTGGCGGTGTCACTCGACATCGCCAACGCCTTCAACACCCTGCCCTGGAGTTGCATTGGGGAAGCACTCCGGTATCACCGGGTGCCGACCTACCTCCGTCGAATAGTCGGGGCGTAATTGACGGACAGAGCCGTCATCTACCCCGGTCGCGATGGGGAATGGAACCGGCGAGAGATGTCGTGCGGTGTCCCGCAGGGATCGGTTCTGGGGCCGTTCCTGTGGGACATCGGTTTCGACTGGGTGCTGCGGGCCGACCTCCCTGACGGCGTCAGCGTAGTTTGCTACGCTGACGACACGCTGGTCCTGGCGCAGGGGAGGTCGCATCAGGCGGCGGCCGACGCGATGACACGCGGGGTTGCGACAGTCGTTGAGAGGATCCGGCAGTTGGGTCTCGAGGTGGCTTTGCACAAATCCGAGGCCATGTCCTTTCATGGGCCTCGGAATAGACCACCATCGGGATCCCAACTTACGGTAGGAGGGGTTCACATCGGCGTCGAGACCACGATGAAATACCTGGGTCTGGTCCTCGACAGCCGATGGAATTTCGTGGAGCATTTCCGACGTTTGGCCCCCAAGCTGGAACGGACTGGGGCCGCCCTCAAGCGGCTCTTGCCCAATTTGAGGGGGCCAAACGCCTCCTGCCGGAGGCTTTACGCGGGAGTCGTGCGGTCCATGGCCCTTTACGGGGCCCCGGTGTGGGCGCGTTCACTGCGGCGGCGAGCCGCCCATTATCTGAACGCGCCCCAAAAGGTGGTAGCCATACGGCTTATCCGGGGGTACCGCACGATCTCGGGCGAGGCGGCAAGCCTCCTTGCCGGACTGCCGCCGTGGGATCTGGAGGCGATAGTCCTCGCGCGCCTGTTCGAGTGGCGCGCGGAGGTACTAAGCCGGGGGGAAACTCCGTTTCCGCAGCAAATTGCGGCGGAGCGGACGGACCTCCGGCGCGATCTCATGGCGGCCTGGAATCAGCGACTGTCGCAACCCAGCGCAGGGCACGCCACGATAGTGGCGGTAAGGCCCCTCTTTGAGGAGTGGCTAGAGAGGCGTCACGGCGCCCTCACCTACCGCCTGACGCAGGTCCTCACCGGACATGGATGTTTCGGGAGGTTCCTGCACATCATCAGGCGGGAGGAAACGCCCGGGTGTCACCACTGCGAGGATCGCCCAGAGGACACGGTAGAGCACACGGTGCAAACCTGCCCCGCATGGGCGGAGCACCGCCGTGTCCTCGTAGAGGCGATCGGCGGCGGCGACCTCTCGCGCCCGGCCCTGGTGCAAGCCATGGTCCGGGGCGAGAGGGAGTGGGAGGCAGTCACCTCCTTCTGCGATAAAAATCATGCTCGCGAAGGAGGTGGCGGGATGGGAGAGAGAAAGGTCCTCCCGTCCCAGCCGCCGCAGGAGACGCCCCGGGCGTCGGGAGCCACGTGACGACTCTCGGCCACCGTAGGCGCGGGCCTGCGGACGGTGAGTAATGGGTGACTCACCGTCCGATCAGCACCAGACCCGTGCCGTACGGCGCGTATATGTTCCACGCGCGCCTCAAAGAGATGTCAGCATATGAAGGGGCCCCTCAGGGCCAAGCCTGCCGGGTAAGCGGGATTGTCCGAAAGGATTACCGCTACCCCGGAACATAAAGGGCTACGGAAGGAACATGGATGGGTTTTAGTCAGTAAGAGTCTGACACTCCCTTCCGCTCCACCCAGAGCGGGAGCAGTCATTGGATGATTTCCCAGCCTTAAAAAAAAAAAAAAAAAAGCCACGCACCTCTGATTTTACGGATTCATGTGCGTATTGTATAATTATCACTTGCTTAAAAATCTGTGAAGGAAAACATCGTAAGGAAACCTCCAGCATGTCTGAGAGATATTTTTCAACAGTATGTGAAGCTAAGTCAGAGGCCCATGGGCAGCATAAGAACTCTGACACCAGGTTAGCCACCAACCATATGAAAAGAAGAAGAAAGAAGTAATGTTTTAGTTTTATATACTGAGTGTGACAAAACATGCCGTTGGTAACAACTACCCACGTGCGGTCAAGTATACGTCTCAAAATATGTCAATCGACTGTGGTCTGGCTACATCCTAATAAGTAAGTATCGTACCATGATTTGCCAGATCTTCATCTTAGATAACAGGTCTTCGTCCAGCATGGGTTTGGCTTCCATATTCCTGCTGAGTGGCAGTTCTACGGGACCTTCGTCGTTGTCAACCCTGAAAACGAAAAGGAAACCATTATGGAAAATAGGAAAACAAATATTTACATAGTTAAGCGATACGCGCATAGCTTGAATTACTTAGGTCTTAAGCCATACAGCCTTCAGAATACGGCGGCAGAAAGTCTAGCCATTCTTTAGATTAAGTTTCAATTACCCTATTCCGGTATTACGTAACAAAATAGTATTGTTTTATTTTAATGTAAACTTGCAAATAAATAATGAATAGCCCAAACAACACTTTTAAGATTTGATCAGTGAGTAAAGAAAGGGTTCGCTGTATAGGTATTGAAATAATGTTTCTTATTATGTGATTAACTAACCTGAAAAAATTTTGTATATAAAAGTTATTTTGTTGTAACCGGCTATTATAATAAACTTAACAACAAAAAAGTATTTACTTAATAATTGTATAATGAAACATAGATAGATGCACAGATAGATGGGAGTCTCCAATGCTGCGACATTCGATGAAACTCCACACTGATTAATACATGTACCTATGTCTACTAACACTACTTTATAAGACCATTATAACTAACACTATGGGCATAGCCCGAAATAAATGCTATATTATTATTATTATTAGTGACGTGTTATTTTATACCGCGCTTACATAGAAAGATGCAAGTAGCGCCATCTATGAACAGTCGCAAAACAATACTCACATCAGCTTATTAGTCGCGGGCGAGTCGTCTTGCATAGACATCTGGTAGATGGCGTCAATGTCGTCGTTCTTTGTAGTCAACTGATTCGCGTGATTCTGGAATTTAAAGATAGATGGCGCTGTTTTAAATTTAACACAAGCATTGAAGGCTTAGTGGAAAATATTAACTTTCGAAACGATTTTTGAAAATAAAAATTACAAATAAAGCTCTCGTAACAAATTTTTACCTACACAACCCGCCCCCCCCCCCCCAAATTTTAATACCACTACCTGGTATGTAAATTACAGTGACAGGAACTTATTAGAAACTTAATCGTCCACATATAATTATTAAGTAGGATTTTTTTTAGATTTTTGTTAATTTTTCAAAAACCGCTTATCCGATTTCGATAAAATGGGACCATTTGGGAAATATACCCTTTCCAACAAAAAAAGAATTTTTCAAATCGGTTAGTAAGCAACGGAGTTATGCGCGAACAAACATAAAAAAAAATATATACAGTCGAATTGAGAACCTCCTCCTTTTTTAGAAGTCGGTTAAAAACGGTTCTCACCAGCTCAGCATTGGCCGCCATGCGCCGGAGCAGTCTGGTGAGGTACCAGTCAGGGGCTGACGCTGGAGGCTTGCCGGATCTCTTGCCGTGCGCTGGAAGAAAGGATAAAGATATTTTAACCTGAACTATAATTTTAAAAGAGTAACGGTGGAGTTTCTTTGCCATTCTTCTCCCCACAAAACTACCTATTGAAAGGGGCGACTAGAATCAATACTATTTCTTGTGAATTTTGGACGTTCAAAAGTGCCTTTCTTGTGCCTATTTGAAATAAATGATTTGACTTTGGCTTTGAAACTAAGAAACGCTGCGGTCAGGTAATAAGCGGGTTAACGAGCGGAGAAAGTCGTGTGACTTAAACATTAACCTCCTTACTAATAAACGTTGTATAGCATTTGTATAGCTCCACAACGGTTTTTCTTCTTCTTTCAAAAGTCAAATTTCTGACGACTGAAATAGAGAAATGAAAAATTGAATGATGAATTGGTGTGTAACTATTCACCTGATATAATACGTTTATTAGTAAGGGGGTAAGTAGCTAGCTTGCACAAGAACAAAACTTGATTTTTGCCCGTTATTCCGGCCGGTGGTCGGGCCAGATATATAGGATATATCTGGCCCGACCACCGGCTAGATACATAGGCCCTATGGGTACCAGACAACAAATATTACACTAAATTCGATACTAAATTACAAAGTTAAGATTACAAAGTCTCGAAGTGAGCTATCTATTTAATCATACTGTGCGACGTTTGAATGTATTTTATTTTGTCTGTTCCAAAGTATACGTTTAATTTAAAGTTAATTAAAGTATAGGAAAAACGTATCTGTGGATAACATTGCCACAGCGCCACTTTAGAATAAGGTTTTTGATTCTTTCAAATCACTTTAAAAATGTTTTTTTTTTTTAATTTGCAATTATTGAGGTTTATTTTATAACTTAAATTTTCGTCGACTATAATTTTTTTAACTTTAACAGTAATCGTTGATAAAAGTGGTGACATATAAAAGTTGAAACTTTCTAAATACAGATTAATATGTTTCTGATTCTCTTCAGAGAGTGATTGCGTAAGAATTTCTCGTGAATAGGGTTTGTTTTCACTTTCGTCTGACATTCCTCTAACACAAAATAGTAAGTAAACAAAAACAAGTGTTCAAATTTTAGAAGCTATGTCTGGCGCTGGATTAAATTCTAAATTCAAAACGCTTTGAACATGTTCGACCGGACATGACATGTTCCTTTCAATCCTTCAATATCCTGTCCATTGTTGGAAGTTTTGTTACCCACAGGCATGTTCTGTCCTTGTCAGTTTGCTCAAGAGTGAAAGAGATAGATTAATAAAACTGATTTTGACACATCGTTAATTTTAATAGAAGTTCTGTGTTATTATAGGAGGTACCTATCTATAATCTCTAGAGATGTAAATAATTCTTTAAATAAAAGGATTTTTTTGTGAACTATGGACAGAGACCATAACCATTCTCTAATTACATATTGAAGATTTCTTTAAAACACGAATATAAGAGGCGATTTGACGAAAGCTCGAGTACTTATTTTTAAAGCTCTGCTAAGTAAAGCTTGCTTTATGGATTTTTTGTGTGGCAAGTTACTTTGTGGAGAAGAATAACAAATTTTGTTAGCAAATTATGTTGTTATCGTTCCTTTTCTAAATTTATATTTTTAAATTATTCTTCTTAATTATTAGTAGTATTAATTATTATTTAATTTTATGAAAAAACATGTAGGTATTTGGATACAGTTGGTGACACACAAAATATAAATAACGAAAATAAAATTGAATACTGAGAATTCCTAAGTTATGAAGATAACTAACGTATTTTGAAGTGTTTAATAATACTTGGAAGTGGTACAAAAAGTTTTCAGTCATTCGAAAACGTTTCATATTAAAAAAATCAATCCAAACTACGAATTAATTATTTAACGAACTACAGAAAACAAAATTCCCACCGCTATTTAAAATTCCGTCGATAAACATCCGATTATTTTAATTTTAACCCTCAAATTAATATTCATCCCTAAACGTGCACGTGTTTTCCCGAAACACTAACCCTATAATGCCGTGTCCACACTGGGCAACATTATGTTGGGCAACATGTTCAAGGAAAGTTGAATGACCTTATAATATCCTTTCCCAAACAGTGTTGTAAATAAAATTGGTCTTTTCTGATACGTCGAAGGGCCTATTGAATGCGCGCATTTAACACGTGTGGACTAGGCGTTGCTTGCGCGTTTGTTTTTCTAACTAAGATTGAAAAAATAGTTGACTGCACGTATAAGCGCGTACAATCGTCGATATAGGGGGCTAATATCAGCAATTATCAGAGAGTGATAGCTTTTTATGTTCCTAAAGACGACTGTCGTATGTACTGACTGCCCATGATATTGAAGAATCGTGGTTATTAAAAGATTTAATCATAATATGTGTAGAATCTTCAAGTTGACTTCGATACAATAAAAACGAAAATCTTTTTTGTCTCAAGAGACTCCTTCTCAATAGAGTCGGCGCAACTTTTCTGTTGCCTTATCAGGATGAAACCTTAGCAATAACAGCGTGCCCTGATTATGCTCATTACGGGTTGATGTCGGATTAAAACGTCGGCAGGTGACTTGTATTGGAGTTTTAACATAACGCAGATTAAGAGGTATAATGTAATTGTTATTCAGGGATCTTTCGGGGTTTTGGCGTGTCGTGACATTTGCAAGGAAACGTCGAAAAGTTAGGTTATATAAGAATACAATGTTAGGCATACGTAGGTAGGTATCCTAAGTGGCAAATGATTGATTTTAATGTGATGAGTTTTATAATGTTAATTACTTCTCATACGACGGATGTGTAGAGTCAAGTTCTTCTAACTAAACAGACAGCTGTGCTGCTGGGGAGTTTGTTGCGCCACTTCTTCTTCCCAGCTAAAGCACTAGGAAGTGGTGAAGGGTGGGCGTTTTTGGGGGACTGTCTTATGTAACTTTGACCTTCAAAAATGCTGATTTTCAGCCTAATTTGAATAAATGACTTTTGATTTTGATGGGTTAGGCAGATGTACGCCTATATATCCTATACGTAGTACCTACACATTTCGCCACTAATGTTAATCCCATGTAAAAGCGGTGAGTCTATCCATCAACTAGCCAAAAACCTGCACTCAGGGCTGCTATTGAGAAAGTCTAGATGGAAAAACGAACACTTTTACCGACCCAGGATTCTAACGTGGGATCTCAAGCTCAGGAGTACCGCTTGCGATCAAAAACCAGGGGTAGGTATCAGTTTTCGTTATAATTATTATGGCACTTAAGTATGATAAGAGGAACCTATTAATCTCAATTTATTAACCTAGGTACATGTTATACAAAATAAGTTGCCTATCTTAACTCGTCTATCATCATCAATCGATTGTCTAATTTCGTTATAATAGATTTATGGCATTTAAATCTATTATACGACTTTTTAATTATTGAAAGACCTATTTTGAGAGCAGTGGTATCCCAGTTGGATCAGGCTCATTATAGGCTGGTTATATTTATGCTGTATTGAACAGCTCGGAACCTTTTGTAAGTTCTTTGGGATATGCTATTGACCTTTCCAATAGTAATAGCCAATATCCAAAGTAGACCCTTCTTGAAATAGGAAGAGCAATGTTGATAGTTTGTGGTGGAATATATTGTTTTATATATTAAAGTGAATACATCATAATGTTAATGGAACCTTGCAGTGGTGTATATGGAAAGCTCTCAATTGATTGGGTACCCAGGTAGGCCGCTGCAGGCACAATTTGTTGAAGTGGGGTGTTATTGGCCTACCCGACGCTCAGCCCTAAGGTTTTGCTTCTCGGTCACTTAGTGCAATGTCCTAAGTGCCGCTTCACCTACCTCGGAGAACCTGCCACTAATGCCGCGAGCATATTCAGGGTGAAATTGAATTCATTGGCCATATTTAAGGGGTGATTGTACTCATCATTTTGATCTACTTTTACTACGGAAACAAATCTGAAATTGCTATGAAAACGCAGCTGTTCCTTAAATTATGCTCCCATAACTCGTCAAAGTGTAGCAACATTTTTTTTTATAGAAACATCGAGGAAGAGTTCTATCGAGACGAACAGGAAAAGAAGAATTAAAAATGTACAGAATCTACTTAAAGAAAAATCATAGCATAACATCACGCCTTGTTTCCCTCAAGAGGTAAGCAGAGGTGTACAAATAGTAAGTACTCCGACATTTCGCCAGTTATATTTAAGTCCCAGGTAATAGGGGGCGAGCCTATTGCCATCAACCAGGCACTAATCTAGACTCTGGGCTGCTACTAAGAAATTCCTACCGAATAACACTTTTCCCGGACTGGGAATCGAACTCGAGACCCCATACAGACTACTCAACTTCAGACAGTCTTATTACTCGCTAACTTTCATTCAGATCCATTCAGTCGTTCTGGCGTGATTGAGTAACAAACATCCATCCATGCAAGCTTTCGTATTTAATTGTAGTAAGAAAATATCTTGGCTACCAGACAAACAACTCCAAAACATACGCACCTACACATGCTATCAGCGCCCGCCGGCGCAATAGCCCCAAAAAACCCCATTCAAATCCAAATCCCCCGATGCAGATCCAAAGATACCATTTGAAACTACACAAGTGCCAATAAATGGACATAATCCCATAATATCATGGGAGTATGAGAGTGTCTGGTAATATTACGTGCAATAAGCTCTGGGATTAAAATGGAACCAATATTCACGATAATAGTTCGCCCGTTAGCGTTATAAAAACGACGGCGTCCATTGTTGGTGATATTCGATTTAATCTCGAATTGATTGACGGTGTTTTATCTCGATTAAAGAGATTTGTGAAGTTGACCGCCGAATTCTTACACGCAGTTATTTCAAGTCGCGTAAGTGCCAATTTCACAATGAAATTTATTGCGATCAGCATCTAAACGGCGTTTATATCTGTCAGTGTCAATATTCCATAGAAAATAATGACACTGACAGCCCTTTTTTTTTAGGGCGGGAAATAATCCAATGATTTCTAACGCTCTGGGTGGAGCGAAAGGGAGTGTCAGACTCTTAGTGACTAAAACCCATCCATGTTCCCTCCTTAGCCCTTAAACAGGGTTTATGTGCTGATCTCGTTGTGTGTGTTGATGTTTTGTTGTATTTTAAATGTCAATAAGTTATGCGATGTGGTATTGTCGTTTTATTCTAGGTACATTGTCTTTACATATAAATACATAAAATAATAATATCATACAGCCAAATGACCTTATTTCCTCACAATTAAGGCATGTACCACTCGTTAAAATTGACAACTTTTAGTATGAGATCAACACTGGAACATGAAAAGAAATAAATGCTGTTTTCCACAGAGTCTAACATCTATGCGATTAAAAGGTTCGGCATACCGAATGTTTTGTATTTTATACGGTGTATTAGACAGACGAAGCAGACTCCGAAAATAGGTGTTTTTACCCTTTCTCAAATACAACAAACGGAACTTTCTAAATAAACATGAATTCGTAGACACATTTGAGCGTCAAAATGTAATTTGAAGTTGATTCTATTTCTTCATCATAATCATCAGCCTATAGCAGTCCACTGCTTGACATTATTAATTCTAGTTACCCCTTTCAAAAGGTAGTTTCATATGGAGAAGAATGGGTAAGAAACTCCACAGTTACTCTTTTAAAATATTTTGCATCCATAAACAGTGTATATCTCTTTTACCCTACTATAACGTCATGCCTGAAATCCCCGTAGGTTTGGCAGAGCTGTAGCACACACATTTCGCCACTTATGTTTGAGTCCCGTGTAATAGGGGGCGAGCTTATTGCCATCAACAGGGAGACAAATCCAGACTTCGGGCTAGTACGGAGAACATCCAGATGTAATTTTTTTATAAAACATTGCCATACCCGGGCATTGAATCCAGGACCTCGTGCTCAGTAGAAGTGCTTACGACCAACGAGGCAGTCTCTTTTAACCTAACTCCTTGAATTCAACTACTTAATGTCACCTACATTTCCACAAATAAAATAATACTAGGGTAGTTATTACGCACGTAACTTCAATGAATACTTTTAACGTAATGCATAATGAAGTATGGTCTGAATACCAAGTCTTTTATTAATTGTACCTACCTATACCCTGGTAGCCTAGGCAGTCAGCCGTGCCAACATTTCCAAGTAGTTCATCATGTCATCACGGCATGAGCTGTATGAGAATGCTTAAGTCGTACCGAAAACACACAGTATTCGTTTATATTTTCCATTGTGAATACCTATTAAAATGCCTGAAAATGTTCTTAATAATTTATAGATGTTTTAATATATTTAATAAAAATGTATAATTTACCATAAATGCTAAATGAATTTTCTTTCCATATAAGTTGTTGTTAATTATTCCTAATTTAGTTGTTTTTTTTATTACAGGATACAGGGGTAGAGATTGTGCTTAATTTTAAGTAATTATTTAAAGACTTTGTTAACATTGTGGAATGCAAATAAACGATATGAATACAAGTATACAGGTGGATTTTTGATATTATAGTTTTCCTTTAGCCACTACGTGGTTCCGCCATTAGGACCATTTCACAACATTTACCGCGATCAGCAAATCTAAATCTCGTTCAAAAGCTGACAGTGTTATAATTCTTATGAAATATTGACACTGACAGCTGTTGAACAGCTAAAACAGCCACAGATACAGCAGTGATAGCCTAGTGGTGTGACCGATTGCCAAGTCTTAGGTCTCGAGTTCGAACCTAAGACACCTCTGACTTTTCGGATTCATGTGCGTATTGTAAAATATCACTTGCATGAAAATTGGTAAAGGAAAACATCGTGAGGAAAACGGCATGCCTAAGAGATATTTTTCAACAGCATGTAAAGCTAAGTCAGAGGCCCATGGGCAGTATAAAAACTGTGACACCGGATTAGTGATTAACCACACGAAAAAGAAAGAAAGAAAGAAACTGTTGAACGGGGTTTAGATGTCCTGATCGCGTTCAGAGTCATTGGTGAAATTGCCCCTTACTCAATTAACTTAACTTTTTCCAACTCTATTAATTGCAGACTTTTTCATATGACCTGTTATAATTAATAACCTCGCAAATCGAGTTACTTGATGCTTTACTTATTTAAAAAAATACAAAAGGTCATTGAACTTACCTCCCCAGCACGAATGCCCGTAGCTTAGGCACGAACCTGAAATATTAAAAAGCAATAATAAGTTACCTAATATTAATGAGATTCTATTTTTTTTTATAGATTTTGTTTTTCGGTGTGTTGCGTGTCGTAGATCGAAAGGTGAAATCGTATTTAAAATAGAATTCATACTTAATGTCACGGTTCGATATCAGCTTAATATTTTATGTGTTTTCTTTAAAATAAATTGGTTTTTCAGGTTTTTGTGGGCGGTCTTTGTCCTGCAAAGGGACTATACAGGCTAATTAAATTAGTATTTTTTTAAATGCTCAACATCTTGAAGGAAAATGAGTGGGGAAAAGTTCTTTCAAGAAAACCTTAGGCAGGCATCGTTAAAACATTGTAGCAAATAACACATTACTTCGTGGAATTTAATAAATAAGCTGTTTTTTTTTAAAATAAAAGAACGGCTTAAAATTGATTCAATTTTTATCAATTAAAAAGAAATCGTTTCGCGATACTTTAGCATGACTGCACTAGAGGTTCGTTAAATAAATCCCAAAGAGATTCATTTCAATGTTTGTGAGGCATTTTCGTGCCGCGGTGCGTCGAAATAACATCAACAAACATCGATTTTCTTGATAAAAACAATAGGGAGGATATCTGGGTAATATTAAAACTTACATTTAGTCTGTCAGACCGATAATCAAAAAAAACATTAGACACGTATTTTTTTGCTTTCTCATATCAACAAAAAAAAAATACTCAGATACTCAGATCGCATTAAAGTTGGAGAGTGAGAGCTTGCTACGTCACAAGTTAGCATAAAAACTACTAACCCGTGACGTCATTCCTTCACCTTCACTGGTACTTTTAGAAGGTGTAGTGGGAAACTTTAGCTTCATATAAAACTACCTTTTAACTTTATATTTTAAGAGGTCATTTTACTCATCATTATGAACAACTTTTACTAAAGGAACAAATCTGTAATCACAAAAAAATCATCTGTTCCATACATTATGACGAGTTATGTGAGCATAATGTATGGAACAGCTCATTTTTTTTGTGAGTACAATGACCCCTTAACACCTTGTCCATGAATTAAATTAATCCCTGTATAATATGCAGCAGGGTCGGAAAACATGTCGCATATTCTAATAGTTTTGTTACCACACCGAAAAGTAACAATCAAGAATGGAGTATTCGGCCATAGAGTATGTAACTGAAGTCTTCCTTCTAAATTCAAAAAACGCTATGACGACACCATTCTGATACACGCTGTATAGGATAATACTAAGATTAATAAAACAAAACAGAAACATGACTACTAACATGACCAGAGTGTAGGTATTGTATCAAACATTGAGTGATGGCCCCATTATGTCCAACCTCTTATGGCACTCTGTCTTTACAAACTAGAGATGCATTAGCCGTGAGGGTCCCTATAATACAATCATAGTGGCATCAAGTTGTCCATACGTATAAGTGAATACCTGACCTGGGATCGCTAAATTCAGGTCATATTATTAGCTATAATGGAAGTGTTATCTGGTTCACATTACACAGTGTGGCCTGTTTGAAAAACTTTCCCCCTAAAGCAATTTCAAAACCCACTAAATTCAAACCAAAACTCCCCAACTGTGACACAAGTATATCATTTTCAATATTAGCACCATCTAGTTACCATCAATGACAGTAGTATCATTTGATCAATTCAATTTTTTTTATAAACTTTTATTGAATACAAGTCTGGAGTATGGAGAGTAGTGCAATTAAAAACAAAAACACAATTAAAATTTTATCCCTAAAAATACCCCTCAAAAATTATTCACCCTAAAAAACTCCCTGTATGGATTTTTTAACCCTAAATTTAGGGAAAAAACCCCCAAGTTGGCATCACTGATTAATCCCTGTACATTAAAGACCAAAAGTGGGGAGTATACCTAATAAGGAAACCGGTTCATGTACAGTCAGTTATAGCAATTAACTGACCCCCCTTCGCATAAAGTTGAGTAGCAAAAATGTTTGTTTAATGCAACTACGTATTGCAACCGCTTTGAAAACAAATGACAGTTCGACAAAAGTTGACATTTGCGGTCCCGTTGTAATGCTGAATATAGAAAGTGAAGATTGCTTAGTCTATGGAATTTTCGACTGTGCAGTTTTCGTGCAACACAGTTTTGGATATAATATGTGGTAAATACGCAGTCAAGTAACTACACAAGAAGATTATATAAGAGCTAGACTACATACATAATATACTAACTACAAGAAAGAAGAGAAAGCTAAGTAAAGAATGCTATAAAATTAAACATACTTTTTACATAAAGATGATAGAGGTGTTTTTTTGTGAATAAATTACCACAATATTGGTATAATTAAAATGATAGTATATGCTCCGTGGATAACCGTTGATGGTTTAGTTTTATATTGTCTTGAAAACCTCCACACAATTTTTAGGATGTAATAACAGCCGCACGTTGATCCATTACGTGAAGCTACACTTACCGGGGTTGGTCCGTGGATGAGTGGCCATCTTTATATACCGAGACTCCACTGAGCCTCGGAAAGCACGTTAAGCCGTTGGTCACAGCTGTTATTTGTGCATCTTTGACAGTCGTTACGGGTCGTCAGAAGCCTGAAAATCTCGTAGCCAGTCTTACCAAGGGGGTATTACCTAGTTACTGGGATGTGGAGGTCAGATAGGCAGTCGCTCCATGTAAAATACTGGTATTCAGCTAGTAAGACTGGAAGCCGACCTCAACATAGTTGGGAAAAGGCTAGGCAGATTGATTGGTATCATTATAAGCTAGCTAGTAATGAGTAAAAAACAAAAAGTCACCATATAAGTTAAATGTTAGGATTTATTGAATCGTTCCAAAGTACTCAGTATTAGTGTTGCCAGTCTTTTTATTTATTGCCGTAAGTTGTATCCACATTCTACAATAATTGAAAGGCACAGCCACTGGTCCAATCCAATCGGTTTTGAACATACGTAGATAAATCGGTGAATGCAAAAGATTTCCCCATAGCCCTATAACCAGAGTTCCCTTTGAATGAGAACGCCTCTCTTCAGAGGAAACAATTTGTTCATTGGATTTTATAAAGAGATTTTGATATATTTCAATTGTTTTTGTTTCCTGCTAGCGTTATTCAGTGTGACTATAAGGTGTGTGTAATATATTTTATTTTTTGTATTCGTTAATAATCAATGTGATTTAACACTTTATTATGTAACTACTCATTTGAATTTAACTTGTATATTTCTGAAATCGATGGCAGAAAAACATATACAGGGTGAAATTGAATTCATGGGCAACATTTTCAGGGGTCTTGGTACTCATCATTACGAACAACTTTTGCTATGGGAACACACCTGAAATCGCGAAAAAAAATCAGTTGTTCCATACATTTTGACTAGTTATGCGAACATAATGTATAGAACGGCTGATTTTTTTTTCGCGATTTCAAATTTGTTCTTATAGTAATAATATATATATATATAGTTTCTCTTTATTTAACTAGGCATCACCCCAATGACCCATTACCAAGTTTACAATTATTTCAATTACACGCCGTAAAAACAGATTAAAAACGATTTTTTTAACAATAATTATCTATAGTGGAATGACTCGGACGATATTTCTATCGGTAAGCGTTAGCGAATTAATGTTAGAATTGCATGTCCTTAGTGTAATTAAAATAGATCAATATTTATGTGTCACCACGTAGGTAGGTACCATTATCATATTGCAATCATGGGGAATGAAATAGAAAGAAAACTTGAGGCCGGTCGCGCATTGGATATCAACTTGTATCGAATGGAAACAAAAACCAAAAGTTTAAGGCTGAAAATCAGCACTTTTAAGGGTCAAAATTACATAAGTCAGTCCCCCAAAACGCCCACCCTTCACCTACACAAAAAAAACATACGTTATTTGACGCTTAGTAAAAGAACCTTGGATATATTCACATTTATAATATTTTCTATACCCATAATGTATTTTAACGCTATCAATCGATTCGAATCGAATTCAGACGCCGGCACTATAATTATGCGCTTACACGCATAACTCGAACTTGGGTCCGGATGGATTGTGCACACTCGTCTATGCAGGGTGTAACCGAAAGGGTATATACATACAAAAGAATATGCTACAGACCACCAAACTGAACAACTTTTACGATGGGACCAACTCCGAAATCGCTAAAAAAAATCAGCTGTCCTATACATTTTAGGTCACGTGAGTCGTCGAAAAGTAGGGAACAACTGTTATTTTTAAATACTAAAATAACACTGCTCTTTTAGGTGTCCCCTTGTTTTGTAGTTTTGGTAATTTTGAAACCACTTTCGCTACGACTACCCTTACTTAACTTCAAATGTTTTAATCAAAACGTAAATTTCCCATAAAAGATTACATACATAATTTTTTAATAAATAATTACTATAATAAACTACTACGAAATTAGCCTTGACGCACTTCAGGCAAGCGTTAAATACAATTAAGTTCTAAGAACTAAAAAATACTTGATTTCATGGAAAGCGCAATGAAAATGAAGGAATCAGTATGCAACGCATGCTAACATGCTTAGTAACAGCGAATGGCGTGTTTCGTATAAAACTGTAAAATTTACAATTCACACGTGACTTTTAAACAAGCTCCTAGAATATTATTATGTTTTACAGAGTAGAGAACGAAGGCAGAGGCAGTAAATATTTTTAACCGACTTAAAAAGGAGGTTCTCAATTCGGAGGTATCTACACCGATTATCCTGAGGTTTTTGATCGGATTCCTGTTTCTTTTTTTTTGTTGATTGAATTCATTTTTAATTATTATTTGAAACTAATTTCTGCCCGTGATTACGCCCACGTAGTCACGGACTTTAAATGATGAGCCACTTGCCACTTGTTCGTATTTTAGTCGTCTAATGCAAATCGGGTTTAGTCGGTTAAACTTGTACATCCAGACAGTCATAATGTCTTGAATCTAGCGACTACAATTGTTTTAGCGTAGCCAAAACAGTTATCATACGGTGAAATATTATGATTGTTCTTTGACATCGACATTTCAACTGTCACGGATAGGATAGTAAGCTCTAATTCAATAGAGGTCAGTAGCAAAATAGATTGGATAAAGGTATGCAACCTACTTAATAATCTCTACAACTATAAACCTCTATAGATATATATATATATTTCCGTGAATATTCAGCTGCATCCGTTTAGCCTGGGAGCCGCCCCCAAAATAGTTGGGAAAATAGGTATATAAATATAATTATAAGTAATTAGTCATTTTGTTTGCGCATGCAGTTTCAGTTCGTGTTTAATCGCGTAAAGTCGTGTAATGTCGTGAATCTATAAAACTGGAAAATTGAAAAGTTTGTGAATGGCTCATCAATTAAAGTCCGTGACTGTAACATAAAATATACTCTATGGCACTCGGCATTAATGTAGCTTTTTGCAAGTCAAAGACTATTTGAATTCGGTTCATTATCTCCAGAGATTACCTACTCCTACTTTCTTAATTTGGTTAGTTGTACATTCGTCACTAAGTAGATTCGTCATATTTTGAAAAATCCACACATTGAAAGGAAATTCGTCACACGTATTATAAATATGTGTAACGTCACAAACCCTCTTTTCAAAAATTTATTTTTAAAGTAGCCATTGCAACTAAAATTTTTGCTGCCAGCCTTTTGGGAACTTTTCCTGTTGACAGCGATGTGGAAGAATTTTTTGATGCTCTTTGATTATATACTTATTATTTCTGTATATATTACTATGAATATTTAGCTTTTAAATGTAAATACACAGAATAAATAAATTAATAATTACCCCTTAATTTGTATGTACCCCTACATACAAACATACAAAGTAATCTTCGGAACCACTGATCTGATTCCAAATTTTTGTTCACTAATGGGAAGCTACATTATCCCTGAGTGTCATCGGCTATATTTTACTAAAAATTCACGCAGACGAAGTCGCGGGCGAAGCTGCTATTTATAAAATTATTACTATGTACACAACTAGGAACGTAACTATATATATTATTGTAGTGAAAGAGACTTGCATTATCAAGAAGAAAAATAAATTGATATACATAATCAGCTTATAACGTACCTACTACTGAGACATACGCCTTCTCTCTGTGAGAGCGGGAGTGGGCCATAATCCACCACGCGGCCCAGTGTGGGTGACTAGAAATTTATACACAGTATACCTATTCAGAATTTTCTACCACTAAAGTCATGACTCAATTAAACCCTTTTTAAAATTCATGGTTTCACGAAATCAAATTAAGACAAGGACCGAAACCTTATGATTTCATCACAATGTTACCTTTAATACTCCGCCCCACTTAAATTCTAAAGTTTTGTTATAATAGGAACAAAGATGTGATTAATTTCGAAGAATGGTCGATTGGTCCTTCATTTCTATTTCAACAAAGCATTTATTTTGAACTTATAATTCGAGAAACAGTCAATTATACCTATTATTTTGTATTCTACCTGAAACACAAAATGGCGTCTATATTTCGTCCTGTCTAAATCTTGAAAATCGTTTAAAAATCGAACACGAATTCGAATTCAAAAATCGAATTAAATGAACACAACAAATAACAGTACGTGCACCAAACAATTTCATTCACTTGTTTCAATCAGCCTGTTCTACGAGTGATGCATTATGTACAGCGAAAGCGCATGCGTTTCGTTCACTTTTCATTCATTTCGTTCATTCCTCACATACCTCCTCGTTGACTGCGCCAACCGCCGACTTTCTCTAAAAGGGACGACGCTTTGCTACCTCTACTGTTAATTCTCTGCTCTGTGGATGAAATAGACGACATTAGTTTAGTCTAAGAACGAAGATATAATACGAATTATAATGATGCCAACACCCGTGCCATTTTTTTCAGGGCAGGTTAACCGCTGGTACAAAAATTACATTCACTTTTAAAAAAAGACTTTTTAAAATAGCGTTTCTAATCGTCTGTATATATCTGTATTTGTTTATAATAAAAGTTCATCGATATTTTCGTCAATTGTGTGCCCTGGCTGGAGGCTACAATTCTTTTGTGGCATCCACAGGCAAGCCCAGTTAAGCATAACCAGTAGACAACCCTATAGTTGAACTGCAAGATGCCATTAACAAAAAAAAAATCCTCAATTTGTGGTCCTATGTTTGGGTATCATATTAATCCAGTAACTCCAACTAGGTTGTGGAACTCAAATAGGCAGTCGTTCCATGTAAAATACTGGTATTCAGCTGCATCCGGTTAGACTGGAAGCTGACCCCAACATAGTTAGTCTCCTGTAATCAGTCACGTTTGATGTATGTTATCACTTCCATCGCGCATCGTGTGGTCATAACACACACCATCTTTTTAATATAATATTGTCATCTTGTTTCTAGGTCAAATTTTAATTAATTATTATTTCATTTTTTCTGACATTTTTTTTTTATTTTCGATAAAGAAATATAAACCTAATTGACTTGACTAATTGGTGAATTAGTCAAGTCAATTAGGTTTACATTTCTTTAGCTGGTATTGAAGTTATAATACAATGCATTTCAGTTAGCTAAATAATATCAAATGACGATGCCATGTTTCTTTTGCTAGATTACAATATAAGTGATTTACGATTGAGAGTACCTATTTGATCAATAATTGCAAAGCAATATTAATTAAAGTGAGCTTATTGTCTCATGTTGTAGAGCAAAAACGAAGAAATTAATAAGACTAAATTTAATACACTAGGTTACAAGGGTCTTTTGCCTACCGAGTTTCGTATAACTCGGTCATGCGATCCACCCCATCTCCCCGAAGAAGTTTAAGAACGCCTTGATGTTACTGACAATCTGACGGAGGGTTCCTGGGCTACCAAAATACTTTGCCCTGAATATGGCGACCACCTGACGTCTTCCACACTGCGTGACATAGAGACTATTATACGAAATACATTCAAAACGAACGTATTATTACCACAAGAAAGAAGGAATATAGCTTATTCCTCGCAAAACTAAAATTTAATAAGCAAAACAATTATAAGGTATTTATGTAACCATTTTATTCAAAAGTCTCAATGTTTTGTATATTCCTACTCTTTGAATTACCTACCATCTAATCTCTTCACCACTCTTGGTTGACTGGTAGAGAATGCCTAAGGCATTAAGTCCGCCTTTGTACCTTTACTGTGTGCCATAAGTTTAAATTTAAATAAATGAAACACACCTTCCCATACATAAAAAAGGCTAATAAAGTTATTTTTGAAATTCTTAAAACGAACCTCTCCTGTCCCTTTTAATCCTAAAAGTTTATTATTACGTACCTATTAACATTTACCAAAACTGTTACTACTGGGTTGTGGAGGTCAGATAGGCAGTCGCTCCATGTAAAATACTGGTATTCAGCTGCATCCGGTTAGACTGGAAGCTGACCCCAACATAGTTAGAAAAAAGGCTAGGCAGAATGAATAACGTTTACCAAAACTGAGTCAACTTGCAATTCTCCCCACTCCACCCCGAAACGAACTACAACACCCCATTTCAACAAAAAAAGGAGCCGTACTACTTCTAAACACTTTTAATCAACGGTTAAACAGCGTTTAAAATGAAAAGTGGCATTTATGCTCGTATTGTTGGTCGTTGTGATCGGAAATGGCCAGTCCCCAGCGTGTCAGCTATCGAGACGCGCTTTCATGCGGCTATATTGCCTTTAAAACGTTCGCCATTGACAGATTAAAAATGGTGTCTAAATGTATTGTTTTATTGGAATTTTATTGTTTATGGTCGACTGGGCCGGCTGATTAAAGCGTTGGTTGTATTATTTGGATTCTGTTTTGAAGAAAAGCGGTTTTGTTTTTGGATACTGGAATAATCTTTTAGGGTAATTTCGAGTGATGTTATACAGCATGTTGCTTTTATTCAGAAGACATAATAAGTACCTACTCTGACAAAATTAGTTAACCATTTGCAAACTACATACTTAACTATAGAAATTAGTAATTCTTCGAGTTTTTTTTACACACATTTTCCAGTATGTTTATTAAAATCACTCCGAATTTAAACGGAAAAAATATCAAAAATACCTCTGAAAAAATAATTACTCTGTGCAATATCGTGCAGACCTACCCCAATGCACAATGTGCAGGTCATACGACGTACTTGCGACTAATTAATGAATAATAAATGATATTACATGGAAGTTCACGACCTTTGTCACCGATTACCTGTAATACCCTCAATTAACTGTGTGTCATTAGAAATACTAGTAATTAATTACAGGGTGTTTTCAAATTCTATAACAATATTACTAGTAGTTTTTGCAGTTATTTAGGGTACTCTACACGGACTGTCATACTAAAATTCGAAGTTTAACATATCGATGTACTTTATTCATATGTTTAAAAGTGAGTGTCCCCAGGACGCCCTATGTTTTTTTTTCAGAAACATGTATTTCAGACTTGCGCTTGTGTATGTAAGTAAAAGAATCCAGAAATGTATAGGTTTCTTACAAACGTACGTTTTGTACAATGTTATTATGTAGGTAGAGGCTTATAGTTCAAACAAGCCTTGTGCAATAAATAAATAGTTCATGTTTTTAGACCCAGTGGTGTTGCCGGGTAAGCGGGATTGTCCGAAAGGGTTACCGCTACCCCGGAACATAAAGGGCTAAGGAAGGAACATGGATGAGTTTTAGTCAGTAAAGTCTGACACTCCCTTCCGCCCCACCCAGAGCGGGAAAAGTCATTGCATGATTTCCCAGCCTTAAAAAAAAAGATACATCCTGGTGACAGACGGACTGACATTGTAATAGGGTCCCGTTTTACCCTTTGGACACGGAACCCCATTTGATGATTTCCCACCCTCAAAAAAAACCCAGTGCTGTGGGCTGTGCGTTGTCTGTCGTGAATTAATGAATTGTCATAGTATCATTTCCGAAGTTTTTAGGTACTGTACTATCTATACACTTTATAAATTCAAGTTGCTTTTGGTGTCTGTCTGTATGACAGCGTTGTTCTCCTAAACTACTTAAAGGACTTCGATGGGAATTTCACTATCACTTAGAGAATTTGTTCGGAAAGGTTTATGTGTTTAATAATACAACAATATTAAAATTAGATACTTGTAATAAAGTCTCGATGTTTTGATATCTACATATGTCGCTAACATCGCGCGTAATAGTACTATACGAAATGATTACCTAAACACATAATAATATTTCCTATAATATTTATGACACCATTAAAAGAGACGTTTCATATCTTTGACAAACATTTGCCTGATTGATAGCCAATACGTTGTTCGTTAAACTAGCCAATGGCTCAATATATGATGGTAAAAATATATGTACGAGTACATTATGCGAAAGTGTCTCGATAGGGCCTAGCACGTCTCGCGAAGGAGGTGGCGGGATGGGAGAGAGAAAGGTCTTCCCGTCCCAGCCGCCGCGGGAGACGCCCCGGGCGTCGTGACGACTCCCGGCCACCGTAGGCGCGGGCCTGCGGACGGTGAGTCCCGCCGTCACCGATCAGCACCAGGCCCGTGCCGGACGGTGCGTATATGTTCCACGCGCGCCTCAAAGAGATGTCAGCATATTATGAAGGGGCCCCTCAGGGCCAAGCCTGCCGGGTAAGCGGGATTGTCCGAAAGGGTTACGGCTACCCCGGAACATACAGGGCTAAGGAAGAAACATGGATGGGTTTTCTTCAGTAAGAGTCTGACACTCCCTTCCGCTCCACCCAGAGCGGGCAAAGTCATTGGATGATTTCCCAGCCTTAAAAAAAAGGGCCTAGCACGTACGCGTGGAGTTAACGTTAAATGAATTTTAAATTGAAAACATTAGTTTTGTATATAACATACTTAGATTTAAAACATGGGGGCCTAGACAAGTGTCAATTGCTCCGTGTCGATTCGATTTCGAAAATTGTTGATCGAACAATTCGTTATCTTAGCGAACGGCATTTGTATGGAAATATATCAATACTTATTCAATCAAGTCATTTGATTTGGTCATCGTTTCGTTATACAATTTGACATTGTCTCGCACTTGGCGATTGAAAACGATTGATCACGTGACGTGATAGAAAGCTTATGCCAATTCTATACATTTCGGATTTATTGAATTTCGTAACTGTTAATCAAAATGTAACTTTGTCTAGGCCACAGGGCCACTCAATTGTGCCTGTAGCAAATATTAAAACTAAAACGCTGTATGATTGTTGAGATTTTGTCTTTAATCAGTGAATGAGTGACATTTCGCTTTTATATAGAGTAACGATCATACACCTTTTTGTAAGTCTAGAAAGCTTGGAAAAACCCTAAGCTATCAGCATTAGATATATTCCCAAAGGACTGTTACCAGGAAAGTCCCTTAATTGTCATTTAACTATAGCACAGGGAATTAACAAAGTTCAGGTACATCTTTCTATTAACTTGCAACGCAACACAGCAAGGTTTTAACAACGAATGCAGGTTACGGACTATAAATACGACATTGAGACATCGCCTAGCGGTCGGTCGACTCTTCACGTGAGGGCTGGCCTATTTTTTTTTTACAAAGAACCAGCGTTGTGGCAATACTGCCAGTATTGTGAAAACTGTTCCTGTTGACAGTGATGTGGATGAATTTTTTGATGCCTTATTAAGTCAAAGTCTAAGTAAAATCATTTATTTCAAATAGGCACAAGAAAGGCACTTTTTAACGTCAAAATGAACATGAAATAGAATTTATTCTCGTCGCCCCTTCCAAAAGGTAGTTTCGTATGGAGAAGAATGGGCAAGAAACTCCGCCGTTACTCTTTTAATTTTTTTTACAATGTTTTGTATACATGTCTTATAAAATAATATGTGAAGACGATGCACCCATATTCCCTCCTCCATTTTAATGTAGGTAGTAGTACAAAAATATTAAATGTAGTAAGACTGTCAGCTTTTAAATTATGTAAATATTCTCTATTTAATTAAATAATCACTATAAATGTATTAAAAAATCTACAATCCGTTTTGAGCAAGCGTGGTGAGCAATGCTCGTGACAGTATTTTTAATGGAGCGACTAACTATCTGACCTGAACGTCCCGGTTATTGGACAATATGATGACTCTTGGTAAGACTGGACTGGAGGCACGGAGTGGCCTTGACATGTAGTCGATGGTCACTCAACAACAACCCAAGTTCCGCAATCAATCATCGATTGACCCATGCAGTTGTTTTTCTTCAGCCACGAGCCCCTCTAATGATTAGAATACTGTTTTAACTATTTTAATAATATTTTCATTTAATCTCTGAAACTGAATGATGTTACTTATTTTGAATAATTTAAGCAAATTATTATTGTTATAATTCGAATTCGAAACAATGAAAAGTTATTTCAAGATATCTATTTGTTTAGATATGACGGTTATTTTAAGTGTCTATTGTTATACTCAATGAATTAATTGGTCTCAATGATAATTTGAACTTTCATGGTATTTCAAATAAAGTTATTAAATGAAAAGGTTGAGCTTCAAACAAATTGGTGAGTTATGTTAATATAGGAAATGTTATATTCCCACAAGAGTCGATAGTATATAGGGAACCATAGTAGCTTACTAACTACAGAAATTTTAAAGTTTAAAGTCCCAGTTTATTTTATTAATTGAAGCTAATTTTTATTGTTTAATTAATTGTTTTTCTCATAACTTTATTTAAAAGGTCAATAATATGATCTAAATGGATTCAAATAAATGATTTTTGATTTGATTTTTTGATGTTTGATTTTTTTTAACGAAATCGGTCCCATAGAGAAAGTTGTTGAGATAGTTGGGTCTGTACCTACAGCACCCACAACCTCATTGGCTTACACCTTTCTGAAACATGCTGCATTGCACGCGGCTGCACCCGCTTGGACTCTATTTGATTTTATTAGTTAAATAAAAGTAAGTCAATCAGCCACGCAGTATAAATCCTCCCCTGTAAAACTAACACTTTTCGCCCCGTTAGTAGTTATTTTCCGAAAAACCTTGATACATTACGTTATTATTTATGTTTGGTTTAGAGTATAAATACTGTTTCGAGTCGGACCTGAAACTATAGATTGCAGTTTAAAAAAAGTGTGAATAAAAAAAAGGTCTGTGAAAATTTGAAAAAGGAACATATTAGAATAGTTTATGGCATGAAAAAATACTTCGCTATTCAAATTAAAAACTAAAACAGTTAAGTACTCGAAAAAAAGAAAAAAAAGTTTTTTAGCAAATCAAACTAAATCGAATCATTCGAAAAGTGTCAAGCGTGAGCTCGTAACTTTGTCAAAAAATAAATGTTCTATTTATTGTGACAGTTATCAATGTAATAATGTTACGACTTCTCGTACGTGTCTGGACTGTCATAAATTGTTTTTTATTCTCCTCAGAAATAACTTACCTAAGTGTTTATCTTCACTAATAATATAAAGAGGTAAAGTTTATAAGTTTGTATTTAATTTTTAGTTTTGGATGTAGTTAGGTAATCTTTGGAAGTACCTACTGACAGAAAGCTACACTATTCCCGAGTGAAATAGGGTATGTTTTAGTATAGTATAGTTGACAACAGCGCAGACAGAGTCGCTGGCAGAAACTAGTACTACTATAACTCAACAATAAGGCACGTATTAGAGACTCTAGAGGTCTTATAACAAAACAAGGTTTATCTACACACACAGATTACCAAGCCGTTCTCGAATATTGAACTTTATTGCGACAATGTCAAAGTTCTAATTACAAAAAATGAGATCAAACCCGAAAGTAACCTTTTCAATTTTATATTTAACTTTCTTAAGTCGAAATAAAGTTTATAATGCTCTATGGGTTGGGCGGACTAAAGCTAAAACTCCTTTTGCAATAAGACGATAGAAGAATAATTATTGCTTAAAGTTAGTGATACTTGTTGCTAAATAAAAACATATGGAACGGTCGATCATCGAGGTTAAGCAACACTTGCCGAGGTTGGTCCGTGGATGGGTGATGGGTGGTTCATAACGAAACTCCTCCGTGTCTCGGAAAACCAGTTAAACCTTTGGTTTCGATTGTAATTCCAGAGCTTTAACAGTCGTTACGGATAGTCAGAACCACGAACGTCTAAAAACTAGTCTTACCAAGGAGTATCATGTTACCCAGTAACTGAGTTGTGGAAGTCCGTTACGCAGTAACTCCATGTAAATAAGGTACTTTTATACAGCTGCATCTGGTTAGGCTGGAAGCCGACCCCACCATTGTTGCCAACAGCTAGGCAAATGACTCATAATGTTACTGGCTGGTTATAACAATAACTTGTTTTTTTTTAAAGCATTTGTTCCAATGTTCCATTTTTGAAATTGCTTTGTGACGCTGATGGCGTTTCATAAATATGCGCAAGATTATCCCGCCCAAAAAATTTTTCAATTTAAACATGAAAAAGTACACTCATTAAGTTGTTTCATTATGCCCCAAATTGGCATAGGAATACATATGCACAACATCACGCCTTGTTTCCCCAAAGGGATAGACAGAGGTGTACTGTAAAGCCTAGGTTGAAACCTTCTTTTGAACCTTGCTGGTCGGTTAGAAAATAAATGACAGCATTCGATTGTTTAAAATGATAGAATATTTTTATAGGTTTAAAAGAAATGAATAAGGGTCTGTCAGTATCCGTGCTGCTAGACGCATCTATTCGATAAAAGCAACATAACTCAATAGCTGCTACCCCGTGTGTTTGTATTTTGTAGGATAGAAATCCCTACAATATACGACACGAGCTCTACCTCTGAGCTCCATGGAGAGAAAAAAAAAAGAGTGTCCATGCAGTTTCTTGCCCCTTCTTCTCCACAGGTACCTACTGCTTTGGAATGGGCAACTAGCTTCATCTCTCTGACTAACCGACACCTTGACAATTCAAAAGTGCCTGTAATTGGTTTATTTGAAATAAATACTCTGAGTTTGAGTTTGAGCTCCCTAAGTGAAAGTCCCTCTGGTGTTAACAGTACCCATAGTGTAGGTAACCACACATTATTTTTAAGTTCCATGTAATAGGAATCTAGCCTATTGCCATCAACCAGGCACAAATTAAAAAGCCGGGCTGATACTGAGAAATTCCTAACTGAAAAAACAAATAACACTTTGCCCGACCTGGGAATCGAACCCAAGACCTCATGCTCAGCAGTAGCGCTTGCAACCACTACACCAACGAGGCATCGGGATAAATTTTATTAAATTTAAGTAACTCGTACATTTGTGCCACGTAATGTCAAGGCATTTTTACGATGTTTTACGTAGTAAGCCGTTTGCAAGCAAAATAGGTGTTTATGAGATTTTCTGGGTAAGCCTTCTTATACTGTATGTGTTATTATGATTTATTCTGTCTACTATGCGTAGAAACATTAGTAGCATCAAAAAATTCGTGATATTTGCAAAACAAAATGTACCCTCATCCATTTCCCCAACTTTATTCCAGAACTGACTTTTTGTTTCTAGGGTACTATTTCCGTGTTTTCACAGAACTTATGAAATATTGAAAGTCGCGTCTCTTCTACGTAATGCAAAAATAACAGAATATGCTTCTCGGTAATCCAATTTTTCTCTAAAGCAATGTAAACATGCAATAATCGGATGCTTATATAAGAATGGTCGATTTGCTTGCGGTTTTACCGGAACCCATATTATCTTTATTAGAATTTTATAGCTAATTATAGCTAGTGTTCGCTTTTAATAAATAAAGAGCGAAAAAAAAGTGAGGGTTGTGCTTATGACCGCTCGAAAAAAGTGAAAACTTATGTGATTAGCGCCGAGTAGGTATACGTGATTCAACGTCACTGACTGATTGTAGCCGGAGTATATACGATTTAGCGTCACCGTCATGAAGTTTTCACTTAAAAGAATGACGTTTTTGATATTAGGAAATCTAGGAAGAGGGAACGAAGGAAGGGGGCGGTGAGTAATGGGTAGCTCACTGTCCGATTAGGACCAGGCCCATGCCGGACGGCGCGTACGTGTTCCACGCGCGCCTCAAAGAGATGTCAGCATGTGAAGGGGCCGTTAGGGCCGAAGCCTGACATGTAAGCGGGATTATCCGAAAGGGTTACCGGTACCCCGGAACATAAAGGGCTAAGAAAAGAACACGGATGGGTTTTAGTCAGTAAAAATCTGACACTCCCTTCCGTTCCACCCAGAGTAAAAGAAGTCAATTGATGATTTCCCAGCCACAGAAAAATATAGGGAACGAAGGTGTTTTTCATGCAGTTGAAAAGCATAATTGATTTAACCAAAACAGTAGGTGCTGTAGAGCCTAGGTGCAACCTTAAGTTGTATGTAGCTGGTTAGTTATAAAATTGGCTGCAATGAGATTTCAAAATAATTCGAATAGTATGAAAGTGACGTCTTAGGATTTTGTAAAACAAAAAACTGGGACTTTGTTCGTAGGCGCGTAGATGGAAACGCGTGTCTTTTAAGAAATAAATCTTATTATGGTTTTACAGTTGTTTCATAAATTACCGCCCCCGTAAAGTAAACATCTAGCACTCCTCTATTGCTCAAGTGTGAGGTATCTCTTGGGTACGTACAGTATCCATCTTTTAGAGTTTTGCATCAGTCGGGTAAAACTACGCAGTAAAAGATATGATACCAATTCAACAAAAGAAAATGTAATTTACTTAGTTCAATCATATTAATTTAAAAGTATATTTAATAAAAATGGGAGCGGTAAAATTACTGGTTGTCGACTGGACCCGGCATTTAAAAAGCAACGTTTATCGCGCGTGCTCGCCACATTTGGGGTTCTTGACCTTTTGATTAAACAAAAGTGGTTCTCCCTTTTAATACTTACTGCCATTTCGCTTTTCAAAGCAGCTTGCGAATATATCCGACACCGTGTGAAATTGGGATCTATCTCTTCTCGTTTACAAGATGTTAATAAGATCAATACTGACATACAGCTAAGCAAAAGAAAACGAGAACTCTCTAATAGTTCTCTCTAATAGGTAGTACGTTCTCTTGAGATAATTTTCACGTGGGCGAAGCCGCTCAGCCGAACGTCTAGGTACTCTGTAAAAATCTCACGTGAATACTAAGTGCATGAGAAGACTCATTTCACATGATGCAAAGGATTGTTGCTATGGCAGCTCACTTCACCTAAGTTTTCACGGCGAGAATTTTAAAGAGTAGGTAGCCGGCTGAAGACCAGGTCCACCACCCAGTCTCCTCTATTCAGATGATATATGAAATTGGCACATTGATGTTACAGAGAAAAACGGATCTAAAGGCAGTTATCTGCGTTCTTCCTTAAGGCCACAAGGTGAAATGTGTGCGATGACCTTTATCATTTATTTATTTATTTTATTTATATTTAATAAAATATGTAACATGCATGTTAACATAAACCGGGAAAATCCAAATGTGCGCTTCTCCTTCGCCTAACCACATCATTCACTTAATATTTAGGTAGGCACAATACGAACACATTAAAAATTCTAAAAAAGTCTAGAGAAGTCTAAAAAAAATTAAGTAAAAAAACGCGTCATTCATCATTTTTCGATTTACATTTATATCATGTGAAAATATGCAAGAATTCACTATTTGTGGTTACTTGCTCCGTTATATTAAAATTCTTAATGCCTGCAATTATCATAACCTAACCTGATTACTTTATTTTTAATACCAATTGGGTATTTGAAAGGGTAGTCAATAACTTCTAACTTGTTACTTTAATTTACTTCTAACTAGTACTTGATTGTCAAAACGCGGCATTTGTACGAGATTTGTATGAAATATTACAATGTTACGTCACAGTTTTTTAGAATCAAATTGAATACTTATTTGCATTAAATGCAATTTTACAATTATTGCATCATATTTATGTTCTGTACGGTGATGGAAGTTTTTGAGACGAGTTTTTTCTTTTATGTGATTTCATATTTTATTTTTGACCGTTTCAAATAGTCAATTATCTCTTTTACAAGCAAGATCACTTGCGTACTTTTGAGAAAATGTTTCAAGGTGGGTCCAAATGTAGTAGGACGTTCGGAACCCGATTTTATATTATTTATTATTTCTGGCCAACCAACAATTGTATATACTAATACATTTTAAAATAAAGACTCTTATATCAAAGGTTAGGATTACAATTTCTTATAGGTTAGCACCGCATGCCCCATTAAAATAATTACAAATTACAATTTTGTTTTACGAATTGATGTCAAAGTTTAAAACCTAAAAGTTTGAATGAAAATTGCATACAATAAAAAAAATATAATCAAAATTACATACAAAAAATTAAATAAAACTTGGAATACAAAAAAAAATAATTAAAAAGTAATAAAAGCAAATTCACAGTAAAAATATGACAAGAGAAAACTTAAATATGAGATATTAAAGAATCAAATAAAATTGAATTTAAACCAAAAAAAAAGGAGTTGCAACATTACAAAAAAAAAAATGTAAATAATAAATGTAAATGTTATGTAATGTAAATGTTATTCTGTGGAACTTGCCAAACGAGTCAAAATGCACGCATGCATATATAAACTTTTAATACCCAAGAAATAGGTTCATTTGCACATAAGAAACAGACTAGTTCTTCAAAACATCTTCCACAGTTAGGTACAGTCTAACAAATGATGCGTTCAACACTAAGCGCGATACTCGCCGGGCACTCAGTAAGACATAATAACAGGCGTTTTCCTCCCTGTACTTACTGAGCTTTCACACGCTTTGTGATCCATTGTGGTACTTTTTCTGACAGGTCCTTATGTGTTATATCTCAAAAGTTAATTTTCTACTGACACAATTAAGTTTACATAATTATCTTGTCCGTTAACGAACTTATGTGGCCCATCTTGTTTGATTTTGGATCCTCGACGGTACTTCGATTGCTAATTTAAGTGCCATCAAAAGCTACTTTGTTTAATACGATATGGTACTTTTAATGCCAAATGACGTCCTTCATTAAAATTTAATTAGTTTCATATTAGGTAGTTATTGGTATTCTAGGCTGGATATAATCCAATCTAGAAGACCAATTAATTATTAAGCTTTTGAACGCCAAATCATTTCACGCACGCGCGTGCCTTCCACGCCAAGCTACAAATTTATTTCTTCTTGTTATCATAAATTTCCAATATCCATGTAGTCTTTAAATTTGTTTCATGTATAATTAATATTATACTAATACGTTCGAGAGCTTCAATTTTTGAGATATCTATGTAAACACTCACAAAAGTAATGATTTAATTGTTTATTTTGTGTTCTCGTGTTGTTCCCATTGTCACCTAAGAGTATGCGTGTCGTTGGCGTACAGAGCATGCGCATGTTTGTCACGTATATGTGACAATGGCGTTCAAACGGTTATGAGCCTGATTCTCTTTAGCCTTTTGAACGTCAGAGCATAATAAAAATAATAAAATATTTAATAAATATATAATAATTTTTTATATATAATATTTTTAATTTTATTTTATTTATTTATTTTATTCTAATTGTAAATGTATTGTACTTAATTAATTATGGATCAATTAGTTATCCGAAATAAATGAATTTTATTTTATTTATAAACGCACGCGCGTGCCCCCCACGCCAAGCTGCAATTTATTTCTTCTTGTTATCATGAATTTTCTAATATCCATGGTGTCTTTCAATTTGTTTCATGTTTAATACGTACGAGAGCTTCAATTTTTTAGGATATCATTATAAACACTCACAAAAGTAATTATTGAATTGTTCATTCCGTGTTAAACTGTTGTTGCCATTGTCACATATGTGTGTCGTTGGCGTACAGGGCATGCGCTTGCTTGTCACGTATATGTGACAATGGCGTTCAAAAGGTTAAGAGCTTGATTCTCTTTAATAAACGTTTTCTTTTTCTTCAAACATACCTGTAGCACACTCCACGAGACATATGACGAGGAGCAGCGCGAACACTTTAGTGACAGCCGTGGTGCCCATAGAGCTGGTCTTGATTGATTTGCGATCCATAACGGTACTTTTTCTGCTAGTTACTGTAACAAAAAGGTTTAAAGTACTGGTGATGTAGTTGGTTATATTAAAAATAATGGGAAAGTGATTGAGAACAAAACAATCATTTGTGGCTAAGTTCTGATAGACTATTTATGTACACATAATGTATGAGTTTTTGTTTAGATTTAAATTACCCTTTTTTTTTGAGGGTGGGAAATCATCAAACGAGCCCGCTCTGGGTGGAGCGGAAGGGAGTGTCAGATTCTTACTGACTAAAATTCAACCAGGTTCCTTCTTTAGGCCTTTATGTTCCGGGGTAGAGGTTACCCTTTCGGACAATAACGCTGACCAAAGTTTGAATTACAATTTGAAAACCATTTTTTTTTCAATATACAAGATTAATATTTTTTACTTGCAAAAAAATTTACTGATTTGATGTGATGAAAGACCTATTAATATAATAAGATCTTTAAAAGACAAAAAGTATATTTTGGCTGTATAAATAAACCTAATTGTACCAAGCTCTACAGGGTGAAATTGAATTCATGTGCAATATTTTAAGGGTTCATTTATACTCATCATTATGAACAACTTTTACAATGAGAAAAAATCTGATATCACGAATTAAAATTCAGCTGTTACATACATTATGGTCGCATAACTCGTAGAAATGTAGGGAACAGCTGATTATTTTTTTTTAATTTAAAATATTGGCCATGGATTCTATTTCACCCTGTATACAACCGATGCATAGTTGAACTCTTTGCTAATGGCAAGTGCAACAAACTTTCATACTTCTACTAATATTTACGTAGCATACAATGAATGCATTTCACTCTATATTGTTTCAGTACGTTCCTTATTAAAACCTTATTTATTTTGTAAGGAAGAGGGATTGCCTTCTAAATGAAACGGCTACATTTTACATCTCAGTTCATTGTACGGATGGCAAACAATCGTCAGAGTAATTTGTGAATGATTAAACATGACATACCAGGATTTACCATTCTAATCTTTTTGAACGATAGCTGCTACATCTGTTCCACAAAGTAAATTAAAAAAACATTTGAATAAATAGAAACGAATTCAAAGTAATAAGAATTAATTGTTGTCATCGTCATTCTTCTGCCCTTACGTCAATATGTTTGGGGTCGGCGCAACATGTCTTACAAAAATACAAAAAGAGAAATTACATACAATTAGAACAACCAATAATACTGCAAATGATATTGACATCATTTGCAGTCTTAAATAGTTGTTTATTTTTCTGAGGATTGATCCTCGGAACCGACAGTTATTGTTGCGCTTTTCTTTAAAATGTTGCATGCTATGTTTTATCCTAGCTAAACATGCTTGTGCCTCAATTTATATTTAACACCCCTGTATACCGTGTTTTACGCAAATAAATATTATATTCTATTCTTCGGGTGAAACATGCCGAATGAAAGGCCAAGATACCGGCTTTACTTATCTATGCGTTTACGTCTACAACACTTCTAATGCAAGCTAAGCTGCGCACGAACTGAGACAGTTTGCGGTACACCGAACTAATTAGCTGAATCCTGAACTACCTGCCTTACTCCCGCTTGGCAAGTTCTGCAATAATATTATTGTAATCTAACTGCAGGATCTGATTAACTTCCGAGAAAGTTGGCCCGTTTCAACCAATAATAATAATTACTAAAAATACAAATGTATTAACGTTGTTTTGTTTCACGGGCGGCCGGCTTTGAGGTGTTTTTTTAATTTTCGCCATGAAATTGTGGTTTGTTTTAACCTAAAAAACTTTACTGAATTATTTAGAAACACAGCATTATGGCAAAGTCAAAGTCAAATCATTTATTTCAAATAGGCACAAGAAAGGCACTTTTGAACGTCAAAATGAACAAGAAATAGAATTGATTCTAGAGCAGAATGGGCAAGAAACTCCACCGTTACTCTTTTAAAATGTTTTACAATGTATTACATGAATTATAAAATTAACCAGAATAAAAACACTACACCACGAAAGGTGAAAAGAAAAATATGAATTTTCATAAGCCTTTTAATCGAGGATGTGTTTCTGCAGAAAAATGCAGGAGATCATAATCGGTGGTAAGCGCACAGTACAATGCATGAGGTGAAGCGATTTATTTCATATACCTAGTTTGCCTCGTTAAGCCGTTGGACCCGGCTGTCATACGTGGATTTAGTTCGTGAAGTTTTGACAGTCGTTACAGGTCGTCAGAAACCTGAAGTCTAACGTTCAGTCTTACCAAGTGGTATCGTGTTACCCAGTTACTGGGTTGTAGAGGTCAGATAGGTAGTCGGTTTGTGTAAAATACTAGTATTCAGCTGCATCCGGTAAGACTGAAAGCCGACTCCAATATAGTTGGGAAAAGGCTAGGCAGACTGATTGAACATAGTACGCGTCAAACTTTATGGTGGCTCTGAAGTATGCTACCTACTCGTTGCACTGTACATTTGGGCAATCGTTATTGTGTCGTCGTCGGTCACCGCTTTATTAGGTTTTTTTAGTTAATACGTGCATCATGGAACCATCACACTTGTATGTTATGCAAAAACTATTTTCCTTTTTTTTGTAAAAAACGTGGGTTGATAGAAAAATACAAAAAAAATATTTTTAAAGAAAAGAAGTGTGTAGGTAAAATCTAAATACTAAATATATTGCCTAATAAGGAACAAGACATCTATACTATTTCTATATTATTTATATGCTCAATGACTTTACATGGGTTCTAATTAAAAAAAAACAGGATTATAATGTAGTACGTATTTTTTTTCTCCAAAGTTCGAGCAATTTTCCAAGTATCTGGGTGGAGCGAAAGGGAGTGTCAGACTCTTACTGACTAAAACCCATCCATGTTCCTTCCTTAGCCCTTTATGTTCCGGGGTAGCAGTAACCCTTTCGGACAATCTCGATTACTCTAAGTAACCTGCCGCTCTCGCTTATAACTTGGACCACTTGTCGTAGAGGTATTACGTTTATCTAAACAATACATTCGCATGTCGCCGACCGCCGAGACAACCATATCTTGCAACTTGAATGGCTTTTATTTAAATACGTATGTTTTAAAAGCGTATATACGAGTTCTAAGAGAAGATTGCTTGTGGCAGTTACTGAACACCGTGGGTTTTTTTATTAGTTACGAAGTATTTCATCTTAATAACTTATTGTTTTTTTTAACCGACTTCAAAAAGGAGGAGGTTCTCAATTCGGATGTTTGTATTTTTTTTTTTTTATGTTTGTTCGCGCATAACTCTGTTTCTTGCCAACCGATTTCAAAAATTCTTTTTTTGATGGAAAGGGTATACTTCCCAAATGGTCCCATAAAATTTTTATCGAAATCGGATAAGCGGTTTTTGAAAAATCAACAAAAATCTAAAAAAATCCTACTTAATATATGTGGATGATGTTTTAATAACTTCCTGTCACTGTAATTTACATACCAGGTAGTGGTATTAAAATTTGGGGGGGGGAGGGATTGTGTAGGTACCACAACTAAAAAGTGAAAAATAAAAACTTTTTTACAAAAAATAAAACCGACTTCCAAAACAAACACTACAAAGTGAAAAATAATTTTGATTTCGGAAGTCGGTGGCAAAAAATGAAAATACAAAACCGAAGACACCGACTTCCGAAATCAAAATTATTTTTCACTTTGTAGTGTTTGTTTTTTAGTGCAAAATTTAGTCGGAACTTTCGGTCTATTTTGTAAAAATCTCACCATGAAAACTTAGCTGAAGAGAGATTCGCTAGTGTCATTCCGTAGGGATAGATTATTATATTATAAAGTATTTAAATAAAGACTCAAAATTAAAAAAAAAAACTTAACACAATTTTTCTTCAATACCTGCATCCATTATCAATATTAATTAACATGAGAATTATTATAATTTCAAGGTGAGTTTCTCCGTACCGAAATGATTTTAGTAACCTGACTAAGCCATCGCTACCAAATAATTGGATTGTCATCAGAATTAAACCTAAATAAATAAAAACCAAAATGAATAAACGAATGAAAGAAAAATATTCAAAAATTGCTACACCACAGACTAACTAACTATAATAACTGTTTTTTTATGATGCATTAATTTTATTTTATTTGAAACTTAATTTTATACTTTTTGCTGTGCCCTACAGGGTCCGTAAAATATTGTAAATTAGCTTTAAGCCTATTGTAAGATCTTCACACATTATGGAATGCAATTAAATATATTTAAATTAAAAATCTGTGTACCAAATTTCAGCCCAGGTTTGAGCTAAGTGTTGATAGGTCAGTTAGTCACTCACACACAGCTTCTTCTTATAGATCAATCTTTATGTTTTATCAAGTTGTAAAAGCCGTAAGAAGCAGGGGTGGGTCACTAACTTAAATAACCGCAAGTAGGAAAACTAATTATAATAATCTATCAAAGTTCTTTGGATAAGAATCAAGTTTATTCCAATAAAAACTGCCGCTGTTTGCGGAATACTATAAATATTAACATTCCCACTTTCTTTTTAATTCAATTAGTAGTTTCCAACTCAGTTTACTTTACCGGACAGTCCAAGTTTAATTATTTGATATCATTTATTAATGTTTGAAGTTATAGATAATTATTTTTAACTTGCACGTCATGCAACGGCACTTTTCCTGTTCACAGCGATTTTTTTTTGAGGTTGGGAAATCAAATATCAAGTGACCCGTCTCGCTCTGGGTGGATCGGAAGGGAGTGTCAGACTTTTACTGATTACCCATCCATGTTCCTTCCTTAGCCCTTTGTGTTCCGGGGTAGCGGTAACCCAATCGGACAATCCCGCTGACCACAAACACTTGTGCTAAGACTCAGATTATTGCCAGCAGATGAGCCAGGTGGCTCTGTTGAGATTGGCTACCGTGATCGTAATTGGTCGGGACTTGCGAAGGTATTATTTTACCTTTGAATCTCTTGTTACATAAACGAGGTAGTTAGAGTAAACATTATTTACTCAATGGCAAGTTAAACCTAACAGATCATGCATATTCCATTTATATTATTGTAAATCTGTCTATCAATTTGGATAGACTTAAAATAAACTTGCCAAAGTACAGATGCCAGCACATCAAGTTACCTCAAACTGTCAAATATTCCCAATCAAACATGGACCTTATTCTTTTGGAATAAAGTTGATGTACTGACCTCTGTACCTACATTGCAAAGAAAAACCTGTATAATTAGGAGTTCTTAGCGATGATGTACCGGCTATACGACTCGGCAGCTCTGACGATAATAATTATTTATTTATTAGCTTCAATGAATTAAGTATTGCTCGGTTATAAGAGGTCGTGGTGTATCATTACTACCTTCTTTATTATATCTATGATTACTACTGTCCGTTATATGTATTTTTCTTTTTACCTTTTGTGGTGTAGTGTTTTTATTGAGGGTGCATCATCTTCACAAATAATTTGATAAATCATGTATACAAAACATTGTAAAATATTTTAAAGAGTAACGGTGGAGTTGCTTGCTCTTTTTTCTCGATACGAAACTACCTTTTGGAAGGGACGACAAGAATCAATTATATTTCTTGTACAAGTCGATGTTCTAAAGTGTCTTTCTTGTGTCTATTTGAAATTAATTATTTGACTTTGACTTTACTCAAGATTTTGGGTCCATTGATAAAATAGGTATTTCAAGAGATTGTCAAGTATTTTGTAACTGCAAAGTTAGTCATCTAAAGTAACGGTTTTCTAGACCAGCTATGAACGTCATTTAGCGTCCACAATTTAACAGCAGCCGTCATATAGCGTCAGCAATTTGTCAGCGACCGTATATGGTAGTATGTATATGAAACAAATGAAGAATATGAATGAATTAATTTGATGATCGATGGACTGGGAGCCTTTAAATATTGGTTATTTTTATACAAACAGGGTAGACATAAATTAATTATGAGTGAGCCGGTCTCGGTTTTGGGAGTTGCCTTTTTGTAGATTTACCTTATTGGTGAATTCAAGTGACACTTTACGTCCGAAGCCTATTTTTAAAAACCGAAGACTTCACACGGTTATTTTACTCTCGATTCGCGTCACTGTCAAAAGTCATTGTTCTTTATTTTCACTGTTTTAAGGTTGCTTCTTAGTTACTGTTGGATTTAAATTATGTGTAGTGGAAGGACTGTACCTAATTTCAATTTTTTTATTGAACCTTAATAATTACCCTTTTTATTTGACGGGGACTATATTTTTTTAATAAATAAATAAATAATATCCTTGGACATTTCACACAACACCATATAGTCCCAAGCTAAGCAACTTAATGCTTGTATTATGGTAACGAGCTTTGTATTTACTTCGTGGTAACGAGACGGCTGGTAAACTACTTATATAATTTTTTTCGTAAATACATACATATTACAGATAAAGTTTTTAAATGAATTGTCACGTATAATCCTTTTAATTCTACTAGCTTATGGCCGTAACTTTACGCCTATGTCGCATCGCGTCGCCCACCGCCACTTCAAAAAAAAATCTGAGTGGGAGTTCCAGAGATTATCCCGTTCAAACGAAAGAAAAATTCTGCAGTTTTATTTTATAATATTATAGAAGATAAACGTATCAAACTAATCCCTTATTCTAATAATAATAGTTCGCCATCCCCGGGGGTTCCGTTGAAATTCGTAGCCGTATCTGTCAGAATTCTGTATTATTTTGATTGTATTTCGACAAACAACCGGCATTAGACTTTCACCTAATTTGCATTTTTCATTTTAGATACACGAATACAGTTCACTGTCTCGTTGGTCTAGTGGGCGCAAGCGTTACTACTGAAAATGAGGTCCTTGATTTGAATCTGGAAATCGCACCTAGGAAGGTCCTGGGTTCCACCTGGTGTCTGAATAAATTGTGCACGATTCTGAGTAATCTTATCTTAGGTTCAAATTCGGGCTGATTTTTTTCAATTTCTCCATCAAAAATTTCTCAGTAGCAGCTTTGAGTCTGGATTTGTGCCTGGTTGATGGAAAGAGGCTCGCTTCTAACATGGAACTTAAACATAACCAGCGGAATGTGGGTGTGGCCACTACCAAGCTGGTATTTTCTAAAGAGACAGGCCGAAGTGTAGTAGGAACACTGCTCACGCAAAACCAGGTACATTCACGAGTACCTGTATATGTATACACCGAGCAAAATTCAGAAACGATTTTCTCATAAAATAACTTTAAAATACTTGGTTCTATCAATCTATGAATTCGAAATGGCGATGTGTGTAACAACATACAATTTCATTCAATAATTACGGAAAAACCGGTTTTGAAACTAGCTAACTGTATACGTATTTTTGCTAGTGACTATACCTATAATACATTTCTGTTCATGTCTCATATATAAGGGAAATAACTATTTTAGGAACGTTAATAGTAGCGAAGTAATAATTTAATAAATGTAGTTTAATGGAACATTGAAACATTTTCGCAAATGCTCAGTTTCTATGTGTGAACATCCATTTAAAAGTTTTCTGGATCTACAATGATGTAGGAAAACTCTAATTTAGGTACAAGATATTTATATCGACATTGGTAAATTATATATTAAAAACGAACACTAAGTCGATGGTTATCAGCGGGATAGGGTTACCGCTACCCCGGAACATAAAGGGCTAAGGAAGGAACGTGGATGGGTTTTAGTCAGTAAGAGTCTGACATACCCTTCTGGTCTACCTAGAGTGGCAGCCGAACCCTCTTTGAAAAAAGTCTATGGTAATGGGAAAAAAATATTTATGATCAATTTTTATTGCAAAATTGGCAGAATGTAGGTGTACTACAGGCAACCTGCTTAACCTTTCAGAGATTACAGGCGTGGTAAAAATATGCTGCATAAAAATAAACAAGAATTGTTTTCTTTTTTCACGTAATCAACTTATTAGGTCGATACATTGTGTTAAAATGTTGCTTGACGTCACTCCTTTGTAGATTTTATATTGAGTTGTGACGTAGCGCGCACCCACTCCCCAACTTAAATGCGTGTCTAATATTTTTTAATTATCTGAATGAGGGACAAAATATTATTTAATTATTTTACCCTGTCATCATCGCTATTAGATAGAAGCGCTGAAAGAAACAGTAAAACAGACCCGAGCCTGTTTTCTACAAAGTGCAAGTCTTACTAAACTTTGACCATTTACTTTCAGTAAGAAACAGCGATAACATTATTATTAGACAACCAACAGCTACAAATTATTAATATAATAATTATTATTAAGTTTGGAAATTGATGGCGCTTGTAGGAAATTCATTGTTATTTGTTTTCGATTCTGTGGGCGATATGGGACAGAGCTTTTGGTTTTCAAAAATAATCATTGGCAAAGTTATAAATTGGTATAAATACCAATTGCGAAGTGCTAAGTTCAAATTCGTCTGTACGACAGTAGTAAAGTAACATGGAGTACTTTAGAGAATAGTTTAAAAAACTATGAAACACTCTTTAACAGAAATTGAAACTTTAAAGTCAATAAGTTTAGAATTATAATCCACCTAAATTGTTTCCACTGCTGAGATACCGCCCTCCTCTCTGTAAGAGGGAGTGGACAATAATCCACCACGGAGGCCCAATGCGGAATGATGGATTTCCCATGACTTTGAATTTTTATTTCTAGGACATACCCGTTTCCTCACGATGTTTTCCTTCACCGTTTTTAAAGACATGAAGTGAAGTGCCTACCTGGATTCGAACTCACGACCTAAACCTCGCCAAGTCGGGATCGATACCACTAAGCCACCACTGTTCTGTGGCAAAATAGCAATTAGCAAAAAAAACATTTTTATTCATAAAAAGCGTCGGGTTTATTTGTCGGTATGTTTACGAGTATAATGACTCCATTTACCAATATCTGGCAACATACTTATGATAGTTGACATCAAACCATACCCACGCTTTTTATAGGTTCTCACGATATTGATACTGGGAAAACCAAAAACGTATTGGATAAGAATTGGATAATATAATGAAAATGTTATGTCAATCCTGTCGAAAGTCGTCGTAAATATACAAAAAGTTTCCAAACTTTCCGCTGCCATTGACAAATTACCCGACCTGAGAATCAAACCCGCCAAAAAAAAAATGACTAAACGGCGGCACATTTATTTGTTAAAAAAAATATAGGAAAAAATCTGTAGCCCAAGATTTCTCGAAACTTGAAAATATTACGCAGTTGATAATTTTGAGAAATTTTCAGATTATGAATTTATTCGTTTTCGAAAAGAGCTGAAATCTGAATTACATTATATTTGTTTCCATACATTGCTTAAAAAATCACGACAAAGGTAACTTATTTTAAAAACTGTCCACTCTTAGTACAAAAACCGAAAATCAGACGTAAATACCGAACACATGTATTTTAATACCTAGTGCAGATAATACACAATTGATTTTTGTATTATATTTAAAATGATGAGATTAATCAAAATTAGACTGAAAAGGTTAAAAGTCGACAGGCTACACGCGAGTTACTGTAGATATTTCTTTCTACTGGAAGACATCAACGCTTTACTGTTATTCTAATTTATTTTAATTTTAACTTTTTTAGTTTATTATTAATACATAAATTCAAAACAGAAAGTACTACAACTAACAACTCATTATATTATTGATCGTTAGTGTGGAGCTATAAGTCTTTTTCCGAACGGGAAATTAATTAAACTTCATAAAACCCCAAAAATACGAATAAGAATCATTCGAAAACATATCACACACATCGAAAACGTAGTATTTAATCGTATTTATTTCGGACAAACTTTTGATAACAGATTGTTGATAATTTTTAGAACACATTAATGTTTTACGAAAAACAAGTCTTAAATATCTAACAATCAATAAGCTGCCTAGCCTTTTCCCAAATATGTTGGGGTCGGTTTCCAGTCTTACCGGATGCAGCTGAATACCAGCTTTTTACATGGAGCGACGGCCTATCTGACCTCCGCAACCCAATTACTGGGTAACAATATTGTACCTTTGTACGTACAAGTATGTCAGAAGAACAATAATATGAGAAGATTTATTTTGTAGTTCTCACTTCAAATAATTAATATGGTCGAAGATAGGCATTTATTAATAACCTTCCGGTCAATCCAAGCAGTTTCAAAAAGGAATAAAACACATAAGTACCCCTTAGATGTGTTTTTCCAAAGTACTGTTGAAAATATTAAAAAACAAACTTGTATATCTGTTTAGGTTTCATGTAAGGACTGCATGAAAAGTTTAGTGTACAGCCACCAGCACCTCAAGCTACCCCTAACTGTCAAATGTTCCCAATTGAAATTGAACCTTATGCTTTTGTAATAAAGTTGAAAATCGATCAAAGAAATGTGACAGATTGGGGTATCTTGATGTGCTGGGCTCTGTACCTATAGGTGATTATAATGTTCTAAAAAAAAGAGCTACATCGGCCGAAAAACTCTGTTACAGTTTGGCAAAGGTAAATATATACCTACTCTAAAATATGTATTTCTTAGAAATGAAAAGAAGCTGTTAATTCCATTATATCGGAATCACTAAAAAAAATTGTTTTTTAATCCACAACAACATTTTATTAAAAAAAAAAAAAAACTAGAAGGCTTTCATATAGAGGGATTCGAACACTAACGAATACCTGAAATATCGCATAGTTTGCTACATTAAAGTTTCTTAAAGAAAATTGGCCAGCATCTCGGCATCAACTCATTAATGCACTGGAGATTTTTCAGAGCTAATAAAGCCTTTGAGAGATTCTTCAGTAGCTCTTTGAGATAGATTAAAACTACCGTCCAGACAGGAAAAAGATGTAGGTAGCACTATTTAAAGAAAAGTTTGACAAATTGAAAAATACTTTTGGTTATTTTTTTACGGAACCTTTCATAAAATAAATGTTTTTAAAATACTAAAACGATTGTTTGATTTAAAAAAAAGTTTTACTTGCTTTCTTTAACAAATTACGTATTGAACCTATTTTCTTTTAAATTGCCCCCCAAAATTGCTAAAAATAAAGTTCGACTCGACACCAATCAACAAAATTCCACACGACACACACCTTATAAAGAAAAAAGGAACTGACGGAAAATACAAATAAAATAGTGTTGTACTCACATTCGTCCGAAAGGCGTCCGCACAGTCGACGTTGAACAGGTGTCTACTCCTCGGCATCACATCGCCTCCCCTTATATACTACCGGCGACCAACACTCGTAAACGGTCGACGCCAGATTAAAAAGTATTATGTGCTTTATAACGACTTATGACGTCATATTACACCATATATCTAAGATATTATTTGATGACAATTAGGGGTAACATTTAAGGGCGATGAAAGTAGATTCATTGTGTTTTTCAGACTTGATTTCGGATTTGTAGGTATTGATTCTGGTTTTCAAAAACTGTTGGGAATAGAAAAACAAAACTTAATAATAGTAAAGAAAAAAATACAACCTTTTTTTTAATAAGTTGTAGATACTCGTACATAGATGTTTCAATCTATTGGCCATTTTAAGTTTTGTTATGAACCTAGTTTTCGTTGGCCGGCCTACATTGTCTTCACGTAGGTACTTATTATCAGAATAATTTGTAATAATTGTAAAAGCCAATTATTTCTAAAAGTGTAACCGTTTCTTGCCAGCTCTTCTCCATTAGAAACTACTAATTAGAACCTGTTTAGGTTTCATAACTGTCCATGTAGGTTTATGTGACTGAAAATATTTTGATTTTTAATCGCTATTACAATTTAATGTTAATTTCGGTTAAAACCTTAAAACATGATTATTTTTAACACTATTTTACTGGGATTTATTATTGAAAAGGAAAACAATAACTTGCTGATGGCCTGTTGCTGATGCTAAATATGGGTGTTTATTGTCATTGGTGGACTTCTGCTTACTTTATGAGGGAGTCCGACGTGATCTCATGTTGTACATTTATAACTGGTGCATCTTGTGTGTACTGTATTGTTAAAGAAAGGACATTGTTCGGCGTCCAACATATCGTTAGCCTAAGAACCAACAAGAAAATGAATTTACTTTTTGTGTTCAAAGTAATGTTTAAATTCGATTGAGACAAATTTAAAACCACGAACACTTCTAAGAATTCTAAAAAAATCAAAACACTTTTTGATTTTAAGTTTATAATTAGGTCAATAGAAATATACTTAGGGTAATAACTTAGCGTTTATTAGTGAATTTAAGTACTTCAAGGTATATTCATAGATCAAGCGCTGAGAATACTGAGTTTGTAATTACGGTGCACACTATAACGGTCCGCACAAAAACTTGGCTGTATGAGGTGCAATACCTTCGCCTATTCAAAATGTCAAATTAAACCAAGAAATCATTACACCGGGGAATGACCGAAGTGAATTACTTTTTAAAATGTATTCGAAATTATGGAGTATCCGTTCTATTAAAATAATTGTAATGTAGTAAAAAAAGAAGAATAATAATAATAATAATAATAATAATAATACTTTATTTGCTAAATGTAGGTTTACAAAAGTAGTATGATGTTATTATCAATATTATGGCCCATTTACATTCTACCATTTATGTGGTGTGCAAATATTAAATTCAGAATACCTACGTTACAAAAATTGACTGATAATCCTACTACTATTATAAAGGCGAAAGTTTGTAAGTATGGATGTATGGATGTTTGTTACTCTTTCACGTAAAAACTACTGTATAGATTTGGATGAAATTTGACACAGAGATGGTTTATATCCTGGATTAACACATAGGATATTTTTTATCCCGGTAGAACATTCCTGTGGGATAATTTCCGACCTCCACGCGAGCGAAGCCGCGGGCAGAAGCTAGTATAAATTAATTGCAAATATTACATTTCACAATACATTAGGAACATAATTAAAAAATGTCATATCATGATTGTTATAGAATGTCAGAATGTAAATATTAATTGAAATGTTAATATAATGTCCATGCATATTGTTATAATGTCAAATAAAAATAATAATAGTAGTAAATGTCAAATTAAAAAAAAAAAATAAATGAAATAAAATCAAATTGATTGACATTATTTTTTTTTTTCTACATGTGACATAAATTCATTAACTGTGTAAAAACATTTTTCTTTAAGCCACTGAATTATCTTTTTTTTAAACATAAGGAAAGGTAGTTCTTTAAAATCGTTTGGTAATTTATTGTATACCTTAATAGCCATTATAAACGAATTTCTTTTATATAAATCAAGCTTGCATTGTGGCAAGCAGAGCCTATGTTTATCTCTAGAGGCAACATTCCTTTTGGTTACATCTCTATGCTTAATAAAATTTTCAGGATGTTGTCGTACTAATAGGCACAATTCTTTGATATACATGCATGCCAACGGTAAAATGTTGTATTTTTTAAACAGTGGCTTACAGCTATCCATGTACCCAGCTCCACAGATTGCACGCACACATTTTTTTTGGATCATAAACGCTTCATTGACATCCACCGAATTACCCCACAACAAGAGACCGTATGAGAGTACGGAGGAAACATATCCGTGATATGCACAAAGAGCTGCTTCAGTTGAGACCGTGGCTCTTAATCTTCTTAGTGCATATATAAATCTGTCTAGTTTGTCGCAAACATAGTCGACATGCTTTTTCCAATCGCAATTTTGATCCAATTGTATGCCCAGAAATACCGCACTTACTACTTGTTCTACAGTATTGTTATTATATTTAATAGTCAGCATTAATGGGTTCCTCCTGTGTGTTTGAAATTGAATCATTTTCGTTTTCTCCATATTAATTTGTAGGTTATTGGAGTTTAACCAGTGTATTATATTTTTGATGGCTTCATTAATCTCGTACTCGTATGTGTCGACACTTTCACACTTCACGACAAGGGTCGTGTCGTCAGCAAATAAAATCAATGTGTGGCGAGTGATATTTGGGAGGTCATTTATATAAAGAAGGAATAAAAAAGGCCCCAATACACTGCCCTGTGGCACTCCGAAATTATTTTCCTGATAGTCGCTTCTGTATGACACTTTTTCGCCATTATGGATTCTGGAGATTTCCACACATTGTTGTCGGTTTTTTAAATAGTTTCTTAACCAGTCGTTCGCTTTTCCTCTTATTCCGTATTTCTCTAACTTGTGTAAGAGCAATTCGTGATCTACAAAATCGAACGCCTTGCTCATATCCAAGAGGATTGCCGCTACTGGTAAGCCGTCATTTATGGCCTGGGTGACATTCTTTATCAAATTGAAACAAGCCAAAGACGTGGTACTATTTTTCCTAAAACCGAATTGCTCATCTTTGAGTATATGATGACTAATCGCAAATTCTTGGAGTCGTCTCAACATGATTTTCTCCAAAATTTTTGACATGATTGGTATCAAAGTCACTGGCCTATAGTTCTTCATGTCACATGTATTACCTTTTTTAAAAAGTGGCTTTACTATTGATTTTTTTAAAATCTCCGGGAATGCACCTTCTTCAAAAGAAAAGTTTATTAAATAACTTAACGGTTGACAAATCCATGAAGCGACCAATTTAATTACCTTTGTTGTTATGTCATCCAGTCCTACTGCACTTGTATTTTTGAGATTTTGTATTATTCTAAATACCTCCGTAGCATCAGTAGGTTTAAGAAATATTGTGTGGTCATTATTACCATCGATAGTCTTGTTTATCTCGTCAACGTTGTATTTAAAATTAGACTTATTGGTCGTTTGTATGTAGAATTGATTAAATATGTCACTTATTTCCTTAGGGTCTTGAACTGTCCGGTTATCTTTAGTTATTACGTCAATTTGTGTTTTAGCTTTTAAATCATCAATATTTTCATTAATCACCGCCCATGTGGCTTTACATTTATTTTTATTATTGGCAATATACTTTTTACTTTGTAGTTGTCTTGATTTATGTATACATTTTTTAAGAATGTCACTATATGATTTATATTTTTCCTTTATTTTTTGCCTTTTAATTTTATTGTGTTGGTGACTAAGATAAAGAAGCCTTTTTTTAACGCACGATTTTCGTATGCCTTTTGTCAACCATTTGTGGTTTTCCTTATGAAGAGAAAAAGAGAAAGAAAAAAAGAACTAAATAGTAATTACTGTCAAGGTTTAATGCGTGTTGATTTATAGGCCATTTTTTACTATGTCCTTTCTTATGATTCGGAATGAAGTAAGTACAACCTTAATATGTAATATCATAACATCACACCTTGTTTCTCAGATGGGGTCAGGCAGATTGTGGTGAAATGTGGGCGTAACTGCTATGGATATCATACCCACATTCCGCCAGTTAAGTTTAAGTAATAGAGGGCGAGCCTATTGTTATCAACCGCACATATCCAGACTCCGGACTGCTGCTAAAAATGCCAGTTAAAAAAATCCATTAACAGTTCGGCTGACCTGAGAATCAAACCCAGCATCGAATGCTCAGTAGTTGCGCTTGCAACGAAGCCTTCAAGGCAATTATTCAATCAATCATTTATTTACAACGAATGTAGGTACATTAAAATACAGATGGAGTAGATAAGAGTGAACCATATAGGTACGCAAAAATAGTAAAAAAAAAAAAGAAATCATCCATAAGTAAAATTACAAATTAAAATGTCACAGTTAGATTGATAATTACAATTATACATACATTGATTAATATTGAAAAATGTTAAATTAAAATGTTACGTTAGAATAAAATAAAAAAATACGCAATTCGCTTGAAAAAATGTTTTAATAGATAATTAATTGTTCCTAGGCGATAAATATAATTGATTTACCAAGTTTTACTCTATAGGATTCCTATTTTTGAAACTTGCATTTTGTTAATATAAAACGGTGTTTAATAATAAGTATTAAAAGTAGAGATAATCTACGATAACATGGCGTGCTCCTTCAAATTACAGTTTCAATGTTTGTAGTCACATCCTTACGAAAGAGTTTTTATGTCGTTGTAAGTATTCGTCTTCAGTAGCAGGCTTGCAGCAACATGCGTTGTGAGTCTTGGTGGCGCTTTGTAATAACTTTCAAAAATACTTTCAAAAATTTTGAATTTCGGTGGGGGGTGGCGGCCATGTTATCGTAATTTATCTCTAATAGCAGATTCACAGTGCTCGAAGGGTGTGGGATGCGGGGTAATTACAGGCATACAGGTACTGTAAATACAGAATCTTCTTTGGGAAGCAACGCATCTCTTGTTACATAATTATGTTTAGGGTAATTGCGAAACACACTTACGCTGGCAATGCCTGTAATTTTGAGAAAACTTACGTTGCTAAGTAGACGAATTTTGATTTTAAACGTTTCGATAATTTGTTCTCTCAAGTGTGTTTATTAGTAAGCGGGCTTGTCCGAAAGGGTTACCGCTACCCTGGAACATAAAGGGCTAAGGAAGGAACATGGATGGGTTTTAGTCAGTTAGTCTGACATTCCCTTCCGTTCCACCCAGAGCGGGAGGGGTTATTTGATGATTTCCCAACATCAAAAAAAAAATCGTAAGTTCATAGATACTTGTATGTTATCCATGGGGTAGTCGATTCCGTGATCCGTTTTACAGGAGTATCTTTGCCACTGTGTTTACTATGTACCTACTTTCAACATAACTATCAAAATATATTTTTTTTAATAATCCCTTTTCTTCTGGTATTCTGCTGCCTCCGGTTAGACTGGAAGCTGACCCTAACTTAGTTGGGAAAAGGTTTAGCAGATAGAATAGATTTTTCTTCACCATTCCCTCATCCCTTTTCTACGAAACTACGGAACCTAAAATTTAAAAAAAGTAACAAAAAATCTGTGTGCATCAAGTTACCATAAACTGTCAAATTTTCTTAATCGATTTTGAACTTTGTAGCAACGTTTTAAGGTTTAATATAATTTGGAGACATTTTACAGTTAGGTATAGATGCGCTGGCCACCGTATGATACACATAAACCTTTCAGCATAAATGCTGTAAATGAAAACCAAGCTGACACGAAGACAGACACGGAAAATATTTTTTTTAATCTTACTTCGTGTGGTTAGTGTCTAACTTGGTGTCAGAGTTTCTATGCTGCCCATGGGCCTTTGACTTAGTTTCACATGCTGAGAAATATCTCTCAGGCCTCCTCACGTTGTTTTCCTTCACCGTTTTTTAATAATATGCATGTAGGTAACAACATAATCATTCAGCTGACTTGGTTTAATTGACTCATTGTCGGTATTGCCTTTGAGGTTAACCGGTTAAGGTTGATTGGTTATTAATTACTTACGGTTCCATGAGATTGACCGACAACGTTATTGGTCCAGTGTTCCGAAGCAAGAGGTCCTGGGTTCGAGTCCCGGGTCGCAAAATAGTGTTATGTATATTTCTCTATTAGGAATTCTAAAAAGAAAAACCTAATTTCTGTGTTTGGTTGTTTGTTTATGAACTGTTATTGGTAACATAAAAAAGATCATAAGAGTATTTAGGTGGTAGTGGCAGCCACACGGGTTCGTGGATGGGTGGCACTCGCTCCATGTAAAATACTAGTATTTCGCTGCATCTGGTTGGATTGGAAGCCGACCCCAACATGGTTGGGTAAAGGCTAGGCTGATGATGATATTTGTTTTTGAATAGATAGTTTTTTTTCTTTTGAGGGTGAGAAATCATCAAATGATTCCTCCTGCTCTGGGTGTGGCGGAAGGGAGTGTCAGATTTTTACTGACTAAAACCCATCCATGTTCCTTCCTTAGCCGTTTATGTTCCGCGGTAGCGGTAACCCTTTCGGACAATCCCGCTTACCCAGAAATGAATATATAGCTGAAGAAATGTGGATGTAGTGTGTATTACTTTTGTGGAATATTGTATTGATAATGGTGACTTCGAGTTACCGTCGTATGTTTTTATATGTCTACGAGAAAGATACGGAAAACAGCTAGTGATTGCTTGACCTGTACCGAAACCTTTAAACCGTCTATCACAGAAGTTTTATATTATGTTATATAACGAAAAGAAAACCTTAACAACCTTGTAATAAGCGTAATAATCTTATAACAAATTTAGTACGATTATCCCTCATTTCACCAGTCAGCGTATATGAGAGCAATTTTTAGCAACTGGTAAACTTTTAACATACGGTGACAAGTTTTAGGGGAGGTCAAAGTGACGTAGGAATTGCGTAGGCGCGCGCCTACGGGAGTTCGTAGCCAATAAGCGTAGCGCTCTTAGCGCGTAGGCCGGCGTAGGCATACATGCTTAGAATTATAATACCTCCCCTTATGTTATTACATTTGGCGACATAAATGGCGAAGATTAAACTTTTGCTCTCAGAATTTGATTTGTGGTTAGAATGTTTGTTCAAATATTTGTAGGTAATGTTCAATTTGTCTATGTATTATGTTATACTTAAAGATATAAACCACTTTCCAGGTATGTTCTACGTAGGGCACGTAAGTCACCTTCTTCTGCAAAGCAGTCATGCTAGTAAAGGAGTTGGCGGGATGGTTGGTTTTGTTTGGTTGGTTGGTTGGTTGGCGGCACGTCCCAGCTGCCGCAGGAGACGCTCCGGGCATCGGAAGTTGCGTGATGACGAAGAAGGAACATGGATGGGTATAAGTCAGTAAGAGTCTGATACGCCACCCTCAAAAAAAATATCACCTTGTATGTATATCGACGTATTATGAGTCTACTGTATGATATGTCCGTATCATCCGGTTGCGGTTAGATTAAAATGAAACTGATGTGCAGCATACAAGGAATTTTTCCATTATCATATTTCAGCCAATTTCCACAAAACCTTAAGAATTATAAACCTAAACTTTCCTTATGAACCACTCCATCTGTGGGTGATAACCATATTAAAATCCGGCCGGTAGTTTTTGAGTTAATCGCGTGTAAATAGATAGACACGGCGGGAGGACTTTGTTTTGTAATATGTAGTGACAATAAAAACTAATGATCATTGAAAGCGGGAGTGGGTATGAACTGTGACAATTCATCTTATCGAGTTATATTCCATTATTGTAAATAATAAGTGTTATTTGTCTAAGGGCTTATTTGTCAATAGTCAAGTATAAAAAACGGGAGGGAAAAAAAAGTGACACAGAAGAAAACGTAGTTTTACTACTTAAATGCTTTCCACTTTATACTTACAGGCCCTCCCCCACTTTATATAAAAAAAACCGGCTAAGTGCGAGTCGGACTCGCGCACCGAGGGTTCCGTACAAACCGTAGGTATATAATTAAAAGTTCACCCATCACGACAATCGAGTCATAGTTATGGTATTTTTATTTTTTGAAAAAAAAAGTTTTTTTTGTTTATTGTATGATGTAACTAAAAATTTACGGTTTTCGCAATGTTTCCTTTATCTGTACTATAAGACGTCACTTCGTACCAAATTTAAAGATTTTAAGTTCACGGGAAGTACCCTGTAGGTTTTGATTCCCGTGAGAGTTTCAAAAATTTGCGGAAATTTGCGGCATAAACGGCTGTATCTTTTGATTGCTTTGGCTTAGAAGTTTGTTTTTATCAGAGCTTCAAGGGACAGTAGACCTGAGTATTAGATATAATTATCAGTTTGATACCTCCACGCGTTCCTGAGAAAAACGGTCTTGACAGACGGACGGACGGACAACAAAGTGATCCTATAAGGGTTCCGTTTTTTCCTTTTGAGGTACGGAACCCTAAAAAACGCGGAGTAAAGTTAGGCCAAACCTAATTCTCCAAAAATGTATGAGTATTCTGAAGGGTTTTACTAATACAGGTTAAACGATAATTAGGAGCGTAAGGATAAATGATTAAAAAGAGCATTGTTTACGCTATTTAACAAAGGTTTAAAATATTAAGAAAAAAGACACAATAAAGTTATATAAACAAATTAACATATATTTTTTGGATCAGATAATCGTATAACTCATCCATATTATTACTACTGCCCATTGACCTCACTCTTTCCGTACGCACGAGATCACACCAAATTAGACATTCACAGCATTTTATATTAAAAATAAAATCGGCCGACCACGCGCGTACCGCAGGCACATTCCACAGTCTGTTGTGATTTTGACCGCATCTGCTCATTTTGATCGCAAAGCCCTCGAGGGGCATGAGGGTCACCTCATAGGCTGAATGGCTGTACACTTGGTACTTAGAGTAGGTATGTCAAAATAAGTACATGCTAGGTACAAGAATATTTTTGAAAACTGAACAACTTTTACTATGGGACCAACTCCGAATAAGTGAAAAAAAAATCAGCTGTTCCCTACATTTCGACGAGTCACGTGACCAAAAATTTACATGTGAACAGTTATATTTTTTTTGCGATTTAGGAGTTGGTCCCATAGTAAAAGTTGTTCAGTTTGGTAGTCTGTAGCATATGCTTTTGTATGTATATACCCTTTCGGTTACACCCTGTATACACATTTACAACTTAAAACTGATTACTGACCTGCAAATTGCAAAAAAATGAAATTAGAATTTTGCGGGCCTGTAACAAACGTATTGAAAAAAAATATGGCGGTATTCGTACCAGTTATGACCACACATCAAAAGAACCTCAATACAGGGTGGATAAAATCAATGGGCCCTGAAGGAAAACAACTTTAATTCCTATTAATGGGCTTGTCTCCATGGGACATGGGATTTAAACATAGCTGGCAAAATGTGGATATACTATTGGTACATACACGTCTGTCCAACTCTTGGGCGTTACAAAGCGTGATGTTATGATTATCTGTGAATCATACTACTCGAATCGGAAAAAAAATAGACAAGCAAATCCTTTTTAATAAAACCTGCAAGCATCCTGGCACATAACGATGCGCTTTTTAAAAAGTGCCAGTGATACGTCAAAGAAAATTCCTGCTAGAGCTTGATTATATCCTTCAAAAGCGTTCTTTTTATACCCTTATAAGTTTTATTTGCCATTTGCGAATGAAGTTTCTCGATACATATCGGCTTTGAGTTTATTTTAAGCTCGGCGGAAAAAGAGATTTCTAATTACGAATTAAACGGATGATGTATCTTCTAGGAATATTAAATGCGAAGCTGATTTAATAGTAAATTATTTTAGAATGAAGCAGTTTCTTTAGGATTTTACTGTTCAAATCTTGGAAAGAAATTGTTTGTCAAAGGGATGGAAAATAAAGTAAAATTATTAATTAAAAAGTATATTCATGAAAAATTTTTTTCCAATGTAAATGTCATACAACATCGCAATGTGGCGGCATTATATCTTGGGTACATGGAATTTTTCGACACGAGAAATTTTTATATTTTAATTAGTCATTAGTTCTGAATACTTGCAAGACGCCAGCACATCAAGCTATCCCTAACTGTCAAATTTTCTCAATTAAAAATTAACCTTATGTGTTTGCAATAAAGTTGAAATACTATCAAAGAAATTTTACAGATTGTGGTAACTTGATGTCCTGGCCTCTGTACATAATATATTATTTTTACTTTTAGTGTTACATTAAATATTGTTATACTTAACTATTTCAATTCCATTTTAAGTACCTCTGTATAATATAAAGAATAAGATGATTAATGAATTGCTATACAACATGCGCCAGCCTTTTGGGAACTCTTCCTGTTGACAGCGATGTGGACGAATTTTTGGATGCCCTTTTATTATTAATCTCCTCCAGTCTCTCGGATTATTATTTTAATGTCTTTGACACGTATCGTAACCCTGAGATCCCGGAAGTTTGGAAGGCGTACGAGGGGCCAAAGCCAACTTGCAGAGGCCGGAGAGAGATTTCAACAAATTACCTCAAAAGTTACTTAAAAAAAAAACAAAGATAAAATTTTGGTATCCGATGTCAATTGCCAACACTCGTACTGCAGCTGCATATCCGAAAACAAATAATCATTGCGCGGTGTCATTAAGTACAGTCAGATACGTCAGATAGCAACTCATGAAATGCAAAACTCGCCCTAATTTTTACGAAACAAAGACATTGTCAACGACAAAGTTGTTACCATAGACGGGCTTTGACTGTACCTGACTGTACTTTGTATGTGTGTGGTAATTTCGCGCACTACCGCTCTATACAGATGAAACACAAACGCTGCGGTGGCACTCAACATTTTTAGTAACTAAATATCCAGTACAGGTTAACAGAAAAAATAAGTCTTTAAATGCTATAATTTTAAATATTGTACAGACATTTGTAATTTCCATAATTATGTATGTAATTTATTATCTGTATGTTTAACTTAAATTAGTGAGTTGGTTTATTTTTATCCACGTTTTTTGTTCCAAAGTAGATAAAAGACAACGCGTAAAGTGTCAACATATCTTTTTATCTAATTCCCTTTCGCAGGTAGACTGAAAGATCTTTAGAAATAGGCATAAAAATAAATGTTAATTCTTAAATACTTTTTGAATGCAATATCACGCCAGTCTTTATAATATTAGTGTGACTAGAAACCCTAAAGTTAATACAACGTTTTATTCACATAAATAAATTTATATAAATGATGGTAAAAACCGCATCAAAATCCGTTGCGTAGTTTAGAAGAAAACCCCGTAACATAGATAGCGTAGGATACGTGAGAGTTCAACAGCATCCTGAACGTTATTGCTGAGAGACCAGACTGTCCGTTCCTGACGCACTAGTCCTGTAGGCTTGCCTGCAGGCCCGGTGCAAAGGGAAAGTTTATAAACTGATTTTTTATTGTGATTTTTAAATTAATTTATTTTGCTGCAGGTTACTAACATAAGAGGAGCTCGTGGCTAAATACTAACAGCCGCACAGGTCGATCCATCAGGTTTAGCTACGCTTGCCGGGGTTGGCCGTGGATGGGTGACCATCATTACATACCGAGACTCCTCCGTGCCTCAGAAAGCACGCTAAGCCGTCTCGGCTGTCATTTGTGCATCTTTGACAGTTGTTACGGGTCGTCAGAAGCCCGAAAATTTAAGAGCCAGTCTTACCAAGGGGTATCGTATTGCGCAGTTACTGGGTTGTGGAGGTCAGATAGTCAGTCGCTCCATGTAAAATACTGGTACTCAGCTGCATCTGGTAGACTGGAAGCCGACCCCAACATAGTTGGGAAAAGTCTAGGCAGATGATGACTAACATATTGTAAGTTCTTTTTCTGTTACTAACACATTATGGATTTTTACTTAAATCCGAATTAAATGATTATTATTATTATAGACAGACATGAAAAGACACTTTAATTGAGAACATGAGTAAATGGTTGGACATAAAGTTTGACATCCACAGAATATTTGCGAAAACAAACACACAATTCAACGTTACCTCCACATATTAGTTTTGACGACGGCTTCCCTATTCAGGAGTACATATATGAAGTTCAAACTGAAAACTGTGACTACACCGTAATGTGATTAGTTAAGTCGTTGTATTTCTGTTTTAGTTGATGAACTTCCTCGAGTGAATACCGTTGTGTTTACATCTGAGAATAAATATTAATCAACAAGAGAACATAGCCGTAGTGACCCAGTGGTAACGTCCGCGACTATCGACTTCTAGGTGGTAGATTAGAATCCAGAGAAGCAGCTAACATAAATAAAATAAAGTTAAAAATTAACTATAGCTTAAAAATACGTAGTGTTAAATATTTACGTCGGTACGGAACCCGTCGTGTCTAAGTTCAACTCGCACTTAGCCGGTTTTTTACACCCGTTTTAATAGAAAAAACTAGAAACTTGCAACCTACATACTATTGTTTAAGATGGGGTTTCTTTGTGAATCACGTTGGCTAGTTTAAGAAATGAAGAATGTTCATGAAAACTGAGCAAATAATTATCTGGGGGCACGGCAGTGCCCCCGTCAAGGCGAGCAAAAAAGTGGCACGGACGTACCATCCTTTTCTCGAAACGGTTTAGGCCATTTTCGACTCCCTATAACTTTGTTGTGGATTAAACTAGAAGCCTGAATTCAGTAACCAAGCAGGCATTCTATAAACACGGTATATTTCAAATTTCATTCAATTTGAACTTGATATGGTCACTATAAGATGTTGTTAGGTTAGCTAATTACGAAAGCTAATCACGTAATAACTTAAGACAGAAGGTCCCTTTAGTAGGGACTTAATAAAGTAGCCGACGAAGTAACATGGATCTCACAACTTTAAACGGTAGAAGAACTGAGTTGCGAGACTTGTTTTTTTTACAAGTTTTTTTTTTGATGGCATTATGTTATGTTAAAAAAAATGTATATAAGTAGTATATCAGCCATCTCGTTACCATAACACAAGCATTAGGTTGCTTAGCTTGGGAAGATATGACGTTGTGTGAAATGTCCAAGGATATTATTATAATTACGAGGTGAATGCCCTTTGTTCAAATTAAATACATTTCTGAATAATTATGTATTTAGATAAACCATCACGAAACTCACATTAGTAGCATTGAAATTAATTTTCAATACTAAGGTCGAATATCAATTGTTTTATGGATAAGAAATGTTTTGACTAACAGAAATTACATTCATGTGCTATTCGTAAGGAGGTAGGTAAATAAGTAGGTTGACATTGAAAAAAAAAACATTGCTGGATGATAAATAAACTGAATTACTGAGCAATTATATTACCTCAGAATATGTTTATGAATATTTTAAAACCCTTCAGTGATTATTGCAACACACATCATTTAGGTACCTAATTTATTTTGTACTTAAATCAAACTGTCAACATGGCAGACCTACCCCCATGGGGAGAAGGCGTGAGTTTATGTATGTAGGTATGTATAATAGAGAATCAAAAATACCACACCGCTAGTAACGGGTTAACACACAAATTAAGTGGACAATACCGCCCACATAGTTAACATAAAACCTTTTTAACTGCCAGCTTATACGGCACATAACTTGATGGTGCTAAAACAAAATGGCGGTGGAACTAACTGCTATTCTAATATAATATTTTAGGAATCTGCTTATATAAAAATAGAATACTCTTGTTTATTTAATCTTGTTCACATAATATTCACATACCTTTTTTTTTTGAAGCCTGGGAAATCATCCAATGCCTTTTCCAGCTCTGGGTGGAGCGGAAAGGAGTGTCAGACTCTTCTGACTAAAACTCATCCATGTTCCTTCCTTAGCCCTTTATGTTCCGGGGTAGCGGTAACCCTTTCGGACAATCCCGCTTAAATATTCACGAACCTAAAAATACTTAAAATATTAATCATAACTATGTACAATATATGTATATAAAACGTGAGAGAAAAAAAATATCAAAGTGCATCAAAAAATTCGTCCACGTCGCTGTCAACAGGAAAAGGCTGGCAGCATTGCCACGTTGTATGGCAATACTGATTCTTTGACCGAAAAATAGGCCAGCTCTCTGGTCACGTGAAGAGTCAACCAACCGCTTGGCGATGTCTCGATACTATAGTTGAAATCTAGGGTTAGTGGGTTACACAGATTAAAATGTAAGTAATTATAATTAAAATTCAGCATGGAGCTGGCCACCTCCACAATATCGGGGAATCCCACCAATCTGCGAACACACTAAAAAATACTGTAGTGTTATTCTGCAAAAATCTCACCGTGAACACGTAGGTGAAGTGTCTTAATAATAATAATAATAACACACAGGCATAGGCCTCACCCCGCTTTCAGTGGGTAAAGAGAACTGGCGCAAACCTGCAGTACTGACTACCGATGACCGCAAGGAGATATGGCAAGGCAAGGAGCTTCACGGGCGCTTCTATCGGGTTCTTCATGAGCCCGGTGTAGATTTCTTAGCGTCCGTGTCCTGGTTACGTTTTAGTGACCTTTTTGGGGAAACTGAAGGTTTCGTCTGTGCAATTATGGACGAAGTTATCTTGACAAATAACTATCGGAGACATATTATGAAGGACGGGACGGTTGACGTGTGTCGGGCATGCCACCGTCCAGGTGAGTCCATCAGACATATTATCTCTGGTTGTTCTCGTTTAGCTAACGGCGAGTACTTGCACAGGCATAACCAAGTGGCCAGGATTATTCACCAGCAACTTGCTTTGAAATATAAACTTGTAGACTCTGAGGTACCGTATTACAAGTATGTGCCCGACCCAGTTCTTGAGAATGACCATGTCACGTTGTACTGGGATCGGTCTATCATTACTGACAGGACTATTGTCGCCAATAAGCCTGATATAGTAGTGATAGATCGATTAGCGCGCCTTGCAATGATAGTCGATGTTACCATTCCACATGACGAGAACCTCGTGAAAGCTGAGAAAGAGAATCAAATAAAATATCTCGACTTAGCACACGAGGTTGTTGACATGTGGAATGTGAGCTCGGCTATCATTGTACCGATTGTCGTAACAGCCAATGGCCTGATAGCCAAAAGCCTCGACCAACATCTTTCGAGGCTCTCGTTAGGCGGTTGGATCACGAGCCAGATTCAGAAGGCAGTACTCCTCGATACGGCTCGCATTGTGAGGAGGTTCTTGTCTCTTCAGCCCTAACCACCGGTGCCTTGGACCCTGCTCCCGACATCGGCGGACCACTATTTTTTATATTTTTAAATGTTTTTTTTTTTTTGCTTTTTATAAAAATATTTAAAAATATATTAGATAAGAGATGAAAATATAAATAAATAAAAAGGAAAATATAAATAAACGAATAATAATAATAATATCCTTGGACATTTCACACAACGCCATATCGTCTCAAGATAAGCAACCCAATGCTTGTGTTATGGTAACGAGATGGCTGATAGACTACTTATATACATTTTTTTTTTGTAAATACATACATATTCTAGATAGAAAAACACCCAGACTCGTAACAAATACTTGCGGGTCGTACAAATATTTGTTCCGTGCGGGAATCGAACCCGCGACATAGTGCGCATCAGTCAATCGCTCAACCACTGCGCCAACCGTGTCGTCTTAAAAGTGAGCTGTCAACAGTGTCAAAAATGCTGCACGTGTATAAGGTTTGGCAAAAAGCTTTGAAAAGAGTTACTGCTGCCGTGATATGTTACAGCGGAGAGCCAGCGACCTCCGTACGCTTTCATTGTCACAGTTATCTTAAAATGATTATAATTATTAAATTGTCCAGTGATTGACGGACATCGAACTGCTTCAACCACTATAGATAGAAACCTGGCATAGATAGTTCTGACATACAGAATTAAAGACAAGAAAAGTCTGAACCTCACTATCTTTCACACACTTATGGGATGACTCAGAAAAATACCAGCTTACTGCATCAGACTTTAGACAGAGCAAAAATGCTTTTAGGTGACGAGACGCTCTGATGGCTAGGCTTCACAGTCTAGCTCATCGGGTTGACTGTCGATTTTCTACAGACTGTACAACGAAGATTGGGCGCAGGAGCACCACGACCTGATCCCACTATATCACCCACCATTTACCAGATACCAGACGTACCTTCAACATTAGGCATGTTTAAGTCCCTTGTAGTAGGGGACGAGTCTTTCGCTATACATCCGATTTTTTGTATAAAAGGAGAATTCAAGAACAATATAATAGTTTATCACGCTAAATCTATACATGTAAAAGTCCCAACTGACTGGCGGATATATCAAGGCACAGCCTGACCTGCATGTCCTTAAGACTTGTTATATAGGCGACACGGTTGGCGCAGTGGTTGAGCGATTGACTGCTGCGCACTATGTCGCGGGTTCGATTCCCGCACGGAACAAATATTTGTACGACCTGCAAGTATTTGTTACGAGTCTGGGTGTTTTTCTATCTATAATATGTATGTATTTACAAAAAAAAATGTATATAAGTAGTCTATCAGCCATCTCGTTACCATAACACAAGCATTAGGTTGCTTAGCTTGGGACGATATAGCGTTGTGTGAAATGTCCAAGGATATTATTATTATTATTATATTATAAAGGCGAAAGTTTGTGAGTGTTTGTATTTGTATGTTTGTTAGTCTTTCACGCAAAAACTACTGAACGAAACTGGATGAAATTTGGCACAGAGATAGATTATAGTCTGGAATAACACATAGATTGCTTTTTATTTCGGTGGTACGATCCCGTGAGATAATTTCCGACACCACGCGGGCGAAGCCGCTGGCAGAAGCTAGTATAATAATAATTGATAGACAATCTTCAGCGAACAGCCTGTAAATACTTCAAAATATTCAATCTCATTTTCTTACATTCAAACATTCATTTGTTAAATAAGATTAAACTTATTGAAAGCCGTCTTCAATGGGGCAATAAGTAATTATTTAAATCGGTATTCATTGATAAATTACTTACAAATTGACTGTGGTAATTTGTACGACAAGATGAATAGGGCTTTCATTTAATTATTTATGTTCGTTTGGCACCTGAGTTTCTTCAAATTATTGTGGTTTGTTTGTATTGAGAGTTTAATATATGGCCTTTATTTTACTTAAGGATTAGGAGATTATTTTTTTTAGTCTTCTTCTTTTCGTGTGGTTAGTAACTAACCTGGTGTCAGAGTTTTAATGCTGCCTATGGGCCTATGACTTAGCATCACATGCTGTTGAGAAATATCTCTCGGGCATGCCGGTTTCCTCACGATGTTTTCCTTTACCGATTTTAAGCAAGTGATAATATATACGCACATGAATCCGAAAATTTGTTATTTTAATAGAAAATAACAAATAACACTTTGCCTGACCCGAGAGTCGAACCTAGGATCTCATGTGTCTCAGACAAACCAGAAAGGCAGCTTAATTTGTTCGATTCATAGACAATTTTTTTTTGTCTATGGGACTGCTACCTGAATTTTAACTGTAATTGCTTGTTTATATTAATTTTGTACGTCATATATTGGCATAATAATAATAATATATCATTTATTTCAGGTAGCAAAGACCCATAACATGACACCTTACAGACTATCATACATATTTATAAAAACCCCATAAAATAAAAACTATTGAACACGAAGTGTCGGTGTCGTGTTGCGCTGCGTGGTGTCGCGTAGCTTTTCGTAGAATCGCCGATACACGACACACCTTTTGGCCAAAACTCATCCTTGAGGAAGGTCTCTCTCTATTTCATGAGTCTGAGCTCGCACCACAAACGACTTGAAATCCGAGATGTGGCGCGATTCCAACTTCTCAACCCTTAAGGTCCAGCATAACATAGTGCACATATTTTTAGGCAGTATAGTATTTGTAACCCTACCAACAAAATAAATGATTGATTTACAATTATCAGGTTTCCTGGTAAGATATGAACTAGTTTGTCTCCTCCGTGTCCTGACTCCGTCTGGCAATAAAGTGCCAGATAAAATGGCATATCAAACACTCCATCGTAACGATGTGCCAATTTATTGGGCACACATACAGTTTTACGATCTACGTCTGTACCCAAGTCTGCGGGGTAGTGTAAAGGGTTGCCAGTTCCATTTATTATGATTTCATACGTTTTTAAAGTGTTTCGATAGATTCATAATTGTAGCTTAAAAAAAACTGACCAATTTATTTCCGCGGTTGTGGTAACCAAAAACACCCCTTATCTCACAAACTACTGACTTTAATAAAAAGGTCACTTAATAGCATTATAATCTTTTTATGTGATGATTGTATGAAAGATGATATGGCTAGAAAGGGAGTGACTATCGAGATGACGACTAATAGAGAAGTATGGAAGAAGAAGACATGTTGCGCCGACCCCAAATAAATTGGGATAAGGGCAGGAGAATGATGATAGTACCTGTAGTCTCCGAGTAAAGTGTTTGTTTGAGTTCCAGGGGGACAAAACATGATCTTTAAAAATTGAGAAAAATTATTACCTTTGTTAAAAAATCATTTTGTACTAGTTTTTCACAGCCAAAACACAATTGTTATCAGCCGTAATTTTTGTGTTTATTTCCTTATTATATCATCTTTTCATTCTGTTGACTTTCTTATTTTCCGAAAATAGTACAAACTTAGTTTCTTTAAAATCCTATAACCTGGCAACACATAGTAAATTCGTTGCTAATTTACGACTGTTTGCAAAAGGAGTAGGTAGAGGGCGTTCAAAATATTTGTCACTCGTTTTTAATGGTCTTAGGTGGGAGGAAGGGGGGACAACTAAAGTCACCATAGGAAGGTCACATTCGAAGATATTAATGTAATCTGCCGTAAATACGTTTTATGATTTTAGTTCGTCAAGCTTGCACTTTTTTACTGTCTGTAATAAAAATGTAAGAACGATACCTACTATTAATTCATAGCATAAGGATGATCAGCTATAGCAATCACACTGCTGGGACTCAGACCTCCTCTCTGTGAGAGGAAGTGGGCTAATCCACCACGCGGGCCAAATGCGGGTTAGTAGATGTCACATTTCTACAAATTTTTGGTTCATCATTTTTGAGTACATTGGTGGTGAAATTATATATACAAAACTAGCTTCGCCCGCAGCTTCGCCCGCATAATATGTCGACAAATTATACACATAAACCTTCCTCTTGAATCACTCTATCTATTAAAAAAACCGCATCAAAATCCGTTGCGTAGTTTTAAAGATTTAAGCATACATAGGGATATAGGGACAGAGAAAGCGACTTTGTATTATACTATGTAGTGATAAAGCGCCTGCCCGGGTTTAAACTCACGACCTAAATCTTGCGAGTCGGGGCCGATACCACTAGGCCACCACTAGGTACTCCCTATCTGTGAGATTGTCTCTGTTAATGGTCGATGTGTCATTCTATCTACTGTAGATTGTAGATTGAGTCAGTAAAGCAAGCTAAAGTAGCAGTCGGCTGGTCATGTTTGTCGAAAGACCGATGGGCAGTGGAGCAGACGATTCCTGAAGTAGAAATCGCGTATCGGCAAGCGTAGTCTGGGGTATAGGACTCCTCCAGCTAAGTGAAAAAGGTGGCGGGGACGGACTGGTAGCAGAAGTTGGTGGAGAGGGCGTTGTGGAGCAACCTGGTAGTTGCAGTGGTCTGTGATAGGCTGAGCTGATTTGATCGGTTGAATGTATTTTCAACACTTGTGTTGTTTATTTACCTTAATACAGAAAAACACAGTATTTTATTAAAAAAATACACCATTTGCTCTGTTTTCTTTTTTACTAGATTTTCTTTACTGACTTAATAACCTAGTTTCTATAGTATAAATACAATTACATGGCCCTAATTACATGAAATTAATGTAGCGTATATTATTTCTAATATAAACAAAAGTTACCTAAGTATGTCATTCGGTCAGAAATGTGTAGTTTACTATGCATCTCTGTTTACCGTACGGTTAATTCAGGCCTGATGTTATGGTAATAATATAAGATTCTGCCGAACATACAATCTCGTATCCACAGGTTATCGTAGCTCCATCTGTGTAGTTTCGAAAGCTGCTACGATATCGTCTACTACGCGCTACGCGGCTACGAAATGGTTCCGCGTAGCTAACGTAGCAATTAGTCTGTTTTCTTCGTAAAGCGACATCTAGTTATAGTTACATCAACTAATATGATGCAGAATTTTATCAGCAATGAAAGGCATGTTTCTTCATTAGGTAAAAGTATGACGTATAGATGGCGCTACTAGACTGTGACTAGACTGATATTTGATTGTGGAGAAAGAAAATATACTTACGTGGTGAGTTAGGCCGCGTCCTAAAAAAAATAGCGGGGCATAAAGGCAGATCCGAACGCGTGATCACGTCTATAGAGGGCGCCTTCCGGTTTTAAAACTGACATATTAACAAGAGCGTATTAACGCGAATGATCATTTTAGTTGGAGTGAAAGCTAACGAATAAAAGACAAATATATGTATGAACAAAAATTCCTGTCTTAATGAAGTCACTAACCATCTGTCGGTCATGTCAGTACAAAGTACACATAATAGAACCCAACTAATTCATCATAATGGACACTAACACAGCTTGTTTAAAAGGAAAAAAAAAACCGGCCAAGTGCGAGTCGGACTCGCACACCGAGGGTTCCGTACAAACCTGTAGGTATATAAGTAAAAGTTCACCCATTACGAGAATCGAGTCATAGTTATGGTATTTTTATATTTTGAAAAAAGAAAACATTTTATTTAAATTATATGATGTAACTAAAAATTTACGGTTTTCGCAATTTTTCCTTTATCTGCACTGTAAGACGTTACTTTGTACCAAATTTCAAGATTGTAAGTTCACGGGAAGTACCCTGTAGGTTTTGATTCCCGTGCGAGTTTCGAAAATTTGCGGCATAAACAGCTGCATCTTTTGATTGCTTCGGCTTAGAAGATTGATTTTTTCACAGCTCCAAGGGACAGTAGACTTGAGTATTAGATATAAATTTCAGTTTGATACCTCCACGCGTGCCTGAGAAAAACGGTTTTGACAGACAGACGGACGGACAACAAAGTGATCCTATAAGGGTTCCGTTTTTTCCTTTTGAGGTACGGAACCCTAATAACTTTAAAACTTTTTACATATGAGAGGATGATGTAAAAGATGTACCTACTCAACACAACATAATTTATGTGGAATTTGTTTAGCACAATTTGCAAGTCTGTTGCCCATAACAAATAGCTTTGACTGCAAACCAAAACTTAATTCCATGAAGCCTCATTAAAAATGCATCAACTGTGATACGGCGCGCGACGTTGCAAGGGCCAAACCAACTAAATTTAACTTACATACAAATAGACAAATAGGTAAAGAACAACTAGACGTGAGGCACAGTCAAGGACATTATCCTACTATTAATAGGGGTTAAAGTATGAAATTGCCGTTTTATTATATTAGGTCTTTACCTATGAAATTGCCGTTCTGCAGTACTGGCCATTTCAAATCAAAATAACTTTTGTTTGGCTAAGAATTCTAATTTCAAATTAATTTTATTTTAAAATCATGGTTTTTTTTTCCAAAAGTAGTCATTTGTTTATTGATTAGTGTTACATTTTCATCGCATTTCAATCATTTTCGTCATCATGGATACGTTAAAATTCGAGTAATTATGGAATATGAGTACCTACCGTCGTGGCAGCAACGCGGCACAAGCGGCACGCAACGACGTTTACGGAGCTAACACTACAAACCAACGCACCACCTGTTATTGGTTTGCTCACTTCGTTCTGGAAATTTCGACCTGAAAAATGAACCTCGCGGTCGTCCGAAGACTTTGGTCGACAATGACGAATTAAAGGCGATTGTGGAAGCTGATGATACACAATCTACGGCTGAATTAGCAGCAGCTTTCGACGTTAGCGTCAAAACAATATTGGTCCATTTGCGTCAAATTGGCAAGGTAAAAAAGCTTGACAAATGGGTGCCCCACGAACTCAATGATCGCCAGCGCGAAGTACGCGTCAAGACGTGCCTTGCACTGCTCAACAGACACACAAATGAAGGAATTTTGAACCGCATTGTTACCTGCGATGAAAAATCGATTCTGTTTGATAACCGCAAGCGCTCAGCAAGTTGGTTGGATCCTGGTTCAGCACCTAAACAATGCCCTAAACGAAAACTTACCCCTAGAAAAGTGATGGTCACTGTTTGGTGGTCTAGCGCCGGTGTGATTCATCACAGCTTCTTACCAAACGGAGTGAGCATTACTGCAGATGTGTACTGTGAAGAACTGAACACAATGATGGAGAAGCTGGCACATCTCCAACCAGCATTGGTCAATCGCTCGTCTCCGCTGCTCCTGCACGACAACGCACGACCTCATACTGCACAGCAGACGGTCTCCAAGTTGCAAGAACTGGGGTTGGAAGCTCTCCGTCATCCGCCCTACTCACCAGACCTTGCGCCTACAGACTACTACTTTTTTCAGAATTTGGATAACTTCTTGGCGGGAAAAATATTCAAACCGAGAGGCAGTACAAAATACCTTTGAAGAATTTGTTGCCTCCCGTCCAGCTGATTTCTTTAAGAAGGCATCAATAAACTGCCACTGCGTTGGCAAAGATGCATTGATTGCATGGGTGATTACGTCGATTAATACAAATAAAAAATACATGAAAAAAAATCGTTTAAATTTTTTCATACAAAACGGCAATTTCATAGGTAAAGACCTATTATAAGGTACTTCGAATTTTATCGACATAGAACCTTCATGGTTTGAGATTTTTGAGTGAAACGATCCACCATTTTTTCATGATTTGGACAATTTTCTACGTGATAAGTTTTCTTCTCAGGAGGCAGTACAAAATGCTTTTACACAGTTTGTCGAATCACGAGAGTTCTGTCGCAAAGGCATACATGATCTTTCTATTAGATGGCAGCAATGTATAGATAATAATGGTAATTATTTTGATTAAATTAATAATATGTTAAATTAAAAAAAAAACGTATTTCAATTTTTCAGTACAAATCGGCAATTTCATACTTTAATCCCTAAACGTGAGAGTTTGTGTGGATGTTTGAATGTATGGCTGTTTGTTACTTTGCCACGCAAAATCTAATTAATGGATCTGAAAAAAAATTAGCACAGAGATAGTTTAGAACCTGGATTAACACATACGATACTTTTATCTCGATAATACGTTCTCGTGGGATAATTTCAGATCACGCGGGCGAGGCTGTCGATAATGCTATACAATTTAACTTAGATAACACAAACATTTCGATGTTTCGCCATCTCACATCAGTAGATCTCGTCCGTGCAAAGTAGGGGTGCGTCGCTCGCAAGTTAGTAAAACAAAAGACGAACTGCTTAATGGACGATTTAGTCTTCGTAAAACAAAATGGTTCGTATTTTGTTTTCTTTCGCATTCCAACACTGAGTAGAGTGCTTACAAAAATCTTTAGGCTTCTAAATGATATTGACTAAAGAGCTTTGTGGAAACATCGTGAAATTGTCACAGAGGCATAATCAGGCTATAATGTTCCCAATGCTGGGACACAGGCGTCCTCTCTTCGAGAGGGAGTGGGCGTGGGTTGGATAATGTCAAATGTCTTGGAATGTTTGGTTCTAGAACAGGCCGGTTTCTTCACGATGTTTTCCTTCACCGTTTTGAAAATCATAAATTATAAATCATTTATTTCTTTGCAACATGGGTACAGGATTATAGATGTTTTTGTTATAAATGGTAGGTTCTCCATATTTCACCGTCACATAGGTATGCAAAGTTAATACACTAAGAAACAAAAAAACTACATGAAAATAAAAAATTACAAAAAACTTTGTTCAAAAACATAATAGGAAGTCAGTTTAGTAATGTCTAACAAAAAAATAATAATAATTAAAATAAAGTCAACAATAAAGTCATTCTGGAGTATTTCAGTCAAGATAAATCATATTCATATGTCAATAAAACAGAGGTGATGGAATTATTTGCACAAAGTAAAGCGCCTGCTTGGATTAGAACCCACGACTTACAACTCGTATGTCATGGCCATTACACATACACAGATAGTATATTTTAAAAAACAGATGGCAGTTCATAGTTTCATTTCTAGCCACAAGCGAAAACATCTGAAAGCAGCTGTGGTGTTGTTTTTTAATTTAAAAAAAGCTTTTTCTAAAAGCTTGGTTAGTCTCCATTTATTTGTCGTAATAACTCTACTCCCCTTATATGAATAACTGTGTTTTATGACTGCATGTTAATAACCACAATTCAGATACCCTAACATAACTATGGCAATGCTACTACAGTTAATCGAACTTAGAACTGGCCTTCGTTAAAATTGCATCAGTTGTGACGGCGCGGCGGACCTACCGCAAACTGACCTGAATTTAGACTTAGCTCGTCTGTATTTACAATGTATTAGACTACATTTTAGCTTTGTTGTTTTAGCTTTAAGGTAGGTACTTAAATCACACTAATATTATAAATGCGAAAGTAACTCTGTCTTTCTGTCTGTCTGTCTGCCTGTTACCTTTTCACGCCTATACCACCCAACCGATTTTGCTGAAATTTGGTATGTAGATAGTTTGCATTCATGAGAAGGACATAGGCATATTATTTTTTGGAAATTCAACCCCTAAAATGGTTACAAGGGGTGGCAAAGTTTGTATGAGAAAAATATTTGTAGGTATAGGGTAGGTAGGGTAGGTAGGGTAGGTAGGGTAGGTAAGTTGGTAGGTAGAGTAGGTAGGTAGGGTAGGTAAGGTAGGTATCATAGTTAAGACAGGACAACGTGTGTCGGGTCAGCTAGTAATACAATAAAAGGGAAGAGTGTATTAAGAGACTGCCTCGTTTGTTTAGTGGAACACCTAAAAAATACCTTTAATTAATTGTCAACTTCTTAGGGTTGTAGGAATCCGCTGGATGCGAGGATCACAAGACCGGGCGATGTGGCGACGTTTGGCCTTTTTTTTTGAGCGTTGGAAATCATCCAATGACTTCTCCCGCTCTGGGTGGAGCGGAAGGGAGTGTCAGACTTTTACTGTTCCCATCTAAACCCATCCATGTTCCTTCCTTAGCCCTTTATGTTCCGGGGTAGCGATAATCCTTTCGGATAGTCTTGCTTTCCCGGCAGGCGCGGCCCTCAAAGAGATGTCAGCATTTGAAGGGGCCCCCTTCAAATGCTGACATCTCTTTGAGGCGCGCGTGGAACTTGTACGCGCCGTCCGGCTCGAGCCTGGTCCTGATCAGATGGTGAGCTACCCATTACTAACCGCCCGCAGGCGCCTACGAGAGCCGGGAGTCGTAACGTGGCTACCGACGCCCGGGGCGTCTCCCGCGGCGGCTGGCACGGGAGGACCTTTCCCTCTCCCATCCCACCATCTCCTTCGCGAGCATGACTGCTTCGCAGAAGGAGGTGACTGCCGCCCACTCCCTCTCGCTCCGGACCATGGCTTGCACCAGGGCCGGGCGCAAGAGGTCGCCGCCAATCGCCTCTACGATGACACGGCGGTGCTCCGCGCAATCGGGCCAGGTTTCCATCGTGTGCTATATCTTTGAAATGGTCTCAGAGAAGCGGTTGGGCTATAATTCTTTACATTTTACTTCCCTGTGTTATCGTGATGCCTATACCGAGACTCCTCCGTGCCTCGTAAAGCACGTTAAGCCGTTGGTCCCGGCTGTCATTTATGCATCTTTGACAGTCTTACGGGTCGTCAGAAGCCCAAAAATCTGTCAGCCAGTCTTACCAAGGGGTATCGTATTACCCAGTTACTGGTTTGTGGAGGTCAGATAGGCAGTCACCCTATCAGGGGCGGATCTAGAATTTGTGGGGCCCTGGGCTGAAACTACTTAGGGGCCTATCTGAGTACTCAGCTCAGTCAGTTTGTCAGTTTGATGACGAGAACAGAAGTGCGGAAAAAAACAAAATCACGTCAGGTGTTACGTTAAGTAGCGCGGCGGAAAGTCCCTCGTAAGAGACTCGGAAAAATATACCGATCAAAAACAAACGACAGGGAAATCCCCGTTCCGTTACATAGACGCGCACATACATTGGTTGATTGATCTCAGGGTTAACATTATTGCCAACCTTATGATAGTTCTTTTTTTAATTAACTTCCTTAAAAGGAAGTTATTGGAATTACCTCGAAAATCGAAATCGGAAATGATGTCATATTTTTACATTTCTCAATCACCAAAACACGTTTCAGAACATTTCCCAAAAATGTCTGTATGTATGTGTGTGTGTGTGTACGTACGTATGTCTGAATGTTTCAAATTTTCGCCCGACGATTACTCGTAGAGAAATGAAGCTATCGATCTGAAATTTTGACAGTAGGTTTGTCTAGTGGTGAAATCGCGACCATTGGTTTATGTGAATAGTCGGCCATTTTGAAGTTATTAAAAAAAAAAATAAGCTTTATTTTTAACATAACTCGGAAACTATTAGTCTAGCAAAAAAAAATTTAGATTTTTTTTGTAGAAAATTCAATTCTCTATAAAATTGATCATATGCTTTTTTTTCATATCTCTCATTGTTTGTGAGTTATTGGCAATTAATCGAAAAAAATGTGTAATTTTCGATATAAATCGAAAACTTTTGATCTGATTCAAAAATTGCATGAGAGTTTTTGCATAGGAAATACAATTTTCTATAAAATTGCTCATGACTATTTTATTCGTATCTCTAACAATTTATGAGTTATCAACGATTAATTATTGATTAAAAAGATCATAGAATCAATTTTTGTCATCATGATGAATACTGATCTACTTATAAGGAAGTTCTTGGCGCGACTTTGCAGATTGATATAATTTCCTTACACAATTGTGCTGAATATGAACCTCAATCATAAGCGATATTTTTATTTTAACTACTTTTTTTATAGTAAACAATATATGGAAAAATGGTAAAAAAACATGACTTATTTTAATAGCCCTCTGAAAAAGGCAGTTTTTTTTTTAAATTGAGGTTTATATAGAAGACATATAAAAGAAAGTAATTTTTCTGTGCCATTTATTTCGGATAAAAATTGTGGCTTCCACTGTGTACACCAACTGCTAAGTCGGATGACAACCTACGATGTGTATCAGCTGATATCTCCGCTACTTTCTAAGTTATATTTTTGTAAAATATGAAAAAAACTCATGAATATATGTATAAAATAACCTAATAGTTTCAATAATTAATAATATTCATTTTTTATACCTTCAAAAAATTATTGAAAATCAACATGAAAAATTGCATACTTCTATGAATTGAGTTAAGGGGGGAAATACGTGTGAAAGGATGTTTCACACGTATTTCCCCCCTTAACTCAATTCATAGAAGTATGCAATTTTTCATCAATGCTTTCTTATGACATTATCACGTAAAAATATCGTCCGTAAACCGACTTTACAGACAACCATTTTTTAAATTCAAATTATCGCCTATTGTTTTTAGCGGGGTCTGGGGGCCCCTTGTAACCTCGGGGCCCTGGGCTGCAGCCCAAGCAGCCCTTAGGTAGATCCGGCCCTGCAACCTATATAAAATACTGGTATTCAGCTGCATCCGGTTAGACTGGAAACTGACCCTAACATAGTTGGGAAAAGGCTAGGCAGATTAGACAGAGATAGACAGATGTTATCGTGATGCCGTGATGTGGACATCGACGATCGTCAAGGAAAAGCAAACAATACTAGCGTACCTACTACATACGTGCATGAACGGAAGAGACCCCTTCCCGATGACGTCACCACGGAGCGCCACTATATTTCGCCACGTGATTATCACTCCACACACGTACACATTTTAATTTAGCCGAATGTACGTATTTTATCGGTTGTTTTATTTGTGTTCGTTGCGTGAGCGCCATGTTGATTTTGAATAGGACGATAAAGGGATAACTGAATAAAATGTTAATAAATTGTCAGTTGATTTATCGTTTGCTAGTGGCTAAATGATCGAATCAGAAATGAAGAGATCGGAAAAAAGCAAAACCAAAAGTAATCGAAAGCAATTGTTCGGGCTCCTCCAGAAAGAAGGCCTGTGTCCAGAAAGAAGGTGTGTGAAAGGGAGTGTGCCATAATCCACCACGCGATCCCAGTGTGTGTTGGTGGATGTCCCATGTCTTCCAATTTCCGGTTATAGGACATGCTGGTTTCCTCACGATGTATTCCTGCCCTGTTCTGAGAATCACATTAGAATTCGTAATATAATCCTTGTTTTGTTGGTCAATGATTTTGTTAAATATGTCTTACCTAAGTACAGTCAACAGCAAAAGTAGATGATCAAAATCAGAAATTCAATACTAATGAACGGAGTTCACGAATATATGGCAGCTGTACTAGTAGTAAATAATTGGTAGAATTTCCAATCACAAACTTTTGAATCACTCTGACGCCACACAGGTCTGACGCGAACTCCGTTCTTTAGTATTGAATTTCTGATTTTGATCATCTACTTTTGCTGTTGACTGTACGTGTTTTACTCCATTTTAAAGCATGTAAAACATTAGGGAAAAAAATCGTTAAAGAAACCTATTCCCTTCAATAGGTGCTTTGAGTAAAATTTACATGAAAACAGTTTTGACGTAAAAAACGGGATGTTTACGTCGAAACTAGTGAAGACCGGTTTGTTCAAGGCCTTTCCTATGTTACCGAACTGTATGATGAGTTGAGTTCCGTGTTTTCAATTGTTATAGCGCAAAGGTTTAGCATAACCTTCTTCTTCATCTTTCTGTTAGAAGAAATATTTAAAACCAAAATGGTAGCAAACTACATATCCAGAGATGAACTAATTTAACCCAAAGGTGAACTAGTTTTACTCAGAGGTGAACTAGTTTTACCTAGAGGTGAATTAGTTTTACTTAGAGGTGAACTAGTTTTACTCAGAGGTGAACTAGGTTTACCAAGAGGTGAACTAGTTTTCTTCAGAGGTGAACTTGTATTACCCAGGGGTGAACTAGTTTTCTTCAGAAGTGAACTAGTTTTATCCTGGGAGATATTTCACAGCATGTGAAGCTAAGTCAGAGGCCCATGGGTAGCATACAAACGGTAACACCATGTTAGTCACTAACCACACGAAGAAAGAAAGAAGATTTGTCGTATAAATTACCGTGATAAACCACTATTAAATAAACCACTATTAAGATTTTTTTAATTATTAGATACTTGTTGACATCATCCCACCAAGCAACCAAGTCGCCAGACGACACTTTACATCTGTTCTAAATATTTGGAAGCTTGTATGCTGCAACATAAGGTTTCTCTTCGCCTCTATAGTACTTACTATCATTTCAATTTTCCAAAGGTAACTTAGAATAACAAGAAAACACCGCTCCCGGCTTGTCTAAGCCACCGGAGCGTGAAGTGACAGCGAAATGACATTTGTAGCACAAATGCCAACAATTACCGGGTACTGGCACGTCGCCATGGGTACGGGCGTGCCAAAACCTGGCACAACGCTCCGTTAGTGCCACCTAATCGTTTATTTTGTGTTATATTGAGATTTACGTGCTATGAGAAAGTATTGTCATTCTGGACTATGCATGATATAGAGGAACTCGTGGCTAAGTAATAACAGCCGCACTGGTCGATCCATCAGGTTAAGCTTCACTTGCCGGGGTTGGCATTGGATGGGTGAGCATCTTTACATAACGAGACTCCTCCGTGCCTTGGAAAGCACGTTAAGTCGTTGGTCCCGGCCGTCATTGGTCCATCTTTGACAAACCAAAACCAAAAATAAGTATTATAAAATACAAAATCATAGCTACACAACTGACGTTTGGCATTCCTTTGAATTGCTGTAATGTAACAATAAAGGCAGATGCCAAAATTAATTAGTGTTCTATTACACAATACTTCGTAATTGTTGGCCATCTGTGCTTTATCGTACACAATCACAATATTTCGTTACTAGCTTCTGCCCGCGACTTCGTACGCGGACCCTGTTGCTTATGCCAGCGACAACGGGGTCGCCATTTATATTATTTTTTATCATTTTTCCCATTTAAATCTACTGAGCTTTAGTTTTATTTCATTCCAACTACCACCAAAACATACAGTCCATTTGTCATCGTTTTCATTTTGGTAACCGCATTATTATATTCCCCACTTGTCTCTAGAGACCTAGAAGTCAATGCGTAGATACGGTTGGAACTCAAGCACAATTCTCTATCCGTGAACGTCTCCGACTCGCGAGACAATACATGACGTTCACGATCAGCGGTCAGTCGCGCATCATATTCTTCACTGGTCTCTAGAGACCTAATGAATACGCTGAGAACGCAGGCGTGCTTCGCGACCCGAAGAGGTTTCCACGGAGCGAGTTGCAGCCTAATGTTCTCGAACAACATCAAGTCTCTCCTGACGCTCTTCGGTAGATTCTTGGGATCTTATGATCCTCAATCTTTTAGCTCTCTTGGAATATTGGGAAAGATTTGACCTCTTTCTAGGCATGGTCATAGTTTTATTGTGAAGATACCTGATCAATAAAAATGTAAATTAAAATGACTGCTCCCCTGCGTTACCGGGTAGGCTACCGTGTCACGAAGATAAATGGAAAAGGAAATTAAACACTCAAATAACATAAGCCCGAAGGCATATTCATGCGATAAAATAAAAAATAAATAGGAGTTTTGGCCAGTAGAGGCAAATTTTCAATGATATACCATCGTCATCGAAAATCAGTCCAAAACTGTTACTGCCTTCACCGCGTGCAGGTACTCCCAGTTTATGTTATTTTATAATTACACAGTAAAATTAGTGATAGCTTTGATTTCCACATCAGATGTTTCTGATCTCCGATTTTTATAAGTCACCAGGAAATGCCCATCAGATTAAACAACTTTTGCTTAGTCGTCATTCCTATATGTGTTATGTTGTAGCTAGGCTCTTGGAGTTCCACAGCAGGTGTTCCAGATCTTCAATTTTTATACGTCAACAGAGAGTGCTCATCAGGCTGAACAACTTTCGCTAAGACGTCATTCCTATATGTGTAATAGTGTAGCTAGGCTCTTGGAGTTCCACAACAGGTGTTCCAGATCATCGATTTTTATAAGTCAACAGGAAATGCCCATCAGACCGAACAACTTTTGCTAAGACGTCATTCCTATATGTTTTATAGTGCTGGGCTCTTGGAGTTCCACATCAGGTGCTCCAGATCTTCAAATTTATTATCTCAGCAGAAAATGCTCATCACGTGGAACAATTTTTGCTACAGTATCATTTTTGTATCTCTTGTAGTTTAGCTGGTCTGTTGCGGTTCTGCATTAGGTGTTAAAGTTTCCAAGATAAATTATATATTGCCCATACTTAATACCTATACTTACAACAAAAAAAAAACATTTCAATCTGTCCAGTAGTTCCGAAGATTAGCGTGTACAAACAAACAGACATACAGACAAACAAACAATTTTTTTTTTGGATTCGTGCTCTATTACTTTTTCTAAACCCACCTCAATTATTATCTTTTTAATATATTCAATGTACAGACACAGTTTTATTACTGTTTTATTATATGTATAGATTTATTAAACTTTCAAATGTGTCAAAGTGAGGTTGAAGTGAGTGAAATCTTTGCATGGTGAGATTTTTCGGAATTTTCTTTCAGACCTGCCACGTCGCGAAGAGGTTTAAGTGGGGAAAATTGCGCTAAGTTCTAGCAAGTACTTGCCCATGATGGGGTAAAAGGGAAAAACATAGTGCGAGAATAAAGAGTATAAGGCAAAGAATCAAAGGTACCTAATTGAAAACTCGTATAATATAGGTATACGAAATTTTCGATGCCCTTTGATTTCTGTCTATTTGTTAAAATATATAGCAAAATTTAATGTGGTAATAATAAATGTGGCAATATTGTGGTTATTAATCGATTGAAAAATCGACCCTAGGAGATAGTACTTACTTATCCCCAGATTTTAATGCAGGTTCAAATAAACAAAGAACAATGTAACGATGTTTATAGCCCTATTCGCCTTTCAACGTGAAAATTATAAGGTAAGTACTACTAAAATACTAAAATGTTTAAATTGATTTGTTTGCCTAGTTCGACTCGCTTGTAGACTAGGATACTTTCAAGCTTTTAGTAAGACAGGTTAATAGTCCATTAACTTTTAACTATTTCAAATAACGTTGCAAATTCTCGTTGTAAAATTACAGACGCCAGCACATCAAGCTATCAGAATCTGTCTAATTTCTTTGAGATAGATAGATTTTCAACTTTATAACATAATTATAAGGTTCATATTCTATTGGGAACATTTGACAGTACGGGATAGCTCTTTTTGCTTGCGTCTGTACTTCAACTTTGTAAAAGTTCATCGATTCAATAGCTAATAGTTACTGCTGCAGTGAGTTAATGATGGACGGCCTCGTGGCTATATAAACATAGAAGCACGAGTCGAAATTCAAAGCTAAGCAACTTTCCATACTTTCCATGACTCGGAAAGCACGTTACGCAGTTGTTTCGTTACCCGATTGTCATTCGTAGATCTTTGACAGTCGCTATGTTTTCGGGTAGTCAGAAGTAAGAAAGTTTGACAACCAGTCTTGCCTTAAAAGAGTGTCCATGAAGTTTCTTGCTCGTTACTCTCCATAGATACTATGAAGACCAGATGGGCCTTCACTTAGGGAGCTCTCAGAGGTAGAACTCGTGTAGTGTGTTATGTTGTAGGGATTTCTATTATACAAATAGAAACACACAAGGCAGCAAATAATGAATTATATAACTTTAAACATATCAAAATATTCCATCATTTTGAAAGGTCGAATGCTGTCAGTAATTTTCTAACCGACCAGCCCTAGATTCCACGTAAGGTTTCATCCAGGCTGTACTGTACGCTTTGGGACTAGCTTCATCTTTCGACCGACCCCTTGACAATTTAAAAGTGCCTGTAACAGGTTTATTTGAAATAAATACTTCCAGTTTAAGTTTTCTAAGGGGTATTGTGTTACAACAACCTTTATATGACCACACATTTTGGATCCACGCTGTATTGTAGCCACACCACAAAAGGTACGGAACCCACATTACAAAACCTCCTTTCAATCTCCATGAATAGAACACCGTTAACATAATCGTTCTCTTGTCGCTAATCTTATCGCTGAACCCTGAAACACTTGCAGCGATTGTTATTGCCCTATAAAAGGAAAGTAAAAACAGTGGGACGGCGATAGCGGAACTTTACTGGCTGGAATACTTATGGGCAGTATACTTGGTTGTACGTGCCTTGAGAAGGAGGTAAAACACAGCTTATTAAAAAAATATATGATTTGCTTCGCCTGTGTGGATGTCGGTAAATATAACGGGATCGTTCTACCGAGATTACAATTATATGTGAAAATCTAGATTATAAACTAACTTTGTGCTTTTGCGCCAGTCTGGAACATACATCCAGGCAAACAGAAGAACGAAATGACTAACATTTTTAAAACCATATTTTCAACATCAGCCTCGTTCGTTCCTGCATCGTAGTACTTACCTAATTACTTTTTTGAAAACTATCCAATGGACAGTTTTGCCTTCATTACTACAGTAAAAATATGAAAGATCTCTTCTCTCATGCCCCATGTCGTGGTAAAACAGATGGTAGCTGCTTAACGGTGTGCCGGACGGACCAATGCAGGTACCTTAATTTAAACTATCGCCATTCGTCGGCTATTGCGGATCAAAGTACTAACTTCAAGCTAAGCTGCTCTCTAGTAGGAGTTCATGCCAATTTCTTTCAAGTTAAAATTTACTTTTGTTTGGTTTACAATCAAGTCATCTTTCTGACTCCTTTTGTATTAATATTTGGCCTGCTCTCAAAATTTGTCGCACTTATTAAGCTTAATGTTAGATAGGTTAGAACTATCCAACCCTTGGTTGACTGGTAGAGAATGCCTAAGGCATTAAGTCCGCCTTTGTACCTTTATTGTGTGCGAAAAGTTTAAATAAATAAATAAATAACTATGAAAAAACGTGCGCGAGCTGAGCGAGCGAAGCGAGTCAAACCTCAGTCGAAGCAAGCAAGCGCTACAAAGTCGGTGGCAATATTTTTATGACACGGAAATGGGAATTATTTGATCCTCACCAAAAGGGAAACATTAATTATTAGTGTCCATTCATATGTTTAGCCAATAAAAATGGGAATTATTTGGGACTAGATTAAATACATGCCGTGCTACAACTAGGTATAATATACTCTTACAATTCCTCTCACGGATTCCTGTTATGGTATCCGATGAATAATTCCGTGGATAACACTTTGAGAAGCTCGTTCGCGAAGGTACGCGTGCCCAATTTGATATCTGAAATATTAAAAGAGTGTTCAATCTGAGTCCACCAGATTTCCGCAACGAAATCGCAACGTTTCCGGTGCGAATGTTAAATATGAATTAATGGAAGCTCAGATTTATTTACTTATCTTGTTGGAATACAAGAGATACTGAAGATTTTTTGGATTCCCACCGGTTGTTGCAATATGCAATAGGTAGTATTAACATGGGTATACAGTATAAAATAAATGTTATTTATTTTATACTGTTTTACATTGTACATAAACACTTAAATTTTAACAACTATGCTTTAGAACATGTGTTTAGAACTTGAGTGTATATTTGTAAAAAGTTTATCAGCTTTTTTTTTTTAAGGCTGAAAAATCACCCAATCAATGCTCCCGCTCTGGGTGGAGCGGAAGGGAGTGTCAGACTCTTACTGACTAAAACCCATCCATGTTCCTTCCGTAGCCCTTTATGTTCCGGGGTAGCGGTAACCCTTTCGGACAATCCCGCTTACCCGGCAGGCTTGGCCCTGAGGGGCCCCTTCATATGCTGACATCTCTTTGATTCGCGCGTGGAACATATGCGCGCCGTACGGCACGGGTCTGGTGCTGATCGGACGGTGAGTCACCCATTACTCACCGCCCGCAGGCCCGCGCCTACGGTGGCCGGGAGTCGTCACGTGGCTCCCGACGCCCGGAGCGTCTCCCGCGGCGGCTGGGACGGGAGGACCTTTCTCTCTCGCATCCCGCCACCTCCTTCGCTCGCAGAAGGAGGTGACTGCCTCCCACTCCCTCTCGCCCCGGACCATGGCTTGCACCAGGGCTGGGCGCGAGAGGTCGCCGCCGCCGATCGCCTCTACGAGGACACGGCTGTGCTCCACCCACGCGGGGCAGGTTTGCACGGTGTGCTCTACCGTGTCCTCTGGGCGATCCTCGCAGTGGTGACACCCGGGCGTTTCCTCCCGCCTGATGATGTGCAGGAACCTCCCGAAACATCCATGTCCGGTGAGGACCTGCGTCAGGCGGAAGGTGAGGGCGCCGTGACGTCTCTCTAGCCACTCCTCAAAGAGGGGCCTTACCGCCACTATCGTGGCGTGCCCTAAGTTTATCAGCTTGATGGCCCGTACAACACCTTTAAATATAACCAAAACTTTATAATACATGCTGTATAGTTCAAAAAAGCCCTCTGATAACTTATATTAGCCTTACTTAGCCAGGCGCGAACCGACAACGCAACGTGATTCTGGTAGAGCAATTTTTGTCAAGTTTTCGTAGGAGTTCTATTAGAATCACGGTGCGCTGTCGCATCGCGCTAACTCATCGCGCCTGTCTGCATTTTAATTCTGAACAAACTTTACACTAGTTACGAAAAAACACAAACGATGACTTTTTCTGCAAGTATACAGTATGTAAAATAAAAAAAAATGCTTTAATCACCACACAACAATGTGTTGCATATTCTTCGCGCTACCCGTAATTTTGAGCTCTTCATTAATCAAACCTAATGTACATTAATCAAATTGGGTACAGGGTAGCTCGCGATATAAGGGAACATTCATAATGTACCTGTGGTGTTAAGATTAGAGGGGCTCGAGGCTAAATAATAACAGCGGCATATTTGCATATTGCAAGGTATATTTACCATGGTCGGTCTCATACGTTGATCTTTGAGAGTCATTACGGGTAGTCAGAACTCTGATCACCAGTCAAGGGGTTTAGTGTCACATAGTAACTGGGTTCCTTTCAAAATACTGGTATTCTGCTGCATCTGGTTATACTGGAATCCAGTCCCAGCATAGTTGCAAAAAGGCAGATTGCAGAGTTAAGATTATAGACGAGTATAGCATTATTACTCAACATTAAATGAAAAAAAACTTCAGTGGAAAATTAAATGTGTATAGAAAGATTAATGATGATTTAAAGATTTATTTTTATAGCAGACACCTCAGATCTGGTCTGAGACAGAAACAAAACTTTTTTTTTTCTGACAAAAATATGAAATCATCAACGTAATCAAAGATTTTTTTCTGATGGTATGTAACTGTATTCTGGCATCAAATAGTGCCTGAACAGTTACTTCATTATAAGGTAGGTAAGCGAACATTCAATTTAAGCACAGTCGGACTGTCCAACCAGTAGCCACTTATCTAGAATGGAATCGAATCGCCGACATCTCTGTTGGTCCCATGCCAGAACAACTTCTTCAGCCAAACTTACAACCTGCTTACTAATAGTATCTATTTGAACTCTACCTCTATCTGAATAAAACTGAAATTTGCTTGATAAGATGGCAGAAATTTTGGTAAATTCTATATTATAGACTCTATCGCTTTGTGATAACGCTGTAACGTGTAAAGCCTGTTATCGCGTGGTACGATGTTAAGAAACTTAGATGACCATTTTGAATCTTATCACTTAGACGTAAGAATCAAAATGGAGTTTGTTACGGCAGAGTTCAATGCAATGCAATCAATTCCTTTATTCTTTGGACTTTGCGGCCAAAATCAACATTACACGCTACGTCCAATCAGGATAGTTTTTTTTAGAGAACGAAAATTTGCATGTACGGATTCGGCATACTAAGAATTATATTATGTGCCTTTTAAAATTTTAGAAGATATAGTTCCTTAGTTATTATTGGGTTCCGGTTGAAAAAATTAATAAAAGACTTAACCAAATGGGTCCAATACCTACACCAGTCGTTCCTAAATGATGCACTTACCAATAAATATAGCATATAATTCTTAATTGTTCATGAGCTCCGAAAAAGAACATATGCGTAAGTGTGAATTTTGTTAGAGTAAGGGCTGATTTTTAGGGTTTCATACCCAAAGGGTAAAACGGGACCCAATTACTAAGATTCCGCTGTCGGTCCGTCCGTCTGTCCGTCTGTCACTAGGCTGTATCTCATGAATCGTAATAGTTAGATAGTTGAAATTTTCACAGATGATGTATTTCTGTTGCCGCTATAATACTAAAAAACAGCATAAAATAAATATTTAAGGCGTCTGCCATACCACAGACATGATTTTCTTGCCGTTTTCATAGATAATGCTGCGGAACCCTTCGTGCGCGAGTCCGAATCGCACTTGGCCGGTTTGTTTTATCTGAAAAATAAAAAAATAAATGATCATTTGACATACATTTTCTTGGCAAAAGCTGTCAAACTGCCATTTTACTACTCCAATAGAAGTTTGACGATTGAAAAATTAGCCCTCACTCTAACTTAAATACGACTTCAGTACTTGACCCATTTGGTTAATTCTTTTTTAGGGTACCGTATCGTAGTAACAGTAGTTTGAGTTGACGACAATTACTTAGGGCTGATTTCACCAATGAAACTGAACGCGATCAGCACATCCATTGCACGTCATGATTGCGGTAGAATAATGACACTGACAGCTAAGTTCACACAACTTTAGCTACCTACACTACACCACACCATAAAATTTTATCTGGTACTAGATAAAATTTCAGCTTATTTGACTCTTATATTTTCCACTGGCCCACAGTCGCTTTATGACTTTTTATAGGCCAACGGAATAGACGTTCTATAGATAATAAAATTTGATTTTAAGACCGTCCTTAGAATTTGAGAAAAGAATCCTGAATTCTGTGCAGCTATGAAAAGCAGATGGCGCTGTTTAAACTTCGTAATACACATATTATATTTAGTTAGATATTTTAGACCTAGACTGGGCCGAAATGACGGAAATGTTGGCCTGATGTGTGGTAATGATTTAAAAACCTGTCAAGTACGAAAGGCCCCGTACCACCGTACAATATTATTTATACCTCATTTTTCAAACTTACTTTACGATTTTTGTATGGGGATATACTTGAATTTTTAACTTTATTTTATTTTTATTATTAATTGTTAAAGCGACAATAGAAATACACAATCAGTAAAATTTCCAACTTTCTACTCTACCTATTACGGTTCATGAGATACAACCCGGTTTTAAACAGACGGACAGATAGTGATACTGGCGGAGGCTTATTAGGATACCATTCCATTCCGATGGAACTCTAAAATCAGTGCAGCCCTGAACACGCCTAGCTTACATCACGTAACTTCTTCGGCGTAACACTGAATTAAAATCAATTTTGGTGGTTCCGGCATTTCCATCTACTAAAAATAAATTCGTGGTAACTACTTAAATAATAGCAGACTGTTAACTATTACTTAATGACTACCATTGGCGTGAAATGACAAGTCTAATGTATGTTTTGGTTTTCCTGCCAACACGGAAAACAAACATTAAGGATAATGTAGTATTTTCTGATTTTATGCGAATATTATTCGTTTTTTATGGTCGACACACTCAGGCTCTCTCTCTCTGTAAGAAGGCCTGTGTTCAAACAATGGGAAGATTATAGGCTGATTATGATGACTGTGGACAAACGTCTGACATGGTTCCTGTAAACAAGTAGAGTTGAGAGCTTTTAGTTTAAATAAAATTAAATGAAAATAATGGTGTTTCGGTACTTATGTAAGTAATTCGTTTAAGACACGTCAATTTTTGGGTCAAAATTTAAAAATTCGTTGGCACCATTTCCTAGCTCACTGATCTCTAAAAAATGCTGAAACCAACTCAGAGGTCATTGTTTCTTTTAAAGCCTAAAAATTATTTAATTCGATTTTATGTTAGTCTCAACCTACCTTACCAACTAGATTAAGTAGAGCTAGGGTTTCTTAGATATTGCGTATATTATAATAGTAGCATCTACTAGCGGCTTCGCCCGTGTGAATGTCGGGAGAAATTCCACAGGAAAGGACTACCAGGATAGAAATATCTAGTATCTTAAGTACTATTCCAAACTATAATCTATCTGAGTGCCACATTACATTCAGACCTGTTCAGTAGGTAGTTTTTGCGTTATTGAGTAACAAACATTAAAACATCTCAACGTCTTCACAAACATTCACATTAGTAGGATAGTAGGATATGTATTATTAGGAGCTCGTGGCCAAGTAATAACAGTCGCACGGATCGATCCATCAGGTTAAGCTGCGCTAGCCGGGGATGGTCCGTGGATGGGTGACCAACTTTCTATATGGAGACTCCTCTGTGCCTTGGAAGCGGCACGTTAAGCCGTTGGTCCCGGCTGTCATTGGTGGATCTTTGACAGTCGTTGTGGGTAGTCAGAAGCCCGAAAGTCTGACTGCCAGTCTTACCAAGGGGTATCGTATTACCCAGTTACTGACTGGGTTGTGGAGGTCAGATAGGCAGTCGCTCCATGTAACATATTGGTTTTCAGCTGCAAATTAGTAGATTGAGTAGGTATATCCTACTCAATCTACTATTATGTATGTAGTAGGATGGATAGAGATATTTGTATAGCATTTACTTCAGTTATTCAGGATCGCGCTTTGATTTAGATTCTGACGGATCAACATTGATGTCATGCCATTACTGCATATTTACCGTCAAGAAATGCAGGGTATGCTTTCTCGGATAACTCGACAAAATGTATAAAGCCGTGTACAGACCGTGTGTAATATAATGTAGGAATTTTTTCAGAGATAAGTTTCACAGATTAGCGGTTCAAAAAAAAAAACAAATTCTAAAGTTATAAATAAAACAAAAGTCATGTTATTTTTAAATAACTGAACACGATTAGCACATCTAAAACGCTTTCAAAGGTTGTCATTGAAAACTGAATATTGACTCTAACACTCACACTCTTGAACAGCTCTTGAACGCAGTTTAGATGTGCTAATCGCATTCAGTTTTATTGGTGAAATTGGCACTTACTTAGTCGAGTAACGGTCTATTCTGTAAAAAATCCAATATTGAGTGAAGTCAGCTGTCATTTCACCAGACGCAAGAGGTTGACGCTATTGCTAGCTCAGTTTCACTTCAGTTTTCATTGTGATATTTTCACAGATGTTATCGACTAGATAAGTATGGGTATTTGTGCTAGAAATTGCTAAAGATTTGGGAGTAGAAAGTCCCTAGTCCAATAGTGGGACACTATGTATCAAAAAGAATGTATCACATTTAGGTCCAACTCCTGTATTATCTGGTGCAATTTTCATCGCTTCTCTGACAAGCAGTGGATAGCAGACAGGAATAGAGAGAAACAAATTAGATTCCTACTTGAGTACAAGCGACTGTAAATTAGCTTTCAGTTATACTGACGGGCAAATTGGACTGCGCCTTTGTTTCAAGCACAAGCACTTGAGTTTTTTGTTCCTATTGGATCCGAGAAGAAAGTTTGATAGATAGGTACACTTATTCATTCAACTATATTAACTATAAACTTTTTTTTCTATACTCACGATTATATTAATATTATTCATACCTGAAACAGGTTTCTATTAAACCTAGATCAAGCAGAACACTACATTACATATATTAAAATTGTAACCTCGCTTGTAATTATGTAAACCTTAATTTTTACTTAATTCTTGAATTACAAATCTTAATACACTGTACAACCTTAAACTTAAATATATATATTTAAATAAAAATAAAAAATCTTAAATATATATATACATATTATGTACAAGTAGTGAAAAAAAGAGGAAGAGCTCATAGGGCGTCAAAAAATTCATCCCCACCGCCGTCAGTTGAATCACTGTGATTATAACTGACACTTGACATTTACTGTATTGCCTAACTGTTTCAAATTATTCACTTCATAAAAAAAATTCAGGCGGCGGTGACAAAACGGATCCGTGTGCGATTCGCTTTAGAGCAGGCATTAACAACTTTAACTTTAACTTTTTTTGCCACAATATTTTTTTTTATATTACTATCATTTACAAGTTCCACCTTTGCTATCATATCGATTGTTTCTTGGGCACATCTTAACACTTTTCATATTAATATCTCGTTCGATAGCTGTTATAGATGTTTTCCGTGTAATTTGTGTACTTACCGTATAACATTTTTAAAAGAGTAACGGTGGAGTTTCTTGCCCATTCTTCTCCATACGAAACTACCTTTTGGAAGGGGCGACTAGAATCAATTCTATTTCTTGTTCATTTTGACGTTCAAAAGTGCCTTTCTTGTGCTTGAAATTAATGAATTGACTTTGACTTTGGCTTTGTGTAGTAGTTTTTTTATTTAAATAATGGTCTATTAAAATGTCGGCTGGTCAAATTACAAAATACGTATGAATTTTGTTATTTCAGGGACTGTCTCTCTCTCATTTTGCATATTTGATTGAAATACCGAGCTCCGCCTCTGTCCACAAGACGTGACCTGTAGCCCAGCTGCAGTGATGACGTCACTCATGCCAGTTCACATTAGAACAGCACTCACGTGACCACTTTGGTCGAATCGAAGTTACGTGTGGTGCGTTTAAAGTTCGAATAAATAAACTGACTGGCTGCAGGCGATTTTTTCTTGGCAAACGTTAAAAAAAAACCTTAGAATAAAAATGCGATTTCTTGATTTTTCTATCCTCCTGTTTGCATAGATATTACCTTTTTTATTTCGTTCTTAAAAATTGGGAAAAACTGAGTGTCCCATTTTCTGTGGGATTTTGACAGGGCAACCTCTATTGGAGATCTGGCAGATAGTAATAATATAAGATTGAATTTATCCAAGTTTAATAAATGACGTATAATTTATATAGTTCATTGAATGCCCACAATCTAATTTAATATCTGCTTAGCAAGTATAAACAAGACTACAAGATAATATTTCCACATCGATGAGAACTACTGCAGAGTGTGCTCACCACTAATTGCTTCTTAATCGACAAAGTAAGTTCCTAAGCTTGAACTACTCTATGCAACTAATGATGGGAAATGTTTTGTCGATATTTCTACTCAATAAAAATCCTATTTAATTCACTCACTAACAGATAACGCACAGCTTAAGTCGCTGGGTCTAGACGTTTGAAATTTATCACGAGAGTAGGTACCAAAAGAGAGAGAGTTTATTACTGAAAGCGAGCACTAAGGAAGAATTTACAAAAATCAGTAGGTGTTTATTTGTATGGAAGTTCGTGATTTTTGCAGGAGGAAATTTCGACTCGTAAATAATACTTACTAATTAATTTACACACGGAAACAATTTACTAACGTTTGACGCTCACATTAAAAATTCTGAAATGACCCAATAACGTAAAACGATCGACAACAACCTTTCATGTCGAAAATTAAGTTATTTACATGATTTTCCTTCGTTTTGTATCACGTGTAGAAATAAGGTTCAATCGATAAAGAATATGTATTGTGTGTTCGTTCTCACGTTGTTACACGTCACTACTGAGCTTTTTTTATAGAATTTTCAAGCGATTTAGTTCCTGAATCAAATAATTTAAGTTTATTAATTTGAAAGAAAAAAAATACGTTTATTTGCGGTGAACTTGACGCAAAAAAAGTACACAAACATACAAAAAAATAAAAAGTTTGGCTAAAATATGCGTTACATCCACGCGAAACGGATTATAACGCTTAAAGAATCACTAATCAGGTCCCATTAAACGCGCGATGACTTTACGCTAGACCAAGGACGAGATGGCGGGACAAGTTTGACTGCTACTGAAAGGACTGGCCAACAGAATTGTGTGGAAAAAGCATAGGAAAACCTTTACTCTGCAAATTGACAATACAGGTTAATTAGATAAGTCAGAAAAATCACGAGTAATACTCACACATTTTTGGTGGTAGGCATTAAGGTCCAAGAGGCCAGATTTCTGAGGTCACGGAACAAGTATAGTCTAAAATAAAAGTAATCGTAATACGTAATCGTGTGGTGCGTAATCTATTGAAACTCCGCAATACTCTAGGTACACCGCTAGGTTTAGTCCCACCTCGGCACCATCCCAACTCGCCACCCATGAATTAATTTATCGTCTTTACGAAAAATTCCCATCTCGGCACTCGTCATTAGTCGTTGCTAAGTACAGTCATCAAAAAATGGATACACTGTATCAGTATAGTGAGTAAATCAAATTGACTCAAAACTAAAAAATGTAAAAAATAAGTTTAAAAGTACAAAATAAGTTTAATTTTAAATTTTTAGTGTTTAGTGGACAAAGTAAAATATATTTTCATGGGACTTAAAAAAATACGCAAGTAATAAGTAAGCAAGTAAGTGTCATATTTTCTGGCTATCTCTTTCGCCTCGGTTAAGACAGTCAAACCAAAGTAAACCACTGCTGCTTATTATAGTTCATTTTTGTGTAAGAGTCAAATATTAAATTACAGTATCGGTTTCGGTTCAAAATCGTATTTGGTCAAATGCTACCTATAATTCAAGTTACGAAAAACAAATTTAAAATATCGATAAATTTCGTGCCCATCCCTAATTCTTGCTACAGCGCCGTTAAAGGTATAAAATATACCTACTTGACGATCCAATTATCCGCTTCGTCCGGTTCATTTGTTCGCATTGTTATCTATTATTCTTATTTCTTTGTAAAGGATTATAACAAAGTTTTTATTAAATCGCGATGTGTTTTTCAAAGAAGCGTAGCCATCATTTTCAATGCGGGCTTGTTGTGGGTTGGTTTGTGTCACGTGTCTTTGATATTTTAGTTCCAGGAAATGCTGGTTTCCTCACGGTGATTTTCTTCTCCGTTTAGAGAGCAGTGGTATATTAACTATCTGTATGACAAATCCATAGACGATCAGCCAATCCATTTAGTGGTTTGAACTACATGTTGATAGATCAGTCAGTCACGATTTATAAATACAGATTAAACATTAATCAACCAACTGCGTCGACCACTATTTATATGGGAATAAAATATTCGAATCATTAGACTTTTCATCAAAGGAACTGCAGACAGCAGTGACCACTTCAGTCGCTTTCAAAGGAACCACACGGCCAGTAACCACACGGAATATCCGGAAGATGTGCTGGAAAATACAGCTATTTTTAAAATGCTGATCGGAGATACCCAATCGAGTAGTTCTTTCACTGTACAAAATCGATATGTTTCCCCTGTATGTCAGGAACTAAGAGCACGGTTCCAATTGGTTGTTTCCTATTGATAAGAGCCGGTACGACAATACGCGGTTTCTCTTATAAAAATAATTGGCTTTTACAATGTTTACGTGTAAAATACACAGTCTTAATGTATGTACAGAGGCCAGCACATCAAGCTACCCTAATCTGTCATTTCTTTGATAGATTTTCAACATTATTTAAATATGGGAAGGTTCATATTCAATTGGCTAAATTTGACAGTTAGGGATAGCTTGACATGCTGGCGTCTGTACAGTCAAACGGGGTGAATAGTGGATACAAAAGTGAAACAGGATGAAATTTAAAAAGGATTTTAACTTTGAAATAATAATAGTTTGTGGTCAAAAAGGACTAGCAATGTGTTTACTATATTATGATTAACAATTAAGTGCCCTTGTTGGCAACTGATTACATTATTGCATGGATATTATTTCTCTAATTTACGACTCATGTGTGTATTGTATAATTATCACTTGCTTAAAAATCAATGAGGAAACCAGCATGTCTGATAGATATTTCTCAACAGCATGTGAAGCTAAGTCAGAGGCCCATGGGCAGCATAAAAAATCTGACACCAGGTTAGTCACTAACTACACGAAAAGTAGTAGAATTTCATAGTTAAAATCCCTTTTAAAGATTCGTTCCGATTCAACCCTTTTTTTTTAAGGCTGGGAAATCATCCAATGACTTCTCCCGCTCTGGGTGGAGCGGAAGGGAGTGTCAGACTCTTACTGACTAAAACCCATCCATGTTCCTTCCTTAGCCTTTTGTGTTCCGGGGTAGCGGTAACCCTTTCGGACAATCCCGCTTACCCGGAACACAAAGGTTAGCCCTTTGTGCCACTGCTAACCCCACTATTAAGCCTGCACCACTATTCACCCCGTTTGATGGTATTACAGGACAGTTTAGGACTGTCAACAAGTACAAGGTGCAGAGGCCAGCACACCAAACATCCCCAATCTGTCGATGTGTGATAGATTTTTAACTTTGTTACAAAAGAATAAGGTTCATGTTCAATCACTACATAGTATAAAACAAAGTCGCTTTCTCTGTCCCTATATCCCTATGTATGCTACCTTTAAAACTACGCAACGGATTGATGCGGATTTTTTAGCTATCCCTAACTGTCAAATTTTCTCAATTAAAAATGAACCTTATGTCTTTGCAATAAAGTTGAAATACTATCAAAGAAATCTGACAGATTGTGGGAACTTGATGTGTTTACATAACATGTATATAGGTATTTACAGTACATATTTCAAAAATTACTATACAATACGATCATAAATTAAACTGCGTATACATATCTAATGTCCCCAGTTTGCATACGAAAATTCAATCAAATATATCGAATAGTTTAGTCATTAAAGCTAGTCAAAGATTGGCAAAAACCGTAGTCGAACCGCGGTGTTAGGTTAGGTTAGGTTAGGTGTTTTCATTTATATGGTCGTATTGTTTTCTTCACATTGTATAAAGAAGATTAGGATCATAATGAGTAAACAAAACTGGGAGTTCATTTAATGAGTTTAGTTTTAAGTAGTACCTAGTTTAAGTGTTCAAGCGACTTGCAGTTTTAACGAGTTAAGAGCGATATCCTTTTTAGCTACTTAGGGCCAATTTCACCAATGACACTGAACGGAATCAGCATATCCAAACCGCGTTTAAGATCTGTCAGTGTCAATTCTTTGACGCTGGTGAACACAGTTTAGATGTGCTAAACACGTACAGTTTTATTGGTGAAATTGGCACTTATTTACGTTCATTTACATAATTAATGCATGCAAAATATTGTAAAACATTTTAAAAGACTTACTGTGGAATTTATTGCCCATTCTTCTTCATACGAAACTACCTTTTTGTTTTGACGTGCCATTGAAACGTGCCAATACGTAAAATAAATGATTTGCCTTTAATAAGTACATTGTCGTCAGATTGTTCTCCGTGTGCACCAGATACTAACAATGTCTTCTTAAGACCAATAATAAATAACAAAGACAGTCCGTGGCCTGCCAATAGAAGGAAGACTTTAAACTATGCATACCTACCCTAACATCTAAAAATCTGCCTAGCCTTTCCCAACTATGTTGGGGTCGGCTTCTAGTCTTACTAAATGCTGCTGAATACCAGTATTTTTCGCGGAGCGACTGCCAATCTGACCTCCACAACCCAGTCAGTAACTGAGTAAAACGATACCCCTTGGTAAGACTTTCGGGCTTCTGACTACCCATAACGACTATCAAAGATCCACGAATGACAGCCGGGACCAAAACGGCTTAACGTGCTTTTCGGGGCACGAAGGAGTCTCGATAAGTAAAGATGATCACTCATCCATGGACCAACCCCGGCAAGCGTAGCTTAACCTGATGGATCTATCCGTGTGGCTGTTATTAATTAGCCACGAGCTCCTACGAACCACGAGCACCTTAAGATATACTGTTAACGTAATCATGAAACGCGAATCCATAAGATTTTCCCCTACCAAAACTCGTTTAAAGCGCCGCCGCTGTAGGAACTTTAAACTTCAAAAATAGGTTTTAATAACCTTGCATATTCGACTCCTTAAACACCATAATTAATTTAAAACACAAAAGATGGATATCACGAAAGCCACGAGAATCCCGCTCATACATCGCGTTCCCCTAAAATTAGCTTCTAAATCGAAATTAATCGAATTTTCAAGTCATTCTGCCTAATCGTGCGGAAACCTCGTTTAAACTTCACACGAAGTCAATTTGTGCGTAAATTGAAGGTGCAGAGTATCGAGGGTACCAGGGTACTGGCGATCAATCTACGACCCTCCGATTCTTTGCAACTGCAGCGTGGTACAAGTATAGTAGGAGGATCTCTCTCGCCGTGCGGCATTCGACGTCCGGCCGTCAGCGAAGCTACCCGCTTACCAGGTATGTTCCGTAACACGACTAGTGCTTGCCTTTACGAACATTTCTAAGTGTATTTTAAGAATTGAAAAACACGATGCAATATAATAATGTGGTTATTCATTAGAACGAATTTTATACTACGAAATTAAACGGTTTTTAAATCTTATCAGTAAATTTAAAAAGTGTTTGGTTAATTTTGCTTTTTACTTAAAAAGTGTTAGTAAAGTTTTGAATTTCTATCAATGAAATGCGGTCGGGAAGTCTTACTGCGTATTACGAAGTTTCACACAAGTCTAGTAGAATTCTGAGAAACTTTTTTGTAATATCTTAATCTGGTATTCTCGGGAATAATGCGCGCGTGGATATTTCGTATCGTAGGATTGATGTCACTATTTCTAAATAAGAATAGTAACTGAACTTAGTGGGTCTTTGTTATACGCGTTTGTGGCGGTGTTACGGTGAGATTCAGAACTCTTCATTATGTACAAAATAAAAAATACAGATATTAATCTAAAACATTTTACAAGGGGTGACACAAAGATCGGTCTTGTCGCTAAACGCAATCTAAATGCGCTTTAATAAGTATAATTAAATATTATTTATTTTAACATTGTTATAATAAATTATTACTTTAACACCATAATTTTGGAGCCATTAATTTTCCTATAAGTAAGCGGTGGACTCCAAACTAGGCGGCGCCCGTGTTATGGGGACTTGAGTAGTAATAAATAGTTAATTTTTGACTTGTGTTAGAAATGTTAGACACGGTTTCGTAGGTTATTTAAATGTTCTGGCAAAGATGCAGTCGTTTCAAGCTTAAGAATTGCTGTTATAAATTAGGGAGTCAATCGTCAAATACATATTCAGTGCATTAGCTTATGAATTAAATATTTAATCGGTTCGTTTGTAAGGAAACTGCAACAAAACCTTTGTTTAAATAACACTTGATTAAACAATTTAGGTTCCTTATTTTGGGGGGTTTGAACAATCGCGTGACGGCAAAGGTATGCTCTGTTCCAACGGTTCCAAGTCAACATAAAGGGTTCTCTAGAGAGTTACATTTCAGTACACTTTGCCTCCGTAATATCGCAGTGCTATGTAGGGCGGGTTACGCAAGACGGTGGTGGAAGGGATTTTATTGCGAACAGCTAGAAGGCGCTTGTACCACTAGCTCTCATCTCTCTGCCTTTGTGTACGTTATGATAATAGTTCGTGTAACCGTGTCGTTATTGGTTTTCGAGATATGTGACGGAATTCCATTTTTATGCGCATAATATTGCAATAAATTGGGTAAGGGACGCGATCAATATCGTGCAGGCAGTTTTAAATATTCCGATCCAATATTAATGGGCGCTTGCCATAAATAAATTGTCGTTTTACATATCGACCGCGCGAAGGGTTAGGAAAGAGGTGAAATGGCATTTATTTTTCTTGCATACCAAATATTTTGAGTGAGGATTTTTCAAGTGTAAAGTTCTTTAGACGGTTTTTTGTTAGGGAAAGTCTTATAGGGTTGCGCCACTAATGGAAATGTTACTAGTATGTCTATAGCTATGAGAATAGCGCTAGCCCAGTAGTGAAAGCATCCGTTAGTAAAAGCGTATTATATAATATTTTACTTTAAAAAATTATTGACAAATTATGAAATCATAAAACTTAATGCTTGTTTCTGTCTATTGACATCCACTGCTGGATATTGGCTTTACAAAGATTATATCAAATACAGACGTAGCTAAGTTAACAAAACAAAATAATCTATTTAATACAATATTAAAACCACAACTTTAAAAAACAAATGACTGCCTCTGATTCAGCGTTTTCCGTGAGTAAAATCTCAGCAAAAAGCTCTCCCCAATGGGACTTAAAACAACATGGGTGAAATTTGGGTATACCTAAAAACTATCCACCCTTTGGGGAATGTAGATGTGGTGCTATATAAACGTAAGAGTCAATTTAGGTAGTTCAAAACCAAAACAGGACAGTTCTCCATCGCAATTTCTCAATACAGTCACTATGGGGCGGTAACGGTCACTGGTCAACTCTTAGCTACCACGGCTCTTTTAATATTTAATTTAATTTTGAATTGCTTTTCTTAATATTTTAATTATGGACGCTTTTTTACGTTCTGCATAATTCTCACATGTATATTTCAACATGAATCATGTACCTACCTAGATTTTATAACCATATTATATTGATTTAAAAGAGTGTCCATGGAGTTTCTTGCCCGTTCTTCTCCATAGATACCTACCGCTTTGGAATAGGCAACTAACTTTATCTTTCTGACTAACCAACCCCTTGACAATTCAAAAGTGCCTGTAATTGGTTTATTTAAAAAAAATGCTTTGAGTTTGAGTATCATTTTTATAGTTGTTATTTATTTTAACAACACAAAATACCTTTGTTCGATTTCCACGCTCCGATTTCCTCAGGCTTTCCATTTAATTGGATTGCAAGTACCAATTCAATTCAATTGAAAAAAAAAATAGAGACATTTTATCGGTAAATGCGCTTAAGGCTTGGGTTCAAAGTAGAATTTATAATAATGACTGCAGTCGTAATTAGCGACGTAGCTTCTGCTTTCTGGGTTCCGTGCTCAATTATTTTAAGGGTTAGTAGTCGTACATTCAAAACGGTATTTTCTAAAGATATACTTAGGTAATGTTACTTTTACGTACTTATGTAGTTATGTTTTTAGAAAAAATCGAAAGGTTGTACTTGCGTCGTTTCCTTATCTACCAGTTGCGGCCTATTTGACGACACGGTTGGCGCAGTGGTTGAGCAATTGACCGCTGCGCAGTATGTCGCGGGTTCGATTCCCGCACGGAACAAATATTTGTACGACCTGCAAGTATTTGTTACGGGTCTGGGTGTTTTTCTATCTATAATAAGTATGTATTTACAAAAAAAATATGTATATAAGTAGTATATCAGCCATCTCGTTACCATAACACAAGCATTAGGTTGCTTGCTTGGGACGATATGGCGTTGTGTGAAAATGTCCTAGGATATTATTATTATTATTGTTGGGCGTGCTGTATTAACTATACTAGCTTCTGCCAGCGGCTTATCCTACGGGCACGTAGGTACTACTGAGATAATATGTACCCTATGTGTTAATCCAGGTTAAAAACTTTCTGTGTGCTAAATTTTACCCAGATCTGTTAAGTAATTTAAACTTAAAAGAGTAACAAACATCCATACATCCTCACGAACTTTCATGTTTATTATTATTATTGGTAGCATAAATAAAAATGAAATGCTTTTCGTTTTTAAGCGCATCACTTGAGAACGCCTGAAGCCATTTAGCAATTCTATGTTTGAAAATGTTCGTAATAGTCCGAATTAGGTTTTTATGGAAAGAAAAATTGGAAAAGTTTTCCGGAAAAATTTCTTTTTCGTGTCAAGATTTTGTATAAACTCAAAACCATATTATAAATGATGCAAATGATGCGTCATTCTTAGTTTTGTTTATGATCATATAATAGCTATTAGGGAAAATGATCAGGAGAATAGGGAATATTACAATGGTCACTCAGAAATAAGTTTTCTATTCTCTAACAAAAATTCACAAATTCACAAAACAATCATGAACTAATTTAATGGGAGAGGGCAATGTTTGTCGGGTACCTACCTACATAATACAATGGCATCTCCAAGAAGTTTAGCATTCACCATAGAGCCCGTGCTCTATAGACGCCTCGACGGTAGCTCGAAGGTATAGAATTAAAAAAAACAGAAAACAAAAAAAAAAAATATTTATTTCCTGAAAATGGTACATCAAAGTATTATTCATATAATTATGATCTTGGACGTTCCGCCTTGGACTGGCATATTTAATACATATTTAAACATGAGCCTAGGAATCACTGAAATTAACTAACATAACTAACAATATATTTGTAACTAAATAATAACAAATAGGTATTTGTTATTATTTAGTTACAAATATAATAAGCAATAAGAAATATTTTTGTAGGTGCCAACGAAATACAAATAAATAAAAAATCTAAATTGCGACGTATCAAAATTAGTTCACTTTACTATAATTCTCGCAGCTAACCGTGCGTACGTGTGTGTGACTCGTGTCAATGTAGTAATTTGATTTTATAACTGTCAAATTTGCAAATGCGTCCTTAAATTTATTTTAGGACGTATTTATAATTAAATTTAAAACAACTCATTCATTTGTTTAAATTGTTATTCTAACCCACTCCTCTGCCTAACATTTCACGGTTTACAGGCGTGATGTTATGTCATACGGTCTTCTTCTTATTTTCGTGTGGTTAGTGACTAACCTGGTGTCAGAGTTTTTAAGCTGCCCATGGGCCTCTGACTTAGCTTCACATGCTGTAGAGGAATATCTCTCAAACATGCTGGTTTCCTCACGATGTTTTCTGCCTGATGATGCCTGAGAGATATTATTTCTCAATAGCATGTGAAGCTAAGTCAGAGGCCCATAGGCAGTATAAAAACTCCGACACCAGGTTAGGCACTAACCACACGTAGAAGAAGAAGAGGGACTATTCGCGGTGAGAAATCTCTTCGGGTAACAAATGGCTGAGTCACTTGTTTTTATTTCTTTTCTACAAAAGTTAGTATTTTTGTCGAGAAAAGTAGGTGTGTAATATAATCGTTAAACGTACTTTTACGGAAGTATGGCGCCGCAGGTCTCAAGAGGAAGGAACAAATATAATTATCCTCGCCTGTGGCTTGGTGTAACATTACAAATTCTGTGGTATTATTTTCGAATTCTGTGGTGTGTTTTTCGAGTCTGTCAGTTTAGAAGGCAATTTTTGTCAAAGTTTTCCTATTGAAAATGAACTTTTTACTTTTGCAATAAATTTGAGTATCTATCAAAGAAATTTGACATATTAGGGTTACTTGATTAAGCGGGATTGTCCGAAAGGGTTACCGCTACCCCGGAACATAAAGGGCTACGGAAGGAACATGGATGGGTTTTAGTCAGTAAGAGTCTGACACTCCCTTCCGCTCCACCCAGAGCGGGAGCAGTCATTGGATGATTTCCCAGCCTTAAAAAAAAAAAAAAAAGCCTTAAAAAAAAAGGGTTACTTGATGTGCAAAAACAAATAAAGAAATTATGTCATGACAGGTATATTTCACTTGAAAAAAGTGGTCTCATATTACTTACATATGTATGTAGCGGCATCGACATCGCCACATGCAAACTTCACGTCACACTAACGTCACGCAAAATCCTACATCGCGCAAGCAGAGTTTACCGCGCGACTAGCATACTTATATACAATATCCCGATGTCAATCGTGGGGCAGTAGCCCACCAGACACAACACCCGTCTGGTCGGTAGATCCTCCTTTTTCTGTAGAATATGAATGAACTTTACCACCTGTCTCTCATAGCTCTATACTTATATGAAAGAGTGCAATGATTTTAACTGCTAATCTTTAGCTGCTTCCCTTGTCCTGGGGATCATTCCTCAGCTTATCACAGTTCACCGAATCTTATACAAATATATAAACTCAAGTAAAGTTTAAATTGCATTTATGTCTGTATAGCCGCATTACGCACACACCGGACTTTGATGCTGATTTGACCATCATTTAGAGAATTAATTTCTGAAAGTTTGTGTGTATAGTACATTAATATTTAATTTACACAATACAAAGAAAAGATTCTTTATCCGGTCGTAAAAACTCGCAAATAATAAGTTACTCTTCCTTAGATTAGACTTCAAAATTATATGAAGACAATTATTATACAGAGTTGATATGACAGAGGGTCATTAAATTACACTACGTATACTACTTATACGTGTTTAGTATTAACTCGGTACGGTATAAAAAAAAAGCACCAAAAATGAGGTTTTTATTTTTTCAAACAAACTGAATAGCTTACAAATCAGAGTAAAACGCAACCATCCTTTGTAAATAAAAACTGACCTTGTAACAAAGCGAAACCGACGCGCACGCGCCGGAGCGCTGTTAGGAAAGATACATCGTGTTCAAACGGGGCAAAAACCTAAAAAAATCATTTGCGACTAAACTACTGCTCCTATTTAATTCATTTTTGGTACAGAGTTTGAAAATAGTTCCTAGTATAAGCTGTTTAAAGGAAAGCCCCTCTGTCGTATCAACTCTGTATAGCAGCTTTTGCCCGCAACTTCACTCGTGTTAATTTGGAATGAACCGAGTTGGGAGTAATAACATAATTCAATCATGTTTCGAAAGACACGAGGCGCCATGTATTATCATTACCACAGGAACAGTACTTACTTCTTTTCGGTATGAAAGGTACCCTATGTCCGTTTCTGTACACCGTGAAAACATACTTAAAACATTCGAAGATTATCGGTTCAGTGGTTTAGGCGTGAAAAGATAACAAACGAACTTACTTTCGCATTTATAATAATAGGGATGATGACTAAATTTTTTTTAGTCCGTAAGCTAGATTTACAAAAATTATTGGACACGTATTTTGCCTTTTTTTACGTACTCCAAAGAGTACGCTGATACATTGAGTTCAAATGTGGCATGACGTCACGAGTATGTAGTTTTTATACTTACTTGTGACGTAGCGAGCCCCCCACTCCCCAACTTTAATGCGTTTTAACTCAGTAATTTTTTGTTAATATGATAAAGACAAAAATACGGATCTAATATTTTTTTAAAGATTGACGGACTAAACCTAATTACTTTTTTTACCCAGGCATCATTCCTATTATTTTTTGGCTTTTTATAAAAAGATTTTTAAGTTTCTTCAGCCATTGTACATGGAAATTTTAAATAAAATTGTCAAACACCCGGTGAGGCTAGCAGGGCAGCAGCTGCTGCTATTATGATATTTTTATTGGACAGGCGGCACATCGCGCTTTTATCGAAAATGAAATTCGCAAAGTAGGTTGTATACTATGTGAGGCTAGTGGCTCAATAACAACAGCTGGGCGATCGAAGCTTAAGCTGCACTTACCGCGGTTAGTTCGTGGATTGGTGTTAGTACAAAAAAAAACAAACTGTTCTATACATTTTTGATCACGTGTCTCGTCGAAATGTAGGGAACAGCTGATTTTTTTTTCACGATTTCGGCGTTGGTCCCATGGTTAAAGTTGTTCAGTTTGGTGGTCTGTAGCATATCCTTTTGTATGTATATACCCTTTCGGTTACACCCTGTATAGGTATTATATAAATCCGCATTTCTGTGGCACAGTTAAGCGAATGGCTGCGACCTAAACGCAGATTTTCTTTTAAATATGGAAATAATATCAGAATCTACTTTAATAAAGAATCCTATTCAATAGTTTGCTACTGAAATGAATTTTTCATCCGTATTTCCAATTCATTTGGTCTGCATCATTACTTTCCAATCATTTCCAAGAGTTTTCGTAGAAAAGGTAAATTATTAAATTTATCGTAGTCGTTTCTTGAAATCCTGGCACTGTGATCATATCGATAATTGAATTGTAATGAATGAAACTGAACAAACAAAACCGTTTTTACAGCTCAAGACTTTATGGTTTTTCATACTTATAAGGAAGAATACTTAATGCTTTTTTTTTTGAGGGTGGACTTATCAAATGACGACTCCCACTCTGGGTGGAGCGGAATTTTCATGATTTCAGAGTTGGTGCCATAGTCAAAGTTGCTCATTTTCATGGGTACTTTACACCCTAAAAGTATATCCCTCGTTTAACCTTATACACTGAATAATAAAGAATTATTTCATTCCATTCTACTCTTCATTTATAAAAAAGTATTATAAGGCTGAATCGTTGCTATAATACCTACGTAACCTACTGGTTATAGGTATGTAGGTACCTTTAACCTGGCCCTTAAGTGCTGCTATTCATAACCAAGAAACACTCAATATTCCACATCATAGCCATTAAAAGAAGTAAGATAATTTATCAGAAGGCGAGAAAGGGGCTTCGAAAAATATTGGCAGCGCTTGATAAATTTAAGGAACGGTTCGGTTTTATGCGTTGAAAATATATAACGTTAAAAATGTTAAAGCGTATATAACGTTAAAAATATTAAGTCATCCCTTAGGGACGTGGCAAATAATAGCCAAAGATAAGACATTAGTCAAGGAACTCAGGCGAAATTTATGGACTGTCAAAGAATTCGAAAGGAATTCAGAAAAGCGTGTCGTGTGGAAGGAACTTAATAAAAAGTAAGAGAGGAAAGAGCAATTAAACCCAGCTAGGGAAAATGGGATTACGTAGGATTTAGGGTGTTCACATTTTTGTTTAGGTTCTCTCAAAAAGATATAAAGATATATTTACAAGTGAGTTCGACAAGAATTAATTTGATTGTCTATAATTTGTGTTCATAACTAATGCTACAAATAATTACATGTATGTTTTGTGTTTTTTTTTTTTAGAGTGGGCAAGAACCCCTCCCGCTCTGGGTGCAGCGGAAGGGAGTGTCAGACTCTCACTGACTAAAACCCATCCATGTTCCTTCCTGAGCCCTTTATGTTCCGGGGTAGCGGTAACAGTTTCGGACAATCCCGATTACATGTTTTGTGTCTACACATTGGTGCAATGCTCTGGAACAAAAATTGCAAACAATTTTATGAATTATGAATTTTGCGAGACTGGCATTTTTTTTTACTTAAAGTCGTCTCAAAGTTTTTAACATGACACTGTTATTATCTGTTGGACTTTATGAAAAAGTAAATAATGTTCAAACGAAAGCCAGTTGATTCGTAAAAATAAAACAAAAGAAAATCTTAACGGGATCTTTTATGTCTGAATAATACAATCCATCGTCCTTTACTTTATTGTCGAGTTCACATTGTATTTATAAATTAATACTATCTATTAATAATAATTAATTCAATTGTTTGTTTCCAGGTCTCATTTGAAGAGTGATCAGATTTAACCGGTGAGTCGATTATGTGTGTTTATACATAAAATAAATATTACTTTATTTAAGTTGAACAAGCCGTGTGCTACATGGGATTTCCTATTGGCTATAATGACAAACTTTTATACAAAGTTTTATTTAAGCTTTTTAGAGAATAACTTTTCAAAAATCCTTTTATGGAACTGTTATGCAAAATTGTATGGTTCTAAACCCAACTGGTTAGGCTGTGCGTCTGGTAGAGAATTTCAGTTTTTTATTCAGAAGGTAGAAGATAGTAAAGCAAGTTATTTAAATTCCATGATAATTACTTCATCTTAAAATAATAATGATTTTATGTAAACTTTATTTAAAAAGAAAAGGACATACGGCATCAACAAATTCGTTCGCATCGTTGTCAACAGGAAAATTGCCCAAAAGACTGGCAGCATGTTGTATGCCATGTTTGATGGCAATGCTGATTCACGGACCAAGAAATAGGTCAGCCTTCTAGTCACGAGGCCAAGGTAGAATAATTATTCTTTAAATGTTTTTTGTTTTTCGATTTCTTCGTCTTGTCTTTAGGGAAATTAAAACTTATTCCGAAGAGAAATGACCGTCAACACATAATCACTTTTTATCCGACTGCGGCAAAGTTTTAAGAGGGTTCTGATTTTAATGGAACAAGTGTTTTTGTTTAAATTCATTATTAAGAAGAACAATTTCACTTTCTGGTTTTGCTAAATTTCAGTTGCATGTTATATCCTAAGCGGATACTGTTGAAATATCAAAATGATTCTAACGATAGTAAAAGTAAACTCACACTTGAGTCATGCTTATCCAGCAGGAACATGGATCGATTATAATATAGTCAGTAAGTCTGAAACTCCCTTCCGCTTCACCCAGAGCAGGAGGAGTCATTTGATTATTTCCCACACATAAAAAAGGTCTATCTGGTGATAAAGACAATTATGAATGCGTTAAAAAATATAAAATACTAGCCTGTGTTATCCAGGTCATAAGCTACCTCTATGCCAAGTTTCTTGCAGATTCGTTTAGTCGTTTGAGCGTGAAGGACGGACAAACATACAAACTCACACACACACTCACAAAATTTCGGCTTTATAATAATAGGCGATTTACACACGGCACCGCGCTCCGCCGCGGTAGGCGGTGAAGCGGATCTCATGTCGCATTGGTCTTTCAGAAATCCGTTGATGCCTAACACACCGACCAGCGACCAGCCCGACCGCGCGGTCGAGCAGTGCTCGTTTCTACCGCAAACTGCTCCTACCGCGCGGTCGAGCGGTGCCGTGTGTTAATCGCCTTAGTATGAAGTGTGATTGTCAAATTAAAAACTCCTTTTAAAATCACAACCAGTTCCAATTTTAAACTATAAACTGTAATAAAAGTCAAAGCTTAAGTTCTTATCTAGAATCGTCACACTAAAACTTAAAACATCAATGTCAACGTTCCGTAGCTACTTCAGCGCTCCGGATAGTATTCAAGATACCTGGGAAGCACTTCTAAAGTAATGGCACATCTAGGAAATAGTCATTTGTTTCGTAGGTACTTCAGCACTTCAGATAGTAGCCAAGATACCTGCGAGGGTACTTCTGAAGTAATGGCACACCTAGGAATAGTCATTCCGACATTTATATTCAATATCCAGGTAAACTCGGGCTTTGATCGGATTAATTTTATGTATTGAACAGAAGCGTCGAAGAAACTGTCATAAAATAAAATAAAAAAAAAGTGCCATAAAGAAGCGTTCGGTAGGAATAAAACATATTCTTCTGTGAGGAGCAAAATAATATGACTTCACTTAATACAACTAAATAATATGACGAGCTCGTGGCTAACTAATAACAGCCGCACGGGTCGATTCTTCAGGTTAAGCGACGCTTGCCGAGGTTGGTCCGTGGATGGGTGACACTCCTTCTTGCCTCGGAAAGCACGTTAAGCCGTTGGTTCCGGCTGTCATTCGTGGATCTTTGACAGTCGTTACGGCTCGTCAAAAGACCAAAAGTCTGACATCCAGTCTTACCAATGGGTATCGTATTACCCAGTTACTGGGTTGTGAAGGTCAGATACGCAGTCGCTCCATGTAAAATACTGGAATACAGCTGCGTCCGGTTAGACTCGAAGCCGACCCCAATATAGTTGGGAAAAGGTTAGGCAGATTGACTTAATAAAATAATATGGTGCATATTATCCTATGTGTTTATGGTCTATGCATCTATAGTCTATGGTATAACTGCCTCGTTTGTCAAGTGGTAACAAGCCCTATTGATGAAAAAAAAAAGTGTTGCGCAAATTGTAATTGTGTTTTTCTATCTAGAATTTGTCAGTAGCAGTACCAATTTTGGATTTGTGTAGGCTCGCTAGGACTTAAACATAACTGGTTTAATGTAGGGTTATCTCTGCCCATGGTTTCTTTAGCATTAGGTTCAGGCTTTGGAAAAATTTTACTTAATTACCTTAGCCACAGTTTTACCAATCATAGCTATCATAACATAAGTTTTAAACAAATGATTAAAAAAGAATAGCAAACACAAACCTAGATAATTACTCTACAATGGTTTTGCTATTAGGTAACAGTACTGGTATTACCAGAAAAGGCATAGTGGATGGTGTGAACACCTTATTAAATTTAAATATAGGAAAGCTGATGTTGTGAGCTTTTCCTTATTGTGATACTCTGTCAAATGACGAAAATAATTATATTTATAAACTAAATAACACAATGCACAAACTGACATTATGTCACAGTGACAAATTATTTTACTTTGACACTAACAATTTTGTTAGTGGTTTTAAATTAACTCAGAGAACTTTGTCTCTGTCTTGGAAATGTAGACACCAGATTGCTAAGTTGATAGCATATAATATTAATGAGGTTATAGCTAATATAACAAACTCTAGTATTAGGGACGACTCTGTGTTGCCTAGTTATACTAACAACATAGGGATTAATTATTTTTCATCATGTTGTACGAAGGAGGATCTACCTATAGTACCAACAACCTTGGAGGCCATGAACACTCAGGTCGAGTATTCTCTTCCTGCTAGAACTCAAATGGACATTCTAGACTCTTCGGTTGTAGTTGTGGAGGATACTCTGGATAGTTCTTTAAACTAGTCAGTAGGACAACAGAAGTTACCACTTTTAATAACCAGTTATTATTACTACAAAATAATAAAAAGGTATCTTCTGGCAATATAACTCTCAAAAATAATAAACTGAATGGAGTGCAACATACATTAAAATTATTAAATCAAAATATTCAAGGTAGGCTCTTCCAAGTTACTGGAAATAGAATTGTTTTTGGAAAATACCAAGTTTGATGTCATTTGTTTAACAGAACATTGGTTAAAAGATCATCAAGTAGTATCAATTAATTTTGAAAATTATTGCGTTAGCTATTTCAGCCGAAAACAAATGATACATGGTGGGTCATTAATATTAGTTAAAAATTCAATAAAATCCAAAGAACGAAAAGATATCATCACACTGTCTGTTGAACACACCATTGAATTGTCCTGTGTTGAGCTAGATAAGCATGTTATAGTATGTGTGTACAGACCTCCAAATTACCAGAATCTATCTGTGTTTGATTCTGTATTGGAAGATGTGTTAAAGAAACTTAGTACTAGTAGCAAGTCAATAATCATACGTGGAGATTTTAATATTAATTTACTAGAAAATAACTCGAATACTGTCAGATTATTAAGTCTTTTTGGGTCATTTGATTTGTCCAACGTTTTTATGGAACCAACCCGAGTAACTGCCTCCTCTGCCACTTGTATAGATAATATTTTTTGTAATTGTGAATACTTACATAAAGATATCTTAAATAAGTTGCCATCTGACCACAGTGGACAAACTATAACATTTTGTTCCTATATGCCTCTACAAAAAATTCAAATAAGATTTAGGCCAATTACATGTACAAATTTAAACAAATTCAATAAGTCTTTGGCCAGTAGTTTATGTGTTCAGAATTTTAATAATATATCTGACCCAAGTGAGTTCTACGCCGAGTTCTTTTTACTATTGAATAAGCAATTTAATGACTCTTTTCCACTACAAACTAAAAGCATTTTCACAAAGTTTTTATTTAGCGATTGGGCGACTCCTGGTATTCGCAAAAGCAGGGCAAAACTTTTTGAACTTTATGGCCTCAAGCAACATACGAATAATACAAACTTTCATCAGTATGTTGCAAAATACTCTAACACTTTTAAAACTGTGTGCAAAATAGCTAAAGCTCTTTATATTAGCAATAAAATAAAATCAGCTGATGATAAAATAAAAACTACCTGGCAAATAATAAATAATGAAACAGGTAGGAAAAAGCAGCGTAATACTGAGTTTAATTTAGAGACTGCACATGGCCGCATCAACTCAGATATAGAAATAGCTCAGGAATTTGAAAACTTTTTTGCTAATATTCCTTTAAAAACTACCTCATCATTAAATTCCTCAGCCGCGCTTTCTGCTGCCTTACTTAGAAAAAATGTAAAGGCATGCCCTTTAGAATTTACATTTCAGCATACAAACCCCCAGGCTGTTATAAAAGCTTTTAAAGATCTTAAAATCAAATCAACAGAAGATCTCTGGGGAATGTCTGTAAAAGTCTGTAGTTCTATTATCGATACCATTGCGCCCTATTTAGCTTTTATATTTAATTCTAGTGTGGACCAAGGAGTCTTTCCGGATCTAATGAAACACAGTAAAGTAGTGCCATTGTTCAAATCCGGTGATAGTAAAGAACCCAACAATTATAGGCCCGTGTCAATTCTGCCAGTTCTCAGTAAAGTGTTTGAAAAGTTGATGCTCAATCAAATGTTACGTCACTTTAATAAAAATTCCATCTTGCATGACCAACAGTTCGGTTTCACCAAAGGGCGTTGTACTACTGACGCTGGTGTCACCCTAATAAAGAACATTTTTAGCGCCTGGGAAGAAGCACAAGATGCCATTGGAATCTTTTGCGATCTCTCTAAGGCGTTCGATTGCGTAGAACATGAGACGCTTCTGCTGAAACTAGAGCACTATGGAATTAGAAATACAGCCCTTGATTTACTTAGATCATACCTAAAAGATAGAAAGGTTAAAGTTCAAGTAAATGGTGTGAACTCGCTGGGGTCGGAAATGACAATGGGCGTTCCTCAAGGTTCGATATTGGGTCCATTTCTCTTTTTAGTTTATATTAACGATTTACCCCAATTACTTCAAAATCAACCGAAGATGGTGTTATTTGCAGATGACACTTCATTAATTTTTAAAATTAATCGACGCTCACAAAATCTTGACGACGTGAATAACTCTATTCTTCAGGTCCAAGATTGGTTTACGGTAAATAATTTGGTACTAAATGAAAAAAAAACCAAATGCATTAGATTTACATTACTTATTGTTAAAAGTAGCGATTGTGACATCATATTGAACGGAGAAAAGCTGGAATTTATTAAGCAGACGGTTTTCCTGGGAATCACGCTAGACGACAAGTTGCAATGGGGTCCCCACATAACAACTCTTGCGGGACGGCTAAGCTCGGCCGCTTATGCTGTTAGAAAGATAAGGCAGTTAACAGACGTAGAAACCGCGCGTTTGGTCTATTTTAGTTACTTCCACAGCATTATGTCGTATGGCATTTTACTGTGGGGTCGGGCTGCTGACATTGAATCCATTTTTATTTTGCAAAAGCGAGCGATCAGGGCTATTTTCAATCTTCGTCGTCGCGAATCGCTTAGGGAACTATTTAAAAGGATTAATATTATGACAGAACCTTGCCAATTCATTTATGAAAATATTATGTATGTAAGAAAAAATAGACATCTTTTTAACAAAATAAGTGATAGGCATAATTTTAATACTAGAAATAAAGATAAAATAATTCAACCATTTTTTCGATTGTCAAAAGTACATACATCTTTTATGGGGTTCTGTGTTAAATGTTACAACAAAATACCTTGTGACATACTGCAATTAAATGAAAGAAAATTTAAAACTCATATTAAAAGTACACTTTGTAAACAAGCTTATTACAAATTAGAAGATTATATCAAAGATAAGGATGCTTGGAAACATGCTGGTCCTGCTCCACAGGACAATCTAGTGTCTAGACAAAATCAAACTGGTTGCTAAGTAAATTAGGTAATTTGTACCATATTATTTTATTATATTGGAATAACTTCTCACACATTGATTAATTTATTATTATTAACTTTTAGAATGTTTGTAAATATGTGAGCACCATGCACTTATGACATAATTAAGTTTACTTGCCACTGCTACATGTGTTTTTCTTTTCACCTTTTGTGATGTATTGTTTTTATTCTGGGTACATCGTCTTCACATATAATGTTATAATACATGTATACAAAACATTGTGAAACATTTTAAAAGAGTAACGGTGGAGTTTCTTGCCCATTCTTCTCCACACGAAACTACTTTTTGGAAGGGGCGACTAGAATCAGTTCTATTTCTTGTTCATTTTGACGTTCAAAAGTGCCATTCTTGTGCCTATTTGAAATAAATGTTTTGACTTTGACTTTACTTCCGTGTTACACTTGCCGAATATTACATTTATTTGGGGCAACAGTTTTATTACCAATCTATTTTTGTAGTGACGACACCAACTACATGAATATTTCGTATGGCTGCCTTTTGACATATTTTGTACGATAGCCTTGCCGAATATTGTAACTAAAATACCTATTATAATTACGAAAGAGAGTTTGTTACGCTTTCACGCAAAAACAACTGAACGAATTGGCAGCTTAATTCAAATCTAATATTTTGCATACCGAAAGGCAACATTTTTCGGGACAATTTTCAAATATTCCAGCTTATATGTATACCTACATTATCAGCAAATAAATTATTTCTTTCTTTCTTTCATGGGATAAACTTTAGCTCATAGGTAGACCTGAGAAACGACATTGGATACTTTTTACACTCGATATTCCTACAAGATCAAGATTTATGCAGGTAAAACCACGGGACGCAGCTAGTTAAACTATAGAAAGTAAAAAAAAAATGGTAATCAATTTTTGTAGTGGCAGCACCGACAACATCAATATTTCCTGTATCGATGTTGCCATATTACGGCGGGTTAGATAACAAATTCCTCGAACACGCTTTTCTTATTACTAGTTTCTTTTGGCATTTTCATTTTCGCGGCGGAATGCCAATTTATCTTTACGTGATAGTACTGTCAATAGGAGCTCAACTTGCGTCATGTCGTAACAATTGTGCCAGGAGAAATTAAATAATATGTACTTCAATTATTTGAAACTTGAGGGGCTCGTGGCTAAGTAATAACAGCTGCACGGGTCGATCGAAGGTAAAGCTAACCTTTCCGAGGTCAGTCTGTAGATGGGTGCGTATCCTTTATGGTGAACATGAATTGCTGATGTTCTTCAGAAAGTTTAGGTGCTAGGATCATTGTACTCTGTATGAACGTGAACGAAGCTACAGGAGTATCTAAGGATCGTTGCAGGAGGTTCTGTACTGTTTGTCTTCCTCCAAGGGCAGAAAGCGAGAGTTTATGTAAAAATGTAACTAGCACATCGCGCGCGACTTATTATATAGCATATATAATAACACTCAGGGATAACGTAGCTTCCCATTAGTGAACGAATTTTCAAAATCGGTTCAGTAGATCCAGAGATTACGCCCTACAACCTCACAAACTCCCAAACTTTACCTCATTACATGTATATTCGGGCCTGCGGACGGTGAGTAATGGGTGACTCACCGTCCGATCAGCACCAGGCCCGTGCCGGACGGCGCGTATATGTTCCACGCGCGCCTCAAAGAGATGTCAGCATATGAAGGGGCCCCTCAGGGCTAAGCCTGCCGGGTAAGCGGGATTGTCCGAAAGGGTTACCGCTACCCCGGAACATAAAGGGCTACGGAAGGAATATGGATGGGTTTTAGTCAGTAAGAGTCTGACACTCCCTTCCGCTCCACCCAGAGCGGGAGCAGTCATTGGATGATTTCCCAGCCTTAAAAAATAAAATAAAAAAATTACATGAATATTATATTATATAATATTCATGTTTGCCCCTCAACTTATCAGTCGTGCATGTCAAACTAAGTTACAATCCAGTTGCTGTTCCCACCACAAGCTTGACAAATTATAGCACGAATAGTTAATTTATTGCGCAAGTTTAATCACAAGTTATGAAGTGGTCAAGTACGGCAGTAATAGAACTATTTATTACGATAACTTTTATCAGATCGCTACATCTAAGCTGGTATTTTTATGTTCTCTATGTTCAAGAATTGTCACTGTAAATATTCCCCAAAAGTAATGACACTGACAGCATAACACCTAAACTGCGTTCAGGAGCTGCTGCGTCGCCCACTCTCCTGCGTCAGAGTGGGCGAATTGCAGCGTATTTCGTTTAGTTTAATTGGTGAAATTCGCGCTTTTTTTTGAGGGTGGGCAATCGTCAAATGACTCCTCTCGTTCTGAGTGAAGCGGTGTGTCAGACTTTTACAGACTAAAACCCATCCATGTTACTTCCTAAGCACTTGTGTTCCGGGGCAGCGGTAGCTCTTTCGGAAAATTCCGCTGACCGTGAAATTCCCTTCACCTCACTCCTTAGTTGACGAAGACAATTTTTTTTTTTTGTTGAATGATGTGCCCTAATACAGAAACATCATAAAAAATACAATCTAGCTTAATACTAAAGCTAATGAGTAATTCAATTTTGACTTAATTTGCTAGGTAGAGTAAGCCTAAGAATGTGTCCATTAACACTTTTCTTATTGTGTATATTAAGGAGAAGACACTTTGTTCTTGTGTTCTTTATGGGTAGCACTCACTTCACTACATTAAACTAACACTTCACTAAATTAACTCAAAAGGTTTTGTCCTTTTTAGTCTTCTCACTATGTCCATGTTGTCGAGGAGCTGGATAGCCTCGATGTTCACATGATGATGAAGCCCTCCCGATGAAGGTCGTCATTTCAAATGTACCAGGGCGCGTTGACGATTCCTCTGAGTACTTTTTTTTGGAAACGCTGTATTATGTAAGACGATTTGAAGACAATTCAATTGTTTTTTAAATTTATTTATTTAAACATCTCGCACACATAGGGTAGGTATAAGGGGACTAATCGCCAGTAATTTCTCTTAGATTTATATAAAGAGTTTACTTGACATATTAGTAGTTTTCTTTTTAATATAAAACCTTCATCATCCATGCGGACGAAGTTGCTCGCAAAAGTTTAGCTTGTCATCTATTCTAATATTATAAAGAGGACAGATTTGATTGTTAGTTTGTTTGCATTGAATAGGCTCCGAAACTACTGAACCGATTTAAAAATTATTTCACTGTTGGGAAGCTACACTATCCCCGGGTGACATAGGCTTTATTATATTTTTAAAAAAATTAGGGATCCTTGTAAAACTCCAATAATGTAACAATTTCCGACATCTACGCAGGGCAAAATCAAAATCAATTAAAATCAAAAGTTATTTATTCAAATTAGGCTGAAAATCAGCACGTTTTGAAGGTCAAAGTTACATAAGACAGTCCCCCAAAAACGCCCACCCTTCACCACTTCCTAGTGCTTTAGCTGGGAAGAAGAAGTAGCGCAACAAACTCCCCAGCAGCACAGCTGTCTGTTTAGTTGGAAGAACTTGACTCTACACATTTATCGTATGAGAAGTAATTAACATTTCGAAACTTATCACATTAAAATCAATCATTTGCCACATGCCAGCTAGCACACGCCAATATAACAATTAAAACATTAAAACTGACTGTACTCAAGCGTAAATTTAAAAAAAAAGAGCCTCCAGCTAAAAGTGCGTGCCCGCTTACATATTGTGCAATGCTGTACTATGTCCATACAGCCGTAACTCGAAGTTACAAATACACAGATACAAATATACAGATAAACTAGGACCATCGAAGTAAAATCAATCAATTAATTGCTAATGAGTACTAACTAGGATCAGGATAAATAAATATGATCAACTGTCGAGGTCTCTAGCTAACCACATATTGCAATACAACTCATTAAAAAAAAAACATTGTAATGAGTAGATTATGTCAATAATAAATGAATAATAATAAAAAAAAAAACAACCAAAACACAATGAATAGAATACATAACAAAAATAATTTTATGAAGCTATCATTCATCAATATACTCAGAATGTTTGCACCTTTGTTTATTATTTCAAACGTTTAGTTAGAACAAAACAAAACCGCGTACCACTTTTTCTTTTTACCCGAAAGCACTGAACTGAAAAAAAAACAAAAGTCATGGGGCCACCCGTCACGGATTAACTATTCGGAAAATGAAAAAAAAAATCCCGGCTTTATCGACTGAGTTATCGCGTCTGGACAAAAGGCGGGACTTTACGCGGCCATTGCAAAATGAAAAATTGACAGCTGTCATTCAATTGTGAATCGGGGCAAGCGTTTTCAGCGTCACGGTGACTTTTGTTTTTGAATTCAGACTGTTTGCAGTGCAGATTAATGTATGGAGTTTATAAATGGCCTGTCTCATTGTACCCGACTGCAAAAAAGAGTAATTGTGTTTTGATAAAGTTGTGGTCGTATATTTCATTTGATTGGTGTGATATTTCACGCTGTGCTCTATTATTATTAATGGGTATTATTAGGAACTCGAGGCTAAGTTCTAAAAGGCGCAAGGGTCGATCCATCAGGTTAAGCTACGCTTGCCGGGGTTGGCCGTGGATGGGTGAACATCTTTACATACCAAGACTTCTCCGTGCCTCGGAAAGCACGTTAAGCCGTTGGTCCCGGCTGAAATTTGTGCATCTTTGACAGTCGTTACAGGTCGCCAGAAGCCCGAAAATCTGACAGCCAGTCTTAATAAGCGGTATCGTATTGTCCAGTTACTGGGTTGTGGAGGTCAGATAGGCAGTCGCTCCATGTAAAATACTGGTATTAAGCTGCATCCGGTTAGACTGGAAGCCGACGCCAACAGTTGGGAAAAGGGGCAGATGGGTATTTTTAGTAATAAATCGATAAATTTTCTAGCATTTTCCAAATATAAAACCACTGTCGGCTATAAAGGATAAATTTGTAAAGAGAATTCGCTATAGACATTGGGTTTGTTTCGACTTATACGTATAGAAAAAAACCGGCCAACTTGCCACATTGTACGCATGCACAGTATCTATAATTTTTATAGAATGCAAAAATAAGTTAGTATTTCTCTAAAAAACTTCACATCCGATCACTACTACTACTATCACTGCGCATCCGATATCTTTTTACTTAAATATAAAGCCACCTAGAAACATTATAATCGTTAAAAAAAAGTTAAACAACTTTGTTCCTAAAAGAAAAATGTTATGAACTTGTCTTGTTGTGTGTTATTCAGAAACAGATTTTGAGGCACGGCAGAACATCTAGCTTAAAACACTTAAAACGAGATGTCATTTTTTACACCGCGCCCGAGCGAAACAAAAAACAGCGCTACCAACTTAATAACCGCGTACTTCCTGTAACATTCACCATTTATCTTTTAACAAACGATTAAGTTTCTCATCTCATTATTCTAAGCCTAACTAATTCTATTGTCTACTTACTTTCCGGTTGCCGGTTAATTTTTTACTTGCAAACAAAGTGAGTTTTCAAGTTGAACAATAAAACTCCAAAGTGTTAGTAAAAGTCATCAAATAAGACATCATAATCTGCCTTGTCCCAACTATGTTGTAGTTGGCTTCCACTTTAGGTACCCGGTTCCCGCTGTCAGTATTTTACATGAAGCTCATCGCCCCAGTCGAAGTCAAAGTCAAATGATATATTTCAAATAGCACAAGAAAGACACTTTTGAACGTCAAAATGAACAGGAAATAGAATTGATTCTAGTCGCCCTCCCCAAAAAGTAGTTTCGTATGGAGATGAACAATGGGCAAGAAACTCAACCGTTTTGTATACATGAATTATAACATTACATGTTGTTAACCCAGTTACTGGGTAATACGAAATCCAAACTCCTTGGAGAGACTAATTGTTTAATAAAAACAATTGAAGGAAGGATAGGGCCAAAAGAGTCATGAGTTCAATTTTGATGATGAAAAGGGAATTTGTTGCGCCGTTTCTTCGTGACAACTAGAGAATTTGTTGTGCCACTTCATCCCAGCTAAAGCAAGCAAGATTGATTAAATTGCATTTACACAGTGGGGACATCGCAATGAAGATTTTAACCTTATACTCCGTAGATCTGCTGAGTAAGCGGGATTGTCCGAAAGGGTTACCGCTACCGAAAGAACATGGATGGGTTATAGTCTGTAAGAGAGCGGGAGGGGTCATTTAATGATTTCTGGGCTTTAAAAAAAAGCCGTCATAGATACCGTCAAACAACTACTTGGTATATTGTAAGTTGCAGTATTGTATACTATCATATTTTTTAAAAATCAAAAGTAATTTCTTCAAATTAGAGTAAGAAGAAGCAAAATTATATAAGTCAGTCCCACGAAACGCCCTCCTTTCACCTTTTATCACTTTCCGGTGCTTAAGCTGAGATGAAGAAGTACCGCAACAAACCCCACAGCAGCAAATCTGTCTGCCCCACAACAGCAAGTTCATATATATAACTTACTAGATTCTGCCCGCGGCTTCGCCCGCATAATATGTCGACAAATTATGCACATAAACCTTCCTCTCGAATCACTCTATCTGTTAAAAAAACCGCATCAAAATCCGTTGCGTAGTTTTAAAGATTTAAGCATACATAGGGATATAGGGACAGAGAAAGCGACTTTGTTTTATACTATGTAGTGATATAGATGAACTTGATTGACTGTACATCCGTTTATATTAGAACCCAAACTATCTCCCCACACCCTAATCTCGCTTTATTAAGTAACTTCCAAAGGCAACGACTCAGTATAAATATTCATAATCCTCAACTATTCATGGAAAGCAATAAACGACCTTCTTCTGACCTCTGAGTTGCTTAATATTAAAACCGACCCTCGTTATAACGAGAGATTAAACTAATTGTTAAATAAATCAAAGGATATCCGTTGGTCGAATCGAGTCGTAGTAATGTCATGAATAAAGGAATAGTTCCACTGCTGCAAACTGAAGGCCAAACTCGAAGCATTTATATCAATTAAAACATTTGAATTTTCAAGGAGTCCGTGAGTTAGTTCGAAAGTTGAAGCTAGTTGCTGCCAAGGATGAGCACGGAGAGGTTTGCAACATTAAACCGAGATCAGTCAGCGGGATAGTCCGTTTTAGTCAATAATAGTCAGACACTCCCTTCCGCTCCCATCAGAGCGGGAGGGGGATCATTTGATGATTTCCCGCCCTCAGAAAAAAAGGCGAAATACGACACGTCTCTCGAGTGGAGGTTCTATTTGTTTCATTCGAGGTTCATACACGTAAAGATATATAAAGGCTTGAACGTTAATTAACTCCTTTCATTTAATTATCTGACAATTCGTTAAGCAAGAGAGACATGCCGAAAGCGAACATCGTTGAATCGGTTCACTAACGAATTCATTTTTCACTTGTGATTATGTGTTGAAACGCAACTTCAAGAAACTTCGCTTCACTGCCGAATGTAAGGCAAATATAAACAGAAGGTGAAGTGTCTGACATCGTCTTTAGCTGCGAGTTTTCGTTTATTTGTGAGACACGCTGGCCGTATGTATCGCGGCCATGGGATGGGTCACAGTGGACGATCCCGCTTACATTTTCATACAAAGCAAAGAACATTCGTGTGTATTATAGCCGTGGGCGGCAATGGAACTGAACCTTAATCGTATATAATCAGTTGGACTGATTTACATTGCAAGTTGGACCCTTGTTTGAAGTAGCCGAAGATTTGAGGCTGTTAAATAATGCTCCGTCGCCTCTGAAGTTAGTTATTTATTTGTATTGAAAGGGTTTCATTAAAAGGGTATCGGATTTGTTAATTTTGTAGGTACACGTTTTTCGTTGAATACCTTTTATAAAAATGTATATGAAACAGATTTTTTTTTGTGTCTGTGTGTATTATTATTGTATCACTTTCAGCACTCAGCAGTTATAGCCTAGTGGTGTGACCATCGCAGTGACAAGTCATAGGTCTCGAGTTCGAACCCAAGTCACGCACCGCTGATTTTACGGATCCATGTGCGTATTGTATATTATCACTTGCTTAAAAATCGGTGAAGGTAAACATAGTGAGGAACCCAGCATGTCTGATAGATAGTTCTCAACCGCATGTGAAGCTAAGTCATGGGCTGTATAAAAACTTTGACACCAGGTTAGTCACTAACCACACGAAAGAACAGATTGTGCCAGGAATTTCTCAGTAGCAGCATCTGGATTTGTTCCCGGTTGATGGCAATAGGCTCGCCCCCTATTATATGCGGGACTTAAACATACCTGGCGAGATGTGGATGTACATAGACCCTTCTGCCTAACTCTTCGAGGAATAGAGGAGTGGTGTTATGTTATGTTAGATTTTCTATCTTCCTTTTAAATTCTGAATTCATGAATCCTTGTTGATCTATAAATAAAACAGAGATTTTTACCACATTAACATCTTGTATTTCATTTCAATACATCTGTTATGTACATTTTTAAATATTATTATAAAAACATTTAAAACCATAAAAAATAGGAGTATCTCACCGGTATCGCGACGGTCCAAGCTTCCGGTGGTCAGGGCGCCTGATAGAGAAACCTCATAACTATACGCGCCGTCTCCAAGAGTTGGTACCGCTTTCTGGATCAAGCCCTTGCTCCAACTGCCTAACGAGAGACGTTTCACCACATAATTATTATGCTTATATTTTCACATGTTTAGTTTCCCACATTATTAAGTCCTTTGTGGTATTAACACGCAATCTTATAATATTCCCTTTGGAGGATTAGGATGACCCTTCGCCTCCGCTACACGCTACATTTCTTCGCTACAATCTTACAAGTTTCATATTTTGAGACTAATAGTACGAAAATAATTAAGTGTTCATAATCTAAAAAAACATAAGAAAATAATTGTTAATCGGTTTTAAATCGAGGGAACAGAAATTTTATTCAAATAAAATCAAAAGTCATTTATTCAAAGTAGGCTAAAAATTGGTCTATGGCGTTTTTGAAAGTCAAAATTACATAAGACTGCCCCCAAACGCCCGGCATTAAAAAATTAAAAACTAAATAAAAGCATCCGGCCATAAACGTCGTGTGCTTTCAAGATTTAAGTTTAAACGGTTAAATAATAATTGTTAAAAGATTGACACCTATTGACACCCGACCCCAACATAGTTGGGAAAAGGCTAGGTAGATTTGTTCAAAGATTGACACCGCATTTCTTTGGTCCAGATAGGCATTCACTCCATGTAAAATACTGGTATTCAGCTGCATCCGGTTAGACTGGAAACCGACCCCAACATAGTTGGGAAAAGGCTAGGCAGATTGATTGACCTACCTAAGAATGAAAGGAATTCCATAATGCTTTTCTATAACGTACACAATTCATCCGGGACACTAATTACAGACAGCAAAAAAGAAAATTGGCGACGTATTCTTCCACCATGTTATCCAAGACAATTATTTAATTAGAAAAAAAGCTTCGTTCCAACGGAGAAAGTTTTCTGCAAGTTCGCGAGCTAGTCTGACCGTAAATTACTCACAGTACACTCTTCGTAGTAGGTACTTATGGAGGAGAACGGACAAGAAACTCCACTTACACTCTTTTAAATCAAATTATGGTACATAATGTAGGGAAATTAGTATTTATGAAAACGTGAAAGTATTTTTGATTTTTGATATTAGATTTATACAGTGTGTTAGGTTACACGAGGGATATACTTTTAAGGGGTACTATACTCATGAAAATGAATAACTTTGACTACGGAAGTATACCTTTTTTTTTGAGCGTGGGATATATTTCAATGACTTCCCTCTCTCTCTCTTCTCCCGCTCTGGGTGGAGCGGAAGGGAGTGCCAGACTTTTACTGACTAAAACCCATCCATGTTCCTTCCTCCTTAGCCCTTTATGTTCCGGGGTAGCGTTAACCCTTTCGGACAATCTCGCTTACCTGGCAGGCTCGGCTCGTACGGACCCCTTCATAATATGCTGACATCTCTTTGAGGCGTGTGTGGAACATGTACGCGCCGTCCGGCATGAGCCTGGTCCTGATCGGACGGTGAGCTACCCATTACATATACCTGAAATCATGAAAATAATCAGCTGTTCCGGACATTTATGTTCGCATAATTCGTCAAAATGTATGGAACAGCTGATTTTTTTATTCATATTTTAGAGTTGGTCCCATGGACAAAGTTGTTAATTTCCATGAGTACTATACAACCTGAAAGTATGTCCCTCGTTTAACCTAACACACTGTATAGCGAACGTTCTTAAAAACACAGGAATGGCGCCTTTGATAGCTAATCCATCGTTCGTGAGTGCCACCATAACTCATTTTCCTTTGACGTTTGTTACAATACCGTAACATTGTGGAAATATATTATGCAGTACCTACCTGCCATTATATTTTTCTTTGTGGGAATTTCTTTTTGCGTTCGACATTTTGCCTCGAGTTACTCTTTCGCTCACGGCCGTTCGTAAATAAAGCGCGAATTTCACCAAAAAAACTGAACGAGATCATTATTTTCTGTGGAATATTAACACTGACAGGACTTGAACGCGGTTTAAATGTGGTGATCTCGTTCAGTTTCATTGGTGAAATTTGCACTTACCTTGTAAATTATTGTATAAGTGTAAGGAGAAAATTAAGAATTTGTGTTGATTTAACGTGGGGGAAAATGGATATTTTTATAGATTTGTTTTACTATGTAAGAGAGAACAATATGAAGTTACAATTTTTTTGTTATAAACTTAATCATTGCTTCCACAAGTTTTTGGCTTATTTACACCAAAATTGGCTTTTGTATGGTTTTTTTTAGGAATACATACCTACCACAGACCATCATATACCTATATTACAAACATATTTTTCTCTTCCCAATAGAGAAATCTACTAAGAAAATAATTTTCATACCTAGGTAAAGCGCTTCAGAGAAAATATTACCATAAATACTTCTGAAATCACTTTTTTTATTACACCCCTGATATTCTGGCTCCAAAGAGTTCTTACATCACCTGGCTTTAATGGTGCGATAATACAACTTTTTGGCTATTACCTACTTCGAAGCTATGCGGTGTCGAGTTACAATATTTCAAGCCGACGAATAGAAGGAGGTTCTGAAATCGACGCGTATTTTTTTTAACACACGCATTACTTCTTATATTGTATCTAGTCTTTGTGTTTGAGCATGGGAAAGGGGGGGGAGGGTGTATCAGACTCTTACTAACTAAAACCCATCCATGTTCCATACTTAGCCCTTCTTCTTCTTCTTTTCGTGTGGTTAGTGGCTAACCTGGTGTCAGAGTTTTTATGCTGCCCATGGGCCTCTGACTTAGCTTCACATGCTGTTGAGAAATATCTCTCAGACATGCTGGTTTCCTCACGATGTTTTCCTTCACCCATTTTTAAGCAAGTGATAATTATACAATACGCACATGAATCCGTGAAATCAGACGTGCGTGCCTAGGGTTCGAACTCGAGACCTATGACTTGGCAGTCCGATGGTCACACCACTAGGCTATCACTGCTATCCATAGCCCTTTGTGTTCTGGGATAGCGGTAACCCTTTCGGACAATCCCGCTGTACAGAGTAGTCTGTTTTAATTATTATATTTGAGCTCATACCTATTGCTTATACACACATCATTTTATGTAAGTGACTAAACCGTTTTATTCTTAATTTGTTTTAAAAACATTTTGCCTAAAAACGTAAAAATGTTAATCCTCTAATCCGAAAATGTATTATAATTCAAAGGTACACACAATAAAAACGAATGTAGAACAATAAATCACACCTAACAAGGGGAAAATATTATATAAACATTGTCCTTCATATACGTTAAATTCTGAAGCGAGGGTTTAGAAATTCTCTTTAGCGAACTGACTCGATTATAAATATAATCGATTATAAAATACTTAATTTATTATGCTGACAACATTTTGCATGTTTTGCGTAATTTATTTCATAATTTTAGGGCGTAGACTGTCTTACGTAATTTTGACGTTCAAAACGTACTGATATTCAGCCTCATTCATATAAATGACTTGATTTGATTTGACTAAATAGTGTACGAAAACATCGTAAAGGAACCAAATCTATCGTTACATACTTATAATACATTATTGTGACACTCACAAACCTGTAGTGCGATTCTGCGAAGATCCTACCGTGAAAATGAAGGCTGTCAATAGTGTCAATCTGTAGTACTGGAACGACAGCTCGCTTCTCGCTCACCCCATACCATCATCATCCTCCTGCCCTTATCCCAATTTATTTGGGGTCGGCGCAACATGACTTTTTCTTCCATACTTTTCTAATAGTCGTCATCTCGGTAGTCACTCCCTTTCTATCCGTATCATCTTTCACACAATCCATCCATCGTACTTTTATAGCCATCCATATTTTTACTCACAACATTCCTGACAACATTTTCCTCATTTCTCCGCATAACATACCCATACATGACAACCGAATTCCACACAACTTTTCAGCCACCGGTGATATTTGGTAATATAATATTATATGATATTTTAGTTTCCATCAAAATCGAGGACTCCTTGGAGTACTTTTCGCTGTTCTTCTTAGTACCAGATTTGCCCATTCACGCCTTCAATTTGAAAAATTCAGGATGTGCAGAATATTTATGGGTAGGTGCGTACTGTCGCCAGCGCATCAAGTTATACCAGACTGTCTTTCTCCAAATGATTTGATACCTTAAAACGTTGTTTGTTAAGTGCAAAATAGATTGAGGAAATTTGAAAGATTGTGGTAACTTGATGTGCAGGCGACTGTACTTTCACAGAGGCATCTCATTTCTCTCTCTGCTAACTGTTACAAATCAGAGAACAGATATTATATCAGCGGTAGATAACACCATAATAATAATTATTAAATTCAAAGACTTCGCAAAACATTTAATTAAGGACCAAAAATAATAAGCTACCTTAAATTAATTTTCTTAAGTTAAATTATGCCAAGGAACTCAGTATCTACTAATTAATCCTCAAAATTATTTCACAATCTTCTTTGAAGGTTTCTTCTCACGTTCAACCATTAGCCTGTTGGTTTATTAAAATTAATAAAAACTTGAATTGACTTAAATAATGTTTTTTTTTCCGTAATATAAAAAAGTACCTAATTAAATAATAAGAAGCGGTAGGTAGGTATGTATCTCTCTGCCGTTTTAATAAGATTGATGAATGATTTATGTGGAAGTGTAATTTATTTAAAATAAAAAAACCGTAATTCTACCTATTTCAATAAATAAGTTGTTTTAATTTTATTTGTAGCTAAAAACCATACATATCTTAATCACTCGCACACACACTTGACTGTTTCTTTACCCAATCTCACACACTAACACACACACACATACCCACACACTTAACTACATCAAACCCGAAACCACATACACAATGAATGAACCTTATAATGTCAACACACGTCCATTGTCTTCAAACTAGCTACCCAACAATTCTAAATTCAAATTGCGAAACCACACAGCCATTTCGCTAACCCCACCGTTTGCCGCGGGAATTTTCACGTATTCCAAAGAACGTGTAATTTCTTATGTAAATATTTGATACGGTCTCGGTTCGGCTTTCGTTCTACACATGCGAGAGGTAAATTCTGTGTGCTTTTGTTTCCTTCATTTATATTAATATCGACAGTCACGAGACGCGTTTTAGGGTTGTTTTTTATGTTTCATTATGGGTGCGTGATTGGTGTGATTTTGTATATATGTGTCGTGTTTTGTATTGTAATGCGAGTTAAGGTGTAGTTATTCGAACTTTTACTTTGTAACTCACAATTTTTTTTTATAAATAGACGATTCGAATGAAAATCAATTTTCTTTGTTTTTTTTTTCTATTTGTATGTACAGACGCCAGCACATCAAGCTATCCCTAACTGTCAAATTTTCTCAATTAAAAATGAACTTTATGTCTTTGCTATAAAGAACGTGTAATTTCTTGTTAAAGTTGAAATACTATCAAAGAAATTTGACAGATTGTGGTAACTTGATGTGCTGGCCTCTGTACAAAATCAGGTTGTATGTCGATGAAATATATGAATCGCGTCCGTAACTAATACATTCTACTATTAACCTATCAAATTACCCTGTTTTAGGCCAATTCTGGCTTAGAAAGCTGCTTTGATGATTCTAATGATAAAACATTATGGTCGCAAATCATATTTTAATCATCATACAGCCTCATTTTGACCTGAAATTTGCAAAGAACTTATGAATTTTATAGGCTACATTAATGCACCCTCCTTTTTGGTACCTAACTTATACATATTATAATGTTTCACTTAAGTATCTCCTTATTTAGCTATACATTTGTTTGTTTAGTTATCAGTACCTAAACTAAATGTACGAAATAAAAGACTGTAACTATTTTCTAGTCCAGCTATTCGTAGCTCAGAACTTGCTACTGACCTCATATTGGATCTATTTTAGCCTAGACGAGTTTAACTCTCTAAATTTGAAGGCAAACGTTTGAATATTTATACGATTTTAATCCACAGAGCCTTCACATTGGCAATTTGAATTGTTTTGTTGATCTACAATGTAGATCGACTTTAATTTATAACATGTCTATGTATATTCATGAACATTTTCCAAATTAAAATCGCTTGTCGTGTCTGTTTGTTTGCCCGCGTTGTTCTTCTAGACTACGCAACGGATTTTGATGCGGTTATAACCATCAATTTAAGAATTGATTGCTGAAGGTCTATCTGTACCATCCATTTATATTCAACTTACATATAATAATTAAAATCGTCGATTTATTGTGTAGCAGTAGCAGTGTTAAGCAGGGGTCAGCAGGTTTGTCCGAAAGGGTTACCGCTACCCCGGAACATAAAGGTCTGAGGAAGGAACATGGATGGGTTTTAGTCAGTAAGAGACTGACACTCCCCTCCGCTCCACCCTGAGCGGGAGGAGTCATTTGATGATTTCCCACCCTCAAAAAAAAAGCGGTTGGTAGTTAGTAGTTATTATCTATTAGACGGTAATTTTGACCAAAGAATTCCATGACAAACAATTGGTTCTTATGACATGGGTCAAGAAAGGTTATGAAAAAATAAGGACAGGACAAAATTAAAAAGCAGAAATATTTGATTCACCCATAAACAACGATAACAGTCGCTTTGCTAGCAAAAATATTAACATTTAAAATGTACAGTGATAAGTACAAAAAAAAAACAAATTACAAAAACTCGTGTTATGTAAACTTTTTTAACTATTTAACTTGGATATAGCACAGAAATCTCAATGGGCTAATGATTCATCGACATGAATAAATGACACCCGTATAAAGCAAGGGCGGATCTCTACTTTGTATGAAATTATTGAACGATAATGCTGTTTTAAATAGAATATCGAAAAACGATGAAGAAATCATAAAACAAAAAGCACTTTTTTAAACATTCAGGAAGAAAAAAAACAAACGCAAATCATCAAATAACATTAAAATGCCAACACACAGATATAAATCTTCATTCAACGAATTACGAAGCACCATAAATTAAACATCATCGCCTGGGGATTTGGAAATTGTGAATTATTCATTGCTTTACATAAAGATAAGAGCTTATTAACCTCGCTTCATGTATATTTGGGTTGTGATAATAATGTCGAAGATTTATGGCGGGATATGTGCTTAGAGGTGGGATGTGTGGGTGTGTAGGTATAGTATATCGTATGATGTGTGCTTTTATTAACAAAATAATAATGCATGACGTAAAATTAACATCTTAATTATGAAGTATGTAATATGTGATGATTAAGAAACGGTGAAGAAAATCTTTATGAGGAAACTGGCCCTTTCATTTTTGAGGGTGGGAAATCATCAAATGACCCCTTCCGCTCTAGGTGGCGCGGAAGGGAGTGTCAGACTCTTACTGACTAAAACCTATTCACGTTCCTTCATAGCCCTTTATGTTCCGGGGTAGCGGTAACCCTTTCGGCAAATCCCGCTGAGAGGAGAAAACTGGCTTGAGAGATATTTCTCAATAGTATGTGAAGCCAAGTCAGAGGCCCATGGACAGTATAAAACTCTGACACCAGGTTAGTTTCTAACACGAAGGAGTCGTTAAAGCCGATGCTTGTCGAGTCACGTGATTGTCCAAAAGTGTTACCGTTGCCCCGAAACACATTGAGCTAAGGAAGGAAAATGGTTGTGTTTTAGTCAGTAAGAGTCTATCACTCACTTCCGCAACATTCGCAGCGGGAGGAGTCATTTGATGATTTCCCACCCTCAATAAAACGAGAAACCTGGAATGTCTCATGCGCTTGAGCCTTTACATGATTTACATACCTATACTCCTCTGTGCCCCGGAAACCGCAATTGGTACCGGCTGTGATCCCAGGGTCTTTGATGTTTTCCTATCTTTAAACAAAAAGGTCAGTTTCGAACCACACGAAAAAGAAGAAAGATGTTTAAGATGGAACGCCGGGCGTGTTCCTCAAAGATGAATGAAGTGGACGTAACAATGTAGGATCGATTTTGAAGTTGAAGTTGAAAACTTCTTTAAGCGCTCTTTGCGCTCTTACTGAACAATGAACGAGACCGATCGGTCAAGCTGAATCGGGTAAACTCGGCTCTAGTCGTAAGTGTTCGCTTCTATCATGTGGTTATGCACACACCCTCTTTTTCTTATCGTGTTTAGGTGCTATAAGAATGTGTATCGAAATATTCGATGGCACTCTACCCCGAATATTCTTCAAATATTTGTTTTTTGTAAAATATTTGAATTTGACATGTAGTTCGTGAAGTCACTATTATGAAAAATATTCTGTGTACATACGTCTAAAATGTTCTTACAGACTACAAGAAAATTTCCAAAATCAGTTTTGCCGTTCGTGTGCAATTTAGTAGTAGGTACCCTTTTTATTCATAGACAATCTATTGAAGCACTTTAGTAATGGAAAATTTTCTGAACAACAGATCCTGCCCAGAGACAAAGGAACAACGATTTAGGCAGAATTATAACAGGCGAAGAGCGATATAGCACCATATGTTCCCAATGTGAAGCAGTATTAAAAAACTAGAATTCTGCCAGTGGCTTCGCTCGCGTGGATGTGTGATTTTTCTTACAAACCAAGTTCCTCTATTTCACCCCCTTAAAAATAAAATTTCCAAAAACGCCTTCTTAGTGCTACCCTACTAAGCGGGATTGTCCGAAAGGGTTACCGCTACCCCGCAACATAAAGGGCTACGGAAGGAACATGGATGGGTTTTAGTCAGTAAGAGTCTGACACTCCCTTCCGCTCCATCCAGAGCGGGAGCAGTCATTGGATGATTTCCCAGCCTTAAAAAAAAAAGTGCTACCCTACAATATAAAAGGAAGTCATGTGCAAAATTTCACTTACCTATTCTCAATAGTTTCAGCTTTCTTTCTTTCCTCGTGTGGTTAGTGACTAACCTGGTGTCAGAGTTTGTATGCTGCCCATGGGCATCTGACTTATGTTGAGTCTATTTTTTAAGCAAGTGATAATTATACAATACGCACATGAATCCGTAAAATCATAGGTGCGTGGCTTGTTTGAACTCGAGACCTAAGACTTGGCAGTCCGACGGTCACACCACTAGGCTAACACTGCTTAGTTTCGGGTGTGCGTTGATATATCAGTCATTTAGTCAGTCAGCCAGTTTCTCCTTTATACATAGGTATACATATAAGAGGTGGTAGTTGATCCCCTGGCTCAAATAAACTTTTACTATGTGCCTTACATGAAGCTTTTAGCTCCATATTCTCGGTGGATTTTGTCTTAAGTTAGTTTCCGATTTATAGGTCTACAAGGTTTATACGGCTAGAATAGGTTGAGTTTTAGGTCGTTTAATCTTATTTATTAAGTGTTCGAACAAAAATCTCTCCTTTTCGCTCTCCAGTTTTTTACAGTGTAACTTGTTTTTTTTTGGAATGGACGTCTTACTGTTCAACCTAGAAGTTGTCAAAGTCAAAGTCAAATCATTTATTTCAAATAGGCATTTATTTCGAAAGGTACAGACGCCAGCACATCAAGCTATCCCTAACTGTCAAATTTTCTCAATTAAAAATGAACTTTATGTCTTTGCAATAAAGTTGAAATACTATCAAAGAAATTTGACAGATTGTGGTAACTTGATGAGCTGGCCTCTGTACTTTTGAACGTCAAAATGAAAAAGAAATATAATGTCTTATGCTGCACCGGGCTACGGTTTCAAGGTGTTACTGTTAGTAGTTATAGCAAAATAAATCGTTTAATTTGCTGACGTTACCGACTCAACTTTGAAATTAATGAAAGGTCTGAGGGCGACTAGCAAAAAAAATCAGCTGATCCATAGCTTTCGACTTTTATATGAAACATCGACATTTAACTTTCATAACCGACGTAAAGTGTGTTCAATTCATTGTCTGCGGGTTCATATCCGTTACACTCTTACTTGAATATTTATCTTCAAGATTTTCTTCACTGGTTCAAAATGGTCTTTAAAATTGTATAAGACAAACTAACTCGTTGTTGCAATATGTACAGAGGCCAGCACATCAAGTTACCACAATCTGTCAAATTTCTTTGATAGTATTTCAACTTTATTGCAAAGACATAAGGTTCATTTTTAATTGAGAAAATTTGAAAGTTAGGGATAGCTTGATGTGCTGGCGTCTGTACTATCCTTCCGACCCGTGGTATCTTACGTGTTATGTTGTGTTATTACAATCTGACCTGATAGGGAAAGATGGGTTACGTAAACCCATCTTTCCATATCCTTATGTCACACCACTGCGTATAGTATACAGCATGTTTCAAAAATACATATTTTTAAAGGCTTTGTTTCTATAGACCTTCAACTTGAACAAAGTTTCTCAATGGGTAAAATAATTTACTCAAATGTGACACACATTTTTGATATACGCTGTACCTCCGTAATAAGTAGGTACGCTATACAGCGTGTATCAGAAAGGCAAGCCGTATCAATATCCGTGTTGTTACAGAGCCCATGTGTCGCCAATCTATCGCTTAGGGACGCACCCTTAGTTCGGGAAACATTCATTGGTAAACTTTTGTTCTAACGGGTCCCAACGCTGTTGTATAAAATATAGTTTGCTACTCGCACATAAAATAATGCCTTGGAGTTGTCGAGGGGTTAAATAGAGTTTGTTTTAGCTTAGCTAACAAAGTTTAGATATAGAAAAAGGAGAGATAAATTATTATTATAAGAAGTAATAAATATAAATATTTGTAAATATTAATAAATTAATATAAATTATTATTGAAAATTAAAGTCTCTAAAGTCTGACTGGAAAGTGACAGTCTTATCAAGGGGTATCATATTACCCAGTTACTAACTGGGTTGTGGAGGTCAGATAGGCAGTCGCTCCTTATAAAATACTTGTATTCATTTGCATCCGGTTAGACTGAAAGCTGACCCCAAAATATTTGGAAAAGGCTAGGCAGATCGATTGACTTAAATAAATATTTATTTTTGGTACAATAAAAAGAAAAATTGTTATACCGGGGCGAATGTGCAACAATAAATAATTCACGATACGGATATTTATGTCTAACATTACATAGATAGATTTCTGAATGTTACACGGTCAGTCAGAAAACATGAAGCTAGTTGTTCATTCCAAAGCGTAGTGCCTTAGCAGAAGAACGGGCAAAACACTCCATGGACGCTTAAAATTGTTACAAAAATATTACTTACATCATTCATGTTGAATTTATAATATAATAAATAAGCTCCTAATTATCCAGAACTTATATAATATGTCGTTTCAAGAGTTACCCAAAGTCCCATCTCATAAATGAAGACCCAACGGCACTAATTCTGGGCCTCCATTAGAGCAATTTACGGTCCCTATCCCTGTCGAAGCTACCCTGGGAGGCAGCCCGTACCTTAGTGATATCATCAGTAATTGATGAGACTGTTACGGTATTAATTATTTAGCTATTTGTACCGAATCCTCGTAGATGTCAGGTGTGTTTATTTAACTTACTCTCGAGTTCTTGGACGACACTTTAAGATGTCCTTACGTTTATATCTAATTGATACTATTATCGAGCATTAGACTTAGCGGCGAGTTGGGTTTTGTTTGTGTTGCATGGAATTAAGTTCTACTAACTTAACGGAGTTGGTTGTGCCACTATTTCCCAGCTAAAGCACTAGGAAGTGGTGAAGAGCGGTTTTGGGGGTCTATCTTATGTAATCTTGGCTTGTCGTTCAAAAGTGCTAATTTTCATAATATTTTCATACTATTTGAATTTGGGTTAAAAATTCAAATAAGATTTTTGTTTGAGAATAAGGCCGTATTTGTTACTATAAAGTTACATTTAGGTTTCGTATGTGTTTGGTGTAAAGTAAGATGTCAAAGTAGGATGATAATAGTTTACAAAAAAAGTTACAAGTTACAGTAGTAGTAAATTAAGTACAAATAGTTTACATACAAGATGAGTAGGTAACATAACAATTTTACGATCTGATATCGTAGATAGGTTACTTAGTAGCCTGTATTAAGGACAATCAGACCTCATTTCCTGAAAATAGGACAAAAACATAGCTTTGATTTTCAAAAAAAAAACTCGCATGAAAAATACTCAAAACCCATTCTATTCCAGAATTCCATTCATTATGGTATTGGTCGGCACAACATCTAAATGATGGGTCGCTTCTCCGTCAGTCATTTTGATGCGGGTAGGACTGTAGTTAATTCTACCCTCCCCGAGTTAATTCCGGCTCAGAATTAATGGTACTGAGCCAGGTGGAACTTAATCATGCAGCGAAAATCTGCGTGATTAGATTTTCAGAATAACGCGTGCGTGTTGAATTAGGCTCAAAAAGGGATGAAAATGAGCTTGAAAGCAATCTGTGTTGGTACTTAATGTATTTTTCATAAATTATGTGCGGTCGTGGAAAGAAAATTGTAATTTTTTTCAAGGTACTCCGTCTAGTATGTATTAATGTATACAAAATGTTGTAAATCATTTCAAAAATGGCGATTATGGAGTTTATAGCTAATTCTTCTCCATACTTTTGGAAGGGGCACCTGGAATCAAGTCCTTCTTTCTTGTCATGTAAATGACGTTTAAGAGCGCCTTTTTTTGGCTTTTTAAAATAAATTGTTTGAATTTGAATGCCTTTTTTTTAAAGCTGGGAAATCATCCATTGACTTCTCCCGCTCTGGGTAACCCATCCTTGTTCCTTCCGTAGCCCTTTATGTTCCGGGGTAGCGGTAACCCTTTCGGACAATCCCGCTTACCCGGCAGGCTTGGCCCTGAGGGGCCCCTTCGTATGCTGACATCTCTTTGAGGCGCGCGTGGAACATATACGCGCCGTCCGGCACGGGCCTGGTGTTGATCGGACGGTGAGTCACCCATTACTCACCGTCCGCAGGCCCGCGCCTACGGTGGCCGGGAGTCGTCACGTGGCTCCCGACGCCCGGGGCGTCTCCCGCGGCGGCTGAGACGGGAGGACCTTTCTCTCTCCCATCCCGCCACCTTCTTCGCGAGCATGACTTTTTCGCAGAAGGAGGTGACTGCCTCCCACTCCCTCTTGCCCCGAACCATGGCTTGCACCAGGGCCGGGCGCGAGAGGTCGCCGCCGCCGATCGCCTCTACGAGGACCCGGCGGTGCTCCGCCCAAGCGGGGCAAGTTTGCACCGTGTGCTCTACCGTGTCCTCTGGGCGGAATTTGAATGCCTATAGCCAGTTTTATGTGCACAATGAATGAAACTTTTGACTAAGTAGGTACTCCACAAACAAAAGTGACGATAGTGAATAATTATATTTTTGAATATTGCTAAACTTATCTCAGTGAGTTTACATAGCAGTACAAAAGTAAAGCTACGTCTTGTTTTCTTTTATAATACCACAAGCAAAGGTATTATTCAATAAAATTATTTATTTTGTAGAACTATCCTAAATCAACATTATAACATTATAAGTAAGTATGTAAATGTATGAATTATAGCCTTCGGTAGGGATTCCCCGCTATTGTGTGCTTTATCATAAAATTATTTGTATATTCCGCATCGTTTTAATATAAATGACTTTTAATTAAACCAGGGTGCTTTTATTATCATCCAAACGCGAGTTTAATAGGTATTTTATATTCATTCATTGGAATTTAAAAGGATCACTTCAGAATAGGAAAACACGCGGCTGAAAACACAAAGTAGGGTAGTTTATAATATTGTAAATGTTGGTAACTATCCTTTTTGTGTGTTCTCTGTTTGATATGTATTTTTTTCATTATTTAGTAATAAAAGCTCGTGGCTAAGTAATAACAGCCGCACGGGTCGATCCATCACGTTAAGCTACACTTGCTGGAGCTGGTCCGTGGATGGGTGACAATCTTCACAAATATTTTTATTTTTTTTCAAACTTGCTAGGCCTATAGTATCTTTAGTGATTCCTTAGTGATGATATTATTCTCTTTTGTAATAAATACAAACTATGTTTGACGTGAATTTAATCCTACATTTTATATTATAAATTGTGTGAAAGTTTGTATGTTTGTTAAGACTTAATCGCGCAAAACGGCAGAGCGGACTTAAATGAAATTTGACTCAGAGTTAGTTTACAACCGGAATTATCATATATAAAATACTTTTATCCCGATATTACACTTCCGCGGGATATTTCTCGACCTCTACGCGAGGGAAGCTGCGGGCAAAAGCCTGTATAATAATAAGATACCGAATATAATATTACACCAAAGCTAACATAATAACAAACTAAAGTTAATATTCAAGGATAATGACTGGTGTATGTAAATGTATGAATTATAGCCTCCGGTAGGGATTCCCCGCTATTGTGTGCTTTATCATAAAATTATTTGTATATTCCGCATCGTTTTAATATAAATGACTTTTAATTAAACCAGGGTGCTTTTATTATCATCCAAACGAGAGTTTAATAGGTATTTTATGTACCTATTTATTTGTTTTGGGTTGATACTAATAAAATACATGAGTTCAAATCGGCAGCCACTCCATGTAAAATACTGGTATTCAGCTGTATCCGGTTAGATGGAAACCGACCCCAACATATTTAGGAAAAGGCTCATGTATTTTATTAGTCTGCCACTAATAAAATACATGAAAAAATAATATAAATGTTTTAGGCCTAAAACTTCAAATTAATGCCCGAATAAAAGGTTTTATGCAGTTTAGAAACTAATGTAATTAATGGCCATCATTTGAGTATTATCATTGTTCCAAATTGACATAGGGGATGGAAGTTTGTATGAAATGTATATGTCATCGTAAGATTGTAAACATCGTTATATTACAATCTATCTAAATCTATCTAGTAAGATTGTAAACTATCGATAGATTGTGAACCGTATCATTATGATTGCAATTTAACGCATCATTTTTCGCTTGATTGTAATCTATCGATGGGAAGCGGTCAAATTGTGAACCGGCGCGTAGGACGTTTAAAAAAATGGTTAGGTTAGGTTAAAACTGTGACCGAGCGGTGCCGCGGCAGCGGCCGGCGAGTGGCAGAAACGACTAGATTCTATAGAAAAAAATATGGAAAAAAGAGATTATTTTTATTCAGATTGTAATTTAACGGTTTCACTTCGGTAGATCACAATATAGCGAAGAATAATGAGTCAAATTGCAATCATAATGATACGGTTCACAATCTATCGATAGTTTACAATCTCGCTAGATAGATTGTAATCTAACGATCTTTACAATCTAACGGTGACATATACATTGACGCGGGCGGAGCAAGCAGCAGCTTTCTTATTAATAAAAAAATGTTGCAACTGTGAAGGTCCGGGACCTTCACAGAGGGGGCTCAGTGGTAGAACTTGTGTTCTGTGTGGTTTTCCTTTCATTTAATTTACCAAGTCTGTTAGAGAGATTTTATCCTTATGATTGATCCTAACGATCAATGCAATAAAAGTACAGGTTGTAATTTTTACAGATTTTAGTTGGCTCGTATCCCGGGTGTGGCAAACAATTTTTTGAAAATCTATGAATGCTGTTTTCTTTTATTAAAAAATAAAGGAATGTTTTTTTAAGTAAAATTTGCTATCTACAGTATTTAGAATAGGTACATTCCCTTCGGGTGGCATTACAAAATTCCATCCTGTATATTACTTTGCACCGAATAGGTACATCTGCCAAGCCCCGCGGCTAAAGACAGAGTCTTGATTTTTACAAAAACCTATCAAACTATTCTATTCATATTTCAAAGGTTCGAATTCTGTCAGATTATTACCAGCCATGTTCAACATAAGGTTTCACTCAGGCTCTACATTACACACTAAATTGAAAGCTTATCATCTAAAGAATCCTAGCACATAACTATTATGTATTATAGTTATATAACTTTCTCGTTTACACTTTGAATAAACATAGAACGGATTGCCTATTGCTTTGTTGTGGTCGAAATAATGGCCTTTCGTGGTCCATTGAGGATCATTGGATCCCTTGGAAGCTATCCAACGTTGAAACCAGAACATGGACGGCTTGTTCGTATTATTGTTGCTTCACAGCGTGTTCATAAATGTAATTAGTTGTATTATTAACCCTTTAACCGCCCGACTAAGTATCAGTTGGCGTGCCCCCAGCGAGTATGGTCTTGCAATTACATAAACAACGAAATCCGAACATAGATTCTCAGTCGTATAAACACGACTCAGGCGGCATGGGCTCGACAACATTTGTCGTATTAATCCGACTGGGGCGGTTAAAGGGTTAATAAAGGAGAGTGGGTATTGAAGTTTTGTATGGGATAGCTGATTATTTATTAAATTATTTAATACTTTAAGCACAGAAATGTACAAAGGCTGACTTAAAGCCATAGACATTTTCTGCCAGTCAACCTTTGGGTGATGCAGAGATAAACAGTGGTAGGTGCAATAGTATATTAAGTGTAAATATTTATTTAATTACGAATACACATATACAAACTGTAAATATAATAATTAACAAATGTATATCTAATTATGCACTGTGCAATTTTAGTCGTCTTACAAAGGTGGTCCACTTGATGTATCCGACACAAAAATACCTATAGGTGTGATTAAAAAGTTGTTACCATTAATTAAGATAATAGTTACTACAATAAATAAATAATGCATTACAATAAGAAACATCCTGTTAATAATGTATACGTATCGAACAGTACAACATACCTACCCGACGCACGAGTCGAGTAGATCGTTACATCCCCCTTTTCTATGAGACAAAATTTCTTAAGCCAATCTAAAAAAAAAATACAAAAAAAACAGACATTACAGTCCATAGATTATTAGGAATTAGTAACAATTTGTGCTTATCTGCTATGTTAGTAATGTTAGTAGATAACTGAGTTAGAGAACAGTCCTCGTGGACTGCCATCCAATGAGATGCTCTTTTCTTGTTCACATATATAATTTTTGTTTTTATGAATAATTAGTAGTCAACGGATACATGAATTGGGCTGTGGTTGTAAGACGACTAAAATTGCACGGTGTATATAAACGTTTCATATATATTTTCGCGATTATAATATTTGTCCCATAGAGAGAGTTGGTTAGTTTCACCTTGCCTCGCTCATCCTGCCTGCACCGCTAGGGTCAACCCTCGCCCCCGTTCAATTTGATTGCGGAATCTTGGACAAATTACCCAAATCAAGAGGCCTTTGTATTGAATGAGGTTCTTGCCGAATGAAAGGCTTTCAACAAACGGAGACATTAACCCTAAATGTGAACAACGACAGTTTAAGTTATGTACCAACAATTTAAGATGATGAAAATGATGGTGATAAATCGTCCTACCTAGTATAATCACTACATAGTATAAAGCAAAGTCGCTTCCCGCGTCCTAATGTCTGTATGTATGCTTAGATCTTTAAAACTTTACAACGGATTTTGATGCAGTTTTTTAATAGATAGAGTGATTCAAAAGGAAGGTTTAAATGTATAATAACATGCAATCCGTCATGCACGCATGCATGGGCGAAGCCGGGGGCAGAAACTAGTAAAATAATACCCCAAAAAACTCAACAATCTCATTTCTTTTCTATCATGTTTAGATTTCGATACTCATCAGGTTATCAGAGTTTTGCTAGCTAATTTTATTTGATCCTGTACATAAGCAGACTAGTAAATGGTCTTTAAAAAAAAAACGTACCTAGGTAGTTTAAAAGAAAAAATATTTAAAACTTCGACTGGATGTTCTAATTGGAAAAATTCTTAATTTCAAATATTCTTAATTAATTTTTCTCTCCAACTGTACCTACCTACCCGAGTTCTTTGCTAATCTTTTTTTTTTCTTTGTTTCAGATTAAAAAACATGTCTATCTCCGAATTCCGGCGAAAGAAGCTCCTTTACGTGTTCAACGTTTTCTTTGGTAAAGTTATAAAAGAATATTTCTTCAAGAGTTTTAAAAAGGGAATTTTGATAGGCCTTGTTAAAAACTTTTCCTTTTTCAGATGTCAATCAGAGCGGCACGATAGAGAGAAAAGATTTCGAACTGGCTATAGAGGTCAGTTGTAATTTTTATCTTGTAACAAGTATGTTTAGGGTGCGAATTCGATCAACCTTTTAGAGCTTTTGGATTCGGCGCAAGTAGCGCTTTTAGGCCCAATACACAGTATAAGTCGTCTCCTGCAAATTCATTTTGATTTTTGACAGTTTACCATTACAAAGATTTGGAAAATCATCCTTTTTTTTTGAGGCCTTTGAAGTTGGTCATCACATTCAACCCGAGATCAAGACCTGTCAGTGTCAATACCCCATAGCAACAATGACACTGATAGCTCTTAATCTCGGGTTAGATGTCCTGATCGTGTTCAGTTTTGTTGCTGAAATGCGACCTTAGTAAAAATTAAAATTCAAAATACATCAATCTTCTTTTTCCACTCTCATATCATGTATTCGAAAAAATATTTCCCCGCACGAAGATTGGTCCACGGTAGCCAGTAGACATACATTTACTCCAGTTAGACGCACTACAGGTTTGTGTCGATCGCACCAAAGATATAGCTTACTAAACCACACAGGCTTCCGACAGCTTGCATTATCTGTTAGTGAGTTTGGTAGTATGTGGGCATTAGTTTAACATTGTTACTGCTGGGTACTGCCGGTAGCGAGGGCATGTTAGTGATCGCTCATGGTAACGGCTTCGAATTACTTGACGTAAATCGTGAATTCGAACTTCGAAATCGAGTAACTACTTCACTTTGTGTTGTTTATGTCATCACCACTGCTCTCAAAACTGTGTTGGAAAACGTGAGGAAACCAACATGTTCTTGAAGGATAAAAAATGAAGACATGACATCCACCAACCTGCACTGAGTCAGCTTGTTGGATCACAGCCCACTACCTACAGGCAGGAGGCCTGTGTCCCACCAGTGGGATCGTTAGAGGCTGATTATGGTGATTCTAGTGATAGCTTTATTTAAACGTTCCTGGTTCAATCAATCTGCCTAGTCTTTTCCCAACTATGTTGGGGCTGACATCCAGTCTAACCGAATGCAGCTGAATACCAGTATTTCACATAGAGCGACTGCCTATCTGACCTCCACAACCCAGTTACTGGGTAATACGATATCATTTTAATGATGGTCAGCGGAATTTTCCGAAACGGTTACCGCTGCCCCGGAACACCAAGGAAGCAACATGGATGGGTTTTAGTCAGTAAGAGTCTGACACCTCTTCCGCTCCACCCAGGGTAAGAGGAGTCATTTGATGATTTCCCACTCCCTTAAAAAAAAACCCAATGATGACATTTCATTCTTTTTAATTTTAAAATCCGAACTAATATTGACCTCATTCATTATTCAAGAAACAGATGTATTTTGTTTCTCTTTAGAGTTTTTTCGAACAATTAGGTCATTCTTTCAATATGCACCTGTCGCTAAGCTTGTTACGCCATACCATTCACATTTTAGAGTGGGGCCACCTCTGATTGATTAGAACCGATACTGATTTGAACATCATCGATTATTTCACCTTCCATTACTGAAACGGACACATTGATTGGTAGCCAAAGTGAAGCGACGTTAATAGCAATTTCACATCATCCATCTCGGTATTTTCAGTGACCATTAATCAATCTATATTTGCGGGAACATATGGCATTGGGATCGAAGCGTCACGAGTATTAATTTTTGGTTTATGCTAGAATTAATGGCGTTACTGTTGTAATTAACAATCTATTTTTGTATCGGTATTTAAGTACCTAAATAATCGTACCTGAAGCAGTCGTATTCAGCGCTTCTTCTTCACATTTTTAACCCCTCAAATGTCGTATGAACCCCATAAGTTCATAAGAAAAAAATTCTCGTTATCTCAAGCCTTCCTCAGCGGGATTGTCCGAAAGGGTTACCGCTACCTCTGAACACAAAGGGCTAGGGAACATTGATGGGTTTTAGTCAGTAAGAGTCTGACACTACCTTCCGCTCTAACCAAAGCGGGACTCCATCATTTGATGATATCCCACTCTCAAACCAAATTGAAAAAGGATTGAAGAACCAAATTGAAAGTGCAGACTTACTCTAAGCCCAAACCCTTGATCCAGTTACTGTATTTTAAACTCTATTCCGAGAATAATTAATCTTCTTTCCGTACAGAAAATCTGCCATCTTCGAGGCTGGAAGCCAGGTGACCCCAAGAACACGGAGACCCATGAGATTATGATCAAGATCTGGGATGGACTTCGGAAGAGAGCCGACTCCAATAAGGATGGACAGGTAACTTAGAGCAATGAGGTTGCTATCCGAAAATTTCGCAACGAAAGTGTTTTATGACTTGTCAACATCCCAAAGGAATCAACAATAAGTCAAAACCATGGAATGAGTATGTACTTTTAAGTGCAATAAAACACATCGGCAGATGTTATTGTGTAACAAACACTTACAGTGCTACAATTCTATTGGCGCGTGGCCAAACTAGGAACTAACGCAGCCATCTTGATTTTTCAAGACAGTTCACAATACAATTTTATAATAATTTATTTTATTTTCTCGCCACAATACACATTGAGTACTATTTAGGGAACAGGAGGATACAGTAAGTATATTGGGGGGGACTGGTGCCTAAACTAGGCTTGGGGCCTGTATTTCAGGACACCAGGTCTCCACCCTTTAGGTTACATTAACATTCCAAATCAGACAGTGGTCGCGAGTATTTAACAATTTTTAAAATGATTTTAAATCTATATAGTGTTAGTATTGTGTGGGTATGAAGGAGAGTGTAGAGTGTGGTATAATAAACTACACATTACGCATTGCGCTCCTGTCAATGTCTTTCGAGCGTCAAAAGATCCATAAAGCAGTGTGGCGCATTTATGCTTCTGGAATGCTCCAGAGTAGCCCGCGAAATTCTTTTCTAACGTTTTTGCAATTTGCAAATCAGTATGAGGTATCAGTAGTAAGTAGTATAAGTGACCAGAGGGCTGGACTGTTCTTTAGCTAAAGAATTAGCATTGCCATTCAAGGTAGCAATGCTGCCAGTCTTCTGGGCACGTTTTCGGACGACAGCGATGCGGATGAGTACTTTCTAAGAGTCCTTTTTGTTTTTGTATTTATTTGTATCAAACTAGTTAGTATTTGGTAGTATGCTGATTAAAACATGATTCGCGGCCGTAGCAAGTTCGTATTTATAGAATCTTTAGTATCATCAATGCAACTCTCTACTAGTTAGTAATGTCCTCAAATGTCATGGTTCCATGAAACAGATTTTCTGTAAGGTAATATGAACTTAGAGGACCGTTTCGGTGATCAGAATGATTACAGTTCTGTAAATACTAATTCTTTTCTAGTTTTAATCAACAAAGAAGTTAATACTGACCTTGACGCTGCAAAAAATGTTAGAGGAGAATTTCGCGAGTTAGCCCGGCGCTTTCACCTTAATCTTTTGAACGCCATTGTCACATATACGTGACAAGCAAGCGCATGCCCTGTTCGCCAACGACACAAATATGCGACAAACACGACAACAACACTATAACACGAAATAAACATTACTTTTGTGAGTGTTATATAGATATCTTGTCATATATCATGTGTTTGTGTTTATGTAGAAATCTTAAAAATTTAAGCTCACGTACGTATTCAATGACATGAAACAAACTAAAAGACACCAGGGATATTGGGAAATACACGATAACAAGAAGAAATAAATTTGTAGCTTAGTGTGGAGGGCACGCGCGTGCATTTATGCTCTGAAGTTCAGGTTAACTAATTTTACACGTCCAGGTTGAAATGGAAACAAAACATTATGACCTGAAAATTCCTACTCTATTACACACATTTGAGATAAAGCATTTGATACCAGGCTCTCCCCTACCTGTAAGTAGCCGACATTTTCTCGAGCCTTATCAAATACTCCAGGGACGCTTGAAGCTCGATTATTTTTCGCTAGTTCCCATTTTACATTTAAAGCCCATAAAAATGGAAAACAGCAATACCAAAGAAAATGAACGGAATTTAAAATTTGAAATTGTTTTTCTTGCAAAATTGACTTTTTTGCCAGTTTTTCCTTAACGTTTCTTAGTTCATTTTTTTTTTGTTGGCAATGATTCAAACAGGTCTTGGACATTTTTGCCGGTAGCCTTTTGTCTTTTTTATTCCCTCATTACCTGAGCTGTCTAGTGGCTCGGGGAATTTTGACACGAAATTTCATTTCCATCTAAAAAGTCTTTAACGTTTTCAATATATAGTGCGAACGAAATTTTACTATCAGTAGGAGAGAATACTTGAAGCAATGTCTAATAAAACAGAAGAGGCTCATCTGACAGAAAGGCAGCTATAATTTCCTAAATAAGGGGCGCCTTTATTAAATTTTCTGCTGCTATATTTTCAAGGCCCAATCGTGAGACCTTGCGCAGATTGATTTTCAGGTTAAACCAATTATTTTTTGCTTTTGATTTATTGTAAAACTGTTATTTTTTCCCCTTTAAAATTCATATTTATAACGTGTAGGCGTTACAATTTTATTATAACAATCGTATGCACAAACTGTAATCATACTCAATCAAATTTATTAACCCGTCAGCGCTGGGTGTTAGCCAAATGACCTCTCGTGCTTAATTACGCATCCATTTTTTTTCAAGCATTGTTACCGTGACGGACCTTTATTAGAATTTCGCTCCGTAATTCACTTATTGTTCAAACTGGCGCACCACTTTTTAAACGACGTCATGAGTCAGTTCGTTATACGAGTAATAAAGGTATTATAGGACGCTTTGTTTGATACAATACAGGGTGTAACACGACCCTTAACGAAGCCCTTATCTACGAATGCTGTATAATAAATAAAAAACGTTGTCTAAAAATTATTACTGGGGCGCTACTTCTATTTCTAATGTGAGAAAGTACAAGGACATGGCAAGAATTAGTAAAAACCTGTGCTGTAAAAAAATATTCATGTAAATTAAAGTTAAACTCAAAGTCAAATCATTTATTTCAAATAGGCACAAGAAAGGCACGCCTGAACGTCAAAATGACATTCTCTACGATATATTATATTAAAGCTTACAGGTATGTTTTTACAATAGTTTAAGATCGATGATCAGACAAGAAGCGAGCGATACTATAAACAGGATATAACCTTGGTTTTGTAAAGAGACGTTAAAAAAAGATTGAACTATTTGCCCTCCAATATCATCATAACTAAAAGGTGTGATCTAGTACAAAAAAAAACCGGCCAAAACCGAGTCAAACTCGCACACTACGGGTTCCGTACCATTATGAATAAAATGGCAAAAAAATCACGTTTGTATGAGAGCACCCTTAAATTTATTATTTTATTCTGTTTTTTAGTTTTTATAGCGTGTTGTTATAGCGGCAACAGAAATACATCATCTGTGAAAATTTCAACTATCTAACTATTACGGTTCACGAGATACAGCGTGGTGACAGACGGATAGACAGATGGACAGTGGAGCCTTAGTAATAGGATCCAGTTTTACCCTTTGAGTATGGAATAAAAAAAAACAGGAACCAAAACCTAAAAATAACTGGAAGAACAAGCGATTATCGGTCTCGTCATAGATGTATTTACTCCAGTTATATGAAGGGTGTAAACTGTCAAGTTGGTAATTCTCAGTCTTTACGACCAAGCCCGAGACGGTTTAATCATGCGAGCTTCCAGTGTTCATAAATCTTGTGATCTTAGTTTGAGAGAAGATTAATATGATGTACGGTGTACAGAGATTTTTTAAATTAATTTCTAGTTTACGCCTAAATATTTGAGTAAATTTTGAAGATTGATATTAGAGTCTTTAAACTCAGTTTAGAATGGTTAGTGGTTTAGACAAAGTAATCTGGAACCGTGACTGGCTGGCTGATCTGTGAAGTGATGGATAAAGTTACCAGAATAAGTAGTATACCAGAATAAAATTTTCATTAAATGTCTTGTAGTAGATTTATGTAGATATCCTATGCAATTTTTGTACATCTTTCTTGTGTTTCATGAATCTTGTGTGTATTAAATAAAGAAGATTATTATTATTAGTAAAAATTTCTTTAGGCGCCTTGTGCCATTTTTGCCAGGACAACATTTTACGCGTTACCAACATGTTAATGTTGACAGTCTGTAGTTGTCAGTCAGTCTATCAGCTATAAGCCTATTGTGTTGCGCTTGCCCAGTAGTGAAAGTAAATATTTTAATATTATTTAGTTTTTAGGTTTTTACCCAAAGGGTAAAACGGGACCCTATTACTAAGACTGTCCGTCTGTCACCAGGCTGTATCGAATAAACCGTGATAGTTAGACAGTTGAAATTTTCACAGATGATGTATTTTTGTTGCCGCTATAACAAACAATACAAAAAAAAATAGGTGGGCTCCCTAGAACAAAAGTGATTTCACCGTTTTTTCACCGGTGGTACGGAACACTCCGTGCGCGAGTCGGCAGGCCCCACGACGATCGAATGTTTCATAAAGTCGTTTCGTGTTGACACCGTACTAAATAATTCTTAAACAAATTGACCTATTACCTTCTATCGCACAATTCTGTCGAATTCACGTACGGACCAAAAGTTTCGACCACAAAACGCCGAAACTCTACACATGACTTAACCCGTTCAACTCACGAGGGGTTCCCAAAGTTCATGTGAACTTATTCCATCAATTGTTGTCACTACCAATGTTTACTTATTGGTTTAGTGGCAACGTTCTCGGAAGGTTTTGGAACAAGTTGCGAAATGAGAAGTTTTGGTTGTGTTTCTCAATATTGTTTTCTATGAAATGAAAACGTACTACACTATAAGACTTCATGGTAATTCAATCGAATTGCGACTTACTTTAAGTACGGAATTCCCTTGCTCGTACCTAATGCTCCGTATAAAAAAAATAAAATCAGCCTCCTCCTACCATAGTGTCAACAGCGAGAACATACAACATCTGTTTTTGAAGACTAAAACGGAACCGCTATTAATAAGAATCCACTGTCCGTCTGTCACCAGGCTGTATCTCATGAACCGTCATAATTAGACAGTTGAAATTTTCAAAGATGATGTATTTCTGTTGCCGCTATAACAACAAATACTAAAAACAGACAACAATAAATATTTAAGGGGGCTTCCAATAAACAGACATGACTTACTTTGTTTTTATAAATAATGGTACTGAACCCTTCGTGCGCGAGTGCGACTCGCTCTAGTATTTTTGTTTTTTTTTTACTCGTATCAAATATCATGTCCCATTAACTGGCAATTTTTAATATATAATTAACGTAAAAACAAAATACCTTGTGATTTATTGCAATTAAATGCAACAAAACTTAAAACTTATATATATAAAAAAGTACACTTCGTAAACAAGCTTAATACAAATTATAGAATCCCAACACCTGACTGCACTTCATTTCAAGCCAGATGCTCCCCGACGTGCTCTCTCGTTACTACGTACAGACGCCAGCACATCAAGCGATCCCTAACTGTCAAATTTTCTCAATTAAAAATGAACCTTTTGCCTTTGCAATAAAGTTGAAATACTATCAAAGAAATTTGACAGATTGTGGTAACTTGATGTGCTGGCCTCTGTACAATAAAGTCAGCAAACTCTGTCAAATTAAAAACACAACCCCATTCAGTTAAAAGATTGTAAAGAAAATGTTGTAAAACTCAGATTATGACGTCTCGGAACATTTAATAAAGGGAGCCGTGGGGGTCATTTGCCGAATATTTTATTCCATACTTAATCGGCACATGTCTTCTTTACAATACAATCAAAATATAAGTCACTCTGTCATAAAATACTTGTTTTTATTTTGAAAATGAAAAAGTGCACTATTACTGAGAAATCCTTTATAAAGACCCTAAACTAACACCGATGAAAATAAAAATCAAACTTTTACACCTATTTTTTTTACCTTTTGAACGCCAGAGCATAAATGCAAGCGCGTGCCCTCCACGCCAAGCTATAAATTTATTTCTTCTTACTATCATGAATTTCCCAATATCCATGGTGTCTTTTAATTTTTTTAATGTCATTAAATACGTACGTTAGCTTCTATTCTTAAGATAAATACTACTCTGTCAAGAAAGTACCGGGAAAAGATCAATAATACACAAAATGTCTGTTATTCATCCAAATTTATTTTATCACCTTCAAAGTATGCTCCTTTAGAAACGATACACTTGCGCCAACGAATAATCCATTCATCAAAACATTTTTTAAACGCTGCTTCCGGAATTGTGTTCAGTTCTCGCCGCGAATTCTCCTTTTTCGGTTTCGGTTCAGTTGGAAGGCGCCACTCCGAAGCTTGTTGACTAGTTTGCATGTCAAACTCGTAAACCCACGTCTCGTCACCAGTAACAATGCGTTTCATGAATGTTGGGTCCGAACTGACTCGTTCTAGCATGTCCTCAGCGACTTTCATGCGATTGAGTTTTTGGAGAAAATTCAGATCTTTTGGGACTAGCCGAGCAGCAACATGTTTCATACCCAAATGATTAGTTAAAATGGTACGGATCGACTCGTGAGATTAAGAAAGTTCGGCGGCTATCTCTCTCAGAGTTGAATGGGGATTTTCAGTCACTATTTTCTTCACTTTTGCGATGTTAACTTCAGTTGCAGACGTTGACGGCCTACCAGAGCGAGGCAAATCTTCCATCACATCTCGACCGCTTTTGAACGCTTTGAACCACTCATAAGCACGAGTTTTTGATAAAGTCGATTCACCGTAAGCCTTCTGTAACATTTTCAGTGACTTCGAACACGAAATTCCATTAGCGATGCAAAATTTAAGACAAACTCTTTGTTCGATATTTTTGTCCATTATGAAATTCGCAATACACACTATATATGATATTACTAAAACCAGCACTGTATTTAATATAAATAACAGATGCAACTCAAACTCCGCGCCAAAATGGAAAACAGTTGTGCCAATCTAACAACTACAAAAAAACCAAAAATTTGAATTTGGAACCATAAACAAATCATCCATTCCCGATACTTTTTTGACTGAATGTATATTAACACACACAAAAGTAATGATTTAATTGTTTATTTCGTATTAAAGTATACCTCAAAGCCACATGTGTGTGTCTTTGGCGTACAAGGCATGCGCTTGTTTGTCACGTATATCTGACAGTGGCGTTCAAAAGTTTAAACTAATCAGAGGCTAAGGCCGTATAATTCCATTGTAAAGGTCAAAACATAATGAAAACCATGTAGGTTATTATCTGTGGTTGTACCTTAAATAGAGTACCACACCTCTCATAATAACAATGCTAGAAATGCAACTATATAAATACTTTCATCGTCCAGGTCTCCGTGGAAGAATGGACATCCATGTGGAACGACTACGCTCAGAACCCTTCAGCTGCTCTCAAGTGGCAACAGCTGTACGCCCAGTTCATGTTCCAACTGGAGGATGCCAGCGCTGATGGCACCATTGACAGCGACGAGTTCACCACTGTCTGCTCCTCTTACGGCATCGACCCTCAGGAGTGCAAGATAGCCTTCACTAAGATGGCTAAGGTAAGTGTCGTTAAGATCTTCATCTTCCTAACCCAGTTCTATGTTCGGCGTAGTACGTTTTCTTCTTCAATTCTCTCTTTCAACCATCACTCTATCATTCGCTGTCTTCTCTTTCATATCATTCCTCACATAATCCACCTATCTTTATATAACCCCTCCTCTTCCTCTCCATCCATCTTTTAGTCCTCCTCATCACGTAAGGTAAGATACCAAGATATTATGGAAAAAAACAATTGAAATACGCACTATCTTTTGTTAAAAATATGGATGCAAACGTTAAATCGTTGCGTGATTGTTGAATAAAAGATGTCTAAAGAAGTAATATGAATCATGTACCTAATGGGTGCGGCGTACAAAGAGTAAAATAGAGCCAACTCAAAGTCTCTGATGTCTGATAATTTTAATTAATAACTAATCGTTTCTGATTTTAACATTAATATTTTTATATCGCATCTACGACCGTTCCACATAATATTCAAAAAACTACTAAACAACTAATATCATTCACACAATCAATTCATCACGCTCCAAAAACTATAATATTACAATAAAACGAAATATGTTTGAGGCCCACTCTTTCTTTTACGTGTAGTTAGTGATTAACCTGGTGTCAGAGTTTTTATGCTGCCCATGGGCTTCTGAACAAGCTTCACATGCTGTTGAGAAATATATTTCCAGCATGCCGATTACCTCACGATGTTTTCCTTCACCGATTTTAAGCAAGGCCCACTTTAGCCATTCGATATAACCATTTTTTTCGCCCATTTTATATTTTTTGCTACTAATTTCATTGACGTAAGAATGAAACCTAAAATTAGGTACCCTTCGTTACAGGTAATTTCTAGATTTTACGAGAACTAATAACTATTTATAAGCTTTTATAGCAAGATTACAATCACGAGTTAGGGTGAAGCAGTAATTATTATAGGATCTAGGTACTATCGCTGTAGTAAGTACTATGTTAGCATGGTTCTTGTCTATAATTTCTAATTTATTCTCTTTCTTGATACTCTGAATTATATTAAGTGAAGTCTAGATTATTTTATTACTTAGAAGCGTTATTAGACTTGGGCACGAGAATTTAGTCTTGGTTTTATGTTTATGAAATATTATTAAACGAGAATTAACTCGTTCTTATGAAGTTCTCTGATAAAAGCTGGTTTATTATTAATGGTTTCAACTTTCATAATCATAAATTTTTATTAGCTATATACGTTATGCATTTGTCTTGGTTGTGCCAACCAGTTTCGTATCAGCCACAATCTGTTACCATTAATTATTTATTAATTATAAATGCAAAAGTAATTCAAAATTACAGTCTTAAAGTACGCGTCAATCTTCATGACGGCTCTAAAGTGCGCCACTTGCCTCATCTTCCGAGTTATTACTTCCGAGGCTTAGTCTATTCGCACAAATTTATTCGCCCGGAACGTGCGAATCGACACTTTTAAATAATTTTTTTTTCTTAAAGGCGACCCGCAAGTTATTTTATATTTGGTCAAATCGTTAACTCTAGAAGCACACCCACACACAAAAGTGCGAGGAAATTTGTGCGAATCGACCAATAAGCCAAATCATCCATAACACTTTATAACATGAGATATATTCACGTTTTTTTATAGATGAAAGTACATTTGTAATTCATTTTTGCATAGTCTGAACTCTATGTAGCTCCAATTTTATTAGTACTACCATCGAATGAATTGGGGGCATAAATTCTGGGAAATGTTGACTCAGCCAATGGATGCGGAACTCCGGTTTACGTCAACAATGAAATTTTCATTCGACTGTTTACTGGCCATTAATAGACCAACATGTTTACAGTTTTATGCTGATCTAAATGTTGATCGGATGGAATGTATTGAAATGGATTTTGTTTTTTTTTTGTGTATGGGCTAAGTAAGTACAGTTGATTGCACGGCACTCGATAGTACTATTCTGACCTTGGCGCTGGCCTATCGTAGTACGGAGGTTTAATAGAATATGAGTCTAGTTTTTACTGGTGTTGTTACCACGGACATGGGACTGACTGTACAGAGGCCAGCACATCAAGTTACCATAATCTGTCAAATTTCTTTGATAGTATTTCAACTTGATTGCAAAGATATAAGGTTCATTTTTGATTGAGAAAATTTGACAGTTAGGGATAGCTTGATGTGCTGGCGTCTGTACCTACCTATCAATCTCACGGTCTTGTTTATAGAAGATTGAGACAAACGTGGGCGTTAAAACTATTTTGTTTATCCCTTATGCCACGTTATGATTGATAGCTGTTTGTGGGCGAAAATAACAAAAAAAACATAATATCATGTTTTTTTTTCCTCAAAGAGTTGGGCAGAGATGTAGTTATAGTACGCCCAAAGATTGCCAGTAATGTTTAAGACCCATGTAGTAAGGGGCGAGCCTATTGCCATATACTGGTCACAAATCCAGATTCGTGGCTGCTATTGAGAAATTCCAGATAGAAAACCCAATAACAATTGACTGACCTCAGAATCGAATGTAAGATCTTATGGTCAGCAGTAGCGCTTCACGTTAACTTTTTGTGGGTACAAATGCAGTCACAACTGGATATAACAGACCAGTATTTTCACAGAATGACAGCCAATTTCAATTTTCTTTGAAAGTCGTTACGGGTCGTCGGAAGCCCGAAAATCTGACAGCTAGTCTTACCAAGGGGTATCGTATTGCCCAGTTACTGGATTGTGGAGGTCAGATAGGCAGTCGCTCCATGTAAAATACTGGTGTTCAGCTGCATTCGGTTAGACTGGAACTGGCTAGGCAGATGATAATATTTTCACAGAATGTATAATGTGCATCAATTCATACTGAAATTATCTTCACCAGGGTAAAAGCAGCGTTTCCTGGGAAGAGTTCCAGGAGCTATGGAAGGAGTACTTCTCCACCGAGGACCCCAACGCTCCCGGCAACTTTATATTCGGCAGAACTAGCTTCTAAGCACCAAAGTTCACATCACACCTCGTACGCCACGAGAAACGTGGAGAGATGAAGATTATCACAGACAAACCGTCTAACATTCCATTGATAAAAATAGATGTATTAAAATGACGAGGTGCGGCTTCTAAGGGTCTCCCACACGGGCGCTTTAGTTATCGCAGCGATGAAGCTAAGCTATTTGAAGCTTCGGAAGCCCGAGTACGTGACCCCTTTATGTGTCAATATCTTACAGCCTTTGATCCATTCACGAGTCGCAACTGAGACCGTCTCGGAAGCTTGTTGAGGAACGCTCAATGGATAACGAACAAGTTTAGATTTTGTGACCAGATTTCTCGAGCTATAAACGTAATCGTTTGAGGTCACATTGAAACAGTAATTGGAGTAATATTTAAAGTAAAATATGCGAGTACTAGTGGAGTCGCTTGTGGATCAGAGGTTTTTTAAATAAATTTTCATTTTACGTGTGTATGTGTTCATGATAGAAGTAATTCCTACATATTTCTCTTTAATAGTGGAACAATTTCAAATTCACATTTTATTACTAAGGCTCAAGTTTACTAGAACTTTTCAATCTTTAGATACTATTTCTAATAACAACGAATGAAATTATTCACTTACTCATTATTATATAGCATATCTCGTAGTCATATCTTAAAAGAATCTCAAAAGAATCTTAAAAGTTTCTCTGCCGGTTTAATCCGAATTAAAAACACCTATTAATGCTCTTTTGGAAAGATTGAATGGATAGCTTTGTTTTTATATAAAATGACTAATATTGTTGTAACTGGATTAAAAAAGGGTTACTACAAAGTATTACATGTGTCACTTAAAAATAAAATAAAATTTTATTAAGTAAAAATCGTGCATCTCTGAATTCGTCTGTAGTAGCTCTTAGAAATTCCTAGTCATATTAACCGTTGTACTTTATTTATGTTTCTAAATGAAATGTTTATTATATAATATATATTGTACTAGTCAAATATTTTGTGCTCCCAGATTCTATGAAGGTTTCATCTTGTTAAGTCGCTATACTATAGATATAATAGGCAATGATTAAATGTATGTAAATAATACAGCGAGTTTCATTTTATAGAACACGTAAAACCCTGCACTTATCCTATCAAAATCCTAAAAAATATCACACTATTGAATAAGTATGCAAAAATAGTTATTTGTTATGCAAAGCTGGAAAGTTGATTTTTGGCGCGAGTACTTCTATTGAAACCTGAGTAAGCGAAGGATTTTAGGGTTGAACCATGAGCGAAGCGAGTGGTTCAAATATAGAATCCTGAGCGTAACGAAGGTTTCAAAGGTACGAGACACAGAAAAGCTTTGCTGCCGAGCGCAACACACAATTTTTCACCTCACTACAGCGAAGAAACTGCTAGGTGCAAGAAAACAGGTGTTATATGTTGAGTTTTATTTTGTTCGAGCGTCTCAGATACATTGACTCATGTGAAGAAAATAACAGCTTAACAGCGAGTTATAGAATATCTCCAAAATTAAATACCCTGTATTTTGTTCTATATCCTACTTGTCCTCTAAGGAGAATGAAAGAAAAAAACTAATTTAATACAAATAACTAACTATTTTAATTTAATACATATTTATTTTTGCCAAGCAAAGGATTAAATAACATATTATATTAGTATATATTTTATTTAAAAAATTAAACTTAAATTACTATACAATTGGGTATTTGACAGGGTAGTATTTTTATGGCATATTTAAATGTGACGTCACAGATTTTTTTAATCAAATGGAATACTTATTAACATTAATTCCAATTTTACAATTATATCCTCGCAAAATATTTAATTTCTGTACTGTGATGGAAGTTTTTAAGGTGAGCGGTATTATTTAATATTTTATTTTAGACCGTGTCATGCATTTTCAGTGGACTATGAAAATTATTAAAAAGAAAGGTTCGAATTTTAAAAACTGTTTCCACGCTAGAGAGCAAATAGTGATTTTGGGCTCAGATTTCGAATGACAAACGGTGAAAAAGTATTTTCTTACTTTCACTAAAACATGAAAGTTGAAACACACACGCCAATATTTCTCGAAGGGTTGAGCAGAGGTGTACTTATAACACACCCACATTTGCCAGTTATGTTTAAGTCCCATATAATAGGGGATGAACATATTGCCATTAATCGGGCATAAATCCAGATACATGGCTGCTACCGAGCAATAATAATTCCTGATGAAAATCCATAAACCTGGCAATCAAACCCAGTAGTAAAACAATACGTAAAATTTAGTTTTTCAATCAAAGAAATTCACGATCTAAGTACTCGTGCATCTACGCAGTTCAATAGCGGTGACAGACCATTGAAACGACCAGGTTTTATGGATCTCTATGAAAACGCTTCCGTATAGACGATGTGGTAGCCACGGACCAAAAGCAATAACATAGAATTTGCCTGTGAATTAACCGCGATATCATAGGTGGCTGTGACATTGCTGTATTGTCGTGTTGCTATGCGGTTTGCTGTTGCTGTCACCTTTGGAAGAGTAGGTACTCTTCAGGGCAAGGCAAGGCACCAAGCTCCGGGTAAGCGGGATTGTCTAAAAGGGTTACCGCTACCCCGGAAAATAAAGGGATGGAAAGAACATGGATGGGTTTTAGTCAGTGAGAGTCTGACACTACCTTCCGTCCCACCCAGAGCGGGAGAAGTCATTTTATGACTTCCTCCACTCAAAGAAAACAGGCCCCAGTTGTCACTTCTTCAAAGAGACAAGCTATAGAATATTTGTCGCTTAAGCTACGAACAAAAAACTGTAGATCTCGTGTCAGTAAAAGAGATACTTAACTATATTAATAGTTGATCGTTGAATGTTCACACCACCGCCGCCGGAGAGAAATCTACGCAGCTCCACCCTACTCGAACTAGTTCTACACGCTTCACGCTATTCACCGGGCTGTCGCAGAAGTATACCAATAGATAAGTATTTATTTTCAATTTAAAAAAGTAAATATTTTCACAATTAGAATATGTCAGCATTATCAGAATTGGAAAATATCTGTGGTTTCTGCATAATATTTGTTCATTTCAATATGATTATTATAATAGATAAAAATATTTGGTATAGTATATTAGACGTTACGGGTCGTCAGAAGCCCGAAAGTCTGACAGCCAATCTTACCAAAGTGTATCGTATTACCTTGTTACTGGGTTTTGGAGGTCAAATCGTCAAGGCCTCCTCTCTGTGAGAGGGAGTAAAAAACATGGTTTATCATAAAAGTTCTCCATATTGTACTGTCACATGGGCGTTCAAATCATAATTCAAAAACGCGATTTACAATTATAATCTACTGTCAAGTCGTCCAAATGACATTAAAAATGAAAAAAAGAGAATAAAAAAAAATGACAATCAGCCAGTGGTCCATCATTAAGGAAATCGTCTGTTGCGTATTTTTTTTTTCAATTAATATTTCGATTACTGCTCATTTAAATTTGGAAAATTTTGCGGGTACTGATAACATTAGATAATTTGTAATAATCCTAGGTGATTATTACACTACACTTTAGCATAATAATCTTCTAGGATTATCTATACATACAATAAAACAGTAAAAAAACTGTGTCTGTACATTGAATATATTAAAAAAATAATAATTGAGGGGGGTTTAGAAACAGTAATAGAGCATAAATCCAAAAAAATTTTTTTGTCTGTTTGTCTGTTTGTTTGTACACGCTAATCTTCGGAACTACTGGACGGATTGGAATGATTTTTTTTTTGTTGTATAGGTATTAAGTCTGGGCAACATATAGGCTATAATTTATCTTGGAAACTTGAACACCTGATGCAGAACCGCAACAGACCAGCTAAACTATAAGAGATACAAAAATGATACCTTAGCAAAAATTGTTCCACGTGATTAGCATTTTCTGCTGAGAGAATAAATTTGAAGATCTGGAACACCTGATGTTGAACTCCAAGAGCCCAGCTACACTGTAACATATATAGGAATGACGTCTTAGCAAAAGTTGTTCGGTCTGATGGGCATTTCCTGTTGACTTATAAAAATCGAAGATCTGGAACACCTGTTGTGGAACTCCAAGAGCCTAGCTACACCATAACACATATAAGAATGACGTCTTAGCGAAAGTTGTTCAGCCTGATGAGCACTCTCTGTTGATGTATAAAAATTGAAGATCTGGAACACCTGTTGTGGAACTCCAAGAGCCTAGCTACACCATAACTCATATAGGAATAACGTCTTAGCACAACTTGTTCAATCTGATGAGCACTCTCTGTTGACTTATAAAAATCGAAGATCTGGAACACCTGTTGTGGAACTCCAAGAGCCTAGCTACACCATAACACATATAGGAATGACGTCTTAGCACAACTTGTTCAATCTGATGAGCACTCTCTGTTGACTTATAAAAATCGAAGATCTGGAACACCTGTTGTGGAACTCCAAGAGCCTAGCTACACCATAACACATATAGGAATGACGTCTTTGTTGTTTCAATATGATGGGCATTTTCTGTTGACTTATAAAAATCGAAGATCAGAAAAATCTGATGTGGAAATCAAAGCTATCACTAATTTTACTGTGTAATTATAAAATAACATAAACTGGGAGTACCTGCACGCGGTGAAGGCGGTAACAGTTTAGGACTGATTTTCGATGACGATGGTATATCATTGAAAATTTGACTCTACTGGCCAAAACTCCTATTTATTTTTTTATTTTATCGTATGAATATGCCTTCGGGCTTATGTTGTTTGAGTGTTTAATTTCCTTTTCCATTTATCTTCGTGACACTGTAGCCTACCCGGTAACGCAGGGGAGCAGTCATTTTAATTTAGATTTTTATTGATCAGGTATCTTCACAATACATTCAGTCAAAAAAGTATCGGGAATGGATGATTTGTTTATGGTTCCAAATTCAAATTTTTGTTTTTTTTGTAGTTGTTAGATTGACACAACTGTTTTCCATTTTGGCGCGGAGTTTGAGTTGCATCTGTTATTTATATTAAATACAGTGCTGGTTTTAGTAATATCATATATAGTGTGTATTGCGAATTTCATAATGGACAAAAATATCGAACAAAGAGTTTGTCTTAAATTTTGCATCGCCAATGGAATTTCGTGTTCAGAGTCTCTGAAAATGTTACAGAAGGCTTACGGTGAATCGACTTTATCAAAAACTCGTGCTTATGAGTGGTTCAAAGCGTTCAAAAGCGGTCGAGATGTGATGGAAGATTTGCCTCGCTCTGGTAGGCCGTCAACGTCTGCAACTGAAGTTAACATCGCAAAAGTGAAGAAAATAGTGACTGAAAATCCCCATTCAACTCTGAGAGAGATAGCCGCCGAACTTTCTGTATCTCACGAGTCGATCCGTAACATTTTAACTAATCATTTGGGTATGAAACATGTTGCTGCTCGGCTAGTCCCAAAAGATCTGAATTTTCTCCAAAAACTCAATCGCATGAAAGTCGCTGAGGACATGCTAGAACGAGTCAGTTCGGACCCAACATTCATGAAACGCATTGTTACTGGTGACGAGACGTGGGTTTACGAGTTTGACATGCAAACTAGTCAACAAGCTTCGGAGCTCAAGTAAAACTAAAGCTCAGTGTGATAAAAGATTTAAATGGGAAAAATGATAAAAAATAACATAAATGGCGACCCCGTTGTCGCTGGCATAAGCAACAGGGTCCGCGTACGAAGTCGCGGGCAGAAGCTAGTTACAAATAAATCATCATTCATGAAGGTTTGTTATGGGATTGAACCGCTGTAGAGGTGTCCTTATGGGACCAATCCAACGAATGGGAAATGGCCCATCAAAACCGAGATGATATTACATATGAATGTTATAATGGGAATTTCTATGGCACCCAGGAATCTATCGTGTCATTTTCACTATGTCATTTAAATTGGATCCCTTGTCAGATGAAATGTTTCTTTGTAATGTGAGCATGTTCAAACTATGACTGAATTTAACACTGTGAATAGAGTTTCGGGAGATATGCTCTATTGGAAATTGTTTAAATTCTTATTATAGCATTTCTACGTGAAAGCGTTCACTTATCTAGGGTTTAGAATGAACAATATCTTATTATCTATTTTACTAAAAGTAGCAAGCATGGTAAAAATAAAATTCTGGTTCGAAAAGATGACCAATACAGAGTGTATCGCAAAAAAATCAGCTGTTCTATACATTTTTGGTGACCGCTGATTTTTTTTTACGATTTCGGAGTTGGTCCCATAGTAAAAGTTGTTCAGTTTGGTAGTCTGTAGCATATCCTTTTGTATGTATCCTTTCGGTTACACCCTGTATAAGTGATGAAAATTATTATTTTTAAAAACCTTTATCAAAATATAAGACCAAGAAGCATAGACCTTGCAATATTCCCAGATCCTACCATAAAAATACCCGAACTACTTCCTTTATTTTTGGAGTATTCCTATGACAATGACCGGATATAAAATTTCTACGTGGATCATAAAACATGGCGGTGGCCAAATGAAAACTCCGGCGCTCCGATATTGATATTTATAGGAGTAGAAAGGTCACTTCCAGGAAGGCCATGACGACGTGACGAGCAGGAGGACGCTGTTTATCACGATTTGTCGACCGTAGCTTGTTCTGTCATTCGTAAAATACTTACTTGTCACTCACTAATCATCGAGTATTTGACATTCACGAGTGGATTGTGTTGAGAGTACTTTTTTGGATACTCATGAGTAGGTACCTACTAAAAACATGTGATACATTATTGTATATCAATCGTTTTCGCACGCCATAAATGACTTTCATATGCGAATTTTTGGTACCTTGGGATACTTTATTGCCATTTTCGTAGGTTTTTATTTTTTTTTCAAAAATAAAACAAAACGCACGTAACACTGGCTGATTTCGAATTATGTTGATTTTTTATAGGTGATTTTTTTTAAATCAGTTAAGTATTTTTCGTTTTTATCCATTATAAACAAGATACAAAAAAACATAGTTTAGAAAATGAAACGAAGTCTTTACAACCAACTTTGAATAACTACATAAATAGCCTACTAAACATAAACAGTTGGTACAATGCAAAATTACTCATCCACATTACATGATTTGTGGAAACAAATTAGATAAGCACCGCCGAAACAAAAAAGGGTTTTAAACAAAGTTAAGTTTGTAGATTTTTTGTGCCAATTAATAACGAATCACATGGAATAGACCTTCTGTTAAATATTTTACTCTATGTCACAACTGATGTAACGAAAATGTGTTGGAGCCACGAATCAATATCCGGGCCGCGGCAGGATATTATCATGTCAAAATGCTTTGTTATGATGGTTCTGTTTTCATGTGAAGTATGTTTAACTATTGTTTAACATCTATACATATTATGAACTAGGTTTTGGCGGCGACTTCTTTTGCGTGAAATAACGGATGTCTATGTCATAATCTTTGTATGCCCAATCCGTTCCGTGGTTTGATCTATGTTGATAGTTCTGTCAGTTAGTCACGGTTTGTTTTTATATGTACAGATTAAAGTCGTGTTTCATGTGTATCTGTGTGACCGCCTTTTTCTCTTCCTGTGATTTTGATGCGTCGTTGCGATGCGATGCGTTTTCTCTATCAATTAGAAGTTTTATTCCTTAAACCTTGTGAAATACAAATTATACAGAAATTCCATGTACTGCAATCTGTTTTTTATATAAATAAAGATTATTATTATATTATTATTATTATATTCCAATGTTTTAATTATTGCTAGTAGCCTGTCGGGTCAGCGGGATTGTCCGAAAGGGTTACCGCTGCCCCGGAAAACAAAAGGCTGAGACGTGTATGGAGTTTTTAGTCAGAAAGAAACACCCTTCTCCGGGAGTCATTTGATGATCGACATCCTGAAAAAAAAGTAACCAAATATAAGTGTGTGCAACATAACATAATATATTATGAATAAGTGTTATCATTTTTTAACACGCTTTTATTAGCTCGGGTTGTATCTATGTATGTATGTAACGGAATCTTTGAGCTTAATTTTCACCGGTTTCTAAAAGTCTGATCAACTTGAAACTTTGCACACGTCTCAAGGACCGATGACAATGCAATAATTTGATAATAGTTTTTTTACACGCTTTATATTAGCTTCACTTGTATGTATGTATGTTTGTAACCGACTCCTTCAGACGCGATTTTCACCCACTTTAAACGGCCAGATTTCATTCAAACTTTGTAGATTTATCGAGGACCGATGACGATACATTAATTTGAACTAAATAGTAGGAAATAAAAAATAGTTTAAAAAAACTAAAAAACACGCGTGTGCGTAAAAGCGTGTTTTTTATTTTTTATTTACTATTTTTTTTTTATTGATTTGGTTTAAAAAATATCTCACTAATAGTTTCAGCTCTTTCCAGTCAATTTTAAACTACTTACTGATTCTATCAGTCGTACAACGTTTCGGTAATGAAGTTCGTTGACAAATCAGATATAGAAGTGTAAAGCGCGGGCTTCGTTAGCCTCGCGTTCCGTTTCACGTTGATAAACCGCAAAGCGTAGGAATTGAGATTCGCGCTTGCATTTGATTTTCTAAAGGTAAACTGAGGTTGCCTCGTTCAATTAATAAAACTGTGCTACGCAATTAGTTTTCCTACGCAGAATCAATCTGCCTTTCAATCTGGCTTTCAGTCTAACCGGATGCAGCTGCATGCCAGTATTTCACATGGAGCGACTGCCTTCTCAACCCAGTAACTGGGTAATCACGATATCCATTGTTAAGACTGGCTGTCAGATTTTCGGGCTTCTGACGACTATTAACGACTGTGAAAGATGCACAGCCGGGACCAATGGCTTAACGAGCTTTCCGAGCCACGTAGGAGTTTCGATATGTAAAGATGGCCACCCCCCATCAACCGTTGCTTAACCTGATGGATCGGCCTGTGCGGCTGTTATAACTTAGCTACGAGCTTCCTACGCAGAATAGTGTGTTATATTCATCACCTTATTATTATTTCACAAGCAAATATACGAATATGTCATGAGATAGGTACACCGACCATGATCCAATCTTATACATGGAAATTAAGTATTTTGAACTCATAAAATCGAAGCTAATTATACGTACGACCACATTGCATAATAAATATTCGGTAATGGAACGAGAATGTGACTTTTTGTTAACAAAATCGTAGAATGTAGTAAATGGATGGACATGTGTGTGTGTGTGTGTGTGTGTGTGTGTGTGTATGTGGATGGTATATTCGAGGTGTAAAAGCAAATCCAAAACTGGGATCGTTGACGTTGGTCAAAAAGGCTGCCAAGTTAAAATGGGATTGAGCGGGTCACGTTAGCCGCATGCATAGTGACCGGGCAATAGTCGGCAATAGTCGCTACAAAGTGGGTACCTACCTGAGAATGGATGGTGCCGTCGAAGCCGGCTCAGGTAGAGGTGGCGAGACGACCTAGACGCACACCGCAAGGGATGGATCGAGGTGGCTCAAGAGAAAGATGCCTGAAAGGATTTGGGGGAAGCCTTTGCTCAGCAGTGGGACAGTGTAGACTAAGTATAAAAAAAACGAATCAGTAATGAAGAGATCCGTAGGAACTGAGGTAGCCGACATAGCCCGAAGATTTGCTAAACTTAAGTGGCATTGGGCACATTGCTCGCAGAACAGATGGCCGATGGGGACGAAAGGTTCTGGAGCGGCAACTGTGTACCGGAAGACGTAGCGTCAGAAGGCCTCCAACAAGGTGAACCTGCAACCTTGTACAAGCTGCATGGATCTCCTGGATGCGGTAAGCTCAGAAGCGGAAGGACGTCCATGGCTGGACAGCCTCCCTTTGGGGGCTTCCACTGAAATGATGATAATGTGACAACAATGTGTGATGATGACAACAATGAAAGGTTATACCGCGTAGGGATAGGCACAGATCTAGGTAGACCTGTACCTATCCCTACGCGGTATAGCGTTATGAATTAGGATAATATCCTATATGAATTCACTCACATTTCTCAGACATTGATGACCAATCAAATAAGTCTGCGTCATAAAAGAACAACAAGTAACAGACGTCGCTTCGGTTAGTCAGCGGTCGAACAAAAACAAAACAAAAACAGAAAAAAATCTTATATTATAATGACAGCTTTAAACCGCACGACACGAAAAATCCATCTAACCATAAACTCGATACCATCAGTAAAACCCATACAAATTCTACTACATAAATACAAAAAAGCAATAAATCTTTCAAAAACGACACAAAACGTACAATCGCCGATAAAATTACCCGTCATGCTGGGTATCAATTTGCGATAAACACAGCTATAAAAACCCTTCCACTGTTCTGTAACGAAATAGTACCATTTGTCTTGTAGGAACAATACCGTCGCAGTCCTACATGTAAGCATGACGGAGTTGATGTGATCGGTGGGGGTACAACCTGATTCGGTGATTGCTTTGCTCGCGAAAACAAGTGATTGGGTGACCTTATTTTGGCTCACCTATATTGCTACCACGTGACACGGTTTTTTTACTATCCTACACGATGAGTTTTCATAAATTTTCGCTGGCAATTGTTGGTACGTGAACCGAATTGATTCTTAATATGTATGTTGCTATGGTATACTGGTATTCAGCTGCATCCGGACAGACTGGAAGCCGCCCAAACATAGTTGGGAAAAGGCTAGGCAGATGATGATGATGATGTATGTTTCCTTGCCTAATAAAGTGTCAACAAAAATAAAGGGAACTAGCAAGCGTTCACGAATTTCAATTGACATTTTGTTTACAGCAGAATTAGATACTTTTCCGCCCATTTATAAGCCTTAAGGTATTGGACGATAGGCATTTAATCTTCAATCCGAAGTATAAATTACTTTAATTGCCGATAACACTCATGATCGCTCGTTTCGGCTCAATAATGGCCGTGTAACTGGGTGTTCTTAACAATTTATCGACCTTAACTTGGTAATTATTACTCATGTGCGAGTTTTGAGATTAGTCAACTAATTTAAAAACAAAACGAGACCACGAGACGAATTCTATGTTTGAGTTTGACTCACATAGAAATGACAGCTAAAACTTGTTCGATCGTATACCGAACTGTGTTTCTCTAAATGATTTTAAACCTTAATACGTTGATGATTAAGTTCAAAATCGAGTGAAAAAATTTAACAGTTAGTGGTAACTTGATGTGTTGGCGACTGTAGCAATAAAACTTAGCTGACTGGCTGTTTTCTAACTGACCTATCAGTTCGTATGTTAAAGTTGAGAGGAGATAAACTTTTATTTCCTAGAAAAGCGGTTCGGACAATATATTATAACGGCCGTCATTAAAATCTGTCATATTCTGCCGTATTTGACGCTAAGGTGTCAAAAAGCTCTATAATTATATAGCCAGTCTTTATTGTGTGGCCATTTACCGCTTTCATAAGAATCTAAGGGGCCATCTCCACGAGCGAGGGAATCGCGACGGATCCGCGCTTCTATCGTCGGGTCGTCTCCACGAACGAGCGATTATTCCGCTAAAGTATCGTCGCGACTGGTTACGGAATCGCCGCGTGCCCGTGATGACTCGTAACGGAATCGCCGCGTTTCCGCGACGAGGCGGTGTGCAATAGTTTTGTAGAAAGAGTCCAATAGGTGCCAGACGAGTGCGAAATAAGTAGTGTCTCAGTTAATAAATTAATTATTTATTATGGATGTAGGTGTTCTGGGGTGCTTGTGCAAGTACGCTAGTGAATATGCAGTTATTTGCGTTTGCGTTTGTTGCGTTTGCAAGCGCGCCCGCCGCGCGCTCGCTGCGAGAGCGCCACGTTCTGCGGCGAGCGCGCGGCGGGTGAGCTATCAGTCGCGACGATACCACGGTGATACGACGACGTTACGCGCGCACATTGCCACTCGTCGCATCGCCGCGATAACATCGCCGTGTGGAGAAGCGTTCATAGAGAGTGTATAGAAATACGTGGCACGACGATATTATCGCCGCGATTCTCTCGCTCGTGGAGACAGCCCCTAAAGCACACAGTAGTGTTATTCTGTATGAATCTCACCATAAAAACGTAGGTGAAATGAGTTTAAAGTGAGTTGTCAATAGTATCAATCCCTATGCATTACGTGAAACGACAACTCACTTCACCTAAGTTTTCACGCTGAGATGTTAACAGGAACGACCGGCTGATAAATTATTATTTGTCGTAACTAGTAAAAACAACAAACCTACAAAACAAAAGAACCATGAAAACAAAAAAAAACTACGAAACAAAAGACAAGCGAGAAAAACGACCAGCACAAAAAAAGTTCTTACGTCTTCCTGCTTATTTCCCGGCACGATTAATAATGACAGATGTCAAGCATAACCCTTGCTATATATCTACCTTCGTACTCGGAAAAAGATATTATTAAAGGTAACTTCTCATTTATCAACGTCTAGCTAACTTAGGTTAGAATGAGAGTTTCATTTTTTCAAGATCTTTTTATTGGATCTGGTCATGCTATGTTTCGAGAAACCAAAATAGGTCACAGTGTGCTACTGCGACTATTTACCTACCGCTAGACGGGTACAACGGGCTGTTTATTGAGATGAGAGTAGCGAGAAAACAATAATAAGCCCAATATAATTTTTGAGATAGTCGAAAATGAGATTTAAGTAATTGAATGAAGCTCCTCCAACCAGGTGAGTACTTGATCTATCTATACTTATCCCATTTAGGGCCTATGCACACCACGTTTTTTAAACGCGCCGTCGACGCGCGTTTTGGGAACGCGCGTCGCCGGCGCGTTTTTATCCTGCAGAGCAGTTTGTTGTCGTTTGTATCGATACAAACGCGCGGCACCGGCGCGTGTGTATCGATTCAAACGCGCGGCACCGGCGCGTCTGTATCGATACAAACGCGCGGCACCGGCGCGTCTGTATCGATTCAAACGCGCGACACCGATACGAGCGCTAGCAACGAGGGAAAGGGATGTGTGAATCTACGCTAGTAGCGTTTGAATCGCGTCTGCATCGCTACACACGCGCGTTTGCATCTCGTCTGTATCGCTACACACGCGCGTCTGTATCGCTACACACGCGCGTCTGTATCGCTACACACGCGCGTCTGTATCGCGTCTGTATCGCTACACACGCGCGTCTGTATCGCTACACACGCGCGTTTGCATCGCGTCTGTATCGCTACACAAGCGCGTCAGGTGTGCAAAGGTCTACAGGCTGCGTCTGACTTGCGTGCGTATCGCGTCTGTATCGCTACAAACGCGCGTCGACGGCGCGTTTAAAAAACGTGGTGTGCATAGGCCCTTAACAATGTCTCTTACATTTAAAAAAAAACTTTTTTTTTAACGTAGGCGACATTAAAAATAACATTCACTCAGTGAAAATCTTTAGCCAGGCCTCACTTTAGGTCCAGTTTGAAACTAGAGTCAGGCACTAATTGTCATTTTTGCTGAACTGGGCCTATTTAGCGCAGTGGCGAAGCATACTTCCTTGCATTTTTTGTTGTTTTCCATTTTTTACATTATGTTGAGTTGTGTGCCTGTTAGCCTGTGCTGAATAAGTGAATCTTTTTTCTTTCTTTCCTGTAAAATAACCATGATTGTATTCAAACAAAAGACTTATCACGGGTCTTTGGTCAAAAAACTCAATATCGTCAAAGCGGCGGAAACCAATATAAGTTGACAAATGACATTTTTTGTACCTCACTCGTCGAAGAATCCTGTAACAAATAAATCATGTTGCTCCTACGCAGCTGAATAGATGACTTATGGAATTCGGAGGATCTGAAAGGGGTCCTTTTGAGTTTGTTACCTTCGAAACCTTTGATGTTTGGCAAAAGTGGATTATTGTATGGGTGTTGAGTGAAAATTGCTTCAGCATCGTTAGATGTTAGGGAAAATCTTTTTTATTGGATGATATGGTTCCTTCATTTTCTTGTTCGCAGATCAGTGGGATCCTCCGATGTTAAGGAGGTTAATCTGTCTCTATGTATACTACTAACATTTGATTTTAAGTAAAATTGTTACTCCTTTCTTTCTTGTTCGTGTGGTTAGTGACTAACCTGGTGAGAGTTGTTGTTGCTGCCCACGAGCGTCTGACTTAGCTTCACATGCTTGAGAAATATCTCTCAGGCATGCCGGTTTCCTCCTGATGTTTCCCGTCACCGTTTTTTGCAAAGGATAATTACACAATACATACATGAATCCAAAAAGTCAGAGGTGCGTGTCTTGGGTTCGAACTCGAGACCAAAATCTTGGCAGCGTGACGGTCACACCACTAGACTGTCACTGCTTTCATTGTTACTAAGCCTTTGGATTTTGTCTGAATTAACGTATTCTATTCTACCAGCGCCTCAGGTAATTTAAAAAGAGTCAGCCCAGAATTTGGCATCTTCAGTAGTGTCCATTAGTTCTTATAACGTCCAGGCAACAGAACACGTTGGACACAATATTAAATGCCGCATTTTTCGGATTGCCGTCCCATTGGGCTATGAAAGCGAGAGAAGACAGAGTGTACCTGTGTCTCCGCATACACATGTGGCTAGTCTCCTCTGAGATAGGTCTCCACAACTGATATCATCATCATCAGTCGTTGTAGTCAAAGAATTTTGCTGAGCAACGACCAATTCTTGCGTAGATGCGACGCACGGCTTCAACGTGTTATTTATTCAAAAACAGTAATTAAGTTATCACCCTGCAATCGGCCTTTTTCAGTATTATTGGCATTGGTATTATTTAAAAAATAAGTGTCTTTTTTGTATTTATTTTTATATAGTTAGTTAGATAGTCATTTAATTTAAGTATGTTTATGTTGTTATTATATTTTTAGTTGTATAAAATATCTATTTAATTTAACAAGCATCAAATAAAGAACTATTTAGATTTGTTATTCTAGTGTCTGTTGTCATGTTTATGTTCTTATGCAATAAGTTGATTAAGTTGTCAGTATTTTGTTTGTGGTCCATCCATTGTCCATGGCCGAGATACTACTTTTCAATGGTTTTAATGTTTCTGAATACGAGGTAGTTTAGCTGCTTTGCACAGGTGTTTTTAATGACTTTTTATTTTCTTTTTAGAAATGTGCGTTTCGTTTGTGCAGAATAAACATTTTTTTTTGTTTCTTTTAATTTTTTCTTCTTTCTTTCAGTCTAGTGGACTATTATTACCTATAATAAGCAGCAAAATCATTTAACACGCTATTAAAGATTTGATTGACAATAAAATAAACGATTCGTGTGATAAAGTAAGGACGTAACAATATAAAAAAACCATCAGACTCTCACGTCGTCAAAGAGAGCGTGTGATAATGGTGTCGATATTTCCAAATGTGACCGTAATGGTAGATTGTCATCGCATAATGGCTTGTCAATCAGACATAAATATAACACGAATATTCTAGGGTAAGTCTTATACAGAAACATATACTATACAAATTATACTATGGGATGATGTATGGAGCAGCTCATATTTTTTTCGTTTCGCGATTTCAGGGTAAATCCCAGAGTAAAAGCTGTTCGTAACGATGAGTACAATGCTCCCACGAAATTCTTAGAGTTATTTTTTTAACACCTTATATTACTGTTATGATAATTGATGTTGCCATTCCACATTACGAGAACCTCGTGAAAGCTGAGAAAGAGAAACAAATAAAATATCTCAACTTATTTTATTTTATTTTTTTCGGAAAACTTACAGCAGGCAGACACAATATTTAGCTGATGATGGCCAATTAGAATTTTACAATTGTTAGATAGCAAAAAGTTTCTAACATTCATGACATTTTTAACCCTTTTTAGGGTAAGCAACGAGGTGAATTTTTCCCACTCGGTCGCAACTTCCCCAATCAGGGCGCTAGTTCATCTGGCCCATTGCTATAGATGGGTCCTATGAGACCCCATTACTTTAGATTGAAGATCCCTATCTGCATTTTTTTTGCGTGAATTTTCGTGAACAAGCCTGTCTTTACTCGAAACAGTACAAATTGTAGGGGTACTGAAATTCAAATTCAAATTCAAAATCATTTATTTGCTTATTATGGGTAAATTACATTAGGTTGTTAGCAGAAGAGTACAGTTCCGACCATATTACGCCTCGAGGCATGCAAATTACAAAATGGCGGCAAACTACTAACACAATTTTGGAATATCAATAAAAAAATAATAATAATGTAATGGATTGAAAAAAAATAATGTCACTAAAAAACTCTATAAAAAAGTTTCTTTCAGTGGGAAAGAGATGGCGCTATAGGTCCTGTATAGCTCCGTCTCATTCTCACACTGAAGAAATATTAATAATATAATACTGCTGTGATGGGTCTGGTCTTGCTCACTACACCTAAGCACGGTGAACTTTTGCAGAATAGACCAGCAGATGCTCACTTCTTGTTTTACTGTTGTTTGTTTTTTTTACTGCGTCATATTTGCCGCAAATTAACGTATTTTCTTTTATTTCTATCACTGAGAGCTGATTTTTTAATCGTTAGATAAGTTTTCTTGAACAGGAATTTGACTGTCTGACAGTTTTTGCATAACCGCCATTTTTATTCTTCAAACGAAAGATATCCGGTAATTGAAAAATCAGCCCTTATACTATTAGATGTAGGTACCGTCTAATTTTGATACCCAACACCATAAAATAAACTAAAAGACATAACTACAGGTTTAAAACAGCAGGGAGTTGCAGTAAATTAACTCCACACTACAATGTATGAAATTACTTCGTGAAACAATACATTTACGAGCTGCATTAACCCTTCATATTCAAACTACCTACAATGTGTACGGCCGCCATTTTAGATTGCTTAGAAATATGAACTACTGTGCTGTTATGGTCGTAAACAGGTTTTTAATTTAAGATTACTTTGTCTGAGCCGTTAAACTTTCAAACTGTAGTGATGCTGAAAGTCCAATCACGGTAAACTCTGTACACGCATACACAAACAAACACACCCTCACTACAGGAACTTAGCCACGCCACACATGATACAACATACCCAAACAATATACATCTATAGTCGTCGATTCTGTGAGGAGGAGCTCGTGGCTATATTATAATAACAGCCGCACAGGTCAATCCATAAGGTTAAGCTACGCTTGCTGGGGTTGGTCGTGGATGGGTGACCATCTTTTCATACCGAGATTCCACCGTACCTCGGAAAGCACGTTAAGCCTTTGGTCCCGGCTGTCATTTGTGCATCTTTGACAGTCGTTACGGGTCTCCAGAAGCCCGAAAATCTGACAGCCAGTCTTACCAGGGGGTATCGCACGGAAGATAAGTCCGAGGCCCATATGTAGCATAAAAACTACAGAGTTTAGTGTCAGCACTAGGTTAGTCACTAACCACACGAAGAAGAAGAACGGTGAGATTTTCACCAAATACCACTCATGTGATTTTTTCCACTAAATTTAAGTATATATGATTTAAGTATATCCCTATGGTATTGCACAGTTTTTGCTTATACGTAACTGGTGAAGAAGAACTGCAACCCCTTTTTTTGTAGAAATAAATTATTATCATATCAATCGTGACAAACAAGAGGCTAATATTATTATATTAGTATTGACGTTTTTGCCTTATTGCGAAGTAGCAGTTGCCCGTGGATGGGTGACCATCTTTACATACCGAGACTCCTCTTGCCTCGGAAAGCACGTTAAGCCGTTGGTCCCGGCTGTCATTTGTGCATCTTTGACAGTCGTTACGGGTCGTCAGAAGCCCGAAAATTTGACAACCAGTCTTACCAAGGAGTATCGTATTGCCTAGTTATTGGGTTGTGGAGGTCAGATAGGCAGTCGCTCCATGTAAAATACTAGTATTCATCTGCATCCGGTTAGACTAGAAGCCGGCCCCAAAATAGTTAGGAAAAGGTCAAAAATTCATTCATCTACCAACCTGCACTGGGCGCGCGTGGATTACGGCCTACTCCCTCTCAGAGAGAGTAGGCCTGTGTGCCAGCAGTGAGAACATTGTAGACTGATTATGTAACTTCCTGAAACATTAAGGAAATGAGCTAAATAAATCTTCCGTAACGAGGTAACCCAAAACAACGTACCATTCTGTGAACCAATAAGAAAATTATAACTGAAACGGGAAGGAAAGTTTACGGTAATAAGGGCGGAACACACGCACATTTGCATGTGAAAGGTAAGGTATAAATAACGTTGGCTAGCAGCGGTGTGTCAAGGACCTTATGTTATCGATACATCGATGAAATTATGGGTAAAAAAGATAAATAAAAATAAAAATACAAAAAAGAAATTAGATTATGTACTATTTCTCCAATATTTTTGATCATTGAGAAAGCAAGCGACCCACATAGTACTGTGAAGGTCACTGGGACCTTCACTTAGGGAGCTCAGAGGTAGAGCATATGTAGTGTAATGTAGGGCTTTCTATCCTACAAAATACAAATACACGGGCAGCAGTTATTGAATTATATTCCTTTTAACGAATACATAACTACATAATTTGCTTAAAATCGGTGATCGGTGAGGATAACATTGTGAGGAAACCAGCATATCTGAGAGATATTTCTCAACAGCAAGTGAAGCTAAGTCAGAGGCCCATGGGCAGCAAAAAACTCTGACACCAGGTTAGTCTTCAACCACAGGAAAAGAAGAAGAAGAAGAAGTTATCTATCTTATATTCAAACCAACCAGGCTCTTAAGTGCCACGAGGTTCTTAATCACTACAGTACCCAACATCTCAACCACGAGATTCCCAGACTTTCTCTCACGAATAACTTATCTCTGTCAATGTGATCTCTTGGTGTCCTTATACGGCAGTAAAGATGGCGACATCAGTCAGCTTTCCAAACCACTACGAAACATGAGGTCCTAGGGTCTTTTTTTTTTAAGGCTGGGAAATCATCCAATGACTTTTCCCGCTCTGGGTGAAGCGGAAGGGAGTGTCAGACTCTTACTGACTAAAACCCATCCATGTTCCTTCCTTAGCCCTTTATGTTGCGGGGTAGCGGTAACCCTTTCGGACAATCCCGCTTACCCGGCAGGCTTGGCCCTGAGGGGCCCCTTCATAATTATGCTGACATCTCATTGAGGCGCGCGTGGAACATATACACGCCGTCCGGCAAGGTCCTAGGGTCTATTCTAGTCATGCAAAGTTATTGGGTTGGGTTCATCACTGAATTTCTCAGTGGAACCCCAATTCTAAAACTGTGCCCGGTTGATGATAACTTATGTGGAAGAACAACCTGTCGATCCTATAAAAATCTCACCGCGAGAACTTAAGTGACGTGAGCGTGAAGTGACCTTTTTTTTTTAAGTGACCTATCGTAACATTTAATGCACAACTCACATTAACACTCACTCACTCATTTAACAACAACATTTGACAGCTCACTCTAAGCTCACTTCACCTGCATTATCACGGTGAGATTTTTACAGAACAAACTCAACACTTTCCTTTCCCTAATTACCCTTCGGGGATTAGAGGCGTCAATGTTACAATGATATAAACCAAAAAAATAAAACCGACTTCCAAAAAAAACACTACAAAGTGAAAAATAATTTTGATTTAGGAAGTCGGTGTCTTCGGTTTTGTATTTTCATTTTTTGCCACCGACTTCCGAAATCAAAATTATTTTTCACTTTGTAGTGTTTTTTTTGGAAGTCGGTTTTATTTTTTGTAAAAAAGTTTTTATTTTTCACTTTTTAGTTGTGGTACCTACACAACCCATATGTAAATTACAGTGACAGGAACTTATTAGAACATCGTCCACATATATTAAGTAGGTTTTTTTTTAGATTCTTGTTGATTTTTCAAAAACCCCTTATCCGATTTCGATAATTTTTTTATGGGACCATTTGGGAAGTATACCCTTTCCAACAAAAAAAGAATTTTTCAAATCGGTTGACAAGCAACGGAGTTATGCGCGAACAAACATAAAAAAAAATATATACAGTCGAATTGAGAACCTCCTCCTTTTTTAGAAGTCGGTTCAAAAATAACTTTAACCCATTAGATGTTCGCCTATTAGAAGCCGTTTGCTTAAAAGTGCTCAATGATTTATACGGATATATTAATTGTAGTTTCGAGAGAATTTTTCTTATAAACCTATAGGGTTCAATACATTTGAGGCGATAAATGAAACAAACTATACATCCTAATGTCTCATAGTATTTGAGTAAAAAAATCGTCGCGTATCTTGGCCACCATGGCTATAATAGTATCATTTAAGTGCAGATAAGTTGGTCTCAAACAGGGGAACGTGTTACACGCTTATTTATTGCGGTCATTACTAGCGGTACGGCTTCCCTATCGGCCCTTTGTCCTTATCTCGTTTTTTGGTACAAAAAATTTGGATTTGTGTGTCTATACAGTGTGTTAGGTTAAACGAGTGACATACTTTCAAGTTGTATAGTACTCATGGAAATCAACAACTTTGTACATGGGACCAACTCTGAAATTTGAAAAAAAAATCAGCTGTTCCAGGCATTTTGACTAATTATGCAAACAATAATGCACTGAACAGCTGATTTGTTTTTCGTGATTTCAGGTATAGTTCCATAGTCAAAATTGTTCCTTTTTTATGAGTTTAGTACCCCCTTGACAGGATGTCCCTCGTTTAACCTAACACACTGTATAGTATCTAAGTCACGTAAGTAGTTTTTTAAGGATAGATAAAGCCAGGACAAATTAATTGTTAAACAAATTGATTACCATAACTTGATTAATCACAATTGTCATACTTTAAAAGTTGCATGAAATTTTGAACTGTTGGAGCGAAGTTCTCGAAAGGGGCTTGAGGTAGTAGTAAACTGTCAGAAATCGTCACGGAACGGAAAAACGTTATGCCCGAAAAAGCGCTCGCGCTGTCTTCAAGGTACGCGGCTAGGTCATTTTACCACCTCTTTCAGAATGCACGAATAAAGTCTAAAATCAATCTGCCTAGCCTTTTCCCAACTATGTTGGGGTTGGCTTCCAGTCTGACTGGATGCAGCTGAATACCAGTATTTTACATGGAGCGACTGCCTATCTGACCTCCACAAGCCAGTAACTGGGCAATACGATACCCCTTGGTGAGACTGGCTGTCAGCCTGATTTTCGGGCTTATGAAAGACTGTCAAAGATGCACTAATGACAGCCGGGACCAACAGCTGAACGTGCTTTCCGAGGCACGGAGGAGTATCGGTTTGTAAAGATGGTCACCCATCCACGGTCAACCCCGGCAAGCGTAACTTAACCTGATGGATCAAACTGTGAGGCTGTTATTACTTAGTATAATAATATATTTACCTACACTCAGTTCATGACCAAATCTAAATACACCAACTCTCTAATGACGTCATTTGACGTATGATCTTCAAGATGGCCGCCGCACGAAATAATTACTTCACGTCAAAGGTTTTTTGAAGACGTGAGACGACGTGGTTTTCGTTTGATAAATGGTGCCGCCTGAGTATGTGTAGGGTGGAAATGTCTTTACTAATGTACTTTGTGCTGTGTTTTTACTTAAGGTAAGGGTATGCCGTTCATGTTAGGGAAAAGAGTTACCGAATTAGAGTTTACGGTGATTACAATAGGTATACAGGGTGAAATTGAATACCGACCCCTTTTTTTTTTTTTTTTTTTTTTTTAAGTCTGGGAAATCATCCAATGACTGCTCCCGCTCTGGGTGGAGCGGAAGGGAGTGTCAGACTCTTACTGACTAAAACCCATCCATGTTCCTTCCGTAGCCCTTTATGTTCCGGGGTAGCGGTAACCCTTTCGGACAATCCCGCTTACCCGGCAGGCTTGGCCCTGAGGGGCCCCTTCATATGCTGACATCTCTTTGAGGCGCGCGTGGAACATATACGCGCCGTACGGCACGGGTCTGGTGCTGATCGGACGGTGAGTCACCCATTACTCACCGTCCGCAGGCCCGCGCCTACGGTGGCCGGGAGTCGTCACGTGGCTCCCGACGCCCGGAGCGTCTCCCGCGGCGGCTGGGACGGGAGGACCTTTCTCTCTCCCATCCCGCCACCTCCTTCGCGAGCATAACTTTTTCGCAGAAGGAGGTGACTGCCTCCCACTCCCTCTCGCCCCGGACCATGGCTTGCACCAGGGCCGGGCGCGAGAGGTCGCCGCCGCCGATCGCCTCTACGAGGACACGGCGGTGCTCCGCCCAAGCGGGGCAGAATACCGACCCCTTGACAATTCAAAAGTGCCTGTAATTGGTTTATTTGAAATAAATGCTTTGAGTTTTGAGTTTGAGTATGGGCAATATTTCAAGGGGTCATTGTACTCACAATTATGAACAACTTTTACTATGGGAACAACTCTGAAATCGCGAATCAAAAAAAATCAACTGTTCCGTACATGCTCACATAATTCGTCATCGTCTCGCATGTAGGGAACAACTGTTTTGTTTTTCGCGATTTAAGATTTGTTCCCGTACTAAAATTTGTTCTTAATGATGAGTACAACGACTCCTTAAAATATTTCTCACTAATTCAAATTCACCCTGTATAACAATGCATAGCATAGGCAACAAGAAGCGTCCCACTGCTGTGACCCAAGCCTCAACGCTTTTAGAGGTATAGTGGGCCGTAATCTACCAGGCCGGCCCAGTGGAGGTGGTCTTCGATTTTTCATATAGGTAGTTCCAGACATTAACATGTTCGAAGAAACAAACCCATCAGCTTTATTATATTAGTATAGATAACGGTTTACATAGAAGTTTACTAAGCCAACAGCCTGCAAGCCCTCATTACTTATGCACGGCTGTTTTCGTTACCCCGTTTGAACGCAAGCCTGTGACGGAAGGTAAATAAACTTGCATACAGAATAGTTTCCATGCACTTGTAATATTTTTACTTTAATTTGTGATATATTTTTTTTCTTTTTTTCTTCTTGACACAGTCTTTATTATAAAAAAAATAATGGCGACAAAAGCCCTTTTTTGACGAACTCTTTTAGACGTATACAGTCAGCAACAAAAGTCTGTTAGCAGTCATTTTATACATCTTGTAAATTGACACATACATACATATACAATAATAATATAAACTCAACTTCTTCCAATAGGGGTAGGCAGATACTGTGGAACGCCTCCTGCTACGATCTTTACATACTCCTTCCCACACGCGCGGTTGCGAGTACTGGCCTTTCAAAAGAATATGTCCAATAAGGTCAATATTATGTCTTTCCAAACATGATTGTCACAAAATTATTGGATAATATCTGTTTTTTAGCATTTCATAGTTATAAGAACTAACATTATAAAATTGTTGCTTCAGTTCCGATTTTATTTAAATAAACTGCTCAACAATTTTGATTTAAAAACGGAAGTGTTAATCGATTTTTGTTGCTGACTGTACAAAACAAAAATGGCTGTAGATAAATGCATCGTGCATTTCCCTAAATATCCAAATAAACCAACAAATTCTTCATCTAAACTGAAATTCCAAAACCTATTTACCAACGTTTTTATCACCCACCATACCTATTATATTTTATTACTCATACCTTTTACTGCCACTTCGAGCTTCTGTAAAAAATATCGTTCCCGCAATAATCTAAAAGTTATTACTAACAAAGTTATTCATCCAAACCTATAATAATAATATCCTTGGACATTTCACACAACGCCATATCGTCCCAAGCTTAGCAACCTAATGCTTGTGTTATGGTAACGAGATGGCTGATAAACTACTTATATACATTTTTTTCGTAAATACATACATATTATAGATAGAAAAACACCCAGACTCGTAACAAATACTTGCAGGTCGTGCAAATATTTGTTCCGTGCGGGAATCGAACCCGCGACATAGTGCGCAGCAGTCAATCGCTCAACCACTGCGCTAACCGTGTCGTCAAATATCTATAGGCAGCTGTCCCATCCCCGCCGAGAACGAGTTGGCGAGCAACAAGCAGGGACTGCATGACGGCGATGAACGAGTGTTGTAGCTGGCCGAAACCAATATTTTAAAACTAAATACAGTACTTGGCTATAAATATTGCACATCGACCTCTGTGACTGACCTCGTAAAGGTGTCCCTGTTTTTCCTAAAGATGCCATAGTACAACTTTAAATTATTGTAACAACTGTGTATTGTGGGTGTTAACAAGTCTAAATATATATTTTGAACATTTTGACAATTGACTATTGGTATAGTTTATTTATCTAAGTTACATGAAAAAATTAATTACTATTTACAACCTAAAACTAAAAAATATATACATTATGTACAAGTGGTAAAAAATATTTGAATATATATTCGAAAATATAATAGTGAATCGGTCAAAAATAAAATATGAAATCACATGGAAAAAAGCCCCCTCGTCATAAAAACTTTCATCACCATAAAGAAATTTAATTTAATGCGAAGATAAAATTGTTAAATTGCATTTAATGCTAATAAGTATTCCATTTGATTCTTAAAACTGTGACGTCACATAGTTATATTTCATACAAACCACGTACAAATGCCGCGTTTTGACAGTTCATAAAAAGTAACGTTACTGAATACCCTTTCAAATACCCAATTAGCTGAATATTTATCGCCGGGTACTGTATTTAGTTCTACAATATTGATTGAAATTTGAAATATTGAAAATCTTTCGAATTTATTTTACGTTTAGGTACTTCGTGCGTTAGTGTGAAGCCCCCGCAATACTGAAAGGAAACATAACAAAATTGAATTTCTTCGCAAGCCATTGGTGCGGAGACTGGATCCAGTCAGGGAGTGCAGAGGTGAACGTAAATCTTAGGACCTCTTTGAAATGGGGATGCTCTCAGAATTGTATTATAACGTTGGAAAATACTGTCTTGAAAATTTGAATTTGAAAACGTGTTCGGGAATGTGAAATTATTATTTTTTTAAATCAGCATGTTTAGTTTGCGTTTCGGAAATTAAAAACTCTTTAGATCTAGAATCTGCAAGTGGTAACATGCAATTTTTTTATAATCATTTTAATATCTTGTGATGTAAACTAAATGCTTTAAAATACATATTTATGTTTTTTTTTTCTTAGTTGTTGTTAGTAGACACGCTCAGCTAATTAATAAACCTGGCATTAACATTAATCTGCCAACGTGTTAAAGCTTATGTATCCAAAAACCATTCCATTACATAGATTACAACAAAAAATACATTACACATTACCTACATACATTCATTTACATTTTACGTTTTATCAATAAAAATAATACTCACGAATTTTATTACTTACTTTATTTCTCCTTTACGATAGTACTCAATTTTTAAATATAGGTAAAAATATCAAATTACCCTAAATCCCCAGACAGCCATCAAAATGATAAATACTATAATTAAAATACCGCTTTAAAATAATCACCAATTTTGGTCTACAACACATTGTTTCCGAAACCATTGTGCTGAAACCACGCAGTGTTATCAGTTTTAATTAAAAGTTCTATGAATGAGACTCGATTCAATGAGCAGTTAAAATATTATAGCAGCAGCTGAGCTTATTAATAAAGGCCCTCGAAGACCCTTTTAAAGGCCCTCTGAAAGGACCTCGCTGACGTCAGATTGAAATTACAGCAAAGAACTTGAAAGATTTTGTTGTTCAGTATCTAAAGGTTTTTGAGGCTTTACAGGCTTTGATATTTTGTTTTTATACTACCTTCTTCTCGCGGCTTCACCCGCGTGAAGGAACCGTACGTTTTTCCGGAATAAAAAGTAGCTAACGTGTTAATCTAGGTTATCACTATATAGTATAAAATAAAGTCGCTTTCTCTGTCCCTAAATCCCTATGTATGCTTAAATCTTTAAAAAAACTACGCAACGGGTTTCGAGCGGATTTTTTTTTATAGATAGAGTGATTGAAGAGGAAGGTTTGTATGTATAATTTGTAGACATATTGTGCGGGCGAAGCCGCGGGCGGAAGCTAGTAATCTATATTTGAACTAAATTTCATGCAGATTTTGCGCCGTTCAGTAGTTTTTGCGTGAAAAGTAACAAACATACAAACACACACACACACTTTCGCCTTTATAATATTAGTGTGATTAAGTTGAAAACAATTTTAAGGTTTTCAATGTACCTAGTTGGATGGTCTGTAAACCAACAGTGTAGAAAATTCATAACCTTCAGGCCTGTAAACAGACAAATTTTAAGCTTACTAATTTAAGCTTACTAATTTTCGTACCAATTTTTATTGATTTGTCACATTTTGTCTATGAGACATTTCTTTCGTACATAAAACACTTTATTCATATTTAACCACCTCGCACATTCTGTGGACCAACGATACTCAGCAGGCTATCAGCGCCCTACGGCTCCAATATAATAACGGGTTCTGGTTGTTGATGGGGCTGCCCCGTTTCTGCAGTGCGTCAGGTATGTTTGCACAAGCACACGTCGATAGCTTCACTGCCATAGTCAGACAGAAATCTGCCTCTTTGCTCTGCAGAGTACGGGGGAGCTCCAACTCTATCCTGAAGACCTTAGCGGGGAGGTACGATTCTCCTATATTAGGTGATGTTGTTCCATGATGTATTTTGAACAACAGCCTGGTTTGCAAGTAGATAGGTTACTAACATTGGTACAAGTTATCTTTATGTTTACTAACACATATGGATGTTGCTTAGCCGAAAAAAAGATTATTTTATTTTATTTCTTTATTATTATTATGCGACATGTGACTGCGACAGCTCGACGATAAGACGCAATGATCGGCTGCGGTCGACAACTTTCATTTGGGGTACAAAGCTCCGCACATTTTTCGTCGAGTTGCAGAGTGGCTATGTTATTTTGTCGCAGAGTGTAAACGCACGGTGTACACGCCCGCCTCGCTCCAATTTCAGACGCATGCGACAGGTCAGTGTCTTATCGTCGAGCTGTCGCAGTCGCACGTTGCATAGTATGCGTCGTGGTAAATTCACATTAATCGTTATTGCTCACGTAGACAGGTGCGGTGCGACGGTGCGACGCTATTCCGGGAGAACAATTTCCATAACGTGGTCGTAGAAATTATTTTTCAAGAGTAGCGTCGCGCCTGTCTACGTGAGCCTTTATTTACACCATACAAAAAGAAATATAAATTAGCCTGTAGTACCTATCTCAGTACATTTCTCACAATCTACCTATTTATTACTACCTGCCTGTAAGGGGAAACAAATAATTAATCATTTATAATTAAACAAAGTTTAAAAATAAGACGTAAAACTAGAACAATACAAACTTGTAACTCCAAATGGACGGTTACAACAACTTCATAATGTGCTTTTCACTTTAAATATATTACCTAGACTTTGAAAACCTTAATAAAATATCTTTAAACTTTGTGAAGACTGCCTTCCCTAAAGAATTGTGACAATGTCATAATTATACAGTCACTTTGTAATTCAAAAGATAGCGAGATTTTATTCGAATAGGCCTGAAAAGTAATGTTTTCTTACTGTAAAATTGTATTATACAAGGTGTTTTTTTAATACGTAATAACTCAAGGGTTAATACAATGTGGAGAAAACAATACGACTATAAATGAAAACACTGACAATACTAATGAATAGAACTATTTTGGAACTATCTAATAAATCATAACACGGAAATTTAAAAAGTGATTTTTCCAAACGAACTAAATAATAGTGACGGACCGACTATGGGTTATCCCAATATTTGACTAGCTTTAGTGACTAAACGATTGGATATACTTGATTGAATTTTCGTATGCAGGCTGGGGACAACATTAGATACACGCAGTTTAATTTATGACATGAATTTATACGTATTGTAGTCTCCACTTTGTATATACCTACCCTGTACATTCTCGTCAGTACCCATTTCCCGTCAGTCACTTCTCCAATATTTTTCTGAGTACATTTTTCTCCGCATTTGCTCCCTTATCTCACCACTTTTGGCAACACGTGCCCATTCAAAGGGCCATTTGTTCGTTCTCCAAACACTGAGTGGGCACACTCGTGCATCGTTATTTGTGACACACTAGGGAGTGGCCGCCATGTCCGCATGTTCCCGTAAGGACTCGTTCAAGGCCTCGAGCGATGAGACTTGCGAGCCGACTTGCGTCAGGCCCCGTTTACGGCCTCCGATGATAGCCTAGCGGTGTGACCGTCGGACTGCCAAGTCATAGGTCTCGAGTTCGAACCTAAAGGCACGCTTCTCTGATTTTAAGGATTCATGTGCGTATTGTATAATTATCACTTGCTTAAAAATCGGTAAAGGAAAACATCGTGAGGAAACCAGCATGTCTGAGAGATATTTCTCAACAACATGTGAAGCTAAGTCAGAGGCCCATGGGCGGAGGGCCGAAGACTCCTGGTGGGCTGGGTTTCAGCGCAGGTAAAACTCCTGGAACCCCGACCTCTGAGGTGCTTCCGTTGCCACGTGGGACACCACGTTGGCGTCCAGTGCACCTCGGAGGTGGACCGCAGCACTCTGTGCTTCCGCTGTGGTCAGCCCGGATACACGGCCGGCTCTTGTAACGCCGCGCCGCACTGCGTCGCATGTGCGGCTGCTGGCAAGCCGGCCGATCACCGGGCGAGGAGCAAGTCCTGCGCCTCGCCTGCTGGGACCAGGAAGAGAGGCAGGCCCTCCGCCGCCACCCCCACCGTCGCCGCCGCCGCTGCCGCCACTGTCGCCGCCGCCGCCGCCGCCGATGCCACTGCCGAGGGCCCCTCGCAGGGGACCCAGGGGGGGGTTAATATGGAGGAGTGATGGCCCCACTCCGCCTCCTCCAGGCGAACAACATCAAACACTGCGCCTGTGCCCAGGACCTCTTGCTCCAGAGCATGGCGCAGTGGTCGATTAATATCGCCGTGGTCGCTGAGCCGTACTTTGTCCCACCCAGGGATAACTGGGTGGAGGACCTGAGCGGCTCGGTGGCCATAACTTCGTCGGCCGCCACCGGCACCCCGTCTCTCGAGGGCGTCACGAAGGGACAGGGGTGCGTCGCAGCACGGTTCGGAGAGATCGTAGTAGTGGGAGTGTACTACTCTCCGAACCGAACTCTCGCCGAGTTCCACAACTCTCTCACAGAGTTGAGTGTCGTCGTCTCCAGAAGCCATCCCTTCCCCGTGCTAGTGCTCGGGGACTTCAACGCCAAAAGTCTGGCCTGGGGTTCCCGCTACACGGATGTGCGGGGTAGGATGGTGGAGGACTGGGCTCTGGAAGCATACCTAGCCGTCCTCAATCGGGGTTCTGTTCCCACGTGCGTGCGGATGCGGGGTGAGTCTGTTGTGGACATCTCGTTCGCGAGCCCCGCTCTGTCACAGTGCGTCTTTGACTGGCGCGTAGTAGAGGAGGTGGAGACCTACTCCGATCACCGGTATATCCGGTTCGACGTTTCCACCCAGACCTCAAGCGCGCCGGTCCGACAGGCCCCGAGTGGTCCGCGGTGGGCGCTGAAGCAGCTGGACCGGGAGCTCCTCCTGGAAGCCTCGATCGTGCAGGCCTGGGTTTCATCACCGGTCAGGCCTGCCGACATCAACGACGAGGCAGAGTGGTTCCGGGAGGCCATGTCCGAGATCTGTGACGTGGCAATGCCCCGAGTCCGGCCAGGATGCGCCCGACGTCAGGTGTACTGGTGGTCGCAAGAGGTGGAAGCACTGCGCAAGGCGTGCGTCGAGGTGCGCCACCTGTACACCAGGCACCGCAGGCTCCGCATCCGCCCTCCGGATGCGGCAGCCACGGAGGCAGAGCTGTACGAGGGGTACAGAGCGGCGAAGACCGCCCTCCATGAGGCTGTCCAGCGGGCCAAGGATGTGGCCCGCGAGGAGATGGTGGAGACTCTGGACCTAGATCCATGGGGGCGCCCATATAAAATGGTGCGGAACAAGCTCCGCACCTGGGTCCCCCCTATGACGCAGAGTCTCCGCCCTCAGCTGGTGGAGGAGGTGGTGAGCGCTCTGTTCCCTTCACGGGGGGAGCATACTCCCCCGCCTATGGCTCCGCCCGAAGCGGACCACGAGGACGATGACGACATCCCCGAAGTGACCGAGGTAGATCTGAGAGCGGCGGTAGGAAGGCTCAAGGCCAAGAATACCGCCCCAGGACCCGAGGGCTTGCCAGGTAAAGCCTGGGTCGTGGCCTCAGGGGCTCTCGGGCCCCGACTGGAGGCGCTCTTAAGCGCATGCATGGAGAGAGGCCAGTTTCCGCTCCGTTGGAAGACGGGGAAGCTGGTCCTCATACAGAAGCCAGGGCGCCCTGCGGACTATCCGTCCGCATTCCGGCCCATAGTGCTTGTAGATCTTAGATGCTGCAGGATGGTGCTGGTGTTAAAATGAACTCGCGAGACAATAGGTGAACTCGATTTATTTGTCGCAAAATAGGGTTTTACAAAAGCTTGCGCAAATACAAATATGTGCGTGCGCATCGACTCGCGTATGGTGGCACACTGTCGGGGTTCACACTGACGAGCACGTCAGAGGGCCCGCGTTTACTAAAAAATAAACTTATAACTACTTAGGTAACTACGACTAACCTAAACAATATTAATTACAAATGAGCGCGTCGCCAACATTCCCCACCCCAGTGCTGTCTCAGCACTAATCACTCAGGGAAATAGGAGCGACGCGTGCCGCAGATTGACGCCACGTCCTTGTACCAACTCTAACTTCCACTAACCTGATACGGCCATCCTTCCCGGGAAACACCTCTGTGATGAGTCCCTTTGGCCACGAGTTGCGGGGAGAATTCGGGTCCACAACTAAGACGAGGTCGCCGACTTGTAGTGGCTTCTGCTCCCCTTGCCACTTCCGTGTAGGTAGAAGTTCAGGTAAAATTTCCTTTACCCACCTGTTCCAAAACATGTCCGCCAATCGTTGACTTGTCCGCCAATGTCTACGGAGATACAAGTCAGATCTGTCAAACTCCCCAATCAAAGGTAAGTTCGATGATGTACCTAGAAGAAAATGGTTTGGTGTGAGGGTTTCTACTCCATCTGGTGCGACTGACACGTGCATCAAAGGACGACTATTCACTATATTTTCAACTTCAGCTAGAAGTGTGGATAGTACTTCGTCTCTTGGTGCCCGTTCAGTTAAGACAGCTTTAAGCGATGTCTTTACGCTGCGTATCATCCTCTCCCACGCCCCACCCCAATGGGGACTGGCAGGAGGGATGAAAGTCCAGTCCATCCCATTGTTGACACCTATGTTAATCAGTTCTTCTCGATCAAGGTCCTGCATAGACCGTTGGAGTTCCTTGTCAGCGCCTCTAAGATTGGTGCCATTGTCGGAGTACAAGAGACGTGGCCAGCCACGCCTCGCTGCCATCCGACGCAGTGCCATGATTAGGGAATCGGTCGTAAGGGAGGCAACGGTCTCAATGTGGATTGCGCGCAACGTTAAGCACGTGAAAAGAACTCCGTACCTCTTTTCTCTGCGTCTGCCTACTGTGACCTCCATCGGTCCAAACAGGTCCAAACCGCAGTATGAAAAGGGTCGCTGATGATGAGCCACACGAGCCGGGGGTAAGTCACCCATGCGAGGAACTTGCGGCTTACACTTATTGATTCGGCACACCATACATTGCGACACCACAGACCTCACGGTAGGTCTAAGTCTTACTAACCAGTATTTTTCCCTCAGTTGATTTACTACTGTTTCTTGATTGCCATGGGCCGCCTTTATGTGGTAGTGCCGAGCAATAAGCCTAGCTACAGGATGTCGCCCGTCCAATATTACAGGCCTCTTTACCTCCAGAAAGACATTTGCAGCAGCATCGATACGGCCGCCCACACGAAGTAAGCCATGCTCATCCAGGTACGGTGAGAGTGTAAGTAAGCGACTATTTTGATCTAAAGCCTTACCTTTTCGTATTGCTACGAAATCCTCTGCGAATGACTCTGCTTGTGCGTGCCTTAAGAGCAGCCGCTCTGCACGCTCCATCATCTCCATAGTGTAATCAGAGACAGGTATACCTTTTAATTTGTCAATGAATTTTAAAACGGCAGCTGTAGCTCTCAGTAGACGCAGCCAAGAAGAAAACCGTAACGGATCCGGTACCGCTGAGTTAGCAGGGATAACCTGAACAACGGCTGTAAGCTCCGCGCATACTTCGTCTGTGTCCGGCTGGATTACATCCTTTGGCCACGCCGCCTCATTAAGATACAGGAAACCTAGACCGGTGAGCCACTCAGAGTACAAAGTAGGCTCAAAACTTTCCCTTGTAGCTAAATCAGCTACGTTAAGCTTCGTAGGAACATACCTCCATTCGTCAATACGCGTCAATTCATCGATCTCCCCAAGACGGTTTCCTTGGTACGTTTTATAGGTTCGGGTATTATTACGAATCCAGTGTAAAACCGTGGTGGAGTCGCACCAAAAGTACCGACGCACTGGAGAGATTCTATGTTCCTTCCCAATAGTTTCTGCCAACCGCGCAGCCAACAATGCTGCTTGAAGTTCATATCTGGGTACTGTCATTGGTTTCACAGGTACCACTCTGGATTTACTCACAATGAAAGAAACATGGATTTTACCCATCGTTTCCCAACGCCAATATGCTACCGAACATAATGCCTTTGTAGAAGCGTCACTAAAAACATGCAACTGTAGGTTTACATAACCTGGCTCACCCGTGTCCGTATTCGTAGCACTGTGGGGATGTAGTGTTATTGAAACAACTGTTCTCAAGCGATTACCTTTAATTACTGACTGCAAGAGTATAAATGTGTTAATATATTAATAGAAGATACATTCATATGGATAGGGTCATAGACCTTATACTATAGGTAGTACTACTACACCTCACCTCAGGGGTGATAGAAAAAAAAAAAAAAAATATATAGTTTACAATTTTTTTTTTTTTTTTTTTTTTTTAACGTAAATATAACTTAATATCATTTCTTATGTTACCAAAGGTTTGGTTCTATTTTTATGGATTAAATAGGGTTTATTAAATTTTAATATTTCTACATTAACACCTAAATCATTTAAAACAACAAATGGTCCCTCCCATTGAGGATCTAACTTATTAGCTATTTCATTTCTAATTAAAATTTGTTGTCCTTTACTGTATGTCACATTATTTAAAGACTTATCATAACAACTCTTACGGTTTTGTTTACTTATAAGTAGATTATTACGAGCATCTTGATGTGCTACTTGTAACCTATACTTAAGATCTAAAGGATAACTTTCTGGATTATACAATGGTTCTATGTACTGACTAACTCTAGATGGTACTATACTAGCTCTACCAAATACCAGTTCGAATGGTGTGTACTTTGTCTCTGTATGAACTGTATTGTTGAAACTGTAACACCAAAATGGTAGCCAGTGACTCCATGTGTCTTTTTGACCATTACACTGTATTCGTAAAAACGATCCTAAATTTTTATGTGAATTTTCGAGCGCACCGATGGATTGATGGTGATACGCTGTAGACATTAATTTATTTATACATAAAAGTTTACATACCTGTTCCATTACTGACGATACAAATTCTGTTCCACGATCAGTTGCGATGGTATTAGGTATTCCAAATCTTAAAATAAAATTATTAACTAATGCTTTAGCAATACTTACGGTTTCCTTCGTTCTCAAAGGATAGGCCTCTACGAACTTAGTAAGCTCGCACTGCAGTGTCAAAATATAACAATTTCCTTCAATGTCTTTTTCTAATGGACCTACGACGTCCAGATAAATTTTTTCAAAAGCATGTGAAACCGTTGTAGTTATCTCCATGGGCGCCTTGATATACCTACAATGCTTCATTTTCTGACATTTAATGCATTTACTCACAAATTGTCTAATATCGTTGTCTAAGCCTGGCCAGTAAAAATGTCTCTTAATATTATTGGTCATCCTACGTACTCCTGCATGTCCTGCGGTAGGTAGTAGGTGGAAGTCATGTAAAATATACTTTCTTTCTTCTTCATAAAAATTAAATTAAATTCTCCTAACTCCTCTCAATACATAAATACGTGGACCGGTCCAATCCTTATTGTCTTTTATCTCTTTTAATACATCTTTAATAAAACTCTCATATTCCTTATTTTTTACTATGCATAGCTCATTTATACCTATTCGTTTACAAAAATGACCTAACTTAGTCACAAATTCGGCTCGCGTAAGTTGTGCTCTAAAGTTAAGATTAATATACAACATCTTCTTTCGATTGTTATAAATAAAACATTCCTTTTCTTCATCTATATTATTTTGTCTTTTTAATTTATTTAATTCATCACTTCCTATAAAACTCATTTCTACAGAATTATTCGGAATTTTTAGTACCTCAACTACTCGTGGTTGATCAGGCCACGTTTCGTCTCGTTTACTAAAACTAGGTGTATCCAATTGTTTTCCTACATCTAAACGTTTTTTCTGTGCTCTAGTCATAACTAAAGAAATTTCATTATTCATCTGTTTTAAAGTATCCGATGTTATATTAATTCTAGATAATGCATCTGCTATGCTATTATCTTTTCCTTTTAAATATAAAATTTTAAAATCGTATTCTTCTAGTGCTAGTCTAAATTTAAGTAGTCTGCTAGATGGGTCCTTCATTGAAAATAAATATATTAAAGGCTTATGGTCTGTCATAATTGTAAATGATTTACCGTATACATAGGGTCTAAAATACTTTACAGCCCAAACAATTGCAACTAACTCTTTCTGAATGGTTGGATAATTGAGTTCAGCTTTATTCAGAGGTCTGCTAGCATAAGCTACAGGTTTCATATTTTGATTGCACAAGACTGCTCCAATAGCCGTCCCTGACGCATCTGTTTGAATGACAAACTCCTTATTTTCTGAAAAATCTGGAAAATCTAATACTGGTGGTGTACTTAAAGCATGTTTCATTGCTTCAAACGCACTTTGACACTCTTCAGTCCAAACATATGGTACATGTTTTCTAGTTAATTTATTTAATGGACAAGTTATTCTTGCAAAGTTTTTAATGAATTTCCTATAATAGTTACAAAATGCTACAAATCTTTTTACTTCATCGGTATTACTTGGTACAGGGTAATTTTTCAATACTTCTACTTTAATTGGGTCGGGTAAGACTCCATTTTCTGATACTAAATGCCCTAAATAAAGAATTTCTTTCTTTAAAAAATTACATTTTTCTGGATTTAATTTTAAATTAATTTTCCTAAGTCTTTCCAAGACGTCTGTTAAGTTTTTATTATGGATATCTAAATTTCTCCCAAAGACTACTAAATCGTCTAAATATATAAAACATTTATCGTATGTTAACCCAGACATAGCAACTGACATTACTCTACTAAAAGCACTCGGACTTGTTTTTAATCCCATAGGTAGCCTCTTCATCTGGTATTGCCCAGTACTAGTTGTAAACGCTGTATACTCTCTACTGTTTTTATCTAAAGCTACTTGGTAATATCCTTGATTAAGATCTAAATGCGAAAAATAGACTGAGCCAGAGAGCGAATCCAAAATTTCCGTAATACTTGGCAAAGGAAATTTATCGTCTACAATACGGTCATTAAGCTTCCGATAATCGACCACTAGTCGCCATTTTTTATCGTTGCTACTTTTTTTTTGGTACCAGTAAAACAGGACTCGACCATTCACTCTTCGCCTCTTCTATAATGTCATTGTCAATCATTTTTTGAATTTGCCTATTTACTTCATTTTTCAAAGAATGCGGCAATCGGTACTGCTTCGTATAAACCGGACTTGTATTTGGTTTTATAGTTATGGATTGTTCATAAACACTTGTAGTCGTTAACTTATCACCTGGTAAAAAGAAAACATCCGAATATTTAGAACATAATTCTTCAATTGATTTCCGTTCGTCCATTTTTAAATGATTTAAATTTAAAATGTTTAATAAGTTCTTTGCTCGTTCTAAACTGTTAGCGTTTGATTTAAAATTGCATAAGTGAAACTCTTCAATTGAATATATCTGTGGTTGAAAAGTTGGTAGGTAAATATCATGCTCGTTAGTGTTCAAAATTTTAACCGGTAATCTATTATTTTTTATTCGTCCAATACATCCCGCTAGAAAAACATTTTCCGCTAACTGTTCGCTATGGATAATACAGTCATTCATATTCTCAATATTTAATAGCAAATAATGTATCGACTCACTTCGTGCTGGGATATGTAACACCTCAGCTGAGTAATCTATGACATCACTTAGTTCTAATGAATAATACTTTCCATAATTAGATAGGTTAATGACATTAGTTTCTAAGTTTATATTTGAAGCGTACTGACAAAGAAAATCTAAACCTAATATTCCATCTGCCTTTAATGGTATGTTATCAAAAACATGAAGCTTGATATTAAAGTCAACAAAGTGTTGGTCATCACGATGAGTCAAGCTAAGTTGAACAAACCCTGATGAACTAATTTTACCTCCAATACCATTTATGATGGTTTCATCTCTAATTACTGCACTATCGTATGGTAACGCATCTTTTTTAATTACGGACAAAGATGCTCCGGTATCTATTAACCAATAATATTTCCTATTACCTATGTATAATGCTAAAAATTTTGCCTTACCTTGCAAAGCTAAAATGTTATGTTTAAGATCGAAAAAACTGCATTTCGTTTGTTGTAGGCATACTATCGTTCTTATCTTGTTCATTGCTGGAATAAAATATTCTATTGGTACGACCTTTACTACGAGTTTCATTACTCGATCGATTCTCGTTCGAAGTTTGATAATCTCGTCCACGTCCGTTACCACGATAGTTATGGGATGATCGCCCACGTGAGTTATTGAAATCACGTCTGCCGAAGTTATTTGAATTATGGCTAAAATTACCTCTCAAATTATTTGAATTATGCTGATAATGATGTCCTCGACTGCGTTGGTTTAACTGCTGACTATGAGAACCACGGCCATTCCTAAAGTTGTTGTTATTGTTATGAAACTTACCTCTTCCGCGGTGTGAAAACTGCATGACATTTTCGTTGGTCAAAGTCGATGCCGATGTCAACTCTTCATCTTTCGCTGCCTGGATCGCGTCCTTTAAACTGTCATAATTACGTGCAGCAATAATCGTACTTAGTCTCGAATCCTTCAATCCATCTGCGAATCGCTTAATTGCCAATTTTTCGTTTATGGGCTTGAGTACGGAATAACTATCAGAATTACCATTTGCTTGCGATATGGTCAGATTAGTAAATAACTTTTCTAATTCTGTTCCAAACTGATCAATTGTACGCCAGCCTTGCGTTGCGCTTTGTAATCGTGATTGTATTGCAGTAAACGATTTTTTTGGTAAAAGTGCAACACGTAAATCTCTGACAAAATCGTTCACAGATGTGTAATTATTGGTTATACGTAATTTTGCATTTTCTGATAATCTACTTTTCAAAACGAATGTCATTAGTAACTTTTTCCCCGTTTCCGTCAACTTGTCTGCGTACATTTCTATAGAGTCAATGATACTTCTGATATTATTTTCGTTATTGGTCATTACAGGAATCAAACTACATGCCGTTTTTAAATCGAACTCCATGATTGATTCTGAATTTGGACTTGCTTCAGAAATATCACTGTCACTATCACAGTCTGATTTAATTACAGCGCACAAAACATTAATTTGCGAATAACACGATTCTATTTCGCTTTTCGTAACTGATAATGATTTTAACATGATTTTACTCCTGGTTTTGTAGATAATAGCTTTATTAATCCTTTACTTTTCTCATAAATTGTTTCAACCTCACATAATTTATTCTTAACAATATTACCCTTAAATCGTGTTTTTCCCTTTTTAATTAAATATTTCCTTATTGATATAAGATCATTTAAACAAAGTAACAATTCATCTTCCATTCCCTCATGCCAAAGTAATATATATTAATTAACCATTTAATACATACCCGATTCTCACAGTGAATTACTGTAGTAGGGGACACAGCGTGTAAGATGATACATGATGATATACGATCACTCAAAACAAACTTAAACTGCTAATTTATCTTAGAGTTCATTATTTTAATTCTTAATGTCTATTATCATTTTATTGTCTCTTTATTTATATGATGATTCGCGAATTCATCTTACGCACTATAATACGCACAACGCACTTGAGACGCACTTAATATGCACTTCACTAAATAAATGATACCGCACAGCTGCCAGATGAGTATGATGAATACTCCGACTTCTACGTCATTGGAAGATTTGCTTGCTCTTCTCCGCGAATTGCTCTGGAACGGTTGAACGATCGTCGCAGGCTGTTCTGCAAAATCTGGTCCCTGATCCAGGAATGGTGACAATTCCTGTACTGCTTCCACGCAAAATATATAATGCCAAGACCCAGTAAAACGCAAATTACTATGAGGATAATACTGATCGTCGAAATATGTGCCTTCAATTCTTCAACGTGTGCATTATTGGAACCAGCAGAATTCTGGTTCACGAAGACCGTCTCCTTTTCTACGTTGGAACGACACATTCTCACTGATTTCCGGACGTTAAATTAACTTTTTAAATGTACTTGATTCATTTTAATTACGAAAGTTCCATTATCCACAAATATTTTCACGCCAATTTATTACAAAGAGTTTAATTTATTACTTTGCTTTGGAGCCGTAACACTACGCCGAGATAGAAGTCGCGTCACGCGCCCCAAAAATGGCAAGGGTCGCCATGTGGGGATGTAGTGTTATTGAAACAACTGTTCTCAAGCGATTACCTTTAATTACTGACTGCAAGAGTATAAATGTGTTAATATATTAATAGAAGATACATTCATATGGATAGGGTCATAGACCTTATACTATAGGTAGTACTACTACACCTCACACTGCTAGTGGCCGCTACGGTTTCGTAGCCGCCCGTAGCAAGTGGAGTAGACGGCGCTGACGTCATGCTGATATTATTATAGGACTCGCTTGCACCCGTGCTCGTAGCACTGCTAGCTACCGCTACGGTTTCGTAGCCCGTAGTAGAAGGCTGCGTAGCACAGATAGGTGCGAGCGGGGTGGCCGAGGCGTGCGGCGCCAGCGGCGCTGTTGGTTCGGGAGAGGGAACTTCCCTCTCGCTTGCGCATGCTATCTCGTTCTGATGACATGCAATCATCGCGTGGTACCTAGGAATGCGGATATTATCTATAACTTTAAGTAGGTTAATCCATTTCTTCCACTTGTCGTAAATAATGTCGGGAATATAATCGTCCCATCCAATATTTAAACGCCAGGTGTCTTGAAGCATGATCTTACCCTGAATTGTGAAGGGAGCAAGAAAACCTAAGACGTCAAAAATCGACATTATTACCCTTAACATAAGCCGCTTCGTCGGTCGTTCATTGCCCTGAATAATGTCTTTCGGGATGCGCTTTAGTGAGACGTCAAAACCAAGCTTATCTTCTGCTGGAAACCAAATTAAACCAAGCGTTCGCTCACCTTCATACTGCTGACCAACTTTAAACTTTACTGCACTTGGGCCTAAAGTCTCTTTTGGTACGCTGTCTAAAACTGCAACGCTGTTACTCGTCCAGTTGCGAATTTTGAAACCACCACTCCTGTGAATATCGCTAATGTTTTTAACTAACTCAATCGCAGTGGTTTCGTCCGGCACGCTATCTATGTAGTCATCCATATAATGCGAATGGTAGATTGCATTGACTGCGGCCGGCGACGATGACTCATAGCGCCGTGCGTTCTTGTTTTTAATGAATTGAGCAACAAAGGGTGAGCAGTTAGCTCCAAAAATCAAAGAGGTCATAACATACGTTTTGATTTTATCCGTAGGGCTGCTCCTCCATAGAAACCTTAGAGCGTGCTGATCTTCGGCGTGAACCTTGACCCTTAGAAACATGTCCTTTATGTCACCTGTTACTGCGATTTTTCTTTCCCTGAAGCGCAGCATAATACCAAGAAGTGATGACAGTAGGTCGGGCCCAGTGAGTAAATAGTCGTTAAGAGAGGAACCATTTACCTTACCGGCGGCGTCAAAGTCCAGCCGAAGCTTGTTTTTATTGGGGTTGTCAACACCAAAGTGTGGTAAGTACCACGTGTTCGATGTGACGTCAGTTTCCATTAGTTCACGTGCGTAATCATTATCTAGTAAGTGATTAACACGTTCCTCGTACCTATTAGCAAAATGTATATCCTTTTCCATTTTCCTTTCAATACCTTTCATCCTTTTTAGTGCATTAGGGTAGGAGTCCGGCATCCTGCGATCTGGATCCCTCCAAGGTAAGCCAACATGCCAGCGTCCGTTAACGAGCACCGCGGATCGCTCCAGGTGGGCGATGGCATGCACATCGTCAGCATTCTGGCGCGGCTTACCAGACACACCCATGGCATCCAAGGCAAACGAGCGTCGGACCTCATCATGGATTTGTTGCAACAAGCTGTCATCATGTGAAGTTGCACTTACCTCCTCTTTCTCCGTGATGTTCAGGGTAGCTTCAGCGCTGCTGGTGTGACGGTCGGCTGCGAAGGCACGGGAGGCGCTCCGCGACACGCGCACTTTACCATGAACGCACCACCCGAGTGGGGTAAGTGTAGCGGACGGCTCATTTGTTTTACCTAGCTTGATATTCAAAGGTACTAATAACTGATAATTGTCCTGACCAATCAGTAATTCAGGCTTAGAATCAGACATACAGAACTTATCTTTAATGCTTTTTAAGTGAGAATAATTATTACAATCAATAAGAGATAAGTTTTGAGAAGGCAAACACAATTCCTCGACACAACGCATTCTAATGTTATGTAACTTGTCATCATTAGTACCAGCAATGTTTACATTCATAACTATCGACTTACAAACTAGTTCGTTATCAGTCCAAGCTCCGCGCACCGTTAATGTTTCACTACGGCCACGCAACCCGACGCGTTTAGCGAGGCCGGCGCTTATCAGCGACACACTCGATCCGTCATCAAGCAGCGCGGTGGCGGTCAGAACACCGGTAGGTCCGTGCACACGAATAGGTACCACTTTCAACAACACTTTATGATCACTCGCGTTAATGTGCGTTATTGTCTCTGAAGTTACCGTAAGCTCGGCCTGTTGCACGTTCCCCGGAGTTACACTTGTAGTCGATGAATCATGAGCATGACTGTCACTGCTGGCGCGCTCACGTTGATTCGTCGTAGAATAATGCAGGAGGCGATGATGATCTTCTTTGCAGTTGTCTTTATCGCACACAGGTGCTGCGCAGGTTTTGCGATCATGTTTTAAGATTAAACATTTGTAACATAGACCGTGCTTTTTCACATATTGCCACCGTACTTTACGTAGTGCTTTCTTAAATTGTTTGCAATCCGTGAGGTCGTGCACAGCAGCTGTGCGGCAAAACAAACAATTAGCGTTACGTTCTTCGGCTTGAACTAACACAGTTTGTGTGCGTGGAGGCATGCTGATTTTATTTTTCTGACCGTGATCGCTTCGCATGGTAGTAAAAATGCTTGCAGTGATCGAAATCTTAACAGCCTCCTCATTTAAAAAATCTGATAGAATCACTAACCTGGGTAATTTTCCTTCGGTGATGATTTTGAAACTGTAATCAGACCACTTCGAAATCAGCACAGTAGGTAGCTTGGACAAAATTATCGAAACGATATTAACGCCTTGCAGGTACTCCTCACGTCCAACTGCTCGCACTGCTTCCACGACATTTTGTACCTTCACAGCAAACGGAACGATGTCTTTATGATATTCCTGATGCAGAGGTTGAAGTTTCTTTATCTCATGGAATATTCGAGAAATGATGCAGTCTGGGTTACCAAACCGTAGCTCCAACGTCTTAATCACGTGGTCTGGCGAAGTGGCGCTAATAAACAATGCGGCGACTGCGTCCTTCGCTTGCCCTCGTAGACACTTTCTAAGCCTCCAAAGGTTTTCTTTAGGTGTAAATTTACATAACGCCGTTGATTCATCATATGCTTGCTTGAATTGAAGCCAATCCAATTGGTCACCTGAAAACTCAGGTAAATCTTTCGGTGTACTCATACGGCTGAGCAAACTAGTTTGAGGCACGTTGTTTGCACAGTTAACTGAAATATCTTTCAAAGTACTAGCCAACATGTGAACCTCTGTATTCAACACAGACACGGTGTTGTCGAGTGGCGGCGGCGCTGCGCCGGGCAGCGGGCCGGCCACATGTTCGACGCGTGCTTGCCGATTCAACTCGCCCGTATAAATTCCATTCTCGGGGGCTTGCTGCTCGATTGCGGGTTCTTTGTGGGTACTTTGGTGGGCTACCCATTCTTCTAGCTCGCTTCGAGGAAGCTGGTTTTCATAGATTTGTGAACTGTATCCTTGTTGTTCTTCCTCGTCGCTGAGTGCTGCCAATTGGGCGTCCAGAGTTCTGTCGATGAGCTCAATTTGAATATTTGCCTTTTGCTGAGCAGCTTCAAGCATCAACTGCTTTTTCTTCGCTTCCTTTGATTTTTGAGTCATACTCGTTGATTTTTGAGAACTTTTACTTGTGCACGATGCTAACTTTTCAGGTTTTGCCGTGGGAGGTAGCGGTTCCGATTTTATGCTACTACCCGGTACATCGGAAAATAACCGCAGCGGCACTCTGGTATGCTCCTTAAAAATAACTGTTGCAGCAGCTTGAGCATTGTCTGCAATTTCCTTTTGTTCCAGCAAATCACGTTGTTCCTGTAGCATTTTAGCTCGCCGCGTTCTTACTCCTGGAGCTTGGGACATCAGATCTGGCTAGAAGGACCACTTTGTAGATCTTAGATGCTGCAGGATGGTGCTGGTGTTAAAATGAACTCGCGAGACAATAGGTGAACTCGATTTATTTGTCGCAAAATAGGGTTTTACAAAAGCTTGCGCAAATACAAATATGTGCGTGCGCATCGACTCGCGTATGGTGGCACACTGTCGGGGTTCACACTGACGAGCACGTCAGAGGGCCCGCGTTTACTAAAAAATAAACTTATAACTACTTAGGTAACTACGACTAACCTAAACAATATTAATTACAAATGAGCGCGTCGCCAACAGTGCTGCTCGACGAGGTCAGCAATTAGAGAATTATTGTGGGCCGCCTCGTCGGGCACCTTGGAAGGACGGGGCCGCACCTTGCGGACTGCCAGTTTGGCTTCCGCAAGGGGCGTTCGACGGTGGACGCCATCAATGCGCGTTCGAGCCCTCACGACGGGGGACGCGGTGTCCCGGGGTAGGGTCGTCGTGGCGGTGTCACTCGACATCGCCAACGCTATCAACACCCTGCCCTGGAGTTGCATTGGGGAAGCACTCCGGTATCACCGGGTGCCGACCTACCTCCGTCGAATAGTCGGGGCGTACTTGACGGACAGAGCCGTCATCTACCCCAGTCGCGATGGGGAATGGAACCGGCGAGAGATGTCGTGCGGTGTCCCACAGAGGTCGGTTCTGGGGCCACTCCTGTGAGACATCGGTTACGACTGGGTGCTGCGGGCCGATCTCCCTGACGGCGTCAGCGTAGTTTGCTACTCTGACGACACGCTGGTCCTGGCGCAGGGGAGGTCGCATCAGGCGGCGGCCGACGCGATGACACGCGGGGTTGCGACAGTCGTTGAGAGGATACGGCAGTTGGGTCTCGAGGTGGCATTGCACAAATCCGAGGCCATGTCCTTTCATGGGCCTCGGAATAGGCCACCATCGGGATCCCAACTTACGGTGGGAGGGGTTCACATCGGCGTCGACACCACGATGAAATACCTGGGTCTGGTCCTCGACAGCCGATGGAGCATTTTCGACGTTTGGCCCCCAAGCTGGAACGGACTGGGGCCGCCTTCAAGCGGCTCTTGCCCAATTTGAGGGGGCCAAACGCCTCCTGCCGGAGGCTTTACGCGGGAGTTGTGCGGTCCATGGCCCTTTACGGGGCCCCGGTGTGGGCGCGTTCATTGCGGCGGCGAGCCGCTCACTATCTGAACGCGCCCCAAAAGGTGGTAGCCATTCGGCTAATCCGGGGGTACCGCACGATCTCGGGCGAGGCGGCAAGCCTCCTTGCCGGACTGCCGCCGTGGGATCTGGAGGCGATAGTCCTCGCGCGCCTGTACGAGTGGCGCGGGGAGGTACTAAGTCGGGGGGAAACTCCGTTTCCGCAGCAAATTGCGGCGGAGCGGACGGACCTCCGGCGCGATCTCATGGCGGCCTGGAAGCAGCGACTGTCGCAACCCAGCGCAGGGCACGCCACGATAGTGGCGGTAAGGCCCCTCTTTGAGGAGTGGCTAGAGAGGCGTCACGGCGTCCTCACCTTCCGCCTGACGCAGGTCCTTACCGGACATGGATGTTTCGGGAGCTTCCTGCACATCATCAGGCGGGAGGAAACGCCCGGGTGTCACCACTGCGAGGATCGCCCAGAGGACACGGTAGAGCACACGGTGCAAACCTGCCCCGCTTGGGCGGAGCACCGCCGTGTCCTCGTAGAGGCGATCGGCGGCGGCGACCTCTCGCGCCCGGCCCTGGTGCAAGCCATGGTCCGGGGCGAGAGGGAGTGGGAGGCAGTCACCTCCTTCTGCGAAAAAGTTATGCTCGCGAAGGAGGTGGCGGGATGGGAGAGAGAAAGGTCCTCCCGTCCCAGCCGCTGCAGGAGACGCCCCGGGCGTCGGGAGCCACGTGACGACTCCCGGCCACCGTAGGCGCGGGCCTGCGGACGGTGAGTAATGGGTGACTCACCGTCCGATCAGCACCAGACCCGTGCCGGACGGCGCGTATATGTTCCACGCGCGCCTCAAAGAAATGTCAGCATACGAAGGAGCCCCTCAGGGCCAAGCCTGCCGGGTAAGCGGGATTGTCCGAAAGGGTTACCGCTACCCCAAAACATAAAGGGCTACGGAAGGAACATGGATGGGTTTTAGTCAGTTAGAGTCTGACACTCCCTTCCGCTCCACCCAGAGCGGGAGCAGTCATTGGATGATTTCCCAGCCTTAAAAAAAAAAAAAAAGAGGCCCATGGGCAGCATAAAAACTCTGTCACCGGGTTAGTCACCAAACCAAACACAGGAAAAGAAGAAGATGCGATTTTGTATCAAGCAATACGCACACACGTCACTTGTTTCCGCACGACTCGGTGCGTCACGTCGTGGTGACTAGTGGCATGCACTGAATAACTGCTTTCATTTGTTTTCTTCGCAATAGACGCCTATCTCGTCAGCTCCTGGCCACGGAGTAGACCTTTCCACACGTCTGCGTTCTGAGTACCATTCCCAAAGGGGTAACTACCTCCTTTTTCCCATTTTTATCCTCCCTGCAAAGTGCAACGTTGGCTAAATTTGTTCAGTGTTTATTTTATAAAGCTCTTCATAGCTTAAATGGTTAGTTTGGAAAATGTCTTTGAAGATTTAAAGACAGTAATATTATGTTGATAAAATGAAAAATATTCTTTCAGAGTTGAGTTAAGCTGATTAACGTTTTTCAGTTTTATCAAGAGATATAACGTTGTTGCGATAATTAATTTTGTCGAGTTGTTTTCGGTCGGTGCTCTTGTGAGGATCAAATTACTGAATATGTAAGGTGTCAATAAGATCTCGTATTTATCGTATCATAAGAATATGCCACATAATATTACATCATTATATTTGTTTCGATCGGTTGTTTGTCCGCTTTCAATGTTCTGCTCCATAAATAATTTTATAAGCAAGACCGACGGGTTGTAAAAACATATTTTCTTTTATATTATAATGATTCGGTTATAAAAAGTTGTCGGGACGGTAATAAAAATGTTCATGGACTTAAAAAAGTTCCAATGCCTGTTTTTTTTTTTCAAATCGTTTTATTACGACTTTCTCGAATCTTTCCGTGTACAATAGATGGTTCTAGAAATATATAAAGAGAGCACAGGAATATAGGGCAATGGAGATGCTATAGTCTACGTCATCGAATTAGAAATAAAGAGGTCCGTAGTTGAACCAAGGTTACCGACATAGCCAGAAGCATTGCTGAACTTAAATGGCACTAGATGCTCACATTGCTCGCAGAGCAGTGGTCGATGGGGCCAAAAAGCTTTGCAGTGGCCACCACATACCGGCAAAAACTGGGTTACATCATTCATGAAAAAAGCGTCCATAATTAAAAGATTAAAAAGACAATTCAAGTTAAATTTTAAAAGAGCCGTGGCAGCTAAGTGGTGACCAGTCCCTACTGACGGCGCCCGTTCATGAACATGACGCATGGATTATCAGCAAACTAAAAGGCAAACAACAAATATAATTTTAAAAACAATATTATGAATAGGTACCTACTCGTTACCAACTGCATCCTAAACAAATAGGTTCCATTATAACAATAACGAAATTAAATTAAAAACCTAAAAACAATATGCTTAACTCCAAACCACATTCCTAACATAAATTTTGAACAAAACAGCGATACGTAGTAACTTTTCAGTCCCACGATATATTATTATGAGTTTCCTAATTAACTGAACACCTGGTTAACTAACTCTGAGTTATTATGGAACTACGCTTTGTCCTGTAAAAGTCTGCTAAACTAATCAGCTGTACAGCTGGAACTAAAAATAGAAGCGCTATAAAGCGCCTGAGCGTGTACGCTGCGCATAAAATTGGCATGCGACATCGATAAACAATGCAGTACAAAATTCCAATAGCATGGATGAAGAATTTTTATTAAAATACGATAGATAGGAAGCTTTTTTTTTAAAGAATGATCTAGAAATATTTAGATTATGGCTGCCTAGCAAAACTTGAATTCATGAAAAATGAAATGATTACTGCTCCACTCCAAAAACTCAAACTCAACACTATACATAAGTCCACAGTCTCATCATGACAAAATCTCGGATAAATAAAACATTTGTTTAAAATTGTGTTAATTTAAAAAAATTGAGTTAATCCTGGTTAAGCAGTAGACAACCTTATGGTTGAACTGCGAGATGCCATTAACAAAAACAAAATTGAATTCTGTAACAAATCAAATACTTAAATCCTTAATAGTTTTTAATTTAAAAAAAGATCTCATTAACACAAACGTCTCCGAAATGACTTCGACGAAATCTATTTACCGTTGCACCATTTAGAAAATAGTTTTCCTAAGTACTCATCCACATTTATACGCTCGGATCAATGGTAGCCAACCAATACCATCAATTTCGATATCTACCATCACAACTCGCAAACTAAAAAGGGGAAAAAATTGTGAAAACGTGCCGGATGCCAAAAACTAGGAACGTATTCGAAAAGTATCAACTACCCGCAACTTCAGCCGGGGCGTAGTTGTGACTGAACTATTGACAAGGCCAAGTGCTAGTTGGACTCGCGTTCTATGGGTTCCGTATCAAATAGCACGTCCTAGCTACTCACATAGCATCAATCAATCTACCTAGTCTTTCTCCAACTATGTGTAGGGGTCGGCTTGCAGTCTAACCGGATGCAGCTGAATACCAGTATTTTACATGGAGTGACTGTCTCCACAACCCAGTCAGTAACTGCGTAATACGGCACCCCTTGGTAAGACTGGCTGTCAGACTTTCAGGGTTCTGACTACCCGTAACGACTGTCAAAAATCCACGAATGACAGCTTAAAGTGCTTTCCGAGGCTCACATAGCATCACGCCTGGATTCCCTGCAGGTTTTCTTAGAGTTGCACCTATAGTACTGGAAAGGCTTGATGCAACCTTACGTCGTAGCTGGCTGGTAAGAAAACAAGTCTGGCTGCATTCGAGCAAAGCTATTCGTCTTTTAAATACGGCTGTTGGTATTTTTTGAAGAAAAATATGACTTTTATATTAGAAGCGTAGTTGTGCGCATGTTTTTTGATATAAAGACATAGAATATTGATAAAAGAGTGTTTATTGTGATTTCGTCTCCTAAACTAGTTATTTAGGGACCACTCCTCCAGCGCATGTAGTTGAGGTTTTTCTTTTAAGTCTCATAGTGCGCGAACATTGGGCTAGTTATGTTTAAGTCCCATGTACCAGGGTGTGAGCGTAAAAAAAAAGCGAAGGGTAAATGATTTTTTCTTCAGGTTTCTTAGTAGTAAAGTGTAGCCTCTTGGGTTTGGCCTTTTTTACGTGTGTTCTTGTATCTGCCACATTCATACGTGTATTGTACAACTTTCAGGTGGCTGGCTTATATGGGTTCAAAGATGACTCATGAGTTACAACTAAGCCCGGTTTAGCAGCAGACAACTCTACAGTTGAACTGCGAGATGCCATTGTAGGCGATGTTACGGCTACGCAGGTAAAATACGAACACCGGCGAGTTTTTATAATAAGTTTATTGTAAGCTTTAGAGCACAGATGTAGGGTTATAGAAATAGCGAACAGATAGAGGAAGATATGAAGATTTTACAGAACGATGTGAAAGCACTTTACAAGCAAGAGAAAGTTTAGAATTAGGCGAAACACGAAAGTACGAGCGATTAGGCGCGAGGAAAAATTGAGCGTGCATTCGCCGTCGGAGCAGGTAAGGCACTGGCGGCCGCGACCGAGCGATCGCGGATCCACCGTGTCAGGCCACAGCGGGAGGTGCGCAGGCGCAGGGCGCGAGGTACACAGTCAACGCGCCGCAGCAGGGTGCGCCTTCTTCATTCGACTAATTAGTGTGCGTCTTCGTAAGTGTCGCCACAGTACTCCCCCGCTGAGACCGCTACTGCGGGCGATAATAGTCCGGGAAGCGCACACGTCGTCCACTTCTCGTCCTCTTCTCTGATTCTACTCTGGACCCTGATGTTCCAGTAGGCGACTCAGATGCTGTCGACGAAGAAGTTAGTTCATCTTCTTTCGAGAGATATGCTGGTTTCAGCCGGTCCACGCTCACCGTCATCTCCTTCCCACGTACGTCAATTTTGTAGTACTTTGGCTGTTTTTCTAGAACCCTATAAGGTCCAGCATACGGCGGCTCCAGCGGTCTTCGGACGTAATCCTGCCGCAAGAATACATGAGAGGAACTATCGAGACTGCGAGGTATGTAGAAGGGACCTTTTCGATGCCACGATGCAGGTTTTGGAGTGAGCTTGTTCATATGATTCCGTAGACGCGTTGCTAGATCAGTAACGTCAGCTGTTCTGTGGTCATCTGTAGGTGCAAGGAATTGGCCTGGTAATCGTAGTGGCACTCCGTAGACTAGGTCGGCTGGTGACGCCTGGATATCTGCTTTCCAGGCACTTCTGATGCCTAGAAGTACCAATGGAAGAACTTCTGTCCATTGCGCCGTTGAATGACACATGATGGCTGCCTTTAATTGCCTGTGCAGTCGCTCGACCATGCCGTTAGCTGCAGGATGGTAGGCGGTCGTATGGAAGTGCTGTGCACCAACCATTGCAGTGATGGCTCTGAAGAGGTGAGACTCGAATTGCCGTCCACGGTCTGTTGTTATCTTCAGTGGACAGCCGAATCTGGCGATCCAGCCGGAGACGAGCGTAGCTGCACACGTCTCTGCAGTGATGTCTCTGATGGGGTACGCCTCAGGCCATCGCGTGAACCTGTCGATGACGGTGAGGCAGTACCTGAAATCAGAAGAAATTGGTAACGGTCCGACAATGTCGAGATGGATATGGGCGAACCGGGATGATGGAGGTAGGAATGAGGAAATTGGAGAAGAGGTATGGCGAGTTATTTTAGTGCCTTGGCATTTAAGGCATTTGCGAGACCACTCCCTACAGTGTTTTCGAATCCCTGGCCACACGTACCTCTGCGTGACCAGTCGTACTGTAGTTGTTCTTCCGGGGTGACTCAAATTATGGAGAGAGTCGAAGACTTGCTGTCGAAAGTCTGGCGTTATATACGGACGTGGTGGCTGAGATGAAACGTCACAAAAGATTTTGCTAGTTGTTCCCGGTACATTGACTTTTTCTAGCTTGAGCGAAGATCCTTTTTTAAGTAGAATTTGTAGTTCTGGGTCGATGTCTTGTGATTTTGCAAGAGCGTGATAGTCAATGCCTCGAGTGACTTCCTCGATTCTTGACAAGGCATCTGCGACAACATTCTGTTTTCCAGGTATATAGCGTATGTCGGTTGTGAATTGTGCCACAAACTCCAGGTGTCTGAATTGCCTCGGCGAGTGTTTCTCATTGTTACCTCTGAATGCATGCGTAAGTGGCTTATGGTCGGTTATGACGGAAAAGTCACGGGCCTCGACCATATGGCGGAAATACCGTATTGCTTCGTACATGGCTAGTAATTCCTTATCGAATGGGCTGTACTTTTTCTGAGGCGGCGCCAGTTTTTTAGAGAAGAACGCTAAAGGTTCCCAATTGCCATTCTTCTTTTGCTGTAGAACCGCGCCGATAGCAACATCTGATGCATCCGTAGCAATGCTTAATTCAGCGTTAGGGTCTGGGTGTGCTAGAAGCGTGTAGTTAGACAGAGACTTTTTACACTCTTCCAACGCATGTAATAACTCCTGAGTCATATGGACTGGATGTGAACCCTTGCTGTTTGTACCTTCCAGTTGTGAATTTAGTGGTGCCTGGCATTTTGCTGCTTCTGGTATGAAACGACGGTAGAAATTAAGCATTCCTAAGAACCTTCTTAACTCCTTGACAGTTTTCGGTATTGGATAGTCCATGATAGCTTGTACCTTACTCTCCAAGGGTTGAGTACCAGATGCGGAGATTTTGTATCCAAGAAAACTCAGTTCCGGTTTTCCCAGAACACATTTGGATGTGTTGATGAGTACGCCGTAATTTGCAAGACGCTCAAGAACTTGCCTTAGATGGTTTTTGTGACATTCTTCTGAAGATGAGAAGATTAAAATATCGTCGCAATATCCGTAAGTAAATTCTTCTATGCCATGGAGAACTTCGTCTATAAATCTCTGAAATGTTTGGGCAGCATTCCTTAGACCAAACGTCATGAAATCAAACTCGAATAGCCCGAAGGGTGTCGTTATTGCAGTCTTCTTGATGTCTTCTGGATTGACTGGAATTTGATTATAAGCTTTAATTAAGTCTATTTTAGAGAAGATTGTGCAGCCTGAGAGTTGGTGTGAGAAGTCCTGTATGTGACGAACTGGATACCTGTCTGGAATGGTCCTTGCGTTAAGCGCTCTGTAATCTCCACAGGGTCTCCAGCCGTCATCCTTCTTCTTGACCATATGTAAGGGCGAAGACCAACAGCTTTCCGAACGCTTTGCTGTTCCATTGGCTAACATTTCATCAAACTCCTTCTTTGCTGCTTTAAGTCGAACGGGATCCAAGCGTCGCGGTCTGAAGGCAACCGGAGGGCCAGGAGTGGTGTTAATATGGTGAACTGTATTGTGCTTAATGGTACGTACCACTCCCGTAGGTCGTGTCACCTCAGGGAACTCGCGAAGTATATCGTGATACTGCGATTGCCCAGTAACAGTCTTGATGGACACGATGCTCTCTGGTATACTTTGCTTCGGCACCGCTACCGATAGTGATGTTTTACCATCAATCAAGCGCTGGTTTCTACAATCCACAAGAATATTATAATAGCTTAAAAAATCAACACCTATGATTGGTTTGGAAACATCTGCTATGATAAATTGCCAGGTAAAATCACGCCTCAGTCCTAGGTTTAAATGTAGCAATACTGGGCCGTAAGTATGTATGGTTGTGCCATTTGCGGCAGTGAGATCATATTTACTTTTATAACACGGTGTTTTAGTTGCTGAACGTGGGTAGACACATAAATCTGATCCCGTGTCTATGAGGAACTGCATTTTAGTGGTCCGGTCTGTTACAAATAAACGGCCTGTCTGGACTGGGCAGTCGTTGGCCGCTACTTCCGGCTGCCCGCATCGTTTCCCGCATTAAACTTACATGGTTCCTTGCATTTCTTTGCCTTTGCTCCAAAGTTGTAATGGTACCAACAGTGAGGGTGTTCCGGTGGTGGTTGTCGGTTACGCGACTGACTGCGGCTGTGGCTGCGGCTGTGGCAACCGTGGGACCTGGACCTGGAACGCGCGCGTGACTGCCTGTACACATAGGATGAAAGTTTAGCAATTTGTTTAGTTAAAGCGCATATTTCCTGTCCCATTTCATCCATGCGCGTGGATGAAGATGGTACTGCAGTAGCTGTTGTCGTAGCCACGTGGTGATGCGGTGATGACAGTGCAATTTCATGAACACGGTCCGCTAGTTCTGCCAAGTCGTCCAAAGCAAGCTTGGGCTGTGAAGCCACGACGGTTTGCAAGCTGTGCGGCAAGCGACCGGTCCACAATGTAGTCAAAACATCATCCGTCACGGTAGGGCCAGCTAAATTCCTCAGATGTCTTAAAAATACTGAGGGCTTACGGTCTCCCATGTCCTCATGCAGGAATAGCTGATTAAGTTTCTTTTCCTTAGATGCACTAAGACGCTTGATCAACTCACTCTTAAGCTTTTCATACTTACCGGTCACGGGCGGATTGCACAATATATCTTTTACGTGGGTAACGTACGTATGTTCTAGCTGAGTCGCGGCGTAATAAAATTTTGTTGAGTCATGGGTCACATTTGACAGCGTAAATTGAAATTCCAACTGAGCAAACCAAAGTTCCGGATCATCTGGATAAAATGGCGGTACTCGCACTCCAACACGCCAAATATCGCCAGTATCTCCTTCCGTAGCCTTCTTGCCTACTCCGGAACCGTCCATCTTGTTTTTTCGACTCTTGAGTTCCTTTGTCGGGGTCACCACTTGTAGGCGATGTTACGGCTACGCAGGTAAAATACGAACACCGGCGAGTTTTTATAATAAGTTTATTGTAAGCTTTAGAGCACAGATGTAGGGTTATAGAAATAGCGAACAGATAGAGGAAGATATGAAGATTTTACAGAACGATGTGAAAGCACTTTACAAGCAAGAGAAAGTTTAGAATTAGGCGAAACACGAAAGTACGAGCGATTAGGCGCGAGGAAAAATTGAGCGTGCATTCGCCGTCGGAGCAGGTAAGGCACTGGCGGCCGCGACCGAGCGATCGCGGATCCACCGTGTCAGGCCACAGCGGGAGGTGCGCAGGCGCAGGGCGCGAGGTACACAGTCAACGCGCCGCAGCAGGGTGCGCCTTCTTCATTCGACTAATTAGTGTGCGTCTTCGTAAGTGTCGCCACACCATTATAAAAAAAAACATGGGTTACAACGACAGCGCGGAGGTTTAGTAACAGCAAGGTCTCGTTGGCACCCTTTGTATATGGAACCCTAAAAGTATCGCAGAGCAAGCCCAGTCGATATTTGTGCTCCAATTTATTAGGACGTGCCTCTCGACTGGTGTAAACGAGCGAACTTTAACGTTTGCTGAATATTTTGTAGATATAATTTTGTAGTCTGGAAAAAAAGTTATAAAGGTGAGGTGAGAGTTTTTATCTGTCTCGTTCGTCTAGTTAGGTAAAAAGACTAATATTGAAACGAATAAATTCCACTTTTTGCTTAGTAATTTCTAGGTTATAAACCTGGAGGCCGACCAGCAACTTTAATAGCAGTATTATTTTAATACTAACTGCTTCCGCGTGGTTTAACCCGCTGCTCGGCTCTCCTATTGGTTGTAGCGTGATGTTACATAGCCTATAGCCTTTTTCGATAAATGGACTATCCAACAGAAAAAGAATTTTGCAATCGGACCAGTAGTTTCAGAGATTAGCGCGTTCAAACAAACAAACCCTTCAGCTTTATAATATTAGTATAGATTTCTTCCAGTGGAAAAGAGAGCGGAGCTAGACGGGAGCTACACGCGACGGATAGCTTCGTCTTATTTCCCACTGAAGTTCACTACTGAGAAATTCCAGATGGAAAAACCTAATAACACTTTGCGCGATCTGGGACTCAAACCCGGGACTTCATGCTCGCAGTAGCGCTTGCAATCACTAGACCACGAGGCAGACATATCTGTATTATAAAGTCGATTATAGTATTAAACAACACAAAGTAAAAAATACAACACCCCGATTCTTAGAGCCCTACCTCACAAAAAAGAGGCAGTAATAAAAAATAAACTCGTCTTAATTTCAAAATTTCAAGAAACAGCTCATTACTGTAAGCCCACGGGGATGAGCTCATAATTGGCTTTAGCGCAAATTCAAGAAAATTCAAAAATATTTTTATTTGTCAAATTACGAGCGCTACCAAAAAAAAAAGATGGCTGCCACAAAAGGCTGAGTGAAACCGCTTCAGGCTAGTGACCCTTAATCAAAGCATATAAATTCGGGAGGCATAGCACGTAAAAATATGGAATAGGATTTGTCTGGTTGAAGATTCGTACCACAAAATGTTAAAGATGCCTGCAGGCTTTTTGTCCTTATGTTAAATTTCTTTATGGAAACCAGACCAATGAATTACAAAAAAATAGTGGGAAAAGAATAATAGTTCATTAAAAAAGTGCCCAAAAGGCGATGGCGAAAATGGCGACCCTTTGAATCTTTTGCCTGGATGGATAGAGAATTGCGCTTGAGTTCCAAGCGTATCTACGCATCGACTTCTAGGTCTCTAGAGACAAGTGGGGAACGTGATGCGCGACTGACCGCTGATCGTGACGTCTTAGCAAAGTTGTTTAGTCTGATGGGCATTTCCTGTTGACTTACAAAAATGAAAGATCTGGAACGTCTCGAATAGTCTCGCGCATCCCGTTGTTTTCCCGTCTCTGGGCTCTTAGAATTCGACATCAGATGTTTCAGATCTTCGATTCTGACGACCCCGTTGTCGCTGGCATAAGCAATAGGATCCGCGTACGAAGTCTTGGGCAGAACCTAGTTATAAATTTTTAGCCACTTCCCATATTCAGATTGGGATGAAATTGTCAAGTTGTATTATCCATACATAGGTGAACAATTTATATCAAAATATCCTTTTTTCACAGAAGATAGAAAGAAAAGAAAGAAAAAATATTTATTCAGCACAAACAGGACGCACAAATATAAAAATAAACAAAAAAAGTCACATACTATATCCGTGCAAATCAGCTAAAAAACCTCGTATTCAGAAACATCAATATCATTGACAGTTGGTATCGCGGCCATGGACAATGAATGGACCACAGACAAAAACTGACAACCTAATCAACATTGATATTGCTTAACATGACAACATAACACTACAACAATAACAAATCTACATAATTCTGTTCTAAATACTACAATGTGCGAGAAACAGAAATGCCGATTGCAGGGTGATAACTCAACCATTGTTTATTTTTACGACTAACACGTTGATTGAAGCCGTGCGTCGCATCTGTGCATAAATTGGTCGTTGCTCAGCAAAAATGCTGTGACTTCAGGCGAACCTATCGTCAACAGCGCTGATTTTCAGCAACTACCCCTGGAATGACGTAATGACGTCCCCCTGTGTGACTAAATAACTCGGGATAGAGAGGAGATAATTCAATTAAAATATAAAAATCCAGTGGGCGGGATTGTTTTATGACCAAAGAATTTGCATTGCCATTCAACGTGGCAATGCTGCCAGTCTTCTGGGCACGTTTCCGGATACATAGAAAATAAAAATGTTGAATTCCTTGTAAAAAATACATAAATAACCGTGTTCTGATCCTTTTTTTGTTATTTCTCTATCAAAAGAATACTTCCAAACCAATAACAAAAAATTCAACGATATTATTTAACTACCGCAACAGAGAATTTTCATGCAAATACATCTCAAGGGGTAAACAAAATTCCTTTTGGGTCGACGTCGCGTCGTAGATTCAACCCATATAAATATTGCCAGGGCGCCGTCCCATACAAAACCCTTGATTTTATTTACTTAGAAGACTTGGTTAGCCTTCGCCACCAGTAATAAAGTTCCTTTTTGTATGTCGTCAATAATAAACTGTGTTTCCTTTTACGTACATTACCTATGGAATTTTTTGATATTATATGTGTATTTAGATGCTTTGTTAGTAGGCAGATAATGTGTTAAAATATACCTATGCACTACCGATACAAAACACAAATGTATGTTGTTCTTGACAATCCGAATCGCTGAGATAACGAATTGTTCGATCAACAATTTTCGAAATCGAATCGACACGTAGCGATTGACACTTGTCTAAGCCCCAAACATATAATAAACTCCGTTTTCAAAAAAAATATAAAGTGATGTACTCAACTGTTTACCATTTGTATTGAAAATAACTAATGTTATATTACAGATTTATACTCCATGTAAATCCGTAATATAACATTAGTTAGGTTTTAAATGGTCTATATTCCTATCACCCATCTACAATCTCTTGGGCAGCACATACAGAACTGTAGACAACGTTGTCTGACCTGATTACCCGTTATTGCTTAAGTTTTGACCACATGTTACTTGCTATCGACCTCGTACGGGTCCAAGTTTTAACAGCTCCCAAGTCGCTAGGCGATACCTGCAGTTTGTAGGGAAATTAAATGAGCTTAATAGACGATTAATTTTACAATTAAATTGGAACTTTTCCGTCTAATATTGGTCTAAAACTTGAATGGTTGTGAAGATATGCCGATATATAAATGTTGTATATATGTAGGTATAGAATTCGATTTGGCACTGTCTGGAATAGCACATAGGATACTTTTTACTTTTTCTTTAATTTTCTTTTTTTTTACTTTTTTACTTTTTACTTTTTACCAGTGGTACGTTCGATACGTTGGATGATTTCCGACATCGACACGGGCGAAGCGGTTGGCAGTGCAAAATAGTAGAATAATAAATTAAAGACTCTCATTTCATACAGTCGACCGCACGTCTGTAGAAACACCTTGATTTTGATCTGTCCAAGCGTTTTTAAGTTTGAATATTTTATCGTAAGTTAGCGGCTCACTTCACCTAAGTTGTCACAAATGTTTTTCATTGTGTTCCTGCAAAAACCAATTGTTAAACTCCATTAAAATAAAGCATCCTTGTGGTCTTTGTGGATAACAAATAAACTGCTGAAATAATTCATCAAACATAAAACGAAATAAGAAAGCAATTTTCTAGACGATAAACTTCAAATAGACATTTCAGAAATATATGAGAGCCTAGATGCTCCGGTGCACTTTTTATGGGTCTCTTGTATATAAAGTTCAAAAGTGGCCTATATTCTTGTTAAAGCTTTTAAATTGTTTATTTTTCTTAGAAAAACCCAACAAAGAAACAAGCCGAGCGCTTGCTAATCAAGTGACCCTCTTTTAAGTAAAGTGGTGCTTATAAAAGCTTGAAGAAAATGTTAGTTATAGAGTAAATTAACTTAACTTTTTACTTGATATTAATAACAATATTGTATTTATGTTACTGAATACATTGTTTAATATTGAAGGAAACATAATAGGTAGCTGTTGTCCAGCACAATAGATATAATTTTTCCTTCAAATTTTTTATGAAAATGAATGTATAAGTATCGTACCTATCTCCAACCGTTATAAGATATAACAGATTACCGGTGCTAATAAAAGAAGAGGTACCAACTGCACCTACATGATTGTGCCGGCATTTCTTCTAGATTAATAAAAAAACGATATACCTATCAAAAGACCCTATAATCCAACATGCCAATGGTAGGCATTTGAAAACATCTCAAAGAGATGTCAGCATATGAAGGGGCCACTTAGGGCTGAACCTGCGGGGTTAGGGGGATTGTCCGAACGGGTTACCGCTGCCCCTGAACACAAAGGGCTAAGGAAGAAGCATGGATGAGTTTTAATCAGTAGGTAAGAGTCTGACACTCCATTCCGCTCCGTGGAGAGAGCGGGAGATGTCATTTGATGACATTCCACACTGTTAATCTACTGTAGGAATGATACTGTTGTTCAGTGCGAGTGATTATAGGTTTATTTCGTTTTTATTTTTTCATTCGGGAGGAGTCATTTGATGACATTCCACACTCAAAAAAAAGTTTGTTCTTATTTAATTATCAGCATACGTACCTAAAACCTGAAAAAGTACCGGAAGTTCAACAACCGCTCCAACATCCTCGCATTTTTATCTTCCTTCCGAGCCCAATTCAGCATGTAAATTACCAGATTGTCCTCCAAACTTTCGGGCACCATGCCATGCCAAACGAAGGGGTCCCTAGCGGTAATCCCTTAAAAAAAATAAACCAATCGGTATTATTCAGTCCATTCCGCCGACAATGGCTGTGTGACAAGGAATTTGCAAGTCAATGTGCCAACTGGCTCTACAGACCGACTCGTAATGAAAGCTAGATAATATTGTTAGCTGGCGTAAGAGCGTATCACACTGACGATTTTTAAACGTGCGGTTCGCGGGTGCGATGCGACCTAGCCGCAGCTTAGAGGAGATATCGCGTTATGTATTCTCTGCGTTTTCAAAATATTGTTAACTCATTTTTCTCGCTCTCTCTCTTGTACAGACGCCAGCACATCAAGCTATCCCAAACTGTCAAATATTCCAATTGAACATGAACCTTATTCTTGCGTGATAAAGTTCAAAATCTAACAAAGAAATTTTACAAAATGTAAAGATATCCGTGCACGTGGAAGAAAATTTAAATGCGTCTTCATTAAATTTTTATACATTCCCTGTTTTATCGTGACGCGTCCACGAATATTATCGTCACATTCCAGTTATTAAAAAAACCCCCAATCGCTCTTGTTTCGCAAACGCAACAAACATGTTGATCATACGTGGCGTGCGTACGCAGCGAGTGCGATTATCAATCGTGTAGCTGAGAAAATCGGTCGTAAATCGCCAGTGTGTTAACGCCCTAAATACGGGGCTAGTTTGTACTAGTCCGAAGCGATTTTCAAACACTTCAGTCCGATAACAGTACTGTAAGTGTTTGAGTTCTATTACTTTAAGTTGAAGAGCTATTTTTAATGAGTTAACAATGTTGTGGAGGACCTGATATATGGCCTTTCAGTTGTTTAGTTTTACGAGGAAGTAAATAAAGTTTTTATTTCGGGAGCTTTACGTGGTCTTTAGGAGCCTCGCATGCTTTAACAATGTATGGAGGAATGATACTGTTGTTCTGTGCGAGTGATTATAGGTTTATTTCCTTTTTATTTTTTCTTTATTATACAAGTTAATTCAATCTGCCGAGCCTTTTCCCAATTATGTTGGGGTCGGCTTCCAGTCTAACCGTATGCAGCTGAATACCAGTATTTTACACAGAACGACTGCCTATCTGAGCTCCACGACCCAGTAACTCGGTAAAACGATACCCCTTGGTAAGACTGGCTGTCACATTTTCGGGCTTCTGACGACCAGCAACGACTGTCAAAAGATGCACAAATGACAGCCGGGACCAACGGCTTAACGTATTATTAAAGTATAATTATCTTTTTTATATTATTTCCATGAACTTTTATAGACATTGTTCTACAAGTGTCGCGTGGCGTCTTGCTGTTCCGTTGGGCCTATTTGCTTAGCAAAGGAAGAGCGATGATCTTTAAAACATTCGTTTGTTTTAAGTGGATACTTATTTTTTTCTTGTATTATGGGAAGCAACTAAATTTTCTTTGTGTTAGAAAGAACTTTTTAAAAAAACGTACGTCATCACCATATTTCGCTTGAAAAATTCAACAATTTTAAAATGCAAATATTAAATGATGCAACGGAGAAAATAATGTGGAACTAAATTACTCGTTCTCTCTCACAAATTGTTCGGTCCTCTCGCTATGTACATATTTTAATAGGTACCCATATTGTGTACAGCTGTTCGTGTGAAAAGCAGCTCGTCCTGAGGTCGACACCCGCAGTCTTCTTTGGCAATTTCCCGTTGCTTGCGAAGTTTTTCGTTTTTAGTGAATTGACGAACACTTTCATATCTGCATATAAACTAAACTAACTATCTATTGCCCGTCGCTTCGCGCGCGTGATTATAGCTACTTTGCATCCGTGTTAAGCAAATAATTTAATTCAATCATGCTACGAAAGACACGTGGCATAGAATTGTAATCATTCGGCTAGTTTTATTACAATTTCCGGGTTTTAGTAAAATTACAGGATCCGAACATAAAGCAATATTGCTCACCCCTCATAGCAAATAGCGTGTCAATTTATAGCTTATAGACTGACTAGACTTGTAGGGAATGTTTATCTTTACTAATATTATAACGAGAAAAGAGTTGATTGTTTGTTTGCATTGAATAGGCTCCGAAACTACTGATACGATTTAAAAAAATCTTTCACTGTTGGGCAGCTACTCTATCTCCAGGTGAAATAGGCTACACTTATTATATTTTCAAAAAACTTAGGGATCCTTAGTAAAACTCCAATAATATAAAAATAAAAATGTATCCGTTGTAATCGGTGATGCTGGAACAAACGTTTAGAAAAACAGATACATGTTTTTTTATCCTGATAGGTTGGATAATTTTCGACATCTTCGAAAGCAAACCTGAGGACAAAAGCGAGTTTGATTATAAAACGGGAACCGAAAGGACCATTCAAGGCAATATGTCAGCATAGTCCTGAAATATAGAACTTTTCTAAGACTGAGTGTTATTTATAGCCTTGTTAGGTCTAAAAGGTTCCGTGGTCGCCCCCGGGGCTGAAATAGAAATGTGAGGACCAAATGTGGTATTATCACCGTGAGTAGGTAAAGTAACTGCTTTATTTTGTACTAACGACCCGCCGCTGCCCGCCAGATGTTTACAAATTAACAGAACATCGAGATTTCTTTATTATATGTAAGTTTGTGTATACTATTTTGACGACACGGTTGGCGCAGCGGTTGAGCGATTGACTGCTGCGCAGCATGTCGCGGGTTCGATTCCCGCACGGAACAAATATTTGTACGACCTGCAAGTATTTGTTACGGGTCTTGGTGTTATTCGATCTATAAAATGTATGTATTTACAAATAAAAATGTATATGTATATAAGTAGTTTATCAGCCATCTCGTTACCATAACACAAGCATTAGGTTGCTTAGCTTCGGACGATACGGCGTTGTGTGAAATTTCCAAGGATATTATAGGATATTATTACTATACACCTAAACCGGCCAGAAGATCCCGTTACGAATTTTAGAAGAACAACATGGTCGTCAGACAAACACGATTAGAGACTTTTATAAGCTTTGTGGGTATAAGACAGTGTATACTAAAACTAAGACATACTAACACTCACCCATGTAACAATCACAAGATGAACAAAGTGAGAGTATTGGTTTAAAAAATATCTATGTCTGAGTGGGGTCATTTTAGTGTGGGTAAATATTTATGGGTAATTAAAATAGGTACACAGGGTGGTGATATTATGGATTCATTTTTTGTCTGCTGTTTCTTAGGAAAGTACAATACCTACGTAGTAAAAATGTATTGAACAGGTATTTATTATTATTTTATGGACAACCCAGGGGTTTTTTTTGTCTTATATTACCCATAAATATATAGAATCATCAATACGACGAAGAACCGTCAAGCTAATAAAAAAAAAAACTTATTTTTTCCGGATTGTGCAATGAAGCTATGAAAAGAAAGCACCCAGTTCTTTTTCCACAATAACATACATATAATATTTTATTTTTCACACACCAAAATGGATATTACTATCGGTCGCCACATGGATAAAAACGTCCAACTATATTCCTTTCCATGAAACCTTTTTATCTGAAAAATGTGCTGGAAAAAGCCATGTTAGCTGACTTATTCCATCGTTTGTTTGTAAAGGAGCATTCCTGTTTACTTTTCGCGAAAACCCGACCCTCAGAAGCAGCTGTGCTGGCAACATTTACAATCTATTTTATTGTACTATATTTTTACTTTTGTATGTGATTGTACTCGTTTCTTTTAGGGCACCGAGAGGGTTATCATGGGGTTTCTTTGTACCTATGTTCTTTATACGAGAAAGTTTAATTATTTTCATATGGAATTTTACTAGAGTACAGCAGGTTTGTCCTTAATAGTTCGGATACAGATCCTGTCTTTTGTGTACTTGATTACTTATTTAATTAACGCATTTATGTAGGTAATTGTAAACTAATGTAAAAACCTAAATTAACGTTAACCTAGCAAAAGTATATAAGAATCGTAACAAGTAGCGTTCTGTTGTTTCTGCCACCTCTAATAGAAAGAACGCGTGAGTATATGCATGTATACGTGTTAAAAAACTCTGATGCATTATTTTGATAATATTTTATAAAAGTGCTTCAAAGCAGTGATAGTCCAGTGGTGTGACCGTCAGACTGCCAAATCATAGGTGTTTTTCTATACATAATATGTATGTATTTACAAAAAAAAAAAAAATGTGTGCGTGTACTAGCGTACACCCGTAAGAAGTGAAACTTCTTTATGACGTTATTTGTCATCACTACTCAAAGTCATCAATACTCAAAGCGGGTCATGATGAATACGGGCTCTTATGGAAGTCGATGCAATCGCCACCTGGATTTCAAAAATGTAACTACTCAAAACGGGCCGCAAAATACATTGGAGACATTTACCAATCCCTACTCCGCTGGAGAAAGTATACTTCGAATCACGCGTGGTAGGGATAAGAAGAAGATGGCGCGTAACGGAAAAATGTGACGCGTAAAGAAAAAATGTGACGCGTAACGAAAAAATGTTACACTAAATTTTTTTCCAACCCCGATAAAGAAGTTTCACTTCAAAAATGTATAAGTATTACTAGTTTATCAGCTATCTCGTCACCATAACACAAGCATTAGGTTGAAAGAAAAGAAAGAAAGAAAATACATTTATTTAACACAGACAAAAGGCACACGACATACTGTAAAAGAATAATAAAAATATAGGAAAACAAGGAGGTTGCGTAGTTTGGGACTATGTGGCGTTGTGTGAAATGTCCAAGGATATATTATATTATTATAGGTCTCGAGTTCGAACCCAAACCTCTGAATTTTCGGATTCATGTGCGTATTGTATAATTATCACCTGCGTAAAACTCGGTGAAGGAAAACATCGTGAGGAAACCGTAAATGTCTGAGAGAAGTTTCTCAACAGCATGTGAAGCTAAGTCAGAGGCCAATGGGCAGCATAAGAACTCTGACACCAGGTTAGTCACTAACCTCACGAAAAAGAAAGATAATGTTTTAAAAACTTCCATAGCTTCGATTTTTATATGTAATCCGACTAAAGTTTAATTAACGAAGTTGCCAACGCTGTGTCCACAATATATCACGCTGATAATGTTGCAACTTGACAAATGGGTTCCGCCGCACATCTGTGTCACGACTGACACGGGCGACACGCCCCTGCACCTTTGGGGTGAAGAGCGGAGTCATTTGTTGATCCTTTGTCGGGAGAAGGTGATTAAGGGATACATTTATGTTTATACCTACATATTTATTTTATTTATTTATTTATTTATTAGGTAGGTACACCAACAGCAGTACATACAAAAAAGAAAATACAATAATAAAATAATAAAAGTGCTGGTATGTACGCCTATTATAGGTGTACACAGCATTTACCACAATACAACTACGTTATCTAAAAAAAAAAAATGTATAATTATAAATGGAAAAAAAGGAAAGAAAATAAAAACAATTTCTAAACAAAATTTAAAAAAAATAATTAAAAAACAGTAAAAACAAAATGTTACCAAACAAGGTGGAGGGTTACTTAATGCAGTCCCGTACCTCAGTGACTGATCGTCTAAACTTGTTGAGTGATGCTCCGTGTAAATCGTTTTCTGGCGATTTACAGAAACTGTTGTAGTTTCTGCACATTCGGAGCAAGGGAGCGTTGAGACCGAGATTAGTATTTCTGAAAGGGATGTGAAACAACCTGGTGATGGGATGTCTGGGAAGTTTTGAAGGGACTGAATACTGGATACGCTCTACAAGATCGCTGCATTTTACTAACCCGTTTGCAACTTTGTACAGGAATATTAGATAACGCGAACGGCGACGGTCTCGCAGTGTCTTTATATTGAAAAAGTGTAAGCGCTGCTCATATGGACAGCGATGGCTAATTTTCTTGGACATAAAGGCTAGATGTTTGGTGAATGCTCTTTGTATTCTCTCAACTCTTTGCGAGTGAACTGCATAAAAAGGATTCCAGGCAACACTAGCGTATTCCAACCGACTTCGCGCCAAGGCATTGAACAAGACGATTCTGGTCTTTGTTAGTTGGAAGCCCCGAGTGTTACGTTTTACAAAACCCAGCATCTGTGCCGACTTCTTTACAATGTCGTTGATGTGTGGCTTAAAACTTAGTTTATCGTCGACCAAAATGCCTAGATCCCGTATTTGATGTAACTTGGACAGCGTGGTGTTGCATAGGGTGTAGGTGGTAGAAAAGGATGACTTTTTTCTAGAGAATCGAATAAAAAAACATTTTTGTGTGTTTAAGGACATATTGTTAGCTATGCACCAGTTTTCAATGCTAGACAAGTCGTGTTGAACGAGCTTAGTGTCAGCAGGCCCCGTTATTTTCCGATAAATTTTTAAGTCATCAGCAAACAACAAAGCTTGACAGTACTTAATTTGACTTGTGATGTCGTTGACAAAGAGCAAAAACAAAACTGGGCCGAGATGGGAGCCTTGTGGGACTCCAGATCGTGCATGGAATACGTAGGAGTTATAGCCATTGATAGCAACGAATTGGGAGCGGTTCATAAGATAGGACGCGAACCATCTTAGCAACGATCCATGGACACCACTAAGCTTGAGTTTTGCTACCATGTGTGAATGGCTCACTTTGTCGAATGCGCTACTGAAGTCCGTGTATATTGCGTCGACTTCTTGTCTGTCATCGAGCGCTGCAGATATGTCAGATATATATCGGACTAGGTTAGTCTCGGTAGATCGCCCAGCTCGAAATCCATGTTGACAATCAGAAAGTTTACTATCCAAGTAACTGGTAATGATGGGACAAAAGAGACATTCGAAGAGCTTGGAAAAACAGGATAGGATGGAAATCGGCCTGTAGTTTTTGATGTCACTAGAGTCACCTTTTTTATGCACAGGCACTATACGGGCTTTTTTCCATTCGTCGGGAAATACTCCTGACTCTAAGGACCGATTAAATAGAAGAGATAGTGGCGCTGCAAGCGTTCTCCCGCATGATTTCACAAAAACTGGTGGAATAGAATCAGGACCGGCACCCTTAGTGGTATCTAGTTTTTTAATTGCTGTTAGAACTTCTTGTGATGTAAATTTTATGTTACTTAGAACGCCGAATGATTCTTGGACATCTGTAGTTACACTACTACACACATCAAAAGTGTCTAGGGATCAACATATATTTTTGCAATAACTTTTCTCTTGATTGATATTAATTTAAATTTTCTTTAAGGATTCATCAAATAAAGTGTTTTCGTTTGTCACAGTAACGATAAACCAAGTCACCTTTGCATTAATAAAGAAATTTGCCATTTTCCTAATAAAGGGATTTTTGACATTTGAACCACTTAACCATTAAAGTTCGAAAAAAAGACTGAAATAACAGTTTTCTTTAAAATTTTATTGGGTAACTTAAACAATTAATAATCCGTGTTTCTACCGCGAACACTAACAACACAAGAACATCGGTTTGGCATACTCAAAATGAGTTCATCCAAATCACGCTGTGGAATGGCCGCCCATGTTCGTTGCAACAACAAAAAAAGGTCTTCTTGCAACTGGATACCCTCCATATTCGGCAGAGCTCTTCTCTGTAGCATATCCCATGCATGCTCAATCGGGTTCAAGTCTGGCGACTGAGCAGGCCAGGGCAGGACATTGATGTTAGCTGCGGCGAGAGTCTGTCTTACAACTCTTGCGGTGTGCGGTCGTGCATTATCATGCATTAACTGAAATAAGGGACCGATTTGCACTTGTAGAGGAACGATGACGTCAGATACAATCGTCTCAGCATAAATTTGAGCGTTGAGGTTGCCTCTGATCCAAATCAACTCAGTTCTTCCGCCGATCCAAATACCCGCCCATACCATGATGGTTCCACCACTATAAGGATGGACTTCCTGGCAGGATTTTAATCGCTGTTGGCGTCCAGGGGTTCTCCAGTGTCGTATACGTCTTGTATCCGGTCTCATACCAAAACGAGACTCATCAGAAAAGCACACGAAACGCCATTGTTCTTCTGCCCAATTTCTGTGTTCAAGAGCCCATTGATATCGAATCCTACGATTGTGCATTGCTATAGGTGGTACCCGTAGCGGTCTTCGGGAATGAAGGTTCACTTCATGCAAGCGGTTTCTGACTGTTTGGTCGCTAATTAAGTTCCCTGAAGAGTGATGAAGCCTCACGGCTAACATCATGGCGGTTATTGTTGGAGCTCTTCGAGTTAAGATTTGAATGTATCGGTCTTGTCTCCGTGTGGTGCAGCGATACCGTCCTTCATGGCGCTCAGCCACGGTACCAGTGCTTCGGTAACGTGTCCAAAGTCGACTGATAACACCTTTTTTTGTTGTTGCAACGAACATGGGCGGCCATTCCACAGCGTGATTTGGATGAACTCATTTTGAGTATGCCAAACCGATGTTCTTGTGTTGTTAGTGTTCGCGGTAGAAACACGGATTATTAATTGTTTAAGTTACCCAATAAAATTTTAAAGAAAACTGTTATTTCAGTCTTTTTTTCGAACTTTAATGTTAGTGGTTCAAATGTCAAAAATCCCTTTATTAGGAAAATGGCAAATTTCTTTATTAATGCAAAGGTGACTTGGTTTATCGTTACTGTGACAAACGAAAACACTTTATTTGATGAATCCTTAAAGAAAATTTAAATTAATATCAATCAAGAGAAAAGTTATTGCAAAAATATATGTTGATCCCTAGACACTTTTGATGTGTGTATTTGGGTCGGTGAAAATCGAAGAAAAATGAGAAGCAAAGAGATTTGAAATATCAGTTCCATTGTTAGCTACTTCATCATCCATGTGCATAGTGGCTGGAACTGATGATTTGCTATTTCGTTTGTTTTTTATGTAGCGCCAAAAAGCTTTAGGATCTTTTGTTATTTCAATCTCAATATGGTGTTTGTAATCGTTGTAGTTTTGATTGATCATTGTGTGACAACGGCTTCTAAGTAACTCGTAGCTTAATCTGTCTCGAGGATTTTTGTATTTACGAAATTTATTACGGTACTTTTCTTTTTCAGATAATATTTTTATGAGCGCTTTACTAAACCAAGAAGGATATTTTGAATTTTTGAAACTGTGTTTCGGTATGTGTTTGTCGATCAATTGTTTTAATTTTGCATAGAACATAAAAACTAGGTCATTAATATTGTCTGACTGTGAAAATTCTTGATACCAGTCTATAGATTGTAGGTCAGACACGATTTTTGCGTAATCACATTTGTAAAAATTTGGGCGAATGTTTTTCTTTGTGCGTAAGTATTTTGAATTTTCATATGATAATGAAATTAGCAGTGCGGGGTGTTTAGGATCAAGTTTAGTAAGAAGGTCAGAGGTATGGGAAGCATTAAGATTGCGCATATTGCTTATAACTAAGTCTAGTGTTCTATCATCAACATTACAAGCTTTGTTAAATTGAAAAAGACTGTTAATTCCTAAAAAGTCTACAAACATATCCCCTAAAGTATTGTTATAGTTATCAGGAGTACAATGGTTTTGACCATCTAAAGATGACCATTTGATAAATCCAAGATTAAAATCTCCGAGGATAAGAACATTCTCAACGTTGTTTATAACATTACTTACATTGTTCAGAAAATTTGATAATGACTCTGCTTTTATTGGGGGAGGTAAATACGAGACACATACAGCTACATTTTTAACAATATTATTATTACATTTTAATTTGACAGACACCCAAAGGTCTTCGTTATTACTCTCCCAGTTGTAGACTCTGGCTGATGGAATATCCCGTGAGACAGCTAGAAGAACTCCACCGCCATCTTTTTTAGCACTATTGTGACAAATTCTATCGCGACGGTAAATAGTGTAACGAGAATCGAACAACTCACTGCTCAGGATACTTGAATTCAGCCAAGTCTCAGTAAAAGCTATTATTTTATAATCATTCAGTAAAGTGTTTTGGTACAGATCATTTGTTTTTGTTCTTAAACCACGTACATTTTGGTAGTAAATATCGAACATTGTGAATATAATTATGACCAGAAACGTTGTCTGTGTTAGGGGGGAAGTTGTAAGCTGTACAACTATTCATTGTTTTTGAGTAGTGATAAGCTTTCCAAGTTGCGAATAAGAACAGCGGCATGAGGTACATCTTTCCGAACAAACACTCGTCCATTTCGAACCCACACAAACTTATAACCTAGCTCCTTGGCCAACTTTCTGGTGGCAGCATGTAGCTGCTTGTTAGCTGGACACAAATGCTCCGAGACGTAGACCGGCGCGTGTTCTCCGCCTATTCCCAGGTGTTTGGGATTGAGTTTGTCGTGGGGTTGCTTTTTCTTGTTGAAGTTCACTACTGCTGCTATCAAGTTATCGCGCAGCCGGGGTGATCGTAGCTTAACAACCATAGGACGGGGTCTGTTGTTGTCCGGATTTAATTTGGCAACTCGTGTAGCATGAAGGATATCACCATCTTCAAGTTTTTCTCCTACTGTTTTAGCTAGTTGTATTACAGTGGTGATAGTGTTTTCCGCCTTGTACTCCGGGATCCCGTTGATTTCAACATTATTGGCGCGAAGACTCTGTTCTACCAGTGTCAATCTCATTGTGTGGTCTGTGGATGTCGTCGATAGACGTTCGTTTTCAGCTTGTAACTTTTTTATTAAAGCGTCTTTTTCCTCCAGGCTGGATTTTAAAGTTTCATATTGTGCGTTATAAAAATTCATTGAGACTTGGAAGTCTGATATTAGGTCCGACATTTGTTTAAGCTGATCTGTTACTAGTGTTTTTATTTTAGTTTCAAGGAAGCAATTTAATTCCTGTTTGATAATGGTCCGTAGCTTATCCTCTAAGTCAAGACTTTGTACCAAGCTATCCGTAGATACATTACAGGTGTTCGTTTTCTGTCTCATTGTTATGTTGCAAATTCCATCGTCAGAGGACCCTTCAAAAACACTGGTATTCATAAAATCAGCAGATGAGCTGGTCGTATTAAGCAATGGGCTAGAGGTATTGACTTTAGCCGATTTATTGCGACAGTCCATGCAAGCCCAGGAAGATTTGTTGGTAGGCGTCATTGCTTGGAAGCTTTTTTCAGTGACATTTTCGCAAAGCGGGTGGTATTTTGATTTGCATTCGTAGCATTTGAGAAAGCCCTTGTTTGGAAGGGTTTTTAGGCAACGTGAACAGCTATGACCAATCGGCGCCATGTTAGTATTAATGCGCTAAGCAGACTGTTTACAATTCTGTTTCCCGCAATCCTGGTAGCAAGGTACATATCTACGCAATACATTAAACATGCAGGCACAGTTAAGGAACATAAATATCTGTGTCTTTTTTAAATAATTGAGCCTCTTTTTAACGTTCGGGCGTTTTCTTACAGCTCATCGCAGTAACTAAGCTAAGCTGAAGTTAATGTCAAAGTCAAAGTTTTATTTGAATATACAACATTCGTTTTAGTATAATATGCGAAACTCGAAACACGTATCTAGTAGTTTTTTATAAAGGATCTATGTACAAAATTTGAAAACTGTATTATGAAAAACTACAAAGTTATAAGTTTGTTATGTTACCTGGTCGTCCGTACAAAAACAGTAGTAACTATATTACAAAAGTTTAAGGCACATTTTGAAATGGGAAAAATTGTCAGTTTGGGATACCTTGATGTGCTGGCGTCTATATCTGACTACATATCGCAACATGTCTCTGTATCTGTCTATCATCCTAGATCCCCTTTAGGTCTTTAGCTTTGTGTTTTTTAAATATTCATTTTAACTGATATTTTTTCTTCGATATTTTAGTATGTGTTTTGTTTTATAAAGCAGCGACGATACTAGACTCGCAAAAAGGTCACATACGAATAAAATTGCCAGTGTATAAATAAAAGAATCTCAGCCAATAATACTTCAAAGAAAGAAAACATTTATTCCTACACAAAAGTGTAGATACGGTGTCGTATTTCAATTCCTATTCAAGACTAGAGTCAACAGGAACACATCGGCTGATATAATGTGTGTTCCTAGCACCGTGCGTGATTCGAATGCCGTGTTGAGGATTTTATCGCATACAGGCTGAGAGGGACATTAAATTTTTCGTTTATTATGAAAGAACACATCAACTGATACAATAAAAACAATACATTTTGACCGTGTAGGCTAAAAAAAAAGTAAAACTTTACACAAACAAAAAAAACAAATTAATCATAACAATTATAGGAGGAGCTCGTGATTAAATAATAACAGCCGCACGGATCGATCCATCAGGTAAAGCTACGCTAACCATCTTTACATATCGAGACTCCTCCGTGCCTCGGAAAGCACGTTAAGCTGTTGGTCCAGGCTGTCATTCGTAGTGAACAGGCCTGGGACGCGGTGGTATCCTTCTGCGAGGAAGTTATTTCGCAGAAGGAGGCTGCGGAGCGGGAGCGGGAGATCACCTCCCTCAACCCGGCCCGTAGCAGGCGCAGCGGGCGTCGGAGGAGGGCAGACAATGCCCTCTTCCAGCCCCCCTAAATGGGCCCCCCACAACAACATCTGGACCCGAGGCGGCGGCGCGTAGTGTTCCACGCGCGCCCCTCCAAGACGGTACGAGGGGAGTGTCGTACACCTCACTCCCGCTCGACCGAGACGAGGCCCGCAGTGGCGGGCCGGCACCACGGGGGTTGCGGAAGTATTTTTGGTTCCCGCGACCCCCGGCGCAGGTGTGAGAAGGAACACCCGGGGTGGTTTTTAGTCAGTAAGAGTCTGACAGACCCCTCCGCCCTGCCCGGGGCGGGGGACATCGATGAGGATTTTCCCCCCGGATCAAAAAAAAAAAAAGCCTGTCATTCGTGCATCTTTGACAGTCGTTACGGGTAGTCAGAGGCCTGAAAGTCTGACAGCCAATCCTACCAAGAGGTATTGTAGTACCCAGTTACTGACTGGGTTGTGAAGGTCAGATAGGCAGTCGCTCCATGTAAAATACTAGTATTCAGCTGCAACCGGTTAGACTCGACGCCGACCCCAACATAGTTGAGCAAAGGCTAGGAAGATTGAATCATAATAATTATAGCTCACTTAATTTTGTTCAAAGTAATATTTATAATCAGCATTTACCTTGTCATTGTAACGTTTTATACGAATCATAGTAATGTATTTTTTGTGTACTTGCAACATTGCTTTTCTTTTACCTCAGATCACAGGCAAAGAAACTCGTTATCCTCATCCAATCAAATACATCTGCAGACCAAAAAGGTTTGTATTTTTTCTGGTCCTCTGGTCCACAAACACTCTTAATGAATGAAAGTGTGGAAAACAGAAACCTTGGAACTGAAAAAGATCCATTTGGAACGCGTCTCACTGGAACAAAGTAATTCGTTGTTGGACATCAAAGGGATGGGATGTTTACGGATATTGTTTGGGTCTATGGATTGTGTTTTTGGGAAAAATCTTCCATTCTTGTTTAGGAAAAGATGGGCATTAAATGTTCATGCTTTACAATTCTTCTTATAAAAACTTAAATAGTCTTTTGCACTTTTTAACTAAAACAAATTCACAAACATAACTGTGTTTTAAAGATATTATTAAACATCATTTGTAATTTAATAACTACTATTCGATTGAGAAAATAACACGTTTTTTTCTCCATTCTCAATGTCAATGTCAGTGTCAACGTCAACACACAGCTCACAGCTTACATTTAACAAGAATTTCGCTGACTCTAAATGAAAGAAAATACACTGTCAGTTAGTACAGAGGCCAGCACATCAAGTTACCACAATCTGTAAAATTTCTTTGATAGTATTTCAACTTTATTGCAAAGACATAAGGTTCATTTTTAATTGAGAAAATTTGACAGTTAGGGATAGCTTGATGTGCTGGCGTCTGTACATACATTATACAATACAGAAAAAAGTCTTGCCTTTTTCTCTTTGGGGTATGCAAAGACCACCATCACTGCCACTGACTCCTACGTCACATATGCACCTGCTTAGTTTAGGAGTCAGGGTGTTAATATATTGAACTGTTGTTACAAGGTCGGCCAACGTTTTTATGTCATGTTATGTAGGAAATGGCTTTTATAATTATTACTAAATTATATTTTCTTTTTTGGTAAACACTGTCATAATAATCAGCCTATTATGTTCCCACTGCGGAGACATACGCTTCTGCTCTGAGAGAGACCGTAATCCGTTTATATATCCGGAAATATTTATCTATATATAAAAGAAAGTCGTGTTAGTTACACTGTCTATAACTCAGAAACGGCTGAACCGATTTGTCTGAAAATTTGTGGGGAGGTAGCTTAGAACCAGGAGACGGACATAGGTAGGGTAGGTAAGGTAGGTAGGGTAGGTAGGGTAGGTAGGGTAGGTAGGGTGGGTAGGGTAGGTAGGGAAGGTAGGGTAGGTAGGGTAGGTAGGGTAGGTAGGGTAGGTAGGGTAGGTAGGGTAGGTAGGGTAGGTAGGGTAGGTAGGGTAGGTAGGGTAGGTAGGGTAGGTAGGGTAGGTAGGGTAGGTAGGGTAGGTAGGGTAGGTAGGGTAGGTAGGGTAGGTAGGGTAGGTAGGGTAGGTAGGGTAGGTAGGGTAGGTAGGGTAGGTAGGGTAGGTAGGGTAGGTAGGGTAGGTAGGGTAGGTAGGGTAGGTAGGGTAGGTAGGGTAGGTAGGGTAGGTAGGGTAGGTAGGGTAGGTAGGGTAGGTAGGGTAGGTAGGGTAGGTAGGGTAGGTAGGGTAGGTAGGGTAGGTAGGGTAGGTAGGGTAGGTAGGGTAGGTAGGGTAGGTAGGGTAGGTAGGGTAGGTAGGGTAGGTAGGGTAGGTAGGGCAGGTAGGGCAGGTAGGGCAGGTAGGGTAGGTAGGGTAGGTAGGGCAGGTAGGGTAGGTAGGTAGGGTAGGTATCATAGTTAAGACAGGACAACGTTTGTCGGGTCAGCTAGTACGTCATAAAAACGTGTAACCCCATTTCTTTACTTTTCCCCCTTATCTCTAAACACGCTTTTCTACAAATGCTAACAATAAAAAGAAATGCGACTGAAAAAAGCCTTATAAGAACGTTAACGGCCCCTTTTTTTTACGCTAACGGCATCGGACTTAAAAATGTAACTCTATAGCTGAGAGGAAGATACATTTTATAAAGATATCCTGTTTTACAATTATTATAGAGTGTTTCCTGAAATGGGTGAGGGTCTCAATTTATATACCACAACACCACGCCCAGTAATTGACGCAGGATGAGGCAGAGATGTAACCTATACATGGGTGTACAACAATCTACTTATTTATTAAATATTTACCCTAAAATAACAATGTTTCTTTGCATTGAATGCTGCACAAATTCGTATAGAGAATAGAAACAATTCTCTGTTAGCCATCTTCGCAGTTAAGACTTTAAAATATTTAAATGGGAGTTCTCATATATTTTTTGGTAGTCTTGTCTTCTGGACTTTTTGACATGTTGTCGCATTGTAAGATTAAATTAAACCACACAACTTTTCAGTCACCGGTGTCACTTTCAGACTTCCTATTATATACTCATTCCTTATTCTATCCATTTGCGTAACACCACACATTAGATTTTGGAGAGATTTTTTTTAGATTTTTGTTGATTTTTTAAAAACCGCTTATTCGATTTCGATAAAAATTTTATGGGACCATTTGGGAAGTATACCCTTTCCAACAAAAAAAGAATTTTTCAAATCGGTTGGCAAGCAACGGAGTTATGCGCGAACAAACATAAAAAAAAAAATACAAACATCCGAATTGAGAACCTCCTCCTTTTTGAAGTCGGTTAAAAACCAACCGAAGTGTCACATTTGCAAGACAGCAGCTGTTTAATAAAGCACAAAAATTAATGATAGGAACTTGTCAAATCGGATTGTCAGACGCCTTGCTACTGCTTGTTTTATTAATTAGGCCTTTCGTGCTGTCACGAGACTCATCTTTCCGAATCTGATCGCCATTATAGTACCTACTTTTGTGCTGTAGTGGCCAGTGGTTGTTGGCCGTCAACTAAAAATATTGGTTTGTAATAAATACCTACGTTTTTTTCACTACAAACAAAATACAATTTCTCAAGTTACAACACGGTTTGCCAGGTAAGCGGAATTGTCCGAAAGGGTTACCGATACCCCGGAACATAAAGGGCTAAGGAAGGAACATGGATGGGTTTTAGTCAGTAAAAGTCTGACACTCCCTTCCGCTCCTCCTAGAGAGGGAGGAATCATTTGATGATGTCCCACCCTTAAAAAAAAACTAAATAACTCATTAAAAAAAAAAAGTTATTTTGTGCAATGAAACTAACCAGTACCCGGAGAAAAATATCCTTTACGGAGTTGTTTCTGTGCGAATAGTTTATTGACATCGATCAGCTGATTTGATGTAGTGATTTGTAGAATTTAATAGGAAACATTTGTTTCTTTAGTTAAATGTATCTTAACTTGATAACAAAATGTTGCAATGTAGTTATTTATCACCTAAAGAATCCGCGCTTGTATATACCTTTTCCGAAACACGCTGTATATTTTAGGTGACAATTCTCGTCTAACTAATAGCAACTATATTCCTATAGGTACCTACAGAGTTAATAGCAATATCCACCCAGTGTCTAATTAGCTATGTATTATGCAGTACAAGACGTTATTGCATCACTAAGGCCGTGATCCATACAAAGCGATAATGTAACGTGCTATACAGCATATATCAAAATGCAGAAGTTATCAAGTGTTCCATATAAAACATCAATACTTCAAAAATCAATCTACCTAGCCTTTTCCAAGATCCACGAAAGACAGCTGGGACCGACGGCTTAACGTGCTTTAAACATCAATACGTACTGGACCCAAATGTAATTATTTTACCCAACCCACACGGCTGATTATTTTAGCTTGATTACGATGCTGGTCCCAAGGATAAAGCTGTTTAGATTGATGGTCTGTACCACAGCCTTAAATATGACAACACTATCATGAAACATGCTGTAGATAGCTATACATTATTGTAAGGGTATGGGAAGAATATTAATATTATACGGTTAAGGAAAGATGTCATTAAGACGGGGAGGGAAACAATTTATTGCTGTCGGTACAGTCTTTAATAAATGTTGGTATTGTATTTGTGAAATACTGAATGGAACTGATTGAATACCTGATTTATATATTGGACAGTTGCACAATGTAGTTACAGGCATATGCAATTTTTTTTCTACCCATATCCGTTTTTTTTAAGGATGAGAAATCATCAAATGGCCCCTCCTGCTGTGGGTGGAGCGGAAGGTACTCGGACTCTTACTGACCCAAACCCATCCATGTCCGTCCTTAACCCTATGTATTCCAGGGCAGCTGTTTCCTTTTCGGACAGTACCTCTGACCCGGCAGTCATGGACCTCTTCAATTTAGCTGACAAGTTCGGCACGTGTCTGGTCAGAAGGTCAGCCTATTACTCACCGTCCGGAGGCTCGCCCCTGCATTGGCCGAGACGTCACACGTGACCAAAGCGTCTCCTCCATGTGCTTGAGACTGTAAAGTACCTGTAACGCCTGTGATAGTACTGATGTCAAAGAGTGGCTACAACCAGTTATAATCAACAGGTTAGCTTGGTTGACATAAGAATATACTTTTAAATATCGTCAAAAGAACATGTGTGAAAACCAGCATGTCCTAGAACAAAACATTCGAAGACATGTGATATTCACCAACCCACACTGGGCCCACACTCTCTAAAAGAGGCTGCTGTCCAAAGCACTTAAATCAGCCTATCGCCACTACTGGACATAGGCCCCTCACAGGCTATGCCACGACACCTTGTCCTCCGCCTTCCGCATCCAGTGAGTCCCAGCCACTTTCCAAAGGTCATCGGTCCATCTAGCTGGGGGCGTCCCACATGACTACGCTTGCCTATAATACGCGGTCTCCACTCCTGGACTGGTCTACTCCACCGGTCATCGGTCCTTCGACATACATTTCCAGCCTACTGCCACTTCAGTTTGCTTAATCTGCAAGCTATGTCGGTAACTCCGGTTCTTTGCCGGATAATTTCATTCCTTATTCTGTCCTTCAAAGACTCCAAGCATAGCCCGCTCCATAGCGCGCTGAGAACAATAAAATAATGTCAATTCTTCTGCCTAGCCTTTCCCTAACTATTTTGGGGTCGGCTTCCAGTCTAACCGGATGCAGCCGAATACCAGTATTTTATATTGAGCGACTGCCTATCTGACCTCCACAATCCAGTAACTGGGCAATACGATACCCCTTGGTAAGACTGGCTGCCAGACTTTTCGGGCTTCTGACGACCCGTAACGACTGACAAAGATGCACAAATGACAGCCGGGACCAACGGCTTAACGTGCTTTCCGAGATACGAAGGAGTCTAGTTACGTAAAGATGGTCACCCATCCACGGCCAAACCCGGCAAGCGTAGCTTAACCTGATGGATCGACCTGTGCGGCTGTTAGAACTTAGCCACGAGCTCCTCAAAATAATGTCGATTATTTCCCCGATATTACTGCTTACCTGGTGTAGCACATTCTTAAACATGATCAATTAGACGCTATTGTCTGATTGCTGTTCACACATCCCTCATGGACCATTCTATGCATTGATTTTATCATTATGGAGGCTAACAGGGATTATTGTTCGATAATGACAGGTATCTTGTATTGTTAATAGGTATTATAATACCTAAGTACTGTAGAGCCTTCATAAAGCCTCCATGTCTTTATTGTGCGTTAAGTACTTCTTCCCAGCTAAAAAACTAGGAAGTGTTGACGGGTGGGCGTTTTTGGGGGAATGTCTTATGTAACTTTGACCTTCAAAAAGAGCTGATTTTCAGCCTAATTTGAAGAAATGACTTTTGATTTTGTAAGTAATTGGCAGTTTAGAGACAAACATTCAATAAGATTTAGAAAGGAATAGATGAGAGAGACGGCCAGTGTTGAATTAAAATAATCCAAGTAAATCAAACAGTATCATTTCATTTAACCTTTCGTATGCCGTAATTATGGAAAGCCTTTGTGTCTCGCATAGATCTGCGTTCCGGCAGTCAATAGTGAGGTGACGGGAGCAGCGCTAGGGTAACCAGCGGAATTCAAATTTTCTTACGCTTTTGCAATTTGTAGGTCAGTGTCAGGTTGTATGATCAAAACATTAATTTAATTCGCTGATAAAACTGATTTTTTCCTAAGGATCTACTAGTTGTACTTGCAAAAAAAACAGTGAAAGCCTGGTAGGGTGACCGTCGGACTGCCAAGTCATAGGTCTCGAGTTCGAATCCAAGCCAAGCACCTCTTTAACTATCACATGCTTAAAAAATCGGTGAAAAAAACCTCGTGAGTAACGCTTGAGAGATTTCTCAACAGCGTGTGAAGCTAAGTCAGAGGCCCATAGGCAGCATTAAAACTCTGACGCCAGGTCAGTCACTAACCACACGAAAAGAAGACTTGGGAACTTAGGAAAAACATCTGAAATAGGCACTAAACCAGTTACCTAGAGGGCAAAAAACCTAACGTAACAATTTTCAGTCTTAAAACAATGAACGTAGGTACCATTATTTACGCTTTAACGGCCGGTAAAAACGTAATCTCAGCAAACAGCCCCTGGAGGGTTCAAAGAACGAATCTAAACGAATCTTGTTACATTTTTATACGGAATCCCGATCTCCAATCAAGAAAAGGCGGAGAACAAGACATAAAGCACTAAGAACTAACACACAGAAGGCAAACTCCATACACCTGGCAAAAACAAGCTCTCATAAACACACACACACACACACACACATATAGATAACAACGGCGCGGCACGGTCTCAAACAAATGACGGTTGCTCGCTGCACATGTTCCCCGCTTACTAATAAACGCAGAAGCAGTGATAGCCTATTGTTGTGACCGTCGGACTGCCAAGTCATAGATCTCGAGTTCGAACACTAGCCACGCACCTCTGATTTTGCGAATTCACGTGCGTATTGTAAAATTATCATGTGCTTAAAAATCGGTGAAGAAAACCAGCATGTCTGAGAGATATTTCTTAACAGAATGTGAAGCTTAGCCCATCGTCAGCTTAAAAATTCTGACACCAGGTTAGTCACTAACCACACGAAAAGAAGACTAATAAACGTATTATATCAGGTGAATTGTTACACACCCATTTCTCTCTTTCAGTCGTCAGAAATTTGACATTTGAAAGAAGAAGATAAAGCGTTGTGTAACTATACAGACGCTATACAACGTTTATTAATAAAGGGGAAGTGTATATGTGTGAGTGCATTTTCGCTCGTGATGCAGACTTGACCTTCTGTGCCTACAGATCTATTGTTTTACATAAAGAGTTTAGACTTCAATTGTTTAAGACTTGGAAAGATTTGTACTGATTTACAACTTTAGGTATGCAATCAACGACCCTATTCCCTCGCTTCGGTGTTAATTTTGTTTCTTTAGTTGACGGATTATGAGAATAGACATTTATTTCGAGCTATAGCGAAGAGTCTAAAGTAAGTACCTACTACTTATTTCGTTATAATAAACTGCATTATAGTATGCCCGTTCCAGGAACTGATGTAGGCTAGTTATGGCGCCAAACACGTAGCCAAACTCCGGGCCGAGTCCATTTAGATTGCCATCGACACGCAAAGAAGATAATGCTGAAGCATTATGCTGAGCGATGGCTGTTTTGCGCGGATGGGACGCATACATATTTGGCCACAACTTGTTTTTTTTTTACTGCGTCACGTTTGCCGCACGTAAACGTATTTTATTTCTATCTTTCTTTTTATGTAATACTAGCTTCCGCCCGCGGCTTCGCCCGCATAATATGTCGACAAATTATACACAAACCTTCCTCTTGAATCACTCTAACTATTAAAAAAAACCGCATCAAAATTTAAGCATACATAGGGATATAGGGACAGAGAAAGCGACTTTGTTTTATACTATGCAGTGATACTATTGTATACGCTTGTGTCACATGACATGTGTACCCTACCATGTGTAGTAAATACATATAGTTATCTTCAGTTTGATTATATACAAATACGATAATATACATATATTTGCATCTAAAACAGTTATATCTGCACGAACATTCAATTCCGCTAAACATCTGCAGTGTTCAGACAATCCGGTTACAGCTGCAGCAGTGTATCCACGCTTAAGGCTGTCTTTCCACCAGAGATATGCTATGCTGCGAGGATGTCAAGATGTGAAAGCTGAGCTACGAAACTATGTGACAGTTTCCACTGATGCTAAGCTATGCAACTTGTAAGTAAGATGTGCGGTAGCTGTGCTGCCGTGATATATCTATGATGCCGTTATCTACCAAAAACGTAGTTTTGAATATCATGCAAAAACCACGGTAAAAATCTAAACCGATGTAACTTTTTAATGACAACACCGATTTGACACTTGGAGGTACCATGACGTAGATCAAGTTAAATACTTTCGAAGGACTCCGCATAGCATCAAAGGTTAAAAATTGACCAGATGTCGGATAACGGCATTTTAGTTATACCACGGCAGTCTGCGAGAGAGACACGCAGCTCGAACTTCGGATGTATCGACACCACACGCGACTATTCATAGCTCGCATCCAGAGCATGCATCCAGATCATGCCTCCATCCATATAAAAATCATAGCTTAGCAGAACCCACTTCCATCAGTGTTATGCTATATGGACCAATGAAAATGATTGGTGTACGTAGCATAGCATATCTCTGGTGGTGGAAAGGCACCCTAAAAGATGCAACGGTAACTGTAGAAGTGTCTTTAATTAAATTATAAGACGTTTACATACTAATGCACATTATTTTTTTATGTGCATGATAAGTGCAACGTTTTTGGGAATTTGTGGCTTAGTAATAAGAGACACATGTTTCGATCCAGTAGGTTAAGCTGCGCTTGCCGCGGTTGATCCGCGGATGGGTAACAATCTTAAAACACAAACTTTGAATTTATTACTCATACAATCAGTTTGCCTAACCTTTTCCCAATTGTTGTTGGGGTCTGCTTCTAGTCTTACTAGATGCAGCTGAATACCAGTATTTTATATGGAGTGTTTCCTATCTGATATCCATAATCCAATTATTAGGTAACACGATACCCCTTGGTAAGACTATGTGTCAGACTTTTGGTCTCCTGACTACCCGCAACGACTATCAAACAAATGAATTATAGTCGTAATGGTCTACCGAAACGCCACGGAGGAGTCTCGATATCTAGTGAAATGGTCATCCATTATTGAACCGGCCGCGCCAAGAGTAGCTTAACAGTAGTGCCTAATAGAGTTTTCTATTCAGAAATGACAATGGTCAAAAAAAGCAATCTGTTTTTCTGCCGGGTTAAGCGTGCCAAAATTTTAATTTAATGCAAGCAGTTTTGTTTCTTTTCTGAGAAATCTTTACCCTTCATTTGCCCCCCCCCCCCCCCCCCCCACTAATTTTGATACAGGCCCCCCTCCAAGACACGCTACGCTACTGAGACCTACAGGGAGGCGCAACTACTTACTCAGCGGGGTTGTCCGAAAGGGTTAAGGGTTAGGTTAGGGTTAAGGGGAAAGGGTTAAGGCATACGGGTTATATGTGGAAGGGAACACAGACGCTGGCAGCGAATTTCACACTTTGGATGTACACTGCTGTACACTAATGTAAGCGCACGCGCCTAACTTTAAAGTATTTTTTTTTTTCAAAACGAAACCTAAACCGTACTATTTAAACATTGCCAAACTTTTAAATATAAATACCATATACCTTAATCTTGCTTACCTTACTTCTTTCCTTCCTTGCTTCCTTAACCTACCTTGTACTTTAACCAACAAAACTCAACGAACAATTGCTCTAATTCACTTATCATAATCTTCACTGACACAATACAAATGTAGGTAGTATTGTGTCTTAATATTGCGGGACAAGTAATATACGGATAACTTCGTTGACAACCCTATTAGCACACAGTAGAAATTCAACCTTACGTCACAAGTATAGGGTTTATTTTACTATGGTGCGGTAACAAGAGGTTTTAATAAAAACAGAATTACACAGTGCGGTTGTATAAGGGTCTCATTATGGCGGAACTTATTGTTATGTGGTCAAAGGAAACAATCTCGTTGATAAGGAGAAACTAGAGGTTAATGTTTTGCTCTGTTTCACTTATTACGATGATAGAAATGAGATAAAATGGGGGCATAGAAGATAATTATACTGAAAAGAACGTTAAATGTTATATTAGTAAGGTATAATTTTGTGCAATTTTTGGATGAGAGCAACCCTACAATTGAAACACTTATTTGGATTATTAGTAACCGAATGTTCCTCTGACTGAGATGGACACCGGTCCACGGACCAACCGCGGCAAGTGAAAGTTAATCAGATCGATCGACCCGTGCAACAAGGAATTTGATTAGGTAAATATGCTTCTGAAATTTGGTTAGGTAAATATCTATGCTTCTGAAAATGTTAAAGCAAGGAATGCCTTCTGAATCCTACGTATCCGGCCACATTATTCAATATCAAGCACAAGCAGTGTAAGCATAGTGGTGTGACCATCGGACTGCCAAGTTATAGGTCTCTAGTTCAAACCCAAGGCACGCACCTCTGATTTTACGGATTCATGTGCGTATAATTATCACTTAAACATGGACGCTCACAACATTATTTTAATTCAATACCTTGCATGTCTGATTGATCAGTTTATGTATACGCATGTTTGACAAATAAATTATTCTTATTCTTATTCTTGCTTAAAAATCGGTGAAGAAAAACATCGTGAGAATAGCAGCATGTCTGAGAGATATTTCTCGGCAGCATTTGAGGCTAAGTCAGAGGCCCATGGGCAGCTTAAAACCTCTGACACCAGACTGTGGTGAGTTCCGCACAAAAAGAAGAAGATTCAATATCGGAAATAACTCGTTTTCAGCGGAAAATATGCATAAATATTTTATATTTTCATATTAGCCTACATTGTCCCACTGCTGAGCAAAGGCCTCCTCTAAGTCCTTCTAGACATATTTTTCTAGAGCCATCTCAATCAATCTCCTGCGGTATGTCTCTAGGTCGTCTCGCCACCTCTTCCTGGGCAGGCCTTGACGGCGTCGTGCGTCCTCCGGCACCCACTTTGTTGAGACTTCCAGCAGTCACTTCACAACGGCTAACGTGATCCTGTCTAATCCAGCTTGGTAGCCTCTTTACCTACATCTAGAATATTTAAACACTAGCACTTTGCCCGCGGCCTCGCTCCCGTGGTCTTTCCCGTGGGACTCGTTATTTTTCCCGGGATAAAAAGTAGCCTATGTTACTCCAAGAAAACTAAGCTTTCCAACGGTGAAAGATTTTTTTAAATCGGTCCAGTAGTTTCGGAGCCTATTCATTTCAAACAAACAAACAAAAAATCAAATCTTTCCTCTTTATAATATTAGTATAGATAAATAATTTGAAATAAATCGCAGTGAAATATAGAGTAAAGTGGTCTGAAAATTCTGGTTATTTATTAACCCAACCTGAATAAGGTTAAGACTCTAAGGTTCAATTAAAACCATAGTCTTTCGACTTGGATGACTGTAACTAACTACCTAGATGTTTTTTTAATTAAAAGCCTTACATTTTACGCCTGGGGATTAATTTCTTCGCCAGAGTCTGACCTATTTGTTACACAAAATCGTTTAACCAATTTCATTATTCGCACACTCCATTCATATTTTTGTTCGTCCGCCATTTTCTTTCATGAACTGTCACCATCTTAAAAACAAAAACAACAGCTAAACAAACTAGCAGAATTCGCTTCGTTAGTCTCATTTCTCTAGACCATTCCATACAAACCTTCCTTTATATTAAATTTGCAAGAACGCAATACAACTGCACTTTAATATTTCGTCCGGAACTTGCAAAATTAAGTTTCTAGTAGCGTTACCAAAAAATAGATAAGAACAGAAGGTCATCTTCGTACAGCGAGGGAAACTGGCGAATATTGACGGGTACGTACCCACTGCGATCTGAAACTGTCACTTACATATTGATAAAACAAGATTAAAATGGACTGGACAAAATCACTACTTATTATAAAACAAAGTCGCTTTCTCTGTCCCTATATCCCTATGTATGCTTAAATCTTTAAAACTACGCAACGGATTTTGATGCGGTATTTTTAATAGATAGAGTGATTCAAGAGGAAGGCTTATGTGTATAATTTGTCGACATATTAAGCGGGCGAAGACGCGGGCGGAAGCTAGTATTACATAAAATACACAAAATACCTAAGTATTTAGCATATCTCGAACTCTTGTTCTTCGGGGATTGATATGACAAAACATTGGAGCGGGCACCTAAAACACCAACTGGTTGATTCTGACAAAACCTCACCAACAAAACTTGGATCTATAAGAGATCGTGAAGAGAACTGTCGTTCCTCCTAATGCGGCGGATTGACACTATTGACCTATTCACCTATATTTTGACGGTGAGATTTTGTGTGTTTTGTAATTTTGTGTTTTTTTGCTTTTCTGTAATGATAACGTTTGTGAAGTGAGTTTTTAATGAGCCGTCAATAGTGACAATACCTAGCCTTAGGTGGAACAACAGCTCACATCACCTGGGTTTTGACGGTGAGATATTTACAGAATCGACCGACTGCTATGTTACAAACAACCAGTTTTGACAAAACTACCTTGATAAGCAACCATGAACACGGAACTAATACGTACCTAACGTCATTGCAGCAGGTCAAGGGGTGCGCGTAGTGTACGTGTACGTGCGTTTTCGCTGTTGTAATGGAGTCAATCTTCTGATCTATTCTGTGCTTTTACTATTGTTTGTCCTGGACCCGAGACGTGAAGCATTATTTGGGTCCGTTTTATTCGCCTTGTAAGCACCTTTTGTTCTTTTTACAGGCGGTAAATTAGCCCTGTGCGTGTTGGTTTAAATGTTTTCCCTCTGAATGTAATGATTACGCTGTTGTTTGTTTCTGTTTTAATTTTAGCAACACCTGGATGCTGCTCTTTTAGGGCGGCACTGACGGTGAACTGTGAAAAGAGAAGTTTAATGCAGGTCCTGAACTTCTGGAGTGGCTACCATAATTTGCCGTCAGGGAAATTGCCTGTTTATCATATTGACACAGCCATTTCGTACAAACGCCAATAAATGACATGTGATTTTAAGTCAATTTCATAAATTATTAATTTCGATACAGAAACAAATAAAATAATGGGGTAAACACAGTACAGGTGTCGTAAGTTACAATCTTATATCATCGCATCACATTTTAGCTCTCCGCTTTGGACAAAGGCCTCTCCAATTGCACGCCATTCCGCTCGAATTCCACATAAACCCCACACACTAAAGTTTTTTTAAAATATAATTTAAGCCAAATCTCCTTTTTCCTAACGAAAATGCACTCATTTTAATATAATTTGAACATTTCCTATAAAATTTAGGCACCGACTATCGTGCAATGTAACAGACGTCGATGCTGATATACTGCATCAGCGTCAACGTCTGTTCTATCTTCATAAAAATAAAAATTAAATGCTGTTCGTTTTTAAGTGCATCACTTGAGAACAGCTGTATCGATTTGAGATTTTTTTTTAATGTTCGTAATAGTCCGAATCAATTTCTTATGGACAGAAACGAAATCAAATTCATATAGAGAAAAGTTGGTAAAGTTGCCGGAAAAAGGAGAAAATTCTGGAAAACTAAGAGAAAAAATAAGAGAAGACAATGTCTTCAGCAATAGGTATAATGGCAACAACATAACATTTTTGGACAAGTGTTTTTTTTTTATATTAATAAAAAAAGATATGTTACACATTAAATTAAGTTAAAATATACCATAACGTCACGGGTGATTTTGAACTTGTGACGTAGCGAGCGCCCACTCCCCGACTTTATGCGTTATAAATATGTCATTTTTATAAATGACTAGCTTCTGCCCGCGACTTCGTCCGCGGAAAATTTCTAGTTTTAACATTAAATATATCCTATGATACTCGGCAATACTGTAGGTTAGGTTCCCATTAGTGAGAGAATTTTTGGAATCGGATCAGAATTTCCAAAGATTACCGAGGTGATCTTTTCTGCTCAACTTAGTCGCCTTTTACGACACCCTTTTTTTTAAGGCTGGGAAATCATCTAATGACTGCTCCCGCTCTGGGTGGAGCGGAAGGGAGTGTCAGACTCTTACTGACTAAAACCCATCCATGTTCTTTCCGTAGCCCTTTATGTTCCGGGGTAGCGGTAACCCTTTCGGACAATCCCGCTTACCCGGCAGGCTTGGCCCTGAGGGGCCCCTTCATATGCTGACATCTCTTTGAGGCGCGCGTGGAACGTATACGCGCCGTCCGGCACGGCTCTGGTGCTGATCGGACGGTGAGTCACCCATTAATCACCGCCTGCAGGCCCGCGCCTACGGTAGCCGGGAGTCGTCACGTGGCTCCCGACGCCCGGAGCGTCTCCCGCGGCGGCTGGGACGGGAGGACCTTTCTCTCTCCCATCCCGCCACCTCCTTCGCGAGCGTGACTTTTTCGCAGAAGGAGGTGACTGCCTCCCACTCTCTCTCGCCCCGGACCATGGCTTGCACCAGGGCCGGGCGCGAGAGGTCGCCGCCGTCGATCGGCTCTATGAAGACACGGCGGTGCTCCGCCCAAGCGGGGCAGGTTTGCACCGTATGCTCTACCGTGTCCTCTGGGCGATCCTCGCAGTGGTGACACCCGGGCGTTTCCTCCCGCCTGATGATGTGCAGGAACAGGTTTACGTTAAAAATATAAAATTTAAGTGAGGAACCTATTTAATTTAAAACTTCTCTAAAACGACAAAACGTCCGCACAAAGCACGTTTAGGAATGATAGTTGAGCTCGGCGAATGTTTTAGCATTTTGCGTTTAGTAATTTTATATTATCTCGGAAAATATATGACCCATTGACATACTGTAGAGGGCAAATCTTATCTCTGTGATGTCCTTGTGATCATAAACTTATTTTATTTGATAAGAATTGATATTTTGTTGTTTAAATAATCATCCAAACAGAAGTAAGTCGAAAAAATACTTTTTTAAAACATAAAACGAAATATAAAAGTTAAAATACAAAAGATAGAAATGTGGTGTCGCGGACTTTTTTGTAGAAATAATTAAGGCGAACCGGGTTGCCATACATTGCTTTCAATTTTAAACAACTGTTTAGGCAGCGCATGCAAATAATTCTGTTTTCGGAGGTATTTCATTCCGACTTGCTAGACGAAAAATGCAATAGCTCGGCTAATATGTATGATATAAATATAATTTATAGCCTATAGCACTCAGGAATAATGTAGCTTTCTATCAGTGAAAAAATTATTGAAATTGGATCATTAGTTCCGGAGATTACCCCCTACATACAAACTTACAAACTTACAAACATACAAACTTACAAATTTTACCTCTTTATAATATTATAGTATAGATAAAGCAAAAAATACGTGTCTCATATTATTTTACTAGCTGACCCGACAGACGTTGTCCTGTCTTAACTGTGATACCTACCCTACCTACCTACCTACCTGCCTACCTACCCTACCTACCTAGCTACCTACCCTACCTACCCTACCTACCCACCCTACCTACCTACCCTACCTACCCTACCTACCTACCTACCCTACCTACCTACCCCACCTACCTACCCTACCTACCCACCCTACCTACCCTACCTACCTACCCTCCCTACCTACCTACCCTACCCTACCTACCTACCTACCCTACCTAAAAATAAATAAAAAATAAAAAAAAATAAAAATGTATTCTGCTATTCAGGGCGGAGACAAATCCAACGAAACAAAAACCATGAAAATTGGTCCAGCAGATCTCGAGTTATAATGGAGGGAACAAACCCGACTTTCTTTTATATATATAGACTACCTGAGTGCCGGACTAAATATGTATAATTTCTTTTTCTTTTACCCAGGAAACGAATGACATTGACAGGTGGGGCGCTTAAATGACATTTGGAAGTTGTCACAAAATTTTTATTTATAAAACAAAATGGCCGTGCTAGTTCAGATTTGACCACGTGCCAATAGAACCTAGTAGCGTCGTCTAGGCTAAAGATTCATAGATTCTATAGCCTTGCCTTTGCCTGCAGCCTTCTAGCTAGACGGGAGCTGTCAAACACAACTCTGTTGCTCGTTATATTAAACGTCATTATGTCAGCTTACAACGTTATACAGCTTTTAAAGGAAAATGCTGTGCATTATGAATATGGGAAGAATATTGCGCGAACAATGGAGGTGAGTCGTAAGGAACAGAATATAGCATTTATATTTTATCTGTAATTAGAGTTTCTGTTTATTAATGTGATGTAATTGAGGAGCTCGTGGCTAATTAATAACAGTCGCAGAGATTGATACATCAGGTTAAGCTACGCTTGCCGGGGTTGGTCCATGGATGGGTGACCATCTCAACACATCGAGGCTCCTCCGTGTCTCGGAAAAGGCTAGGCAGATTGATTTTAATATGATGTAATTATTTATAATATCACCTACCCAGTGGCCCTCATTACCATAATTTCTTTTGTGAATGTAGTGGACTGCAATATTGTTAATATTTTTTATTATCTTTTCGTTGTTCCATCACATATCGTAGCTATGCTTATTGTCCCTGAATAAATAAAATAAAATAGACTAGGAAAATGTTCATACTTCTTCTTAGTTTGGTCCAAAATACAGCAACGTGTATACCGTTCACTTTTTTTTTAAGGGTGGGAAATCATCCAATGATTCCTCTCGCTCTAGGTGGAGAGGTAGGGACTGTCAGACTCTAACTGACAAAAACCCATTCATGTTCCTTCCTTGCCCTTTATGTTCCGGGGTAGTGGTAATCCTTGCGGAAAAGCCCGCTAACGACGCCTTACCTCGTCTTAATAGCTTCTCGGCCTTTTGGCTAAGATCAAAGTGTATCTGTTCTTTTTAGCTTAATATCTGAATACCGTTCGCTGACGCAGCCATTAGGTCCATTTATACATATACATATCATCATCATCAATGTGACGGCATAAGTCTATATCTCAGCAGCACGTTTAGTATGATTGCTAAAAGATGACAGAAAAGTAAAAGTAGCCAAAAAAAATTTTTTTCTCGCTAAATACTTTTGGCGTACTCATATGAATAATATCGCACTTTATCATTTCTAAGTAAATACATAGCATCAAGTCACCCTATCACAATCCATTGCTGGACGTAGACCCCTCACACGCGCCTCAAAGAGATGTCAGCTTGAAGGAAGGGGCCGAAGCCTACTGGGTTAATAGCGAGATTGTCCAAAAGGGTTACCGTTACCCCAGAACATAAAGGGCTAAAGAAGGAATATAGATGGGTTTTAGTCAGTAAGAGTCTGACACTCCCTTCCGCTCCACCCAGAGCGGGAGTGGTAATTTTATGAATTCCGACCCTCAAAATAAAAGGCTTCGCCACAGCACCCCTTTCCTCCGCTTTTCGCATCCCATTTTAGATTTTGAGAAATAAAATGTTGAATATTTTCCAAGTCAAATTGATCTTGGTACAAAATGAGCGCCTTGTTCGTATATTTTTTCAAATTAAAGTTGTCCTTAAGTCATTGTGTCAGGCACAGAAATGAGAGGCTTTCATCTCAACTGTCCATTAAATAATGGAAAAGCTATTTGCGGTGAAGTTTCTAGCCCAATCCTCCGTATACTTTGAGAACTATTTTAATTTAAAGATAAACTGTACTTTTGAATAGTAACTGTAAACAAAAGCTGAAATTCAGAACAAAAACGAAGTTCACAAAGTTGATAAATCCGCCGCGAGGACAAATCCCAGGGTTTTACAACGGCAATTTGTTACTCGTGAGAAATGGTTACAACCTTACTTGAATAGTCAAATAAATGAAGTACTTTTAACAACAAAATATTTCAGTCTGAAATATTTTTAAGAAAATCGCCATTTCATGCGGGTCGTACATGAGAGACCTCTCTATTATACAAATATCTTTATTATACAACTTTCACTATGGGAAAAAATTCGAAATCGCGAAAAAAAAAATCAGCTGTGCCGTACATTATGCTCGCATCACTCGTCAAAATATAAGGGAACAGCTGATTTTTTTTCGCGATTTCATGTGTGGTTCCATAGTAAAAGCTGTTCATAATGATGAGAACAATGACCCCTTAAAATAATAATAATAAATAATATCCTTGGACATTTCACACAACGCCATATCGTCCCAAGCTAAGCAACCTAATGCTTGTGTTATGATAACGAGATGGCTGAAAAACTACTTATATACTGTTTTTTTTGTAAATACATACATATTATAAATAGAAAAACACCCAGACCCGGAACAAATACTTGCAGTTCGTACAAACATTTGTTCCGTGCGGGAATCGAACCCGCGACATGCTGCGCAGCAGTCAATCGCTCAACCACTGCGCCAACCGTGTCGTCAAATAAATATTGCCCATGAATTCAATTTTACCCTGTATACATAAATTATATGCATGAATTCTCCCCGTGAGGCTAAACAGAAACAGCGGAACGTCACCTTCTACGATCCAGACATTCATCTTTGGCTTCGTTTGCGTACATACATCTCGTCATACACGCACGACGGTTACGAGCACCTGATAACACCTTTTTTTTTAAGGCTGGGAAATCATCCAATGACTGCTCCCGCTCTGGGTGGAGCGGAAGGGAGTGTCAGACTCTTACTGACTAAAACCCATCCATGTTCCTTCCGTAGCCCTTTATGTTCCGGGGTAGCGGTAACCCTTTCGGACAATCCCGCTTACCACCTGCACCTGATAACACCCGACCCCCTTTTTTTTAAGTAAGTATGGGAAATCACCCCTTCGCTGTTGGTAAAGAGGAAGGGAATGTCGGACTTTGACTGACTAAAACCCCCTTATATTCCTTCCTTAGTGATTAGGATTTCAAGGTCCGTAGGCGAGAACACCCAATGAAACACACCAACTGTTCCATATAGGTCTTTATTCACTTTAAATCGCCCCAACGGATTTTTTTTTGTAAATGGCATCTCGTATTTCCACCATAGCGTTGCTTAACCGGACACCCCAACAAAATAAAATCCAAAGCTATTTATATAGTTGGCTCGGTAACGAAACCATAGCGCGATCTATCTGGGCGCCAACGCCATCTAGGGAATCGACAGGTAAACATTTCAAATATAAAATATTAAACACTTAGCTTTATGTGACTTGACCCCCTGACTCTGGGCTATTGAACTTACATCTGCCTTGTAAATAGTATAATACTTCTACATTATCATTCCTTACATTTCCTTCATATTTTTTTAAATTATATTATCATAGTTATAATCTCATCTCAGACTACAAAGTACAGCTCTAGAGTCGACTTCGCTACTTCTTCTTTACTCCGTTAACAACCACATTCATCAAGCAAATTAAAGGAGATTGTTCTATACCGCCCTATAACCAACAAACATTTGACGTGTACGTTAATTTTAATTATATTTTAATATGCTTTTTAAAAATAATAAATTCAAGCGGACACTGTTTAATTCTTAATAGGTTTTTTATGGTGACCTCATTGATTTTATTACCAACTGAACTCGCCATCTTTCAAGGAATTGTCAATGTGAATGTCACAAAAGATTTGACAGTGTCGCTCTCGCTCATATTATATAAATATCGATATCGACGACGATGTCCATATTATCTAATGATAAATAATGGATGTTCGATATTTATCACTTCCAAAACATTGAAAATGTGCAACATAAAAGTTTTTCATGCATATTTTTTTCATGGAATTAGTTCCGTGAACATTTTAATGGAACTTATGATGAATATGGCCTAGCACGATTATGATGAAAATATAATGAACAAAACAAACTCACAAAATGTACTTACTAGTCGAATGAGGGATTTTCTCACAAGTGAGAAAATATTAGTTCAAAAGAGGCGTTTGTAAAGAATACGTCACTGTCTCAGGTTTTTGACATCAAATAAGCTTTCTTTTTTACGTTACGGATCTCATTTTTGTTATCAGTAGCCAGTTAAACGAAAACGTATTTTTTACCCACGCCATCTATTGAACTATGTTTTTTCACTTGTCAGAAAATCTCTCATGTACTTAACGATTGAAATGTCATTTACATTAACTCTAGTGAATTGTTCTCATAACCATTTCACGACTTCAATAGCCATATTTTTACTTTTTAAGTACTTAAACTCTATTTTTAAATGTCGCAAACTAAAACGTTACACATTGTTCGTTGGGAACAAAATATTTTATTTTAGCATTAATTTAATTGGATTAGAATCATAGCAACAACGTGTTTATGTTTGAAACGGAACAAATTAATTTACATTTGACATATTGATCTGTCATTTTGGTCTACTAAATTAAAACCACAGTATAAATAGGTGGTCATTGATAATCGATAACAATGATTAATCTTCAAGAGAGCATCTCTTGTTACTACGTCAGTCGGTGCCTGTGGCTGTGTTGTGTTGTTGTGAATAACTACCTATTTGGCGATTTATTTTGGCGTTTTTGATTTTGTTTCTGTTTAACGGACTACAATTTGGATTGCTTTCAACGTGACCTGGCTTCGAATAACTGATTCAGTGATCTGCTTAAACGACACCTTAGCATTTTGACAACGGATAACGGACTTCGCTTAAAGTAAACTTCAACCAATAAATAATAACTGTAGGTACCTAAAAGGCATAATACAACTATATTTACGGTAATATTTTACTGTATTTGAAGTTTAATGCTTTGTAGAAAACAGAAATAGCGATTTTAGAAGGAATTACTTAAGTTTTCTTTTATTAAAAATAACCTCAAAATCTGTTCCTTTTCTTTAAATAAATCTTTTCTCTAAAGTGTCCGTCAAGAAACTTTGTTCTTATGGGCTACTAAGGGCAGTTTACAAATAGAAAATTATTTTTTCTATGCTGTTGGCTCCAGGGCGAACAATGTATGGGCGTAGAACAATCTCCTTTAAAAAAGCCTTAGGATATTTACAGAAGAAAATTTCTGCTGCAATTTAATCCTAAACTTAGAGCTAATAGGGTGGGTACTCGTAATAACTGAACATACCCAAAGACAAACGGGAATAGAATTTCCAAGCTTCACAAACTACTTAATAATTACCAGGAGAGCAGGAGTTGGGAGGAATAGTTGAACTATGCCTGTGTAAGCGTCTTACATGAATGAGTGGATAATTATATTGGTATAAGGTACCACTTATACCGACACTATCATGATCCATACCGCCACGTCTTTGAACGCCATTGTCACATATACATGACAAGCAACCGCATGCTTGTACGCCAACGACACAAATATGTGCCAATGCGGGTAACATGAAATAAACAATTAAATTATTAATTTTGTGTGTGTTTATATAGATATCTTAAAAATTGAAGCTCTCGTATGTATTTAATGACATGAAACGAAAATACTACTACATAAAAGACCATGGTCAAAGAATCAGCTTTGCCCTACAACGCGGCAACGCTGTCAGCCTTTTGGGAACTTTTCCTGTTGGCAGCGATGTGGATGAATTTTTTGATGCTCTTTGATTATTATACATATTATTATTTCTGTTCTTATTATTATTAATGCTTTTAAATGTAAATATGATTAGATTAACATTATATGAATTAAAGATACCATGGATATTGTAAAATTCATGATGACAAAAAGAAATAAATTTGAAGTTATGCTCTGGCGTTCAAAAGGTTTTAGTTTCAGCAGTAGATAGAGTGATTCAAGAGGAAGGTTTGGCGCTTGAGTCTCAACACAAATTGACAGTTATTGGGACGATTCGTAAGAACTAAAGGAAATTGCCTAAAGAATTCACGGAAATAAGAGGAAGAGCCGAAAAATCCAGTTTATTCGGGCACCGAGGCAATTGCAGTCTTGTATCTTATGTACCGAAAAAAGGCAAAAATGTCCTTCTTGTATCCAGCATGCACGATGATGCCCAGATCTATGAAGATACAGGTAAACCGGAAATAATAATGGACTACAATAGAACCAAAGGTGGAGTTGATTCCGAGGACAAAATGTTTGAGACTTAGGTACAACGTTGCTCGTGGTACAAATAGATGGCTAATGGTGGTTTTTTATAGTCTGATGAATGTAGCGGGTATAAATACGTTTATAATATACCTACACCAACAACCCTACCAAAAAAATTTGCCGTAGCATCTTTCTTCAAGCCTTAGCGTACGATCTGATCAATCCGCTACTTCGACGTCGGGCTCTCACTACATCCTTGCTAAGAACCATAAGGCTAAGATACCATGGATATTGTGAAAGTCATGATAACAAAAAGAAATAAATTTGAAGTTTGGCGTGGAGTGCACGCGCGTGCATTTATTTATGCTCTGGCGTTCAAAAGGTTTTAGTTTCAGCAGTAGATAGAGTGATTCAAGAGGAAGGTTTATACACGTGTAGTTTAATTGGCTTTTTCCCGTGGCTTCGTCCGCGTGATTGTATCTGCAATGCAACTGAGCGCGGCTGGGGCGGCTCGCTAGTAATATTATAAATGTGTTTTTTTTTAATGTTTGTTACTCAACCACGCAGAAACGACTGAACGGATTTAGATTAACGGCACACATAGTTTACCTATAAGCCAATATGAGTCTTGTTGCTCGAAATAAAAGTATTATTATTATCATAACTTTATACTGATACTTTATATCCGATATATATGGAGGCGAAGCCGCGGTAGATAGCTATATCATAACTATTACCGCTACAAACGTTGTACCAACAAAAGTTTAAATTGCTCATAACTCGTAAGTTGTACAACCGTGTCTACCTCAGATTCGTCTCCGTGTTCACAACTCATAACTAACGGAAGATAAATAGCCAGTTGGATACGTGCCTTCAACAATGCACGTAATATTTATTATCCTACAGAACCTAAGCTCACACATGTAGACTATTTATTTATTTATTTAAAGACTTTGGAAGACTTACAGCTAAATACAATGGTCATAGATAACAGTATGATAATCTGACAGCCAATTACAGGTCTTCGCGTCTAGAGCTTGTCTGGTATAAATGTACTGTGGAACAGAACACTTAATATAATAAAAAAATATTTAAAATAATAACAAAACATGCTGGTAGATCATCACCTAAATTAAATGTAATGTAACTAATCTATACTAATATTATAAAGCTGAAGAGTTTGTTTGTTTGACCGCACTAATCTAAATCAGGAACTACTGGTCCGATTTCAATTCTTTTTGTGTTGGATTGTCAATTTATCGAGGAAGGCTATGTCACGTAAATCACGCTATGACCAATAGGAGCCGAGTAGCGGGTGAAACCGCGCTGCCCCCGCGCAGTTTCGCTAGTCGTTTATATAAGAAAACAAATGAACATCGCGAAAATTCCTCGCTATTCCTATTAAAATATAAAATTCAGGGATTTTCTTTAAATTCACATCAACATTCTTTAAATTCAAAAATTAAAACACACATCCTTCTTTTATCATTGAGTTTTGGCCATTTCGGGAGCTCGATTGTTATAGCAAAATGTCGCTTTTCAACGACAATTTCGCTGTGTTTGAGTATTTTTATCAAAGAAGCAATTTTTCATTGTTTTATTTGCCCGTCATGGTATCGACCTTTGCTGAAATGAACTGAAGTTATGTTTGTTTCTGCAAATCAGTAAATTTTTTAAATCAATATTTTACAACTGATAAATCAATGAGAAGCAATGCTGAACAAAACCAAAGATCATGGTCTTTTAAAATTCCAAATATTACATTTAAAAGATATTATGTAGGGATAATGGCCTGGGCCATCTCTAGAAGAGCCTTTTGTGGCAAGAGCCATTTCTGCTTTTAGCATCAACGATCGATATAAAAGTAGCATGTCTGCCTTGCCCCTAATTTGTGCTAACGGATTTTCGGCGCACTGTTTGAGCCTCTAGATTGAAATAAGCCGTGTTTCCACGTACCTACGCCTAGCGACTCGCTTTGAAATTGGATTGAAGTAAGCCACATAATTGAATGCGCTCCATTGTACGAGTAAATGTATGAATGGTTTGGTGGGAAATTAATTGCTAGTGATTTTTAACCGACTGCAATAAAGAAGATTGCTGTCTACATTTCTTTTTATCTACTTTCCTATCACCTATATAACCACCTATCACCCATACCTATAGGTAAGCATCACCTTTCTTGTCTGTTTATAATGTGTGCGCGTTCAACCACGTTATACCAAACTGTCAATTTTCTCCAAATGATTTTAAACCTTAAAACGTTGACAGTTAAGTTCAAAATCGATTGAAAAAATCTAACTTCATGTGCGGCGACTGTACATAAATAAATAAGGTTCTTAATTTGGATGTTTATTTAATTTCTTGTATGTTCGGTTATAACTCCGTCATTTCTAAACCAATTTGGTTTTTTTTTTTATTTTAAAGGAAATACTTCCCGACTGGTCCGATATATATTTAGTCAAGATCTAATGAGGTTTTCGAGCAGTTTCATTAATACATATTTTTCCTACTTACCTATGTGATTGACATTGTAATAACTTACTACCAAAGTAATTTTACAAAAAATATCTTCGGTCGAAGTCTACAATGTAAGATCTGTAGGCAATTAAACTACTCCCAAAATGGTCGTCTGAGAGCAAAATCAACATTAATTGTTCAAAGTATATTCAAAATAGGCTTAAGTCAATTAGCAGAGAGCTCCGAAGGCCTGTTCACTACCTAAAACCAGCACCTGAATAGAAACGACATCAAAGATATTTATGTTCTACTCTCGAGTCTCTAATTAGACAAATTACAGTCGACTCGTCATGAATTCGCAGATGATAAGTTTTTCTGAATAAAAATACCGTTTACATCGAAGGTATTCTCAGCCGCCGATTGTCCTCCGTCGAATAGTCGGGGCGTACTTGACGGACAGAGCCGTCATCGCCCCGGTCGCGATGGGGAATGGAACCGGCGAGAGATGTCGTGCGGTGTCCCACAGGGATCGGTTCTGGGGCCGTTCCTGTGGGACATCGGTTACGACTGGGTGCTGCGGGCCGACCTCCCTGACGGCGTCAGCGTAGTTTGCTACGCTGACGACACGCTGGTCCTGGCGCAGGGGAGGTCGCATCGGTCAGAGGATCCGGCAGTTGGGTCTCGAGGTGTCATTGCACAAATCCGAGGCCATGTCCTTTCATGGGCCTCGGAATAGGCCACCATCGGGGTCCCAACTTACGGTAGGAGGGGTTCACATCGGCGTCGAGACCACGATGAAATACCTAGGTCTGGTCCTCGACAGCCGATGGAATTTTGTGGAGCACTTCCGACGTTTGGCCCCCAAGCTGGAACGGACTGGGGCCGCCTTCAAGCGGCTCTTGCCCAGTTTGAGGGGGCCAAACGCCTCCTGCCGGAGGCTTTACGCGGGAGTCGTGCGGTCCATGGCCCTTTACGGGGCCCCGGTGTGGGCGCGTTCATTGCGGTGGCGAGCCGCCCACTATCTGAACGCGCCCCAAAAGGTGGTAGCCATTCGGCTAATCCGGGGGTACCGCACGATCTCGAGCGAGGCGGCAAGCCTCCGGACTGCCGCCGTGGGATCTGGCGACCTGTACGAGTGGCGCGCGGAGGTACTTAGCCGGGGGGAAACTCCGTTTCCGCAGCAAATTGCGGCGGAGCGGACGGACCTCCGGCGCGATCTCATGGCGGTCTGGAATCAGCGACTGTCGCAACCTAGCGCAGGGCACGCCACGATGGCGGCGGTAAGGCCCCTCTTTGAGGAGTGGCTTGAGAGGCGTCACGGCACCCTCACCTACCGCCTGACGCAGGTCCTCACCGGACATGGATGTTTCGGGAGGTTCCTGCACATCATCAGGCGGGAGGAAACTCCCGGGTGTCACCACTGCGAGGATCGCCCAGAGGACACGGTAGAGCACACGGTGCAAACCCGCCCCGCTTGGGCGGAGCACCGCCGTGTCCTCGTAGAGGCGATCGGCGGCGGCGACCTCTCGCGCCCGGCCCTGGTGCAAGCCATGGTCCGTGGCGAGAGGGAGTGGGAGGCAGCCACCTCCTTCTGCGAAAAAGTCATGCTCGCGAAGGAGGTGGCGGGATGGGAGAGAGAAAGGTCCTCCCGTCCCAGCCGCCGCAGGAGACGCCCCGGGCGTCGGGAGCCACGTGACGACTCCCGGCCACCGTAGGCGCGGGCCTGCGGACGGTGAGTAATGGGTGACTCACCGTCTGATCAGCACTAGACCCGTGCTGGACGGCGCGTATATGTTTCACGCGCGCCTCAAAGAGATGTCAGCATATGATGGGGCCCCTCAGGGCCAAGCCTGCCGGGTAAGCGGGATTGTCCGAAAGGGTTACCGCTACCCCGGAACATAAAGGGCTACGGAAGGAACATGGATGGGTTTTAGTCAGTAAGAGTCTGACACTCCCTTCCGCTCCACCCAGAGCGGGAGCAGTCATTGGATGATTTCCCAGCCTTAAAAAAAAAATAGCTGCCGATTGTGAGCTCGAACGTATTCTCAGCCACCTATTGTGAGCAGGCTCACAGTCGGCGGCTGAATATACGTTTAGTGTGAACGTCACCTTAAGCCTGAAACTCCGTTTCCGCAGCAAATTGCGGCGGAGCGGACGGACCTCCGGCGCGATCTCATCGCGGCCTGGAATCAGCGACTGTCGCAACCCAGCGCAGGGCACGCCACGATAGTGGCGGTAAGGCCCCTCTTTGAGGAGTGGCTAGAGAGGCGTCACGGCGCCCTCACCTACCGCCTGACGCAGGTCCTCACCGGACATGGATGTTTCGGGAGGTTCCTGCACATCATCAGGCGGGAGGAAACGCCCGGGTGTCACCACTGCGAGGATCGCCCAGAGGACACGGTAGAGCACACGGTGCAAACCTGCCCCGCATGGGCAGAGCACCGCCGTGTCCTCGTAGAGGCGATCGGCGGCAGCGACCTCTCGCGCCCGGCCCTGGTGCAAGCCATGGTCCGTGGCGAGAGGGAGTGGGAGGCAGTCACCTCCTTCTGCGAAAAAGTCATGCTCGCGAAGGAGGTGGCGGGATGGGAGAGAGAAAGGTCCTCCCGTCCCAGCCGCCGCAGGAGACGCCCCGGGCGTCGGGAGCCACGTGACGACTCCCGGCCACCGTAGGCGCGGGCCTGCGGACGGTGAGTAATGGGTGACTCACCGTCCGATCAGCACCAGACCCGTGCCGTACGGCGCGTATATGTTCCACGCGCGCCTCAAAGAGATGTCAGCATATGAAGGGGCCCCTCAGGGCCAAGCCTGCCGGGTAAGCGGGATTGTCCGAAAGGGTTACCGCTACCCCGGAACATAAAGGGCTACGGAAGGAACATGGATGGGTTTTAGTCAGTAAGAGTCTGACACTCCCTTCCGCTCCACCCAGAGCGGGAGCAGTCATTGGATGATTTCCCAGCCTTAAAAAAAAAAAAAAAAAAAAAGCCTAGAATCGACATGTTTCTAAAAAATGCTAATTATTAGCATTAGATTGATACGAAAATAGGGAGAGATTGTAACAAGTAGCGTTCTATAGTTTTTGCCTACCCCGTGGGCAAAGGCTTTTTTTTTTAAGGCTATCAGAGTTTATGTGTGTGCAATATAAAAGGAGTATGATTATTTTACATTCACAGAGAGCACACTGTTAATGAGCGTATACCAGGTGTCAATCAAGAACACAAACACAAAAAAATATTAAATTATTTTGCCATATTGCAATTCAATAGTAGGTTAAATGCTCTACGAATAGGGGTGATGCCGGGTTAAAAAAAATGAAGTCCGTCAGTCAGATTTAAAAAAAGAAAAAAAGCGTCTTTTTTTACTTTTATTTATTTATTTATCCGCTTTGTATATATATAGAATTACATACGCTGGTATGTACGTCTGAATCTTTTGATAACATGAAATGAGAAAAATAGGTATAGTCAGAAGCCCGAAAGTCTGACAGCCAGTCTTATCAAGAGGTATCATATTACCCAGTTACTGACTGGGTTGTGGAGGTTAGATGGCCAGTCACTCCATGTAAAATACTGATATTCAGCAGCATCCTGTTAGACTGGAAGCCGACCCTAATAGGTATAGTTTGCAAAAGGCTAGGCAGTTTTTTAGTCGGAAGGAGCTACTAAGCTACTTTAAAAAAAAAAAAAAAAAAACTTTTTTACAAAAAATAAAACCGACTTCCAAAACAAACACTACAAAGTGACAAATATTTTTGATTTCGGAAGTCGGTGTCTTCGGTTTTGTATTTTCATTTTTTGCCACCGACTTCCGAAATCAAAATTATTTGTCACTTTGTAGTGTTTGTTTTGGAAGTCGGTTTTATTTTTTGTAAAAAAGTTTTTATTTTTCACTTTTTAGTTGTGGTACCTACCTACGCAACCCCCCCCCCCTCCCCCCCAAAATCACCTGGTATGTAAATTACAGTGACAGGAACTTATTAGAACATCGTCCACATATATTAAGTAGGATTTTTTAGATTTTTGTAGATTTTTCAAAAACCGCTTATTCGATTTCGATAAAATTTATATGGGACCATTTGGGAAGTATACCCTTTCCAACAAAAAAAGAATTTTTCAAATGGGTTGGCAAGCAACGGAGTTATGCGCGAACAAACATAAAAAAAAAAAAATACAAACATCCGAATTGAGAACCTCCTCCTTTTTGAAGTCGGTTAAAAAAAGAACAGAACTTTCATCTAGGTAACTTTACTGGATAATTTATGTGCAAAAACTTTGCTGCAAACTTAAAATATTCCGCACATCGTGTTACAAAGTTATGCAGCAGAGCTATATGCACCAAATTAGATTATATTTTTGCTCTAAAATATTATTTTACGTACTTCTCATGTAGATAATATTAGAATACCATGAAAGTTGATTTTTTTACGTTGTTTCTATTAGATATAGATAGGTATATTCAAACTAACAACTGCGGTTACGCTGAACATATTCGGCCTATATCATTCCCACTGTTATGAAGGAGCTCGTGGCTAAGTAATAACAGCCGCACGGATCGATCATTCAGGTTAAGCTACACTTGCTGGGGTTGGTCTGAGGATGGGTGACCATCTTTACATACCGAGACTCCTCCGTGCCTCGAAAAGCACGTCATACCGTTGCTCCCGGGTGTCATTTATGCATTTTTGACAGTCGTTACTGGTCATCAATGCCCGAAAAAAAAATCTGACAGCCAATCTTACCAAGGGGTATCGTATTGGCCAGTTAATGGGTTGTGGTGATCAGATAGGCAGTCACTCCATGGAAAAAACAAAAAACAAACACTGGTATTCAGCTGCATCCGGTTAGACTGGAAGCCGACCCTAACATAGTTAGGAAAAGGCTAGACAGATTGATTTACCCAACGGACAAATTTCAATTCTCATTGCGAATGGAATTTCAGTTTTTTTTCCGAATTTTCACATTTTTCCAATTTTTAAATTTTTATCGAACTATTCATGTCATTTTAAAACTAAATAGTAAATAAATCGATCTAGCCGTTCTGAAGTGAAGCGCATTACTTCAGAACGGCTAATAATTGGAACGAAGTTCCTTATCGCGCGTTGTGAAAGGGGGCTAGACGGAAAAAATTCTTACGAAAAGTTGTCACGACACTTTTTGCTACAGGCAAATTATTATTTGCTTCAAATTTTATGTTGTTTTAACTGTCTTCAGGTATCAGGAGAGCACAGCTCAAGAAGAACTTATCAACACACAGTTCCCGGCGGCAGAGTGAATGATGTCACCGTAATTATCGTGATTTGTGACATACAGGTTGAGATACCAGGATCGCATAAACTTGTTTCATTTTTCTATAAAATTACATTTAAAGGAGCACGTGTAAAAAAAAACATTTTAACAAGAATGAGGTTATAACAGAAGCTCGTTGATGCGGAACCAAAGAGGCTTTGAAAATTCACAAAGCGAATTTCATATAAAGGTTTAAAATTGCAATATGCAAAGTAAGTTTATTATTCTCACCAAGAAAAGGAAAATGTTGTAAAAATACACGTTTTAAGTATAATGGAGCAGTCGAGAACATTCGTATTGCTTTAAGCATTTATTACTAACATAAAAGTTTTGCTCTTTCGCAGATTCCCGTTTTCTTAGGACGCGGCGCCATTTTGTTTTCATGTAATTTAGAAGGATTTTTCTTTAATCTACTCTCTGTCGCGTTAGTATTCACTATAGCATGAGGTCCTAAGGTCGATTTCCGGGTAGAACAATGTGGTTTTTCTATCGAGAATTCCTCAGTAGCGGGTCGAAGCCTGGATTTATGCCCGGTTGAAGGCAATAGGCTCGCCCCCTGGACATAAACATAACTGGAGAAATATGAGTGTACTATAGGTACACTTCTGCCCCGCCCTTCACGGAAACATGGCATAATATTATGATATTTCATAATTAGATTGATCGTTGCAATCGTTTTTGATGAGTTTTTGCCATTGATTGTCGATTTTCGACGATATTGGAATCGTACTCATCCTCTAGTAACCAATGTCTACTCTTTAGTAAATTTTATTACATTTCTACATTATAACAACGTATACATACTTAAATTAAATTACTATCTAACTAACTGCCAATCTGTCAAGCCTTTTTCCTACTATGTTGGGGTCAACTGGAACTGGGGGGGGGTAACTGGAAGCCGACCCAAACACAACACCCGAACCCGGATGCAGCTGAATACCATTATTTTAAATGACTATCTAACTATATACAAATAAACAAAAACAAAAAGAACACTTAGGCGTCGAAGTACTCATCGTTGTCGTCCAGAAACGTGTCAAGAAGACTGGCAGCATTGCCATGTTGAATGGCAATGCTAATTCTTTGGCCAAAGAACAATCCAGCCCTCTGGTCATGTGAAGTGTCGACCAATCAGTGAGAAACTTCCTAAAAAAGGAATTGCGCACTCGGGCCCCATAACCCTAGAGTAACCAATTTTGATATAATCTTTTCTTTGTTTTTTCTCCCGCTTGCTTTCCGACCTGAAAATCTTGCTCTAAGTATTTTCCACATTGCTAGAGCCTTTCGGCTATTCTCTCCTAGTTTCATTAAACTTACACCAGGGAAGTTGTATAGTTTGTTTTTCTAGACTCAAGTACTTGTATAAAGGCTTTAGTCGTCTAGCCATTTAGTGGTGTGAATAGTTTATGCACTGGACTGTTTTCAGCGGCAAAACTTTTCGAGATAACATTTTTTTTAAACGACTTTTTCTTTTTAGTCCCCGAAGAGATCGCTAGAAGTGTGACTATAGTACACCCACATGAGTTATTAGTAAGTATTTCCTATTTATTACTGCTATAGAGTAGTCGCGGTTATATTTACCTAGAGTAAAAAAGAAAAAACCTTTTTTAGTCTGTGGCAAGTCCAAACGTCACTGATTTAAAGCTCGGATAGTGCTTGTTCCCATTATGCCAGTGTTCAGATGCATGCAAGATGATGATGGGCTTTTTTTTAAGGCTGGGAAATCATCCAATGACTTCTCCCGCTCTGGGTGGAGCGGAAGGGAGTGTCAGACTCTTACTGACTAAAACCCATCCAAGTTCCTTTCTTAGCCCTTTATGTTCCAGGGTAGCGGTAACCCTTTCAGTCAATCCCGCTTAAAGATGATGATGGGCTGGGTGGGTGATTTTTCAGACCAATTTTCACAAAATCACAATTGAATATCACTTAGGTAAGGTCATCCAATTTTCCCATCTAATAGTCCCGAGATATTATAATTAAGTATTTTTTTTTAATAATAGACAAAAACGGACAAATGGACGGTTAGGTGGATGTACTGAAGCTCTGCTTAGCCCCTCAAAGAATAGGCGTTATACCATTTCCAGCAAATACCATCATAGGCATAAAATAATTTGTGCAGACAGAAGAACAGAAAATTACCATTTAAAAACTTTTTACAATCCCTTACAGATAGGCCCAGTGACATAAAATCTGAAGTTTTTACAACATATCTAACAAAAAACCTAAACAATCAAACGAAATGTGCCGTAAAAAGTTTACTAATCTTTCGAAATAAAGCTTACCTATTCATCCAAGTTTCATAAAATAACCATAATATTTATTTCAACTAGACTTGTCTTCATGGACCGACGGACATTTTTATTATTAGTACTTTTGTAACATAGTGGCTTGGAAAATTATATAAAAGCAGCAGTTTGTGTGCTTTGTCATACGAAGGTTTGAATAAGGCATGAGATAATCATCTATTAATGGTATAGAAAAAGGTGGCTTTGCGTGTTTGTTTGTGTGCATTCTTCTAAACAACTCAATGGATTTTGATGCGTGTTTTCCCATAATTTTGAATTCTGGTTTTTCTTATTTGCATAAAGTTTACTTTAATACAGTAAAAAATGTCTATTTTAATTCAAGACCATGCGAAGCAATGGCACGTTGGGATATGAAAAGTTATGTGAAATTAAAAATTAAGATGTCTAAATTATGTACCGACGCCATTACTAACACAAACTACGAATATAAAGGCAAACGATACGAGTAATCATCTATCTAGCCTTTTCCCAACTATATTGGGGTCGGCTTCCAGTCTTACCGGATGCAGGTGAATACCAGTTTGTTACATGGAGCGACTGCCTATCTGACTTCCACGATCTAGTTACTTGGTAATACAATACCGCTTGGTAAAACTATTGGTCAGACTTTCGGGCTTCCTATTACCCGTTACGCCTTCCAAAAAACTATAAAAGACAGCCGGGACCAACGGCGTAACGTCCTTTCTTAGACACGAAGCGGTCTCGGTTTGCAATGGGTGGGCACCCATCCACAAACTGACCTCAGAAATGTTACTTAACCTTGAAGATCGACACGTGCGGTTTTTACATACTAAAAACCACCCCGGTATCTCACACCTGCACTGGAGGTCGCAGAAACTTACGACCCTTCCGCAAGAACCAATCATCCAACCCAAACAAACCAAAAATGTAACGAAAACTATTTTATTTCATGACGAAACATTTTGCTCCGTACCAAAATAAGGAAAGTTTTTATTTTGAGCTGCAGACTGTTCGTTAGTTTCCGTTTTGACAGGAGATAAACAACAATGTTATGTAGGTGTTTGTACAGTCGCCAGCACAAGTTACCACAAACTGTCAATTTTTCTCAATCGATTTTGAACTTAACACCGAACGTTTTAACGTTTAAAATCATTTGGAGAAATTTGACAGTTTGGTATAAATTGATTTGCTGGCGACCGTACTTCGAGCAACTTTCAACGTGTTTTTAGAACCGAGCTCTAACACCATGTTAACTTTAGTTTAAACTCTAAAATTTTGTTACTGCTCGTATATTTGTTGGCATTTGTTGGACAAATAATGTTTAAGGTATAAAGCCTGGAATACACGTATGTAAAAATGTGAAGGAAAACATCGTGAGTAAACCTGTGCTTCGGAGATATTTCTCAGCATGTGAAGCTAAGTCAGACGCCCATGAGCAGCAAAGAAAGAAGACGTGCTATTAAAAAGTATACTAACTTGCATGTTTGCTGGCAAGTAGCGTGCTCATTTATAACATGCTCTCCGTGAATATGAAACTTTATGACGTTATCCGTGGACAGATGCATATTGTGAGCAGGTAGGCCTTTTATGCTACTACATTCCAGGATTAATATTGTTTAATAGTTTTTAATAAAATCAATTTCAAATTCGTTTCTCGAAAACGCCGCAAGTTATACTTGCGAAGTTTATAATTAGTTTATCTTGCAAGTTAATAGAAATTGTAGCACTAGATTCACGCCTTATCTATAGTTATTAATAGTTTCCTCATGAAAGCATAAAGTTAAGCTATTGAAAAGAGTTAAGCAGGATTGTCCGAAAGGGTAGCGTTAACCCTTTCGGACAATCCTGCTTAACTCTTAACTCTTAACTCTCACCGGAAAATATAGAGCTAAGGAAGGAACATGGAAGTGTTTTAGTCAGTAAAAGTCTTTACTGACTAAAAACCATCCATGTTTTTTCCATCTAGTGCTACACTTTCTAGAGTGTCAGAACACTCTCTTCTGCTCCACCCAGAGGGGGACACATTTGATGATTTCCCACCCTCAAAAAAAAACCTAGTGAAAAGAGTGCTAGTTGCGGAAGGATAGTACGTTCTCGCGACCTTTGGCGTAGGTGTAAGATGGTAGACCAGGGAGGTTTTCAGTCGGTAAGAGTCATACAGACGCCTCCACCACCCCCAGGGGGTAGGGTAGCCATGAAAATGTTATGCAAAGAGTATTTAGTAAGTAAATGAGAAAAACTATGTTTATAACAATTCCACATTGAAAAGAAAAAATACATTTCTTCGTCATGCGTACTACGTGCATGTTACGTACTTACATACTTCTCATTCATTAACACAACTTTGTTTATAATAATAATATGTTGTGTGTCTCGGTTGAAAACCAAATATGAAACTCTTATCAAATAACTAGACACAGACGTCGTCGGTGGAAAGCGGCTCCCCAACCAACACTCCTCATAAGAGTATTATTTTAATATAACTTTACAGTGGGAAAGAGATGGAGCTTTACATCCTGTATATCACCGTCTCACTCTCACACAGAAGTCATATTAAAATAATACTGCTATGGTGGCGGCTTAGGTCCAGTACTGTAAGAGTGGCCTCTCAAGCCAGATGCCTTGTTAATGCGCATGGGTTATATTTTCCTTTTTTCTTTCTATGAAGTTTTTTCCTCCCTGAACGGCCAACGCCATTATGTACCAGAGCATTCTATAATAAAACTGGATGAACGTACCATAAAAAATTATTACATCACACATGTTAACGTTCGTACATAGTACGGTACAATGGCGTCGAGTGTATTTTTATGGCAACACACTTGAACAGCTGGCAACACTTTGTTTTTTTAAACTGTTTTGAATTTAAAGTGAGTTACCAGTCTTAATAATAATATAGACAACTACACAAAAAGACCTTCCTCTTTTTAAAATACCTAATCATAAGGCATTAAAAAATTCGACCACATCACAATCATTAGGAAAAGTTCCCAAAAGGCTGACAGCATTACCACGTTGAATGGCAATGCTGAGTCTTTGAACAAAACATAGGCCAGCCCTCTGTTCACGTGAAGAGTCACCCAACCGCTTGGCAATGTCTCGATAAACCAAGTGGGCACTCGGAACCCATAGCCCTAGTGTTTCAACCCAAATTGTGTTGGTTGGTAACCCACATCCCAGGATGTGGGATGGCTCTCAGCAAGTTAGATGACCTGTCGACGGTTGCAAGAATCAGCTGGATGCGAGGAGCACGGGGTCGGTCCATGTGACACGTATGGAATAATTATACAATGCAGCCAGATCAAGTCATCATCACCATCATTCTCCTACTCTTATATCAATTCATTCGGCGTCGGCACAGCGTGTCATCTTCTTCCATATTCCTCTTTTAGCCGGCATCCCTTTTCTAGCCATTTTATGTACCAGCTCCCGAAAAGATATTAGCGGCATAGACATCGCCACATGTGAACTACGCGTCATACTGACGTCACGCAAATTCTGCATCACGCAAGTTAAGTTTACCGTACGACTAGCATAAATACATTCCATCGTCGTCGGTTCCTCTGTTTTCTGTAGAGTATGAGTGAACCTTAGACCATGAACCTCATACCTTTATAAAATAATGACGATATTTTCTAAAGAAGAACCGAGACATAACATTATATGCGAAATTATACGCCACAATTAGTAATACCTCATAACACTGCAGTATATCCCCTGAAAGTTATGCCTTACCTACTTGCCATAAAACAGTATTCTTCCGTAGAGGATTTCCTATCCTTCCTTAAAATAATATATATATATATATATTGGGACTCGCACTGGACGATGACAAATAAAACAAAATATTTCATACCATAGGTACTATCTATCTAGTATCTTAATGTATTTTACAGTGTGTAGGTATATAAATAATAAAATAAATAAACATAAAAAAAAAACAAAAGCAAATTACAAATAAAAAAGATAGCCATTTTGGAACTCCTTCCCAATTTTTGAGCAAAGTGTAAGTAGGTACGTGTCTTGTAGCAATACATCCCGTGCCGTAGACAAGTTTTATCTCTAGTTTGGTTACGTGCCGTAATAAACAGGTCCACGGAAGGTTTACTGCCGTACCTGGGCTAAAATACTAGCAATCGCACCGTCCTACATTGTTCGGGACAGTATTTTAGGAGAATTTCTTTAAAAAGTAAACAAGAATTTGGCATGACTTTTGCTATGGAAAACTGTAAGCCTACATCCCTAAGAATCAGAATAAGAACCATTTATTTGCAGAAATTACAGTTTTTACCAGTTGTTAAAATTTGTGGTTTATGCACAATCCATATTTTGCCTGTTTAGGGCATGCAAATTAGTTTTAAGTACATTAATCCATTAGGTAGATACTGCAAAACTATAAAATATGTTCTGAGTGTTATACATTTACTAAACAACTATAAAAAACATAACAATTTTCATTACCTACCTATTTAATAAAAAAATGAAATTATTTGCTTTTTTTAGTTTAAAGAATCAAAAATACACAAATGTGACAGAATACCTGTACCTTACTTATCTACCGATCCAATTTCTTACGAGATTCCGTGTTCAGATGGTTCACCCATCTAGGCACTGACTGCAGTATGTTCAGCTTAACCCCACACTTATCGCGCCATTTGGTCCTTGTTTAGTCATGAGGTTTTCTTAGCTACTGTGACTGTTTGTCACGTACTCCTATTTAATAACAAAATATTATACTTATTTTAAAACCAACACTTGGTTCGGGACACTTAGAAACGCATAAATTCTCTATTTAATGACAGGCAAACTAGGGATAATGACAGCAGACGGGTCGAAAGCAATAATTCAGCAAATTCTAAAGAAACGAGTAAAATATCTGATTTCTAAGCGCCACTTACAATACTTGTATCACATCTGGTTATCATAAGTCGGGCCCATCGGTACCCAAATGGACCCTTGAAACAATTGCACAAAAACGGTCATAAACCTGTCCTGCGAAAGTGTGGGAACATGGGTTAAGCGTGGTGTTTTGGAGGAATTTAGGAGACTGATGCAATCAATCAAGGCAGTCGGTTTTGAACCGCTATAGAATACGGACGTCGTGGTCCAGGGCAGTCAGGATAGGCCGGTTGGTGTATACCATGAGGTTATGTCCGAGTAGGCTGTTGCAAGACAGCGAGTATTAGGTTTGAAGTCAAGAATACTTGAGTAAAGGCCCAGATTAGACCAATCTAGTACATAACGTAGAATACGTGCGTGTGTGTGTGTGTGTTGGTGCGACTAGGTGAGTCTTTTACTATAATAATTATCCTAGGCTGATAGGATAGGGTTATATTACCTGCCCATCTCCTAATCCGTACCTTGACAGATAATTGTCAGTTACGTTTGGTTATAGGGAACCGGGGAAGGCCTTCCCCTATTCTTGACACTGAGCACTAATGCTCCTGACTATTGACGACTATTGACTTTAACTAACCCTACAGACCTGGAAGGCAGAACCGTATATACAATCATCATTACTAGGCTATAAAGCCAATTTGTAGATACATAAATCAACCAAATGTTACTGATAATATCTGCTTCCAAAAAGGCCTTGCCACAGGATGCTTTGCGTGAGGCTTGTTGACGCACATTTCCAGGGAGCGGGGGTAGGCTTCACCAAGTACCCCAAACTGAATTGGTAGACGTCGTAAAGACGCTAGGGAGCCTGTCTCGTTAAAACAAAACCGTCCGTTCAGTAGGACTATTACTAAATCGTCACTATTTAGCGAGACACGTTACTTTGATGCAAAGCCGCTACTAGCCGCACCGCATCTTCTAAATGGGGAAGATTAAGGCAATGTGAGGTGACGAAATACCACTTCGGCGCTCAAGAGGTACGATCGTAATGCATTTTGCTAGAGACTGAGTCTACGGAGCGCTTGTGCTGGATTTGTATTATTATGGTAAAGAAGGAGGCTAAACCGCCGTAAGGCTAATTTCACGGGGTAAATTCACAGTAGTCTGCATTTAGAACTACAACAATACTTGTCTTCCTCAATTGCGGTTGGGCTTCGTAGCACTCTGCCTTAGGATTGAGTAAGACATTTAATTTATGCTTAGGGAACGTGTTCTTTTAGAATCGTATTAGGGTCGTTAGAGGCTCTATGCGTCAGGTCTAGCAGAACACGTAGAATGAGACAAACGTTGTAAAACGGTTGCCGATCTCACTGAAGTGGGCACATTGTAATTAAATAAATTAACGTAGTTATAAATAATGAGTTAAAGCGCAAGCGCAACGATTCCTATACCTTCCTCACTGACAAGACTGTGTGTTGATTCACAGCTCATTTAATTAATAATGATTATTCTCGAGACTTAATTCTCTACTCTAGTAACTAGTAATTCTTGAATATTACTAGGTCTTTTATCCAAAACTCTATTATAACAATCATTCCTGAGTTTCGATTCTCAACTCTATTAACATCACTTTCCTGAATTTGTATACTTTACCTCAGCCCAATAGTATTAGGTCTTTAAGGAGTTCTATCTAAAATTCTATTATAATTATAATGATTATTGTGCCTCGATTCTCAACACTCTTAACCAGTAATTCTTGAATAGTGTATCTTTTATTCCAGGCCAATAATTGAGTCAAACTTATACGAACACGCGCCTTGCAGATGCGAGGTATCGTGTGAGTACTGTCCGTCAAAATGCCCGTTACACTAGTGTAAGGGTTACTCACTAAGTTATGTAATAATATACTTTGCATTCCCTTATTTTGTTAATCTTCTAAAACCACTTCAAACTTTCATTGCTATGAATTCCTAAGTCCTATTTACAATTCCTTTCAACCCTTTCCTTGCTCTTTTAATGAAGCAAGGCATTGGACTTCTTCACATTTGGAATTCATTTAATCTCTATCGGTGGGAGGGTGACCAGTCCGGGACGAGCCCTATAGAGTCGCGCGGAAGGCGGAGCGCGGCTCTTCCCCCTTAGGGGGAACCGACCCAAACACTAATATCAACGAATTTAGGAAAAACGAAAATTTTATCAGCCTGGGGTAATTTAGGAACAGTCACACTACATTGCTATAGTATAAGGGATAGTTATGCTTCAAAGTGTCTTCAAAAATATGTGAGACAGATAATGCTTTTCATCATACCAACTTTTTTTTTAGGGTGGAAAATCATCAAATTACTCTTCCCGATCTGTGTGGAGCGGAAGGGAGTATCAGACTCTTACTGACTAAAACCGATCCATGTTCGTTTCTGTCCCTTTATGTTCTGGGGTAGCGGTAACCCGCACTTTTAAACTCCTGCAAGGTAATACGTAATACACTCACAATAACAATCTCATTCATTTTGACAATTCAACAATATCTATTGCGTTATTTACGTTGCCATGCAGACGAATTTTTCAAACATAGGTCGCAATGGATTATAAATTGTCGTCAAAGCTGGCATTTTGATAGAAACTGTGATACACAATTGGTACAGACGCAAGCACATCAAGTTACCACAATCTGTCAAATTTCTTTGATAGTATTTCAACTTTATTGCAAAGACATAAGGTTCATTTTTAATTGAGAAAATTTGACAGTTAGGGATAGCTTGTTTGACAGTTAGGGATAGCTTGATGTGCTGGCGTCTGTACTTATGCGTAGATCCTCTTAGTATTTCGTCATAGAATAAAAACGAGTAATAATCATAATGAGATTATTTATGATGTTTTTATTGTTAATGTTATTAAATTGTAATGTATATGTAATCTTCTTCTTTTCGTGTGGTTAGTGACTAGCCTTTTTTTTAAGGCTGGAAAATAATCCAATGACTTCTCCCGCTCTGGGTGGAGTGGAAGGGAGTGTCAGACTCTTACAGACTAAAACCCATCCATGTTCCTTCCTTAGCCCTTTATGTTCCGGGGTAGCGGTAACCCTTTCGGACAATCCCGCTTATAGTGACGAGCCTGGTGTCAGAGTTTTTATGCTGCCCATAGGCCTTTGACTTAGCTTCACATGCTGTTGAGAAATATCTATCAGACAGGCTGGTTTAGTCACGAAGTTTTCCTTCACCGATTTTAAGCAAGTGATAATTTTACAATACGCACATAAATCCGTAAAATCAGAGGAGCGTGTCTTGGGTTCGAACTTGAGCCCTATGACATGGCAGTCCGACGGTCACACCACTAGGCTATCACTGCACTATTGTATATGTAATAAGTCACACACATTAAATCATCGTAACTGATATTTCAGTAACGTGAAACAGAATCCTTAGAAGTACTCCTAGATCTAAGTTAATACATAGAACAACTTAGTCTTTTGAAGCTCCCAACTAACCGATCGCGCAGCTGAAGTTACCAAAACACATATGTATGTATATATACCGTGAATTGGCAACTAACGTAAATTGGTAAAACATTTGTTTAAAAACTAAATTGAAGTTTTGCGTTGGAGTGTTGTCGAAAATGTTTAAACTGGCCGGATAGCTGGCTTGAAACTAGCGTCGAACTTCCATTTGAATTTAAAACTAAAATATTCTAGAATCCTGTTCTTTTGTTTTCAGTAATCAGAGCATTGAGAATTTGCTCAAAGCATGATTAAAAGGAAAGGTCAATCTGGGTCAATTCTTGGGCATGAACTGAGAGTTCAAAAACTGGTGAGCAAACCAGTATTATACAGGGTGAAATTGAATTCATGGGCATTATTTTAAGGAGTCATTGTACTCATCATTATGAACAACTTTCACTATGGGAACGAAACTGAAATTGCTAAAAAAATTAGCTGTTCCATTTTGACGAGTTATGCAGGCATAATGTATGGAACAGCTGATTTTTTGATAGAGAAGATAAAGAAATAAACGTGTTAAACTGTTAAGAAGTTCAATAAGTATATTTACAAGATCGACTTAATCGAAGATATATATTAAAACACAGTAATTTTTAACAGAACCCTTACCCCCTTAGTAATAAGCGTATTATATCAGGTGAATAGTTACTCACCTGTTTCTCTCTTTCAGTTGCCAGAAATTTGACTTTTGGAAGAAGAAGACAAAGTTTTCAAAGACAGACAAACGCGACAGACGCTATGCAAAGTTTATTAGTAAGGAGGTAATACAGAGTTGATATGACAGAGGGGCATTCAATTACACTACGTATGCTATACGTGTTAGTACATATTAACTCGGTACGGTAGGTATAAAAATAAAATGCACCAAAAATGAGGTCTTTATTTTTCAAACAAACTAAATAGCTTACAAATCAGAGTAAAAGGCAACCACCCTTTGTAAATAAAAACTGACATTGTTCTTGCCTTGACCTTGACCGTGAAACGGGGCAAAAACTTAAAAAAAGCATTTGCGACTAAACTACTGCTCCTATCTAATTGATTTTTGGTACAGAGCTTGAAAATGGTCCTTAGTATAAGCTGTTTAAAGGAAAGCCTCTCTGTCGTATCAACTCTGTATATCATGCGACGACACGGTTGGCGCAGCGGTTGAGCGATTGACTCCTGCGCAGCATGTCGCGGGTTCGATTCCCGCACGGAACAAATATTTGTACGACCTGCTAGTCTTTGTTCCGGGTCTGGGTGTTTTTCTATCCATGATATGTATGTATTTACAAAATCTCGTTACCATAACACAAGCCCTAGGTTGCTTAGCTTGGGACTATATGGCGTTGTGTGAAATGTCCAAGGATATTTGTTTATTTATCATTCTTATTTCAACTGTTTTCAATACAAAAAAATAGGTATATCACTGCACCACGGGTACGAATTTATGTGCATTCAGAAAAATAAATCCCCGGGAGAAACCAAAATCTTTGCTGCAGCTACGTTCCACGTAGACAAAAGCAATAAACAACCAATTTCTAGCCCTCACCGCGCTTTTAGATAAAGCTGTACTTCAGTCTACCTAGCCTTTTCCCAACTATTTTGGAATGGGCTTCAAGTATAACCGGATGCCAATACCCGTATTATACAAATAGCGACTGCCTATCTGCCCTCCATAACCCCCTAACTGGGTAATACGATATCTTGTCTAACTTTCCTTCAGTCAAAGTTCGTTTGACCAAAAAATCGAATGGTTATCATCAATCAATCAATCTGCCTAGACGTTTCCTAACTATGTTGGAATCGGCTTCCAGTCTAACCGGATGCAGCTGAATACCAGTATTTAACATGGAGCGACTGCTTATCTGACCTCCACAACCCAGTAACTGGGTAATACTATACCCCTTAGTAAGACTGGCTGTCAGATTTTCGGGCTTCTACGGCTTTTCTTCGGCTACCGGGACCAACGGCTTAACGTGCTTTCCGAGGCATGGAAGAGTCTCGGTATGAAAAGATGGTCACCCATCCACGGTTAACCCCAGCAAGCGTAGCTTAACCTGATGGATTGACCTGTGCGGCTGTTGTTAATTAGCCACGAGCTCCTGGTTATCATCATCACCATAATTTCAGCTGTAAGAAGTCAACTGCTCGACATAAACTCAAACACCGCCACTTCGAACGATTCTGTTTCCCGGATCCAGCGGATCCTACGGTTTTACTGTCATAACAAAACCTTATAATAGTCTAAACATTTCAAATGAGATAATGATATCCATTCTTAACCTAAATTTATAACACAATACAGTCTCACCTAATAGAAAACAATAACTTATAATAACAATGGACTTACTCACTCGAAAGGACTCTTTATTTACTATTTCTCTGGCCGAGATATCAACACTATCTAAACTAGAAAGACTCTCATAACAATCAAATTATTTAAATAAGGATCAAGAGATTTCAACTAGCATTTACAAACCGTCTGTGGACCAAACCAGTCATAATGTGGAAATATTCTGTGGTGCATTTTTATTTCTTGATATTTCTACGATTTATAAGTTGCTGCCAGTGTAATTTGAACCATACGGACATCGGTGTAGATAAAAAACTGCTTGAGTCGGAGGAATATAGTACAACTGAGTTTATAGACAAGACGGGGACTAGCACGGACCCGGGAGGAATCTATACGACCACGTACCTCCCTCAGAGTACTTTTTATGAAATAAATGAAACCACCACAGAAACAAATGAGAAAGAATTATTTGAAATTGAAAATAATAAAAGCCATGTGATTAATGAAGAACGTAATACTATAGAAATTTTCGAATTAAATGAAAATAGCTCAGATATAGTTGAAGCGATGGTTGACGGACCTGAAAACAATTTTGAAACAAATGATTCAGGAACAGCCAATCGTAATATAACGACAACAGAAAGTGTAACTGAAATGGAGACAGGAAAACCATTGCATAGTGATTTGTGGAAGAAATGTCGACATTATAGAAACGGGGAAACGTTTTTTCTGGGGAAAATGGCTGATGTGTGGCAGGTGGTCTACTATCGACTGCCGAACAAGTTGAAATGTTTCAAACTTCATATCAAAGCGATAAAACTAAGGGTAAGTGTGCAAGTTCCTTACATTCAAACCAATGAGAAACTGGTTAATACGATACCCCTTGGTAAGACTGGCTGTCAGACTTTCGAGGTTCTTACTTCCGTAACGACTGTCAAAGATCAACGAATAAAAGTCGAGACCAACGGCGTAACGTGGTTTTCTGAGGCACGGAGGAGTCTCGATATGAAAAGATGGTCACCCATACACAAACCACCCCGGCAAGCGTAGCTTAACCTGATGGATGGATCCGTGCGGCTATTATTACTTAGCCACGAGTTAAACAATCCTTTATAAATAGACATTGGTTCTAGTAACTAATTTATAATCCTACTACTATTATAAAGGCGAAAGTTTGTAAGTATGGATGTATGGATGTTTGTTACTCTTTCACGTAAAAACTACTGTATAGATTTGGATGAAATTTGACACAGAGATGGTTTATATCCTGGATTAACACATAGGATATTTTTTATCCCGGTAGAACATTCCTGTGGGATAATTTCCGACCTCCACGCGAGCGAAGCCGCGGGCAGAAGCTAGTATATCATATTTTATTAACTAACGGGGACTGTTTCTACTGTGTGCCGGTTCTACAAAAGAAGGTTCTCAAAATGGCGAAAACAGGATCGATTTCAAACATTTGCAATTTATCAAAAAAGCTGTTTTTTATTTAAGTTTGGCGCCAATTTCACCAATGAAACTGAACGCGTTCAAGACTTACCAGTGTCAATATTTCATAAAAAATAAATACCTTCCTTAAACGGAGTTCAAAGTGTTCAGTTTCATTGGTGGAATTCGTCCTAAGTCCCTTAGCAAAAGCCAGTTGCTTTTATGTATCAGTTACAGATTATGTAAAAGCAACTTTTACTATGGGATTTGACTATGTTTTTTTTTCTCGATTTCAGAGTTGGTCCCACAGTAAAAGTTGTTCAGTTTGGTGATCTGTAGCATATCCATTTGTATGTATATACCCTTTCGGTTACACCCTGTATAAAAAGAACTAATGATTTCGTCTAACACAGGAGCAGAGACGCTACTCACGTGTGTTTGGTAGCTTCAACGACACCGTACACTGGAATCATTGTTTTCTGGAAATAACTTCGAGTGAGAAGGATGGCAGCGGTCGAAGGCACTTCCTTCAAGGAACCCAGGCCGACAAAGGGGTCATGGACAATGTCATTATTGATGAAGAATATTCCAGTGAGTGGACTTTACCTTTATTTGGGCGCATCATGTTTAGTTCTTACATATTTCTATTAAGCTAGAGACAAACTGATCCCATGTAGGTACTCAACGTATGCAACGAATTATGATATCTGATCTCTTGGTTTTTTATGAAAAACTCATCATCTGCCTAGCCTTTTCCCAACTATGTTGGTATCGACAATGGTAATCGACTGGTAATGGATATATACTATACTTACATTAAATGACGATCTAACTAATAGTGACTTAAGCCTTTAATGTAAAACGGGATAATTAACTTTCATAGTTAATACCTTCCTTATACTAATGACTAATCCAATCTCTGTATTAGGCATCTAATCTTATCGCTAATCCATTCTTAGCGTGCTGCCACCTCAGGCGTGCCAGTGCTATCAAACAAGGCGCGCTAGTTGAGTTACGAGTACCCACCTACTTCAGTACTAAATGCATTTCCTTTAAGGCCTATTCACACGGTAACTGCCCGTTAAAAGGAACTCTATTGGGCCTTTATCCATACAAACGCATTCCGCTGTTTTCTTCGTGGATCTAGAGCATTAATCTTTTTTTTCGAGATCTTTTCTTTGAAGGTTTTTGTAGGTCAAATCAGCCGCAGCTGCAGTCGTCCCTATAGCACTTTACGGGGTGAGGTGCATCGCAGTGCGACGCCGACGGTGGAATAGTTATTTCAAATACCTATTTTTCAAATTCTTCACGACTATACACGGTGATTTTTAATTCACTGTTAACTTTTCAGGGCTTGAAAGTACTCATGATTGTAAACAACTTCAGTATAGGACCAACTACGAAATAATAATAAATAATGCGATCTCTGCTTGATAAAAATGAATGAAGCGGATGTATGCTTCATTCATTTTTATCAAGTAGTATTTCGTAGTTAGTCCTGTACTGAAAGTTCTTTATAATCATGAGTACTTTCAAGCTCTGAAAAGAGTGAATTAAAAATCACCGTGTAGTCCCTCTAAACTTAGGCTTTGCGCACGGCAAGGGATTTTTATGTGACGGAATGTATCTTAAAAATATGAAAATAAAATAGAAATTTCAATAACATGGCATACCTAATCATACTGTAGTTTACTGAGTCGAACATAAAACCTCCTCCTTTTTTGATTTTTGAAGTCAGTCAAATACAAATGCTTCATGCTTCATGTCGTGTCATTGAAATTTCAATTTTATTTTTATACCATTAATTATATTTCTATTCGTCGCATAAAATCCCTTTCCGTGCCGTGCAGCAATGTGCGCAGGCCCTTAATCGACGGTAAACTTTTCATTGAGTTTTACAATAACGTAATTTTACGAAGATCTAGTTTTTCTAACCCAAGTCCGCGCGGGCGATTTTTTCCCGCGCCGATTTTCCATCGCACACTGGTTTTTGAACGCTCTGCTTACCAAGTAGAGTTGAAAATCCAACGCTGTGTTATTTCAACGCGCTGGGTTGCACTCTGTTGGACTTTTAACACTCGACTCAACACCTATAGTCGAAAATCCAATAACATTTTTAAGTCTGCGCGAACGCGGGCTACAGGAACGGGTTGTGCATTTATATTTAAGACCAATTATTTTTTATGTTCCTTCTGGTCGGACCAAATGGCTTGGCCTCCGTTTTCCTTATAACATGTACAACTGAAATATGGGATTCCTTTTTCTGTATCTCAAGTGGGGGTTCTAAAAGGAGGTGTAATGAATTATTTTATAATAAAATCGAAGCTGACTGACTTAGCCTTGCTGACCAAGCTCCTTAAAAAAAATATTGGATTTGGAAATTAGATAAACTATTTTTTTATTTATCTACCCATATTAACATTTAAAAGCTAAATATTCATAATATTATGTACAGAAATAATATGTATAATAATCAAAGAGCATCAAAAAATTCGTCTACATCGTCAACAGGAAAAGTGCCGCGTTCTATGGCAAAGCTGATTCTTTGAACAAAAAACAGGCCAGCCCTCTGGTCACGTGAAGAGTCGAATCAACCGCTTGGCGATGTCGATAAACTTATTAATACACATTCGATATCCGGGGATTGTATAGTATATCTATAAATAATGTGTCCAATTCGACATTTACGCATTTATTTTGAAAATGTTTCAGAAAATATCACCTACTTAACTCTTCATCGCGAGAGTGGCGACCAGTGGCTGGTGATCGACAACCTTTTGATGATGAGGGACTGCGAAACTGGAGATTTTGTGGTCTTCTCCCGGTTTCCTTTGCAGCCTCGGAAAGTTGAGATTATGGATGCCTTGAAGCATTTTGGAGAGAACGAACCCAATGGCACCATGGCTTGTAATATTGAAAAATCTAGGGTAAAATATGATGATGAAGCGCATTTACATGGTGATAACCAATAGAGGAGAATATATATGTGGGGTTAAACGGTACCTAATTGCTAGGACTGCCTAAAACATAGTTTTAAGTTGATATTAATCGGGGTTTATTTATAAACGTTGCTCAAAATTTAAGTCAAGCATTATCTTCACTTTTTTTTACGTTTAACACTTTTAACTTTAACCAAAGACTATAACTAAACCCTATAATTATTTATAATTCCACAGATAGGATATAATCAAATTTAGTCTTAGATTAATATTTGAAAAATACAGTCGTTAAACGGGTTCAAATGTCACTTTATGTTCGGCGAACCCGAACGCGTGACGTCGACATAATAAACGCGACGAACGCGTATTCGCGCGAACGTTTATTTTGGTTGGACATTAGGTTTGGTGGACGCAGGGAGCAACTGCTCTCGGATAAGACGAAGAAGCTGTATAAATAAAATATTTTAATAAATATTGGATGTAACTGTGATAACCCATCAATTTATTAAATGTAAGTTTAACGTAAAATATGGTTAATTTTTCTTCTTCATACTCGGTTTCTAAGAGCGGGGGCACACATGCGGTGCGGCGCCGCAACGTTGTTATGTCGCAGTGGCGCCGCCGACGCCTCGGTAGCGTTAGCAGAAATTACAATAAACAAAACACTAAGAAAAAAAAAGAAATAGGCGACCGGGATAGTAAAAGTTGTTCAGTTTGGTGGTCTGTAGCAGACCCTTTTGTATGTATAATTATACCCTTTCGGTTACATTCAGTATGTAAGTCTACGCAGCGACACCGCTCCGCCGCCGCACCGCCGCCGCAACGAATCGTGTGCCGCCACTCTTATTGCTAAGGGTCACCCCATTTTGTTGTGTGTTAATTACTCAAAGCTAATAAAATATTAATAAGAAACTAGAAACTTTTAGTTTTAAATATCTTGTCATTAACGTTTCAATTCAATAAAGTTGTTAATTATTTTATTCGTTTTTTCTTGCCTCATATTGATCGAAGCCTCACACATAAAGTTATTCAGATTCAGTCTTTGGTTAAAAACTCCCTTTTTCAAACTTGTAGTGAGTGTCGTGTGACATAACTAAACGTGATATAAACAATAGTCTACTTTAGTATAATTCCTTTTTGGTCCATTCCATTTTAGTCTTGTAGACGCAAGCGTATAGTATTGCCCAGTTACTGGGTTGTGGAGGTCAGATAGGCAGTCGCTCCTCTTAAAATACTGGTATTCAGTTGCATCCGGTTAGACTGGAAGCCGACACCAACATATTTGGGAAAAGGCGAGGCAGATGATGATGATGTACGCAAGCGCTACTGCTAAGCATATGATTCTGGTTCCAATACCCAGGTCAAGTGTCTTGTGTTTTTCTATCTATAATTTCTCAGTAGCAACCGGGAGTGTGTATGTGTGGCTGCATGATAGTAATAGGCTCACGCTATTACATGGGACTTATACTCGTGCAGGTGGAGTTTCTTGCCCATTCTTCTCCACACGAAACTACCTTTTGGAAGGGGCGACTAGAATCAATTCTATTTCTTGTTCATTTTGACGTTCAAAAGTGCCTTACTTGTGCCTATTTGAAATAAATGATTTGACTTTGACTTTGACTTACATAACTGACCTAGTGGATGTACTATAGGTACACTTTTGCCCAACCTTTTAGCGAAACAAGGCGTAATGTAATCACACTAATATTATAAAGGTGAAAGTTTGTAAGTTTGTATGTTTGTCCGTCCTTCACGCTCAAACCGCTGAATGGATCTGGATGCAATTTGGCACAGAGGTAGTTTGTGACCTGGATTAACACATAGAATAGGACTTTTTATCTCAGTAGTACGTTTCCTTGGGATAATTTCCGACAGACACTAGGCAGAAGCTAGTCTAGTATAATATAAGTTACACTTTGCCCGCGGCTTCGCTCCCGTGGTCTTTCCCGTGGGACCCGTTATTTTTCCCGGGATAAAAAGTAGCCTATGTTACTCCTAGAAAACTAAGCTTTCCAACGGTGAAAGAATTTTTAAAATCGGTCCAGTAGTTTTTGAGCCTATTCATTACAACCAAACAAACAAACAAAGTTTTCCTCTTTATAATATTAGTATAGATTTGCAAAGCAAAATCTTCAGCAAATCACTTCCTTCCTGCCTCCAAACAACTTTTCCCTTTGCAAAAGCAAAGAAAGTAAGTAATTTATCTAGTTCAAGATAAATAGAAATAAAATTATTCGAACCATTCGACATTCTTCTTAAGAATTAAAATGAATTTCAACTCGCAAACAATGCAGTCCAATTCACTTTGTATTCCAAATAGAGTATCGTAACAAATCGACAAGAGTGTACTAAAATAAACACTGAAACAGGTAAAAATACACGAGGATGGCCCTGATTAAATACGCCGAACAAAATATAAGTAAAGGGAACAGGGAACCCTGGTTTGTTTAAACGGCCGAGCTGTCCCCGTTGATTTTCCGAAACATTTTCTGAACGCAGGTAAGCAAATGATCCTCGTAGATTGGAGGATGCCAAAGGCTTACGCAGACGGCGACTTTTCAGGGGCCGCCGACGCGCGTTCCGTATAATCCGTTTCCATTTTCTTTCTTAGTCAACTTGAGAAATCAAGTTATCCACGGTTAACATAAATTTATTTATTTATGTTAACTTTGGATAACTTACAACTAAAAAAAAACAGAATAAAAAATGGTGTGTGAGACTGCGAGCCAAGTCAAACGTCAAAAGTTCACTTCTAGAAACAGATTGGATAGAAAGAATGGGAGTGTTCAGTGGGAGATTGAACGACACGGCTGGCGCAGTGGTTGAGCGATTTACTGCTGCGCAGCATAAACTTGAAAACAATATTACAGCAACATGTTGCAGCAACGCGTTGCGTAGCTTGTTGCTGCAAAGCAAACTCAGCTTGATCCTAACAGATTGGGTAACGTTAACTGCACGACTGGGACAGGCGGTAAGCACGAGCCGTAAAAATAAGGATTTACGCAACAAGGGACTCGGCGTTATATCAATGGATAAATCTTTTGTAATATAAAATGGCATTGAATGCACACTCAGATATAAAAGTAAGACTTTAATAACATTTTATAATTTCAAACATGAGTTTACGTTTTAAAATAAATAAATTAGAGATACTTTTTAAACACTCAGTGTTTTAAAAAAATCTCTTATTTCTTTATATTTTTGAGTTCATCTGGTATTTCTCAGTAGCAACCAATCGTTTATCTTTTAAATTAAAAGTTCGCGAGCATATTCGCAAGAAGCTGGCAGAATCATCACGCCGGTAAAGTTCTCCCAATGTTCATTTTATTTATTATAGTAGGTATAGTATTAAATTTATTTATATAATATAATTAGACATATTTTATTTATTGTTATATTTATAGTTTGTATATGTGTATTCGTAATTAAATAAATATTTACACTTTATTTCTTATTGCACCTACCACTGTTTATCTCTGCATCACCCGAACGTTGACTGGTAGAAAATGCCTATGGCATTCAGTCCGCCTCTGTTGCCATTTCTGTGCTTAAAGTATTAAATAAATAAATAGCAGCTCGGAGTCCAGACTCCGTTAAAGTTTATTACCATTAAGGCCAGCCTTAATGGTAATAAACTTTAATTGGCGAAAGTACTTTAGGTACCTACACCTCTGCTTAACCTTTCGGCGAATACAGGCGTGATGTACCTATGTTATGTTACATTACCTCTAATTTTTAGGGTTCCATACCCAAAGGGTAAAACGGGACCCTATTGCTAAGACTCCGCTGTCCGTCCGTCTGTCAACAGGCTGTATCTCAAAAACCGAGACTGATGAATTTTCACAGATAATGTATTTCTGTTGCCACTATAACAATAAATACTATAATACAGAGTGAAATAAACATTTTAGGGGGCTCACGTACAAACATGTTTTTTTTTAGATAATGGTACGGAACTTCGTACGCGAGTCCAACAAGCACATAGCCTGTTCTTTTAGTTATTGCACAAGTCCCCTGTGTTAGTAAGGGGTGTGATAATCATCGAATGCGAAGCTCAAAAGAAGGGTAATGTTTCTCCTCTTCCATTCCCTCCTGTCTTCTGCCTGAAGCCAGGAGACTTTGCTTTAGGAAGTAGATAGTTCTAACCTCTGTTACGGGTAATCAGAATTCCAAGTTTGACAACCAGTCTTACCAAGGGCGGTAAGCTTCATCAATCACCACCTTTGTACAGAGGCCAGCACATCAAGTTACCACAATCTGTCAAATTTCTTTGATAGAATTTCAACTTTATGGCAAAGACATCAGGTTCATTTTTAATTGAGAAAATTTGATAGTTAGGGATAGCTAGATGTGCTGGCGTCTGTACGTTCGGTACGCTAGCACCACACTCGATTTTCCACAAAAAAAGTAAATAACCCTTATTACATACTCCACTGCGTTTTTCCAGCTCTCATTATAAACCAAGTGACCGCAAAAATCAATGGAATACAAAATTCAAACCGAAATCACATTTAACGGTTAAATTACTTTCGAAGCCTCATTGAAACTGGCGTGCATTTTAATTCGACGGGTAAAACGGAGCTATACACTATTTGTAGGGCCGCCAGTGTAATAAACATGGATTTGGGTACCGCGGATGAAGTGTACCATTCGTCTGGTTGAGTCGGGCTGATTCGGGTTATTTCGGGCACATTCGGTATTTGTGAAATGTTTTTATGTGAATTTTCACGGTAAGGTAAACGTTAGATGTCGTGTTGCATCATTTTATTAATACTATCTTAAAAAACAGCTGTAATTCAATCGGCAGTGAACGAGTGTAGTTTTCATTGTGGTATAATAGTTACAGGCTGATATTATTTTCATGGCAAGTTGTTTACAAATTTCGTAAACGAACAATTTTAATGACTTCGTCACGTACTTTCACTTGGATTTATTTTCCAGCACTACTATGCAAATTAGAGTTTCAAGGCCACACAGGTACGACGCAAAAACTTTTGTGAATAATTTGTAAAAAAAAAAAAACATAGAAATTGTTTTATCAGAATGGCATTGCACCATCATGTCGTATACCAATACTATTTTACTAAAGGCATATACACGGTGATAGTGACTGGGTAAACAAAGGGTTTTTATTGAAGAAAAATGCTGCTGCCCGCGGCTTCGCTAGTGTGGATGTCAGTAATTACCCCAAGAGAACGTACTACTAGTATAAAAAGTATCCTATGTGTTCATCCAGGTCATAAACTACCTTCGTGCCAAGTTTTATCCAGATCTGTCCAACCGTTTGAGCGTGAAGAAAAGACAAACATACAAACTCACACAAACACACTCACTCACAAACTTTCGCCTTTATAATATTAGTGTGATATATTTTGACTGCCTCGTTGGTCTAGTGGTCGCAAGCGCTCCTGAGATCCTGGGTTTTATTCCCGGGTCTGACTGTTACTTTGTTTTCCCATCTAGAATTTTTTAGGAGCTACCCGAAGACTGAGTTTGTGCCCGGTTCATGGCAATAGGTTTGCCCCCTATTACATGGGACTTTTAAACATAACAGGCAATATGTGGGCATACTATAGGTTCACCCCTGCTTAACTCTTCGAGAAATACAAGAGTGATGATTGTTTTTTTTTTCTTTCTTTTCTTTCTTTCTTTAACCCTTTAACCACCCCAGTCGGATTAATACGACAAATGTTGTCGTGCCCGTGCCGCCTGAGTCGTGTTTATACGACTGAGAATCTATGTTCGGATTTCGTTGTTTATGTAATTGCAAGACCATATTCTCTAAATAAAAGTTTTTTTTTTTATGAGTTGGGCGCTGGGGGCACGACAACTGATACTTAGTCGGGCGGTTAAAGGGTGTATGTCCGTAGTTCAACCAATCACACACTACATTATCAACGGAGTGATAAAAGACACGTGCTACCTTTCGCCCAATAATCTCGTAGTCACCCCTTAACCCATGCTAAAAGCTCCTATTCTTAGCTCGGTATACAGGCTGTTGTGAATATTCGATAGCTCTCGAGTCTCGAGACTCGATGTATTCACGAAGCACTCGCCGGTTTAGCTCTTATTATCATGCAGCTGATATTAAATATGGAACACGCCTTGTGTAGGAATTTATGATGAAATATATCTTGGTTTTTGTTTATATGTTTTTGAAGTAAATAATTTATAAGTACTAATATTATAAAGAGGTAACGATTGTGATTTTGTGAGGTTGTAAGGGTCTAATTGAATCTCTGGATCTAGCTGAACCGATTTTGAAACAAAAATTATCAATAGAAAGCCACGTTATTTGTGAGTGACTTAAGCTATTGAAGTGAAGTGAAGTGCTTGTAAAGTATAAAATAAGCAATACAGTATTCTAATTATTTATATAATCTTGCAATGTTAATGGATAATCCAAAATAACCACTTACGGGTTTTAGTGTCCTGTATCCGAAGGGTACCAAATGAAACCCTTTTACTTAGCCTCCGCTATCCGTCCACCTGTCAGCGGGCTTTATCTCATGAACCATAATAGGTAGACTTCAAATTTTCACAGCTTGTGTATTCCTATAAAACAAATAATAAAAATAAAATAAAATAAAAAATTAAATGGAAAATTAAACTTAAGAAAATTTGAATTATACGGGCTACCCTTGAGCTTTTACCTTTTTTTTTTTTTTTTTAAGGCTGGGAAATCATCCAATGACTGCTCCCGCTCTGGGTGGAGCTTTTACCTTAAAAATCACAAGAAGTAGTTGCAAGCGATGGACTATTAGAACTATTGCCGCTCAACGACAAAAGTTTTAATTGATATTAAACTGAACTAAAAACTGCGAGAAGTTCAAAGAGTATATTACCTAGCGTTAAATATCGGTTACAAAGCGATTATATTTATTATTTATTTATATTACATCGATACTTTAGTAAAGTTTAGGTGTGTAATGTAATTCACTTGTGGGAAAGTAGAATAGAATAAAATTCAATATTCTTTATTATACATATACACCATAAAAACTACAGATCTAAATTAAGGTACCGTAAATGGAACAAAAACCACATAAAAAAAAAAACAGGAAAGATCACAAAAATAATACCATGTGATATACAGGGTGTAACCGAAAGATACAAAAGCATATGCTACAGACCACCAAACTGAACAACTTTTATAATGGGACCAACTCCGAAATCGCAAAAAAAAATCAGATGTTCTATATATTTTTAGTGACGTGCCTCGTCGAAATGCAGGGAACAGCTGATTCTTTTTTTTTGTGATTAAGAGTTGGTCTCATAGTAAAAGTTCTTTCTTTTATAATTCAAACGAAAATTTTCATTAGCGACCTAGTTTTCATTCATAGAACCACTCCTTAACCACAAGTTCATACTCCAATGGCCACCAAAGCGAGCGATACAGAATATCGTGGAATAAATGTTGCAGAAATATACTCTATAAATAATTCATAGCGGGAAGGAACTGTGCGAAATTTTAAAACGATTTTTATTGGATACAATTTTACGACTGCGACTTTGTTCGCTAGGATATTTAGAATACACTCGTGCCAATATACCCTAATTTACTCTTTAAGGATTGAGTTAATTGATAAGCTGTTGCAGTATTTAAAAGAAGTGAAATAACACTGCCTTGTATCTACCTATTTATTCTCTTATATTAAATTGTAATTATATTTATACAGTGTAGTGATATTTATTTTAGAAGTATGTCGAGGCCTGCCGGATAAGCGGGATTGTCCTAAAGGGTTACCGCTACCCCAGAACATAAAGGGCTAAGGAAGGAACATGGATAGGTTTTAATCAGTAAAAGTCTGACACTCCCTTCCGCTCCACCCAGAGCGAGAGGAGTCATTTGATGATGTCCCACCCTCAAGAAAAAAAAAGTATATTTTCATATTGCGTGTTAATATTAAAATGAGTAAATTGGTTATCTTTTATCTACTTTCCAATCGCAGATGTAGCTGCTGACCGTGATAACGTAGGTTAACGTAGGTCAATAGTGTCAATCTCTAGCATTAGGTGAAACATAAGTCCCGAAACATTGTGTAGACCTATCTTTAAAAAAAATAAACTGCTATCATTAACAGGAATTTATATAATGCAAGCTAGTGTTTTTGTTAGAGAACATTCAAATTTTTTTATGACATGTGACATAAATTCTAAATATACTCGTAGAGACCCAACATGATTAAGAATTAATTACACACTAAAGTACATTGTGCCATAAAAATTGTTTCATCACAGCAGTAAAAATTTTTAACAATACCTATACCCAAACAAATCAGAGAACTGCCTCTGAAATATTTTAAATCTAAACTTCACGAATGGCTTATAGATAATAGTTTTTTATAGTTTAAAGGATTTTTTTGATAAAAAAAGTAAGTGACAAATATTGCTACTAATAAACTAGTTATAGAAATACATTGTAAAACATTTAAATTACCATTGTGTAAGAGTTGTGTAATGCTACGTAATTATTAAGTTGTTTTCTGTAAAATATTTGTATGCCAGTCACTGGCGAGACATGTAGAACATAACCTTATTATTAACACCATTATTGTACCATGTTTTAACGCAAATAAAAATATTCTATTCTATTCTATTCTATTCAACACACTTCACGTAAGTTTTCAAGGTGAGAGTTTTGCGGAATCAACATACCTACTGAAAGAGATTTCTTTAGAAACAAGCATCACCTTTTAACATATTTGTCTGTTCCTTTCTTCTCGTCTGTTTATACCTATACTAAGCATGAATGGTTAAATAAATAAAAGAAGTAGGCAGCTTATGTCTTTCTTCAAGTTATTAGCTATCTCTACACCAAATTACTTATATCAAAATCAAGGGTCCAATTCTGTATAGTGTAGTGTACTTAAAACCGCCCACCATGAGGGACGGATACAATCAATAAAATAAATGAAAACTAAACAGTTAAAACCAAATTCATAGCTTACCTATTTGTTTCTAATCTAAATCTAACAAACTATATAACTACTTCAATAACAATTGTGGACTGTAAATAAATTAACTCTAGTCTGTAGGATTAGGCAAAATGCATAATTTGGATGCAGGACGTTTAATCAACGATCCTTTTCATTTGATTGTCACTACTCGTGTGTTCAAACCAGGATGCAATTCATCAATTAAGTAGTGTGTAAGTAGTGTTTTAATAGACTAATCATTGACATTTAGTATTCTACAAATAATTTATGATCAATTTTAACTAACATAACATAATGTCTGTTATAGTGTGTCGATAGAGTGTCAATGTCATGTTGCTTAACTCAAAGTTACAGAATTGGACCCCAATGCAGTGGTTTCACTGTGACAACTTAACAGACCGTTTTGTTTTATTCTATAGGTATGGATTATGGATGATACGCCATTAAATCGTTTTTATGAATTCCGTTCCCTTCCTGTTGATTAACATGATTGCATAAAAAGGTAGGGCGATGTTTTTTTGTTTTGTTTTCGCATTTGAATAAGTACGAGTAGGTACACAATTCTTTATGGTTTTTTTAAAGAAAATACGTCGTTAACAGAAGCTAGGTTTATTATTTTGTTGTAGTTGGCAAACAGCGGGGTAATTGAACAACACGTATTGGGTGATATTATATAAATATTCATTGCGTTAAATGGGAATTTCCCAAAATTATGAAATGGATTAATACTTTCCTTCAAAATCCTTGGATTGCAATTTTAGGTAAGTGAGTTACACAATTAGGTTGCAGACTGCCAACCCATCCACAATATGGTTCCCACCGTTTATGGACACATGCAACATACAACATACTGAAAATACCAATTATTTACAATTATTACTCTTGAAAGATACAATGATACCTATGTATTACATCAGTCTATAATGTTTCCACTTCTGGGACTAAAGCCACCTCACGTCAACAGGGCTGTAATCTACAAATTGAGTAATTAAAGATTTTTGTTAAGTAAAATAGTACAAAGATGGCAATAAACCCACATTCACGGGAGTACCAACCGATCCGCGCCGGCTTTACCCCCGTGTTGGTATGCCCGTTGATTTTTCAATGAAGTCAAGCCGAACATTGCTACAAGCGTATAACTCCACATTGCACGCTATTTTAACCCGTATTTGCACAAGTTTACAAGTTATCGTGTTGTTTTTTCTTTAAATATTTGGTGTTTTTATCTACAAGGAGACGTCAACCCCGTTGTATCTTAAAACAATATCACTTGTACTGAAAAAAATCTGCCTAGCCTTTTCCCAACTACGATGGGGTCGGCTTCCAGTCTAACCGGATGCAGCGTAAATACCAGTATTTTGTATGGAGATTCCTCATCTTGAACAAACTATATTCAGGTTTCGCATATACTAACAATAATGTTGTATTTTCTACTTAGTTTGAAGTGTTAACCTCTCAAATGTCGTATGAACCCCACAGGGTCAGAAGAAAAATTCTCTTGGAACGACCGTAAATATAACCGTAAAAATCGGCTTCTAATAGGCGAACATCTAACGGGTTAATGTTGAATATAGTGTGACGTGTGTGCTAGATTAATTTCAAAGATTGCTTAGTGAAAGTTTGATCCTTAAAGACCGTTTAGAGCTTCGAAACGGGCCCTAGGGGACTAGTTACGAAGTGTCTTAGTGTTATAAATTGTGTTGCTATTCTCTGGATGATTTATATATTTCAAAACTTGCTTTCATTAACTGTATAGCCACTAACTACCAAAATGATTAGGTTATTAAAACTAAGGTTATAAAGGATACATCAAACAAAAAAAATATATATAGGTATATCCATATCGGTTTTATTTGAGTTACTTATTTTTCCTGGTAGATGTTATTTACGGATGCCTTTATTTAAGGATGTGAAGTCATCAAATGACTCCTCCCGCTCTGGGTGGAGCGGAAAGGAGTGTCAGACTCTTACTGACTAAAACCCAATCATGTTCCTTCCTAGCCCTTTGTGTTTCGGAGCAGCGGTAACCCATTTGGACAATCCCGAAAAAAATACGGTGCTTTTGTATCCCTTTGTTGTGTGGATTAGAACTATGAAAAACGCCTGAAATCCGTCAGAATATTTGGGCGTTTGTATTGAATCGAAATACTTTTTAAATTTATTAATTATAAACGCCCACAAAACGACCTTAAAAAAAACCTCATACGACAACAAGAACTTAAAAAAAAACCTCATACAGATTCTAAAACGTTTCACATGAATCTTAAATTACTTTCATGTTTTAGAAACTCCATCACATTTCACACCGGCACCGTTCCAGTAAAAAACGCGCTGTACCTATAAATATTTATTTTCCTCCTAGATCGCGTTTTCCCAGGAATCGCTGTTTCCATGGCCTATCTAAATATATTCTTACACGAGCAGTTACTAGATTATACGCCGTTACGACGTATATCGATGTGCGTTTTCGACGCAAATAGTCAGTGTACGTATATGGCCACCCCAATTTACGTTGATTAAATCTGTAACGACCTTAAAGTTCAGCAATGTTTTGATGTATAGCAGCTGTTTGTAATTAAAATGTGTTAATTTTATTATAGCTGTGGAAAATATAAATAGGTATAAGTAGCGTAAGACGTGGGTATCTCAGTCAATGTGTTGAGCGAATGGCGGGTACCTATACGTTTTTCTTTTTTATGGTACTGGCAACTCGCAGTTCAACCATAGGTTTGTCTGCTGCTTAACCGGGCTTGCATGTGGATGCCAATAAAATTGTAGCCTCCAGTCAGGGCATAGTAAAGGGCGAGGACAGCAAATTGTAGCTGGGGGAGGACAGCAAGGGACAGGCTGGATCGGGCGAATAATGGTAGGTATAGTTAGATGCTCGTTACTTATTTATTTTTTTGTTATAATACTAGCTGGTTTCGCCTATCTATATATATAAAAGAAAGTCGGGTTTGATCCCTCCGTTATAACTCGAGATCTGCTGGACCAATTTTCATGGTTTTTGTTTCGTTGGATTTGTCTCCGCCCTGAATAGCAGAATACATTTTTTTTTTCTATTTTTAGGTAGGGTAGGTACGTAGGCAGGGTAGGTACGTAGGTAGGGTAGGGTGGGTAGGTAGGGTAGGTAGGGTAGGTAGGGTAGGTAGGGTAGGTAGGGTAGGTAGGGTAGGTAGGGTAGGTAGGGTAGGTAGGGTAGGTAGGGTAGGTAGGGTAGGTAGGGTAGGTAGGGTAGGTAGGGTAGGTAGGGTAGGTAGGGTAGGTAGGGTAGGTAGGGTAGGTAGGGTAGGTAGGGTAGGTAGGGTAGGTAGGGTAGGTAGGGTAGGTAGGGTAGGTAGGGTAGGTAGGGTAGGTAGGGTAGGTAGGGTAGGTAGGGTAGGTAGGGTAGGTAGGGTAGGTAGGGTAGGTAGGGTAGGTAGGGTAGGTAGGGTAGGTAGGGTAGGTAGGGTAGGTAGGGTAGGTAGGGTAGGTAGGGTAGGTAGGGTAGGTAGGGTAGGTAGGGTAGGTAGGGTAGGTAGGGTAGGTAGGGTAGGTAGGGTAGGTAGGGTAGGTAGGGTAGGTAGGGTAGGTAGGGTAGGTAGGGTAGGTAGGGTAGGTAGGGTAGGTAGGGTAGGTAGGGTAGGTAGGGTAGGTAGGGTAGGTAGGTAGGGTAGGTAGGGTAGGTAGGGTAGGTAGGGTAGGTAGAGTAGGTAGGGTAGGTAGGGTAGGTAGGGTAGGTAGGGTAGGTAGGGTAGGTAGGGTAGGTAGGGTAGGTAGGGTAGGTAGGGTAGGTAGGGTAGGTAGGGTAGGTAGGGTAGGTAGGGTAGGTAGGGTAGGTAGGGTAGGTAGCTAGGTAGGTAGGGTAGGTAGGCAGGTAGGTAGGGTAGGTAGGCAGGTAGGTAGGTAGGTAGGGTAGGTAGGGTAGGTAGGCAGGTAGGTAGGGTAGGTTGTCCGTCGGTACGTTGTCCTGTCTTAACTGTGATACAGTTAAGACAGGACAACGTCTGTCGGGTCAGCTAGTTTGAAATAAAAGATTATACTTTGACTTTGAATTTATCCAAAAATAGACTATAAAGTAAGTTATTTACCAAAGCTCCACATACGTGAAGCAGGTTGTCGACACGATCGATGATCCGCTACGAGTAATAGGTGCTAATGGTTCGCGTCGATGCGCCAGATGTGCCGGCGATCATCGCTCTCTCAACTGCTGGAAGTGCTGTTACGAATGGCCGATAAATAAATTTTAAATATTTGTTTATAATCTTGAATGTTTTACGACACGTGGGATATAGTATGCTGTATTCAATTACTGAATGAGGAGGAGCTCGTGGCTAAGTACTAACAGCCGTACAGGTCGATCCATCAGGTTAAGCTACGCTTGCTGGGGTTTGCCGTGGATGGGTGACTATCTTAACATAACGAGACTCCTCCGTGTCTCGGATACACGTTAAGCCATTGGTCCCGGCTGTTATTTGTGCATCTTTGACAGTCTTTACGGGTCGCCAGAAGCACGAAAATCTGACAACCAGTCTTGCCGAGTTTCATATTGCTCAGTTACTGGGTTGCGGAGGTCAGATAGGCAGTCGCTCCATGTAAAATAATGGTATTCAGCTGTATCCGGTTAAGACTGGAAACCGACCCAAACATAGTTGGGAAAAGGCTAGGCAGATGATGATTCAATTACTGAATGAACGTGACTATATACAGTGTGATTGGTTAAACGATGGACATACTTTCAGGGGTAACTATACTCATGAATATGAACAACTTTAACGATGTAACTATACCTCAAATCACGCAAAAATAATCAGCTGCTCAGTACATTTATGTTCGCATAATTCGTCAGAATTTATGGAACAGCAGATTTTTTTTTTTATATTTCAGAGTTGGTCCCATGGCCAAAGTTGTTGATTTTCATGAGTACTAAATAACCTGAAAGTGTGTCCCTCGTTTAACCTAACACACTGTATAATGCCGATATCAGACGTCAAGTCAGAGACGGTTCACTTGCATGAAGGTTCTTTCTTGTTTTATTCCACATCTAAAAAAGGTCAAACGCAATGCCGGTTTTGCTTGTTTTAGTAGGATATTAATTTATCCCCAGAAAGATCTGTGTGACTAAACAAAAGCAAACATGTGTTACGTTGCGTTATGTTTTATTTATTTAATTGTTAAGTCATTGACTGCCACGCAGCAGACACAATAGAAAAACTATTGTTTGTCGGACACACGGTGACCGCGTTGGCGTTCAACGTGTTAATTTATTTTGCACAAATTGTTACCCAAATTTTCATTACAATATACAGGGTGGAATTTTGTAATGCCACCTGAAGGGAAAGTACTCTTAATACTGTAGATAGCAAATTTTACTCAAAGAAAACTTTCCTTTATTTTTGAATAGAAAGAAAACTGCATTCAAAGATTTTCAAAAATTCGCTTGCCACACCCGGGTATCGAACCAACTAAAATCTGTAAAAATGACACTCAGTACTTTTTCGTTGGTTCGATTCCCGGGTGTGGCAAGCGAATTTTTGAAAATCTTTGAATGCAGTTTTCTTTCTATTCAAAAATAAAGGAAAGTTTTCTTTGAGTAAAATTTACTATCTACAGTATTAAGAGTACTTTCCTTTAAATTCCAGCCTGTATAAGGCCGCCAGTAACAGTCACAATATCAACTAGTACCTACAGGGGGTACTAGTTATTACTGAGTTACATTAATTGCCAACTTTAACGTTTCACACGACCCCAAAATATAATACAGAAATGAACAGTTCATTGACTCCTTTCATTTCAATTTTCGTTTATTCCGTAGGCGAGTGTAAGATACCAAGTGCCGTAATCCAAAATCGTTGGACCGGTTCACTAATAAACTCATTTTTCACTTTAGATTTAGCCTAGTGGTTCTTCTTCGTCTTGTGGTTAGTGACGAACCTGGTGTCAGAGTTTTCATGCCGCCCATGGCCCTCTGACTTAGCTTCACATGCTGTTAAGAAATATATCTCAGGTCGGTCACACTACTAGGCTATTACTACTTAAATGATAGCCTAGTGGTGTGACCGTGTCGGACTGCCAAGTCCCAGGTCTCGAGTTCGAACCCGAGGCACGCACCACCGGATTATCGGATTCATGTGCGTATTGTGTTATTATCACTCGCTTAAAAAACGGTGAAGGATCAAGATGTTTTCGTGAGGAAACCGGCATGCCAAGAGATACTTCTCAACAGCAGGTGAAGCTAAGTCAAAGGCCCATGGGCAGCATAAAAACTCTGACATCAGGTTAGTCACTTGGTGGCGACCTCTTGCGCCCGGCCCTGGTGCAAGCCATGGTCCGAAGCGAGAGGGAGTGGGAGGCAGTCACCTCCTTCTGCGAAAAAGTCATGCTCGCGAAGGAGGTGGCGGGATGGGAGAGAGAAAGGTCCCCCCGTCCCAGCCGCCGCGGGAGACGCCACGAGCGTCGGCAGCCACGTGACGACTCCCGGCTCCCGCGGGCCTGCGGACGGTGAGTAATGGGTGACTCACGGTTCGATCAGCACCAGGCCCGTGCCGGACGGCGCGTATATGTTCGCATATGAGAGATGTCAGCATATGAAGGGGCCCCTCAGGGCTAAGCCTGCCGGGTAAGCGGGATTGTCTGAAAGGGTTACCGCTACCCCGGAACATAAAGGGCTAAGGAAGGAACATGGATGGGTTTTAGTCAGTAAGAGTCTGACACAGCCTTCCGCTCCACCCAGAGCGGGTGAAGTCGTTGGATGTTTTCCCAGCCTTAAAAAAAAATTACAGCATAAGGAAGAGATACGCTACCAGAATACAGGTAAGCAAATTAAAATCTACCCAAATCCAAATGAAATACAGTAAAAAATAGGTAATTTTTCAAAGAAACAAAAAGGTAAACAAACCAAATAAAAAGTAAAATTGCAGTTAAAAATATTCATTTCCTTTAGAGAACTCTTAACCAAATAACTTTCAATGCTGGAAACAAAGGAGAATACATTTTCAAGGTTCCGCGTTCCCTAAGTGTGCCATAAATCGGTGCTGTTACCCTAAACTCATAGAAATGTCGGGGGGAGTTGGGAAATATATGGATTTAATGCTTTGAGCCCTTTCATTCTTGTTATTACGGTTGAATGAATGTATTAAAAAAAATTGTGCGGTTACCGCATTGCCGATATTTTAATTCTTCATTACAGACATCAAATTTTTTACGGCCTTTAAGCTCTTGCCTTTTTTTCACATTGATTGATTTATTATTATTAACTTTCAGAATGTTTGTAAATAATATGTAATCACCATGTATCATAATTAAAACATAATTCAGTAAGAATATAAGAAACTAAAATTAAACATTTACTATCATTTCAATTCTAAAATTTAACTAGAGAATCCGAATGTAACAATATGTCAACGTATCAGAGTTCCTTAAATGTAATCCTCGTTTCGGCTCATCAGAATCCTAAAAGTCTGACACGTTGTCAGACTTCCAAAGGGTATGACGGAGTAACTGGGTTCTGGAGGTCAGGTTAAGAGTCGTTCCTGGAAAATACTGCTTGTTTCACAATCACGTGTTTTCAATCGCCTGTTTTCAGCTGCAGTAGGTTAAACCAGAAACCGAACCCCAACATAGTTGGATTGTTAACGCTTGTTCCATTTCTAATTGATAAAAATTTATAAACCAATGCGCAGTCTAGTATAGATTTCTTAATGGCAATAGGCTAGCCTCTACGCCCCCTGTTAGATGGAACCAACAACATAAATCTTTATAGCGTAGAAAATCATCAAATGACTGATGATCTGGAGCGGCAGAGAGTGCCAGACTCTTACTGAATAAAATCAATTCATGTTCCTTCCTTAGCCCTTTATGTTCCGGAGAAGCGGTAACCCTTTCGGACAATCTCGCTGAAACAACATAATGCTGACAAAATGTAAACAATGCGGGAAACATAAGAGTAGGACGTAATGTTGTGTTATGTTAAAGAATAATAAATTCTATAACATTGAAATAAGGTTGATTCAAGAAGAAATTGTAAGTATCACAAATGTTCCAAATATATACAAGAATATTTAACTCATTACACAAATAAAATGACTGTGGCAAAATTCAATTTTCACCACTTAGTCGGAAATTATGTTTTACGTTTTTTCACTATAACAGGTTCTGCTCACCGAAGAAGTTTAACGAACCGTAAAGATAAATCAACAAACACTGTTTTCTATAAAAACTTATACAAAGATCTTTGATAAAGACGAAATTCTTTACGTAAACTTGCAAATTTTCACAACTTTTATCTTTCCGAAGGTCCGTTTTTATCATGATTCGACGTGAAAGGTTCTATTCTGAGTAAAAGTTCGTTATTTTTCAGGTTTCTTAGCTACTGAATCTGTAATGCAACTCATCGTAGCATTTTCTTGAACCTTTCTATTTATGAGAGCTTTCTTTTATAAGAAAAATACATTTCTGTGTTTTAACTCGGCTTTGTCTCACTGCAGTCGGATAAAAGATTGTGGCCGGTAGACAAAGTAGGTAAGTATAAAAAGATATAAAACGTAGATATAATGTTATTCATTTTATTTTACCCAGTGTGGTGAGCGTACCGAACTTACGAAGGTGATTGTTGAAGCTTATCTCTTGGTTAGACTGGTTGTTACACTTTTGGAATTCTGATTACCCGTAAAAGGTAGAACAATCCACATCCTAAAGCTTCTTGACTTCAGGCAGAAGACAGGAGAGAATGGAGGAGGAGAAACATTACTCTTCTTTTGAACATCGCATTCATAATTACCACATGAACCCTGCAAGCAATGAAAGCCTAGTGGTGTGACCGTCGTACTGCTAAGTCGTAGGTCTCGAGTTCGAATCCAAGGCTGATTTTACGAATTCATGTGCGTATTGTGTAATTATCACTTGCTTAAAAATCGTTAAAGGAAAACATCGTGAGAAAACCAGCATGTCTGAGAGATATTTCTCAACGTGAAGCTAAGTCAGAGGCCCATGGGCAGCTTAAAAACTCTGACACCAGGTTAGTCACTAACCACACGAAAATAAGAAGAAGACAAGAACCTTTACTAACACAGAGGACTTGTGCAGTAACTAAAAATTGGAGGTAATTTAACATAACATACATCACGCTTGTATTCCCAGAAGGGTTAGGCAGGGGTGTACCTATACCTAAAGACATCCACATTTCACCACACGCACAAATGCGTTTCACGGACTCCACAATTCATTTTCATTCAAACCTCATTCATATTTAAAGCTAAGTAAATGCGACATTGCCATTTTTCGTCACGGAAGACTATATTACATTAAACGTCTTTTTTTATGAAAATTTGTTTGAAAAATGATAGTAAAAAAAATATAGTTGAAAAATAATTCAAATGCCAGTAGATTCTTTGATATGGTCTTATTCGTAGCCTAGAGTTAACACTGCCTCATTTTATTTAAGATAATAATAAAATGTTTACAGTCACCAAAATATTAAAATAAGAAAGAACACGGCCCTCAACGCATGATTCAATTATTTACGTCTTTAAAAGTGCTCTTAAAGAAATAATATTAAAAGTATTATTATCACAGTTTTCCCGCTTCTGCGAAGAAACGTAAGTGAATTAATATCCTGCGCGAGAATAATTCGCTTTTCCTTCATAATTTATGGTATATTGTCAAAAAACATTTTCAATACGAAGTTGGACAGTTTATTTTCGCCAGGGAGGGCTATGTAATTGATATTTTCAATGTTTTCATTTCGCAATTGTGGAGTTTTTTCATTTATTTTGTTCAACATCAATAAATTTTGGCTGTCAATTATTTGACACAAAACTTTAGTGTATTTTATTTATTTATCCATTTTGGGAGTCATAAATATTATTAGGCGACTTTCAAAAATGAGCAGGTTCTATGTTTTTTTTATTATTGTGAACCGATATAAAAACCTTTAATTTCGTAGAGGAAACCTGTGTGGGCGGATTACCATGACTTGGGTAGTTATTGAGTTACCTTCAAGATTACTTTAATCATCTTGATGACAGAAAAAGAAATGTTTATCCTGCGCAAAAGGCCCATTGTTGCAAACAAAAGAAGAGTGACAGAAATCTTTAAAGATTATTTTTTTAAAAGAACTACACATAGGTGGCCAACGATATTTTCTAAGGAGATTTGTATTAAAATAAGCCGTCAATTCAAAACAGTTTCAAGAAAAAAAAGATTGTTCTTTGGCTAACAATTTTCGGAAAAACCTAGGAACTTACTTTCATACGAATTAAGTAAAAAGGTGTTATTTTGTAATTACAAACAGACACTTCAATTTAATTTATTTGTATGTATTGTATGTACAGATACTACTAACCAGGTCTCAATAATGCAATAGAGTTATAAAAAAAATATTACTAACACTCCGAAAAGTTTCAATAATAAAATAACAAATCCGGGGTCATAAAAGACGAGCAAAGTTAATTTAATAGTGTCCAGTTAAGCTCAGTGCAATCACTATAATGCAGTTCACTTCGCATAGGACTGCAACTCCAATTATTACAACCCTCTCAACAATTAGTCTGCTACACTATTGGGGATACTAATCTGAAATACAGCGCTGGAGGGCAGATAGCAAAATCATAATTAAGTTTGGAACCTTAATTGAACGTTAATTTGCAAGCTTTCGGCACAGCTTTCGGGAAAATTTGGAATAAAATCACGCCCTGATAACGCTTGGATATCATCACCATCGCCATCATCGCCAAACCGGAAGACCGTGTCGATTCGATTTCGAAAATTGTTGATCGAACAATTCGTTATCTCAGCGATTTGGATTGTCAAGAACGCTAATTGTCGACGCATTTGTATGGGAATATTGATCGAGTTTCGTTACACAATTTGACATTGTCAAGCACTTAGCGATCGAAAACGATTGATCACGTGACATTTCGAAAGATTATACCAATGCCATACATTTCGGATTTATCTAATTTGGCATTGCTGCCAGTCTTCTGGGCGGGTTTCCGGACGACAGCGATGCGGATGAGTACTTCAACGCCTAAGTGTCCTATTTTTTTTGGATTTATTTGTATATAGTTAGTTAAATAGTCTTTAAATTTAAGTATGTATAAGGTGTTATATATTGTTTGTATATTATTGTAATTAGAATATTATATAATTAAATATATTAATTCTAATTTCGTTATCATTAATGAAAATGTCACTTTGTCAACTTAGCCCCCATTAGCTTGGGCCCTCTTTAGCTTTGGCCCCCTGCTCTGATTATGAGGACAAAAAGAAGATCGAACAAGATACAGCACTTCAGTATTTCATTAGGAACTTCCTATATAACATCCATTCCTAAACTTATTTGATTAAGGTACGGGTACACCATACTGCAAACTTTAACGTATTCGGGCTCCCAGTTCTGTCTTGTTGTTAAACACTCCTATTGAAAACTTTGGACCACTACTTATCAATACACAATAAGTCATTGAAGTTTATGAATTAATTTACACAGGGCTTGAAGTAATACGTTCTGATATCAATCTACTTAGCCTTTTCCCAACTATGTTGGGGTCGGCTTCCAGTCTAACCAGATGCAGCTGAATACCAGTATTTTATATGAAGTGACTGCCTACGACAACCCAGTTACATACCCGTTGGTGAGACTGGCTGTCAGATTTTCGGGCTTCTGGCGACCCGTAACATCACAAATAATAGCCGGGACTAACGGCTTAAAGTACTTTCCGAGGCGTGGAAGAGTCCGCTTATGTAAAAATTGTCACCCATCGACGGCCAACCCCAGCAAGCATAGCTTAACCTGATCGATCGACCAGTGCGGCTGTTATTACTTAGCCATGAGCTCCTAATAGAATTCGATATACAAGTTCAAATTTAATTAGTTACCGAAATTCCGCACACGTGATGAGTAAGTATATCGAAGCACGGTCAAATTCATTATTTAACAGAATGTAGGTTACAAGGTATGATCTTAAAGCTAGAAACAAACTGGTCCCACGTGCGCAACGTGAGAGAATGGATGTGCACACGTGTCCCATGTATGAAACGTATATATAGGCATCAGACGCTGTTGTAATTTCTCAGAAGGTGAATCTCTAAGCGTAAGTTCTAGAAACAAACTGTTCACACGCGTGAGATAGTTTAGGAACACCCCCTCCACCTTCCATGTCAATCTGGACTTCGACGTTGTGCATGCAGGAAGCGTGTGATTGTGTTGCATACGATTAGTGTGTTTCTATTGAAGGAATGAAAAAATACGTTTATTTGCGGCAAATATGACGCAGTAGAAAAAAACATGCAACAAAAAAACGAGTTGTGGGAAAAATACGTTTTTCGTATAAAATCAAGAGTCCAGATATAATAATGCGTTGCGTACGTTGCGTACGTGTACCTAATTAGTTTGTCTCCAGCTTAAATCTATGACGGCCTCTTTTTTTTATGGTAGGAAATCATCCAATGACTTCTACCGCTCTGGGTGGAGCGGAAGGGAGTGTCAGACTCTTACTGACTAAAACCCATCCATGTTCCTTCCTTAGCCGTTTATGTTCCAGGGCAGCGGTAACGGTCCCTGTACCCTTTAAATATGATGTGCTAATAATAAATATTACATTTACTAAAGGCTAAGTAAGAACAGCGTCGTAGATGGGAGGACGATATTATAAGAACAGCGGGTATCACTTGGATGAGACAAGCGCAGAACCGTTCACTGTGGGAAGCTCTAGGGGAGGCCTATGCGGGAAAGCAAGACAATCTTCGGTTACCGGTGTCAAATAATTAAATAAAAACTGTAATAGATTAAGTAAAATTACTGTAAGATTGTTAAATAAAGGGTATTATTATTATTATTATAAGCAATAACAGCCGCGCAGGTTGACCCATCAGGTTAAGCTACGCTTGCCGGGGTTGGCTTTTGATGGGTGACTCCTCTGTGCATCGGAAAGCACGTTAAGCCGTTGGTCTCGTCTATCATTTATGCAAGTCGTTACGGGTCTTCTGGTCCGAAAATCTGACAACCAGGCTAACGTAGTATTGTATTACCCAGTTACTGTGTTGTGGAGGTCAGATAGGCAGTCGCTCCATGTAAAATACTGGTATTCAGCTGCATCCGGTTAGACTGGAAGCTGACCTCAACATAGTTGGGCAAAGGCTAGGCAGAGAGATATACACTAAAGGCTATCATAGGTATTAACAATAGAACCACTAAAAAATTCTATTTGCCGATACAAACATCTCCAAAACCATTTACTCAAACAGACTCGATCGTTGTCAAAAGTACGTTTTGTTATCGATTCCACGACGCCAACGTTTACATTGTTGACTCTCAAACTGCGGTCCAATCAAGTAATGAAAGTCTAGCAACTGGAGCTTTTTCGAGTGGTCGATAACTAAGAACGGTTTCTGAAGTTAATTGAAAGTTTCGTACGAGATTTTATGTTCCATTAGCGATAAAGGTACCGATGGAGTATGTGGTATTGTATTTATTTTATTGCCTACTATCTTTTGCCAGCGGCTTCGCCCGCGTGTATGTAGGAAATTATCCCACGGGAACCGTAATTTTTTCCAGAATAAAAAGCTTATATGCTATTCCAGACTATAATCTATCTTTGCGCCATGTTTCATCCAGATCAGTTAAGTAGTTTTTGAGTTTATTCGTTACAAACATACTTACAAATGTTTCCTCTTTATAATATTAGTATAGATTTTCAAATTATATGATCGCTGAAAGTAGCACTGGGCGGTGTATTGCATAGAATCGCTATATTATTTATTTATTCAAAATTATGTAAATAACACCTTTACTGCTATTACGCCAATGCAGTGTTTCTACCACAATTAACATACAATTAAAATTCTATTCAAACCAATTCAAAATTAAACTTAAAAAAATCATCAAAAACTAATAAAAATACAATTTAAAAACACTACTCAGCATTTTCAATTTATTTTAGTGCTACTCCTTTGAACTTCATCAAACTGCAGTGAAATATAATTTTGACGACACGGTTGGCGCAGTGCAGTGGTTGTGCTATTGACTGCTGCGCAGCATGTCGCGGGTTCGATTCCCGCACGGAACTAATATTTGTACGACCTGCAAGTATTTGTTCCTTGTCTGGGTGTTTTTCTATCTATAACATGTATGTATTTACAAAAAAAAAATTATATCAGTAGTTTATCACCCATCTCGTTACCATAACACAAGCATTAGGTTTCTCAGCTTGGGACTTGGCGTTGCGTGAAATGTCCAAGGATATTAATATTATTATATATCTAATACCTCATATGAAATAATATTCGTTTAACGTGGATATTTTCCCCCAGCTTGTTCTTTTATGTTTGTTCTTTCTGTGTATGGTGTTTGCTGCAAATAAATGTTTTAAAGTGAAACTTTTATTACATCGTCTCAAACTTTTTCGTCTGTGTGTTGCATGTCGCGTGACGGTCGGCCGCGGAGTAGGGATAAAGTGAAAGGCGCTCGTCAGAGCAGCCAAGGCCAATATGGCGTCGCCTATAGTGTCAAATGTCTATAATGTGAAAAAAAGTTTCACTTTTACCGTGGTTTCATAAAACCACACAATTTTTTTCTTTCAGGGCCGCGAGAAACAATTTCGACGAGACCCGGATAATTTATTCAACTTTCTTGCTTCTGCAAGGCAACTAATCACAAAGGACGATTACATAAGTACTTTGAACCTTTTAGTGATAAATAGCGTAGAAAAAGCAGAACACACATGTCGTACTACGTAGCCGTATACGTCATACCGTCCCTCATTCCCGACCCCTCAGTAAGAGCAAATGTTAGGGACCGGCCGCCATTACTTTTCACCATTTGTACCGGAGTGACGTCATCATAATTTATGACGGTACACGATCACACACTTTGATGTGACCAAACATTATAAATATAGCCGTAATTTTGCCACATCTGATGAAATATGGCCGACTGTGGGCTATAAAGACGACGTGCCGGTAGGTTTTTTATTATTTATGCTTTCACACGGATATAGAAAGTCGGTACGTAAGTGTATTAGCAAGATATGAATTTCGTTGGCTAGTAAAGAAATCGTAAAGGCGTTCTGCTCAGTCAAATATTTATGACGGATATTTCTGTTAGTCTGGAAAGATATCTGGATTAAGGCCAAATATACGGGACGCGTTTAATGCCACCCAAAAAAGCAGAATTGCCTCATTCATGTCCAGGGTTGGTATGGGTAGAAACAGCATAGTTAGGGAACTTGCTAATAGGATGTATGCTACCAAGACCTACAAGCGGTGGTTGGATATAGCCGCGTAAAGGAAACTTAAAGTAAAAAAGTAACTCTGCCTGTTAGTATGTTACTTTTTACGCCTAAACCAGTGAACGGATTTCGATATAGATTGCATCCCGGAGAAGAACAAAGGCTTACTTTTTGTCTCATAAATATCATTCGATATTAATAATAATAATAATAATAATCTTTATTTATACCAAAAAACCTTCAGCAATGCTTAAAAGTAGGTCGAAAGAATTACAGTGAAAAAAGGTTACACAAAAAGAGTAAACCCTGACTCCCAAACTAGGAGATCGATCGGGATATTGCGATATAACCGAACTAAACGCAGACGAAGTCACGGGAAAAAGCTAGTTTTTTTCATCATGTTCTTTTATGGCTCATGTTCCACATATCAAAATATCATCGAGGTAATAAGTGTGAAAGTAATACTGAACAGTAAAGTAAACGCTAGAGCATAAATTTTAACATAGCACTATTGATAAAAGAAACCTGAATTATAGCTATTACCAGCAGTAACATGAGAAGCAGACGAAAACCAGACCAAAATAAAGACAATAAAATAAAAGAAGTATTCATTCAAGCACCAGATATCTAGAAGGTCGATTTAGGGTGAACTTCACCAATTGAACTGAACGCGATCAGCACTTTAGCCTCGTTAAGGACTGTCAGTGTCACTGCTGACTGGTCCTAAACGACGTTTATATATGCTGATCGCGTTCAGAATCATTGGTGTAGTTGGCTCTTATTCAAAGTTTTTCTCCTCGTCTCAAAAGTTTTATATACGTACTTGTACCCTTATGACAATTTGCTTAAGGTTTGGATCAATGGATGAAAAAACTGGAAGTTGGCGTGTGACGTCATCAAGCAAGATGGTTTTATCTTCCCTAATCATGGAGCTTACGTAGCCTTATTAAGGATTCAGTTTTGTGGTGTAGATTACTATGAGGAGTTTGTGTCAGCAGAAAAATTGTTCCAATCAATCTGGCTAACCTTTTCCCAACCATGTTGGGTCAGTTTCCAGTCTCATGGGATGCAACTGAATACCAGTATTTCATATGGAGCGACTGCCTATCTGACCTCCAGAACCCAGAAACTGAGTAACACGATACCCCTTGTTAAGACTGGCTATCAGACATTCCGTCAAAGTTCCACGTGCTTTAAGAGGCAGACAGGAATCTCTGTATGTAAAGATAGTCACCCATTCACGGAACAAACCCTGCAAGCGTAGCTTAACCTTAATGGATCGACTGGTGCGGCTGTTATTATTTAGCCACGAGCTCCTCACAACTTAGCCACGAGCAATAAAACTGTTCCAGAGTGATAATAACTAAGGTCTTATACTCTACATATAATCATTGTGTTCTTGTAGTAACTTTATGAATTAAGTCCCGAAAAAGGAGCCATTGTGAACATGTTTGACAAAATTACGATGCCCAAATTCTTTAATAGGGTATTTGAAAGGGTCAATAACGTTACTTTTTATGAATTGGCAAAACGTGGAAATTGTACGTGTATGTATGAAATATAACAATATGACGTCACAGATTTTTAGAATCAAATGATACACTTATTAGCATTAAAAGCAATTTTACAGTTATATCTTCGCATAATATTGAAATTTCTGTACGATGATGGAAGTTTCTAAGACGAACAGTCTTTTTCTATGTGATTTCATATATATTATTTCTTACCGTGTCAAATAGTCAATTGTAAAAAACAAAATTGGGTTGCCCATAAAAATCCTTAAAAGCATATTTTACTATCGTGAGGTACCTTAAATGCAAGAACAATAAAGCCTTTCAACCCCATGAAATGTCATAGTTTAGAGGACGCTAAAACGTAGTCATAATTTTCATTTGAAGACGAAAATAAAGAGTGCGTGATCACAGTCTATTTGAATACCTTACATGAAGCATCTAACAATGTCGGTACGTCCAAATGAGGCTATAAACATTCATTTTTCAGTATTTTGTTGAGTACTTATCCAGTTTTATCTTCATGAAGACTCGCTCTTATATCAGAATATACTACGGTAAGAAGAAACTGGGTATTCTAGTTTGGGTTAGGGTGTAAGTAACTGTCAGTTCTGTATTATCTTGTTAGTTATTATATTATCTTTTTTTTCGGGTTTTTCCCGTTGGTATAAACTTGGGTCAGTCGAAATGAAGTAGTCATCGTCTTTCGTAATAATAATATGCAAAGATTCTCAGTCTGTCCCTTGCTGTCCTCCCCCAGCGACGCCCTAAGCGGAAGTGTATTTGCTTAGTTTGAAAGTTCTTTATTAAGCCCTGGCTGGAGGCTACAATTTTTATTGTGGCATCCACAGACAAGCCCGGTTCAGCAGTTGACCAACCTATGGTTGAACTGTGAGACGCCATGAACAAAAAAAAAACAATCAGTATCATGACGCAATAACCGTCTGGTCGGAGGATGCTTCCTTTACTATGGAGGATGTAGTGAACTTTATACCCCTTTTTCTCATGCCCATACATATAAGACCATCAAACTGAACAACTTATGCCATGCGAAAAATTAATCGACCGGAAGGTTGAGACGGATTATGATTTCGAGGTCTACCACCGAAGGTAGATATTATTATCATATTTAGTCTCTTTAGTTATCAAAGATTGCATGATTGATAAATACGAGATAGTCTGAAAGGTTTACCGCTGTCCCGGAACACATAGGGCTAAGGAAAGAACATGGATAAGTTTAAATCAGTAAGAATCTGACACTCCCTTCCGCTCCACCCACAGCGGGCGTAGTCATTTGATGATTTCTAATCCCAAAACAAAAGAATGTACATAATAAATATATTTGTTACTTCTTCACGCAAAAACGAATGAACCGATGCAATGAAATTTGATCCTTGGTTACTTTTTATTCCGATAGTATAAGTAACGATTCCGTGGGAAACGGAATCGTAACTTACGCGAGTGAAACCTCGAGGCGGAGCTAGTCAATAAATACAATAATTTCTGCAAAATTTTACTAGCTATTTAATTTGACACGATATAACACTCAATTACGGCCAGTATCCACAACAACACACATTACCAACAGTAAAAAAAAAATCACGTAAACTAGGAAAACCCTCTACCAATCATTATAAAATCGTGTTGAAATATACTTTTTACTGGAAAAACCGACCTTTAAAAAACAGTAATAAAGCGATAAACTTTTATTGGCCAAGCCTCCCTGCTGACCGATCGCAATCACCGCTAATTAGTGAGGAAACAAAGGGGAGCTTGATAAATCGAAGCTCATTAAAAACGTGAGGTCTGCCCGACTCCCGGCTAATTAACCTGAAACGATTCTTAGTGTGCGACCTACTAGTGCTTGGGTGAGGCACACTGATTTTATACCGTGTTTAATTATTCAAGTAAGAGCCTTAGTTTAAAAAGCGAACAGTTTTGTTTTTTTTTAAATAATATAGTTTCGTTCGCCAGCATATCAAGCTATCCCTAACTGTCAAATTTTCTCAATTAAAAATGAACCTTATGTCTTTGCAATAAAGTTGAAATACTATCAAAGAAATTTGACAGATTGTGGTAACTTGATGTGCTGGCCTCTGTACAAACGCCAGCACATCAAGCTATCCCAACCTTTCAAATTTTCCCAATTGAAAATGAGCTTCACAGTAATGTAATAAGGTTGAAAATCTATCAAAGAAATTTGACAGATTGGAGTACCTTGATGTGCTGGCCTCTGTACATAAACATTACGTTATAATTTCTCTTTAATTAGCACTAATCAACTAAAACACTTGGCTAGAAAAAATTGGTTTAGCATTATCATCAGCCTACAGCAGTTCACTACTGAACGCACGTCATTCAGCTCGATAATGATTCATGCTTTGATCCTACTCTTAATCAACTGAGTGTGTGATCAATCATTGGGAATTTGTACGTGATTTGTGTGAAAAACAATATGACGTCACAGATTTTTAGAATCAAATAGAATACTTATTAGCATTAAATGCAATTTGACAATTATATCGTCGCATTATATTTAATTTCTGCACGGTGATGGAAGTTTTTATGACGAGCGGGCTTTTTTCCATGTGATTTCATATTTTATTTTTGACCGTTTCAAATAGACAATTGAACACGATTCAGCTCGATTCTCCGCAACTCTCATCCAGCTGGGTGGATGGTAGCTAGCCACCCGGACCGAATAACTGAGTGTGTTAGCAATAATAGTATCAATAACTCACAATATTACCAGATAGAAAAAAAGCAATAATTTAAAACGATAACTAACAATAACGTCCCAGCACTAATGTTCATTGGCTGACTAGGCGCCGCGACGGCGCAATCAGTTTTTTGAAAACTGCACTATTGCGCTTTAAATCCCACATGTTACGCCACAAATGAGTTACGCCTACTACAGCGCTAATATAGACTTGGTATTCTACCAGCCTGTTGTAGGGATAATTCATTAATTAGTAATCAACATCATCTGCCAGCCTTTTCCCAACTATCTTAGGGTCGGCTTCCAGTTTAACCGGATGCAGCTGAATACCAGTATTGCCTATCTGACCTCCACAACCCAGTAACTGGGCAATACGATACCCCTCGGTAAGACTAGCTATCAGATTTTCGGGTTTCTGACGATCCGTAACGACTGTCAAAGATGCACAAATGACAGCCGGGACCAACGGCTTAACATGCTTACCGAGGCTCGGAGGACTCTCGGAATGTAAAGATGGTCACCCATGCACGGCCAACCCCTGCCAGCGTAGCTTATCCTGGTGGATCGACCTGTGCGGCTGTTAGTACTTAGCCACGAGCTCCATCAATAATTGGTCAAAATAAGTACAGCTAGCTGAAACCGCTGTAGGTAAGTGTTAGAGAAAATACAGGGTGTAACAAAGGTACGTGGGTATCACAATTCCAAATGACACTTTGCCCAACCCGGGACCAAAACCACGTTAAGCAGTCGCGCTTATGACCACGAGACCAACGGAGCAACAACAACTCATAAAACTACACTCATAACATCCATCCAAGCCACTATAACTTTCATTTGCTTCTTCCAGTCACCGATAATCTACAAATAAACAAGAAAACAACACTAAGCTCCGTAATCCGGCAGGAACTAATATCCCGCGCAATATTTTCCCATCACTAGCGACAGAGCTTCGACTATGTTGCTCATTATTTGAAAAGTTTTCTCATTCACCATTTCTACTGAAAAATATTTATTACATACTAACTTTTGCCCCGGACTTTGTCCCCGTGGACAGGATACTTTTTAGCCCAGAAAACGTAATGAGCACATTAAGCCTATACCTACTGTTCTTATTGCTCGGACAGGTCTCGCCTGTGTGCCGGGATAAAAAAAATCTATTATGAAATCCATTTAATCGTCTAAGGCTTAATTTACACTGCCGCAGAATACAATGGGTACGACTTTTAGTACAGAGCAAAATGAACTCTAATACCATTTGTGTAACTAGATATGTATGTGCTTTACACTGACGAAATTCCCGAGAATGCGCGAGAAATCTCCAAAAAACGCGCGACCGGTTTTTTGGCTCGTGCCCACTTTGTACACTACACCATTGATATAAAGTTCACTAAGATTTGCAACAAAAACAAACTCTTCCATTCCATTCCACGGCGGTGTAAATTGAGCCTAACAGTATGCCAGATTAAATTCGTTCAGCCATTAAATCATGAACGTGAAACAAACATACATCACAATCATAATGTGACTTTTGATCTCCTGTTTGTAAGACCGAGTCATCTGTTGAAGAAGTTGGTACTTCGGAAACTCCTCCCGTACAATGGCGGGTATGAATATTAAAGATTCGCTGAGAAATGGCCGCCGGAAGTTGCATAACTTGAGTTATTTGACTTGTTGCAAGCATTGTTATGGCGTTCAAAGTTGTCATAATGTTATATTGTAATACAAAAGAGAATACTTACGTGTTTTACAAATTAAAAACTTTATCCGACTTATTACAAAACGAGTTCTAATCTTAGTAGGCCAGCACATCAAGTTAACCCAATTTGTCAAATTTCTCTGATAGTATTTCAACTTTATTCCAAAAACATAAGGTTCATTTTCAATTAGGAAAATATGATAGTTTGGGAAAGCTTGATGTGCCGTCTGTACAGTCTAAACCTTCCAGCCAGTTATTGTATGTTGACTTATATACTGAGCACATTCTCAATTTTTAAACGGTTTTTTGTAATTAGAACTTTAACTTAGTTCGAAAATCAAAAATGTTTCGATGTCACGGGTCTAAAGATAAACCCTATTTTGTAATAAGGCCATATAAGTTTCTAATCGTGTCCAACTGACAGCTGTCAGGAACGCATTCTCTCGGTGACCAGAAATACTAGATAAAACAGTGCGTATAGAAAAAACTACCACCATCATCATAATCCAGAGGCTGACTGCAGAGCATAGACCTCTCATTCTTCCACTCCTCACGATCTTCTTTTTCTTTGTATTGAGCGATCCACTCCATTTTAGGAGACAAAGTGGTTATGTGGGGCTTGCACCAAAATCAAAATCAAAAGTCATTTATTCAAACAAGGCTGTAAATCAGCACCTTTTGATGGTCAAAGTTACATAAGATCGTCCCCGAAAAACGCCCACCCTTCACCACTTCCTAATTCTTTAGCTAGGAGCACCCATTAAAAACGCCGCCTGTGCACCTAAGCTCGCCTTGATGAGTTGGAGTACGATCAGTGCCAGCCTCATTCAGGTTAGTACCTGTGATAAACTACGATAGCATGGCCCGCCCCTCCGTAATTCAAAACATTTGAAAGTATTTGTGAAAGTAATTACAAAGCGCCACCAAGACTCACAACGCATGTTGCTGCCGGCCTGCTACTGAAGACGAATATAACTACATACAAATTCTTTCGTAAGAATGTGACTACAAACATTGAAACAGTAACTTAACGGTGAAGTAACATTCACAACATTATATTTCAGCTTTTCTGTAAACTTGGATTAGAGCAAAAAGATTAAATCAAACCAATAGACAATAACTCTATATTTGAATTCAGAGCTAAATCTTCTGCTGAATTCCATGGAGGATATTTTGCAGCGACTTCAAGAATATTGCTTTGGGACGTACAAAATGAAATATTGAATGCAACTTGGATAGTTCCAAATTCCAAATCCATTTTATTTTCTCTTGACGAAATGTAATCTTCAATGTAACATTTCTTCGTATTAATTTTAGGTTGGTTGCGAAAAACTTGACTTACTTTTATTATGGGGCCTTGTGGCTAAAAAATAACAGCCGCACGGAGTCACACTCAGGTTAAGCTACACTGGCCGCGGTTGGTTCCTGGATGGGTGACCATCAATTACACATCCGACTCCGTATTTCGAAAAAGACGTTAAACCGTTAGCCACAGTGTGTCATTCGGAAATCTTTAGCAGTCGTGAAGGTCAGTCAGAAGCCCAAAAATCCTATAACGAATCTTACTAAGGAGTATCGTATTACCCAGCGAGCGGGTTGTAGCGGTCAGATAAGCAATAGCTACATGTCAAATACAATTCAGTGGCATCGAGATCCAAAAAAATCATCATCATCTGCCTAGCCTTCTCCCAATTATGTTGGGGTCGACTTCCAGTCTAACCGGATGTAGCTGAATACCAGTATTTTACATGGAGGGACTGCCTATCTGACCTCCACAACCCAGTAACAGGGCAAACGAGACGACCCGTAACAACTGTCAAGGATGCACATATGACAGCCGGGACCAACGGCTTAACGTGCTTTGCGCGGAGGAGTCTCGGTATGTAAAGATGGTCACCGATCCACGGCCAACCCCGTGGATCGACCTGTGCGTCTGTTAGAACTTAGCCACGGGCTCCAGAAAAAAAATCTGAATCAATTACGGAATCAGTTGTAAATATAAAAATCCGTATTGGAGATAATGTTTGTATTAATGTAGAGCGTCCTCTCTCTTTAAATATCGATATATCACAACTGTAGGTAGATAAGTACTGTAGAGTAAATGTAGATTGTACATTTTTATATATTAAAATATTTATAAATTCGTAATAACTTTGACACTCTCGAGCAGACGTTTTGTCTTCCAACTATGTAGATCTCATTACGAAAACTTAGTATAAAAACGTAAATAAAAAGCAAATATAAACAGTACGCGAACATCATTAACATTTGTAATGATAAAGGCGCCGCTCCACTATAGCTCACGGCGAAGCTACGCGTATGTATAGATAAACTACGACAACATGGCCCGCCCCACCATAATTCAAAATTTCTAAAGTAATTACGAAGCATCACAACATCACGCACCTTTAGAATTAAAACGACACAATTCAAAAAAATCAAAAATTGAGTTATCGTCATAAAATTACTCAAAACGAAAATAGTGAAAAGACTTTTTTATAATTTGCAGCACAAACATAGTCACTGACGTAAATAATCACGAAATAATAGACCAAATAGTACGGAAGTGTTAAGAACTTTAAAACTTCTTTTGCTATTTCCCTAAAATTCACTTTTTTGAGTTACGTCGTTTTCATTCTAAAGGTGCGATTCATGTTGCTGCCGGCCTGCTACTGAAGGCGTATACTTACAACTACATACAAACTCTTTCGTAAGGCAGTGACTACAAACATTGAAACAGTAATTTGGAGGGGCGCGCCATGTTATCGTAGTTTATCACTACCATGCTTCGCTTTGTATGAAAATGTTTGGATTGTTCACTACGACCCATGGCCATACTACGCACGAATTGAAAATAAATGAACTGTGTAGCTACAAGGGGACCTTGACAGACTAATCACATTTTCATTAACGATAACGAAATTAGATAAATCCGAAATATATGCAATTGTCATAAGCTTTCGAAATGTCACGTGATTAATCGTTTTCGATCGCTAAGTGCTAGACATGGTCAAATTGTGTAACGAAATCGAATGACTCGATTCCATACAAATGCGTATACAAGTGGCGCTCTTGACAATCCGAATCGCTGATATAACGAATTGTTCGATCAACGACTTGATGACAAGTCATATCGATTTTCGAAATTTAATCAACACGGAGCGATTGACACTTGTCTAGGCCGCCTGCTGTGTTTAGGGCAATAGGGCCCGAGTGCCTGCTTTGTTTTTCGAAACTTCGCTCGTTGGTTGGTCGATACTTGACGTGACCAGAGGGCTGGTCTATTTTTCTTATAGAATCGCTAGACAACGCGGCAATGCTGCCAGCCTTTTGGGGACGTTTCCTGTTGACAGCGATGTGGACGAATTTTTTGACAGCCTATGATAATTTACCCTCCTTTTATAATAATTATTGTTAATATTTTTTACGACTGTTACCGTGTAGCTAACATGGCAAACCTCTCCATGTACAGAGGCCAGCACATCAAGTTACCTCAATCTGTCAAATTTCTTTGATAGTTTTTCAACTTTTTTACAATAAACATAAGGTTCATTTTCGTTTGAGAAGATTTGACAGTTAGGGATAGCTTGATGTGCTGGCGTCTGACATGCCGCTCAGCAGTGGATGGTGGACTTAATAGCATTGCATAAATTGGACAGAAACAATGTCTGTTTATCTAAACAACTTGGTCATAGCAATTTGAATCAACTATCCTAATTTAAGTTGAACTTGCGTGATGGTTCAACTTGCCAAAACTTATTAAACATCTGGTAAATTGGAAACTAAGTTTTTCAATTACGTACCGTGTCTTTTTCTGATCTGAAAAACATTTTTTAGAGATTTTAGAGATAGTATGGTAGAAAACATAACTGAACCTCACGCCAGTATTACCCGAAGGGTAAGCGGGACTGTCCGAAAGGGTTACCGCTACCCCGGAACATAACGGGCTCAGGAAGGAACATGGATGCGTTTTAGTCAGTAAGAGTCTGACACTCCCTTCCGCTCCATTCAGAGCGGGAGAAGTCACTGGATGATTTCCCAGCCTCAAAAAAAAAAGTATTACCCGAAGGGTTGGGCAGAGGAGTAGGAACTTATAGTAGGTTACCCACATTTCGGTAGTTATGGTTAAGTGCCATTTGATAGCTGGCGAGCCGATAGCAATCAGCCGGGTATAAATCCAGACCCCGAGCTGCTACAGTTAACCGGACTCGGGAATCCAATACAAAACTAGCGGCGGAGAGGAGTTACGAAACTTAATATGTTATAATTTTATTTATTAACTATTACAATTATATTTTGTTTAAAAGAGTGTCCGAGGAGTTTCTTGCCCGTTCATCTCCATAGGTACCTACTGCTTTGGAATGGGTAACTAGCTTCATTTTTCTGACTGATCGACCCTTTGAAAATTCAAAAGTGCCTGTAATTGGTTTATTTGAAATAAATGCTTTGAATTTGAGTTTGATAACAATTTATACATACTTAAATTAAATGACTATTTAACTAACTATATACAAATAAATACAAAAAGGACACTTAGGCGTCGAAGTACTCATTCGCATCGCTGTCGTCCGAGTTTGAGTTTGAAACCTTTGCAATACTTTTATTAGGTAACACGTGTTAACCCAAATTGTACTTAAAAGATATTTAATAAAACTAACAACTTAAGAAAAACCTCTATTCCTTTCTCCTTTATCTCGGTCCTAGCCTCTACAACAAAATAAGTAAAGATCTAAAATTGAAGAATCTTGATAGCCAAACATGCAAAAAAGCTATTGAATAATATCTGAAAGAACTAGACTATAACAGCACTGAAAATCTACTGTAAAACGATATTAGGCACTTAAATGTATGAAAATAAAGCACACGTAACTGCACACATACAGAAACATACATAAAACACATACACAATACATATACCCATACCCAAACAAAGACAACTCCAATAATTTGTAACTTTGTTAATATAATGATCTGTACTTACTATGATTATTACCTATACAGTATGTAATCAAACTATAGATATGTGACTTGTAAGGAACCTTGTGGGAATCTGTTGTTCTGAGGTTGAGGAAGAATATCCGCTCGTGATATAGTTTTATACTAGTACGAGGGGATAGGGCGAATCAGTCTAAAGGCAACCAAACCATCTTAATATTGTACCATATCACATACAACGAACTGTCTATTTTGTGTTTATTATTAAGTTGCTTTATATGGTTGTCTCAAACTCGTGAATAAAATATTATTAATATTATTATTCGTTTCACCGATAAATCCATAAAAAGCGCTGACTCAGCTAAGAGCAAAAAATAAGTAAATTCCTAAAAACTTTTCAACGCATTGCAGCATGGTGTCGGTTCGAACATTTTCTTAAAACTCTTTCGACCATCCGAGTCGTGGGAAGTTTCTCCATAAGGCCCTGTTCACGGCGTTGAGCGACGCGACTCGCATCAAGCGACAAGCACACTTCACTAGCCGATCTATTGAATTATTTATTGTTCTCAATTTAGCATAAATTATTAAACTTATAATTTACAATAAAAAAAATAAAAAAAATATTTACATGCCTAAAACATTATTAATAACTATGTACAAGTATATAACAGGAGGGAAAAAAATAAAATAAATCAAAGGGCATCAAAAAATTCGTCCACATCGCTGTCAACAGGAAAAGTTCCCAAAAGGCTGGCAGCTATGCCACGTTGTACGGCAATGCTGATTCTTTGACCGAAAAATAGGCCAGCCCTATAGCCCTATTCTGTAAAATTCTCAACGGGAAAACTTAGGTGACGCGAGCTTGAAGTGAACTGTCATTCTATAATTATGTCAAGTTTTTACGGTGAGATTGTTACAGAATAGATCGGATGTTTTCAAACGGCAGCCTTCGTTGATTCGTGGCAAGAACAACTTCTTTCAATAGGGATGATGACAAAATTTTTGTTTTTGCACTGTGTGAATAATAAAGAGTATTCTATTTTTTTAAGTCCATCAGTTAGATTATTAAAAAATATTGAATATTTAAAAAAAAAAACTTTTTTTTCGTAATGAAAAGTTAACGTCAATACAGTGAGTTAAAATGTGGCGTAGACGTTTTTTTTTTGTTAATGGCATCTCGCAGTTCAACCATAGGGTTGTCTACTCCTTAACCGGACTTGCCTTTTGATGTCACAAAAGAATTGTAGCCTCCAGCCAGGTGGCATTGCCGTTTTGTTTTTTTTTTAAGAAATGGCATCTCGCAGTTCAACCATAGGGTTTTCTACTCCTTAACCGGGGGTGTAAATCATAATTGCGAAGTTCATTGCCGCGATGTACGTTACTGCGAAAGTTTACGATCGCGACGTTCGTTGTTGCGAAAGTTTGCGATCGCGACGTTCGTTGTTGCGAAAGTTTGCGATCGCGACGTTCGTTGTTACGAAGGTTTGCGATCGCGACGTTCGTTGTTGCGAAAGTTCTTAACAGCGATGTTTGCATTTGCGATACCACACTATTGCGACGTAGGTTATGTCGGAGGGTTGTTGATACTGGTTATAGTGGAAATATGTTGTTGGACATAAATGAACAAAAATTGTTAGCAGCTATCTAAATACCTATATCGCACACACACACATTTAAATAAACATGAGCATGAACAGAGCAATAATTTACATTTTTATGTGATTGCTATCAATTTAACAGTAGCCGGCAGAGAGAAAACTATTACGTTTTTATGTGTTATTTCTGTAGGTGTAGGTACTTAATGTACCTAGTGTGTGATATAGGTATTTAGATAGATGCTAACAATTTTTGTTCATTTTGAAAAGAAAAAAAGCCATTGAAAAAAGTCAATGTCACCTGGCTGGAGGCTACAAAGAATTGTAGCCTCCAGCCAGGTGGCATTGACGTTTTTTTTTAATTAAGAATTGGCATCTCGCAGTTCAACCATAGGGTTGTCTACTGCTTAACCGGGCTTGCCTGTGGGTGCCACAAAAGAATTGTAGCCTCCAGCCAGGTGGCATTGACGTTTTTTTTTTTAAGAAATGTCATCTCGCAGTTCAACCATAGGGTTGTCTACTGCTTAACCGGACTTGCCGTTGGATGCCACAAAAGAATTGTAGCCTCCAGTCAGGTGGCATTGACGTCACGGCTTAGAAGATACTACTACTAACTTGAACTTGTGACGTACTCCCCAACTTTAATGCTTTATAGCTGAGTAAGTTTTTGTTAATAATTATAATAAAACCTATTTCTGTCTAATATTTTTTTTATTATCTGTCTGACGGACCAAAAAAAAGAAAAAAAAAGTTTTTTTTTCTACCCAGGCAAAACAATATGGATGATCGATGATCCCTATTGATTTCTCCGCATTTGCCGTTGCAGGATGCATGAGGAATGACGAATTCGTCATTTCGTCAAACGGCTGTGACGGCGTCAAATGACGATTTCGAACAGGAAATTGGTAAAATTCGCCCTAAGCGTGTATCTCGCAACAGGGCTAACGGATATTTATGACTTGCGAATTTACAGGCGGCTAAATAGTACAAACAAAGTAGGAAATATGCTTAAAACTTTCTGGCAAACGTTTCCAGTCAGCTCTTGCTTGTTTTGACTTATTCTGTTTACATAAGTTTGTGGCCGAAGTTTCCTCGGAGATTTAACGTACCTATTCGACTCCTTACCACTTGGCTTTTCATTGCTGGGTCTTGAAGTTATTTTTCTTCATATATGATTATTTTGTATTAACAGGATTTCTCTACCGTTGATGACAATAAACATGCAGTAGCACTAGCAACTACTAGGCCAACGAAGCAAAAAAAAAAATTTATAACTATATATATACCTAATCTAATGCTGTGGTAGAAATGATGTTTCATTACATATCTACATATTAACAACTTATACATACTTACGTATCTTACTAACTATAAACAAATTAATACAAATACAAAAAGGACACTAAGGCGTCGAAGTACGAGATGTAAGAAGTACGAGAGGAGCTCGTGGCTACGTAATAACAGCCGCACGGATCGATCCATCAGGTTAAGCTACTCTTGCCGGGGTTGGTTTCTGGATGGGTGACCATCTTTACATTCCGAGACATCTCTGTGCCACAGAAAGTACTTTAAGCCACTGGTCCCAGTTGATTCGTGGATCTTTGGCAGATGTTATGGGTCGTCAGAAGCCCCAAAATTCTGACAGCCAGTCTTACCAACGCGTATCGTATTACCCAGTTAGTGACGGAGTTGTAGAGGTCAGATAAGCAGTCGCTCCTTGTAAAATACTGGTATTCAGCTGCATCCGGTTAGACTGGAAGCCGACCCCAATATATTTGGGAAAAGGCTAGGCAGATTGATGCGTCGAAGTACTCATCCGCATCACTGTCGTCCGGAAACGTGCCCAGAAGACTGGCAGCATTGCCACATTGAATGGCAATGCTAATTCTTTGGCCAAAGAACAATCAAGCCCTCTGGTTACGTGAAGCGTCGACCAATCGCCGAGAAATTTCCTTAAAAAGGAGTTGCGCATTCGGGCCCCATGACTATAATTATGACTATGGTTTGGTTAAGATTTACCAGATATCAAGATTGGTAGATTCCTGGCGTAGCGTGCACCGGACGTACTCAAGTATCGGTCGGTAGGCGTGGAGGCTCTTTCGATGCACCTAGGTTAATAGGCCTATAACTCACTCAAAAACATGTATACAGGGTTATTTGTAAAACACCAGAAACCTCTTAAGAGGTCATTGTACTCATCATTATGAACAACTTTTTCTATGGGACCAAACCTGAAATCGCGCAAAAAATAAACAGCTGTTCCTTACATTTTGACGAGTTATACGAACATAAATGTAGGGAACAGCTGATATTTTTTTCGCTTTATATAAGAGCTATTTCTTCATAATATGTGAAGTTATTACTTTTGCATCCATAATCAGCCTACCCAGTTTTTCCTGGCACACAGGCCTCCTCTTGGTGTGAGAATCTACGCGAACCCAGTTCGGGTTGGTAGATGTCGGTTTCCTCACGATGTTTGTCTTCACCGTTTTGTGAACCAGTGGTGATGAAGTTATTAACATGAAGTGAAACGCCTGCCTGGATTCGAACCTCAGACACGCTTTTGCGTTGTTCATGATAGTGTACCGTAGCGTGTCCCATCCCTCATCTAGATAATGCTGAAAGCCTGTAATTACTGCGGCACCCATATCCCTCAAGCTAGAAATTGGCAATTCGGCTTGGTAGTAGATATAAAAATGATGGAAGTAGGGATAAACTACGATAACATGGCACGCCCCTCCAAAATTACTGTTTCAACGTTTGGAGCCACATCCTTACGAAAGAGTTTGTATGTAGTTGTAAGTATTTGTCTTTGTAGCAGGCCGGCAGCAACATGCGTTGTGAGTCTTGGTAGCGCTTTGTAATAAATTCCACAAAAATACACATTTAACCGTTTTGAATTTTGGCGGGGCGGACTATGTTATTGTAGTTTATGTCCACCTCCCCGGACGCGTTTTTCTCAAGATACACTAGGCAGAAAAATGTTTCTCAAATTCTCCGCCAAACAACCGCCATTTTGTTTTTAACCTCAAAAGTTTTAGTTCTCAAAATAAATGCGCCTAATTATGTTACTTTACGCAAGTATTCTGAAACAATCAATTCTTGTGGTTCCCTTCCGCCTAATAACAGAACTTTTGCTTTGAATTTAATTAAAGTTAGTTGGAGACGGTTTTTTGTACAGCGGTTGAATGGATCGCGCTGACTTGAGAGTTCAGACGGAAGCCCGACTTCGATCGGTAAAAGGAAGTTTTATTTTTACAGATTGTGATTGAGTTCGCCGAGAAAGTTTCGTGGTTGATCAGATATAAATACCTAGGTATAAAATACTGTTCTTTTAAATAGCGGTATCTATTTCGTCTTACTTTTATTTTATTTTCTATTTTATTCGGAAGATAGATAAATGTATACATATGATTGAGCCTTTAACAGTAGGTACTTTATCAGTACAGTAAAATTACAGGTTTTTTTTCACATTTACCGATACCATATCGGTTACTGGTTTACAAGGCGATTATTTTAAGTTGTTTAAATACAGTTCGTTTTGTTTTAAAAATAAAAATAAAAACCTCATTCAGGACATTTTCTATCTTTATTTATGGTACTTTCCCGTGTTGCAAAGTCGTGAGACGGAGGTAGTCCACTTAGGGCACCCGTCCAAATGGCACCTTCGCTAATAGCACCTAGCCTAGTCCACATATGGCACCTATCAATATTTTTGGCAGGTGCCTTTCGTGGACTCAAATTTATTTCTTAATTTTGTCCACATAGGCCACCTACGGCTCAGAAAGATCTTTTATTTCTAAACGCCCTGTAAACCAAATACATCCCAACACTAGGTTCTGAGCCGTAGGTGCCCTATGTGGACAAAATTAAAAAATAAAGGAGATGGCCAAAATCTTTTAGGACCTGTGCCCCAGAATGTACAGAGATGAAATTTATGTCGTTCAATAGGACATATCTTCAATTATTAAGAATTGTAAGTTACTTCTATGCAGTCGTGGAACAAAGTTATGAAGATTTGAAAGTCTTGATTTTTTCACTCGGGTTTCACCATGATTTTACAATGTATTCATTAAATTATAATTTCCTGAACGTTAAATAGGTTGAGGTGTATATATTTGTCATAGGTAATAAGTTAATATCATATTATAACTTGGAAAAACTGAAACACAATTACCGCGGAAACAGTATGAGCGACGAGTGAACGAGTGCTTGAAATGCCAGTTTTGACGTTTGACGGATTCATTGAGTGTTACTAGTAATTAAGTAAAATACCTTTATGTCAATATTGTAATGCTACGATACACAACGTAACTGTATTAAAATATGATATCAGTCTGTGTACTTATCTTTTGATCTATAAAATCATTAAGAGAAGATTGGTTTGATGGATTACTTACCGTCAAAAATATATTTAAATAAATATTTTGTTATGAATATTTTAATTGCTACATGCGTTTAGTTATATTTTCCTCTAAGCATTAATATTATTAAATGGCAACATTGAAGATACTTTAAAGTGACATTGAACGGATAAAATCGCTTACAATTCTTTTATTTTAGTATTTTATTCAGAGACTGCTATGAAATATTATTAGCTATTATAAGTTCTTTGTTTATTTGAATTTAATTAATTGGAATACTTTTAATTACGTACAGCTTGGGGCAAATATTGGCCATGTCCTTTGAGTCCACGAAAGGCACCTGCCAAAAATATTGATAGGTGCCATATGTGGACTAGGCTAGGTGCCATTAGCGAAGGTGCCATTTGGACGGGTGCCCTAAGTGGACTACCTCGTGAGACGCCCTGTATAATAAATGTATACAAAATAATGTAAATTTTTATTTTAAAAAAGTAACTATAGAGTACCTTACTCATTCTTCTCTCCTTGAAAAAGTAAATTTTGACTTTCAAAAGTGCCTTTTATTGGCCTTCTTGAATTAAATGTTTTGGCTTTGACTTATACTAAAAGACTTGTATTTGCTCTTTCCTCTCCTCATTCACCTCTAAGGCATGAAATGGTGATGTTAGCAAGTTTTATTCACAAAGTGCTATTATTTTTACCACTAATAGTTCCACTAACCAATTCTGGATGAGCTGCTACAAAAAGGTTTTGACAGAAAGCCAGAACACTCATGCACTCTCTCAAATTGTTCACCGTTTTTGGCCACGTTAGGCTAAGTAATTAACTGAAGAATTTATTGTTTACGAATCCCAGGGACTTGCAGACTATACAGAGTTGATATGACAGAGGGGCATTAAATTACACTACGTATACTATACGTGTTTAGTATTAACTCGGTACGGTATAAAAATAAAAAGCACCAAAAATGAGGTTTTTATTTTTTCAAACAAACTAAATAGCTTACAAATCAGAGTAAAACGCAACCACCCTTTGTAAATAAAAACTGACCTTGTAACGCAGCGGGACCGACGCGCGCGCGCCGGAGCGCTCTTAGAAAAGATCCATCGTGTTCAAACGGGGCAAAAACTTAAAAAAACATTTGCGACTAAACTACTGCTCCTATTTAATTGATTTTTGGTACAGAGCTTGAAAATGGTCCCTAGTATAAGCTGTTTAAAGGAAAGCCCCTCTGTCGTATCAACTCTGTATACAATATAATCAGCCTTTTTATGGGCCCACTGCTGGGAGACCGGCCTCCTCTCTATGAGAGGGAGTGGGCCCATAAAAAGGCTGATTATATTGTGGTGGAAGGCAGTGCGGGGTGGTGGGTGTCTTCAGATTTTTGTTTTAGGGCATGACGGTTCCCTCACGATGTTTTCCTTCAACGTTTTGAGTGCAGTGGTAATGAAATTAAATACACAAAGTAAAGTGACTGGCTGGGTTCGAACACACGACCTACTACTCGTAAGTCGGGGCAGATACAATTGGGCCACTACTACTCTATATACATTAGGTCGAGTTATATTTATATTCAAGACCTTTAATGTACAGAGGCCAGCACATCAAGTTACCACAATCTGTCAAATTTCTTTGTTAGTATTTCAACTTTATTGCAAAGAAATAAGGTTCATTTTTAAATCAGAAAATTTAACAGTTAGGGATAGCTTGATGTGCTTGCGTCTGTACCATATTTTATACAAAACAAAGCTATTTTGTGCAGGGAAATGGCTCAGCGAAATACGCACATACGTCTTTCACTTGCAAGGCAATATAGTCCTTAAGTATACTATACATTTAGGACTTATATTCGAATTATGTCGGTGTGTGCACCCAGCCTAGCTAAATTCAATTTCTCCACGAATTCAAATTCCGAACACGGGATTATGTAATAATTATCTCATAGTTGCAATAACTATTTTACTAATAATAATAATAACAAAAATAATAACATCTTTATTTGCATAGAATACGAGATTGCAAGATTACTATTTAGAATCATCATTTTTGAATTTTGCTACGTATCGTGACTGTGCGCTGTAGTCAATCTGCCTAGCCTTTTCCCAACTATGTTGAAGTCGCCGTGCAATCTAGCCCACAGAACACCAGTATTTCATACGAAGCGTCTGTCTATCTGACCTCCGCAACCCAGTTACAGGGTACCAAGATACCCTTTCACCACTCTTGAATACTAAAAATATTTTTACTGTGGACTCAAATCTGAAACTAGCAAAAACCCCGTAGCAAAGCAATTCGTTTTTGTACAACGTGGCGCTACAACGTTGACATTAATTAAACACACAAGTACTTACATTTCACATTTTCGTTTCATAAAAACATTAAACGTTATTATTTACGGATTTATTAGTAATGTTAGAAAATAGCATCTTAGAGCAACCTGTACTTAAAGAACCGTCGCGCAGCGGTCATTTACCGAGGTCACGGATCATACATTTGCGATCATACTATTAGGATGAAACAACTGCAAAAAATAGGCGACTTGATTGTATTTTTTGTTTATTTGAAAAAAATATTGTTTTTAATTTACGATTTATTTTATATGATTAATAGGCACTAGCCCTACCCGTGTACCAAGGCCGGGGCGAGAGGGAGTGGGAGGCAGTCACCTCCTTCTGCGAAAAAGTCATGCTCGCGAAGGAGGTGGCGGGATGGGAGAGAGAAAGGTCCTCCCGTCCCAGCCGCCGCAGGAGACGCCCCGGGCGTCGGGAGCCACATGACGACTCCCGGCCACCGTAGGCGCGGGCCTGCGGGCGGTGAGTAATGGGTGACTCACCGTCCGATCAGCACCAGACCCGTGCCGTACGGCGCGTATATGTTCCACGCGCGCCTCAAAGAGATGTCAGCATATGAAGGGGCCCCCCAGGGCCAAGCCTGCCGGGTAAGCGGGATTGTCCGAAAGGGTTACCGCTACCCCGGAACATAAAGGGCTACGGAAGGAACATGGATGGGTTTTAGTCAGTAAGAGTCTGACACTCCCTTCCGCTCCACCCAGAGCGGGAGCAGTCATTGGATGATTTCCCAGCCTTAAAAAAAAAAAAAAAAAAAAAAAAAAAAAAAAAAAAAAAAAAAAAAAAAAAAAAAAAAGCCCTACCCGTGTGTTAAATTAATGTCACCAGTGAAGTGCCACGTCGTATATGAGTTAAAGAACGAAACGAACTAATAATTTAGTAGCAGAAGCTCTACAAGAAGCGCTTATACAAGTAACTGACACAGTTGTACACTACTAAAATGTACATACGTATATACATAGTACATGTTATACAAGTGTGTTCGACGAAGTTCCGCTAAGCTAGTCGGATTGTGTGCAGTCCAGTTGCAGCCGCATTAACTCTCTTGGACCGATTATTCTCGAACTGAAATCTGAATATTATGACGTAGCGAGTACTCTATTTGTTAAAGAGGATAAACATACAGTGTGGTAGGGTAAACAAGGGACATGCTTTAGGAGAACCCATGAAAATTAACAACTTCATCATCCAATGACTTCTCCCGCTCTAGGTGGAGCAGAAGGGAGTGTCAGACTCTACTGACTAAAACCCATCCATGTTCCTTCCTTAGCCCTTTATGTTCCGGGGTAGCGGTAACCCTTTCGGACAATCCCGCTTACCCGGCAGGCTTAGCCCTATAGGGCCCCTTCATATGCTGATATCACTTTGAGGCGCGCGTGGAACATACTCGCCGTCCGGCACGGGCCTGGTACTGATCGGACGGTGAGCTACCCATTACTCACCGTCCGCAGGCCCGCGCCTGCGATGGCCAGGAATCGTCACGTGGCTCTCGACGCCCGGAGCGTCTCCCGCGGTCTTATAAGGGTTGACCCAAAAATTTAAAAAAACAAAGCACCTGGTCCCTGCATTTATTGCAATCACAAAGTTCAGTGCACGGCGACGTCCGTCCTTAAACTTGACACTCTTTAGTAACGTTTACAAAAAGAATATGTAATTTTGAACGCAGGAGTTTACTCAAAGTGAGTGAGTACTGTTCGTCCAGTGTTCTCACAAATGAATAAAGGATTTATCTGTCGACAACACGTTTTGAGAGTGCAACATAGTCCGACACTGTGTGCACACAACGCTCAAGTTAAGACATCGTGCTAATGGTCCAGAGATAGAGGAATCTTAGGAAACTGTGTAAAGTGTAATAAAATACTTTTTGAACGATTTTGTAGATCTGGGAGAAGATTGATGGAACTGTTTCGTTGGTCTGTTTTTGAACAAAATTTTGAATCTTTTATTCGGTTTAGAGTGTTGGGGTGTCCTTTAGATTCCCTTGTAAGTAATTAAATAACATGATTCAAATTCTGATTCAGAATATATTTATTTGTAAACATAGGTTTAAGATGCACAGGTGTGTGAGATGTAACATTTTTATAAGTTCTCTTATAAAAATGGTGCTTTGCAAAAGCGTACAAATGTAGTATCAATTTCAATTATTTAGTTATCAAATAAAAGTTATAGAAAGAGCTACTATTGTTGGATAGATCAATATAATATTCTCCTTCGCAGTCAGAAGCCTGAAAGTCTGAAAACCAGTCTTACCAAGAGGTAACGTATTACCCAGTTACTGACCGGGTTGTGGAGGTCAGATAGGCTCGCTCCGTGTAAAATACTGTACATAGCTGGGAAAAGTCTAGGCACATTGATTGTTAAGGCCGAGCCTGCCGGGTAAGCGGGATTGTCCGAAAGGGTTACTGCTACCCCGGAACATAAAGGGTTAAAGAAGGAACATGTATGAGCCAGTAAGAGTCTGACACTACCTCCCACTCCACCCAGAGCGGGAGAAGTCACTGGATGATTTCCCACCCTCCAAAAAAAAGCAGATTGATTGATTTTGATTGTTAACCTAACCTTTAATTAAATTGCACTTTCGATAAAACAAGTACCCGAATAATAAAAAAAAAAAATAATGGTTCCATGATACATTATACCTTAATGTTTCACTTGGGTTGCTATCATCAAATAGTTTCTCTTACACTTAGGTACTGGCTGGCAGTCTTTGACGCCTGCTGCAATTTGTGTTTCATCAAATATTATTAAGTAAAAAAAAACAGCTGAGTTTAATGACTTAATACGATATAAAGGCACCCGTACAGCCATTACAGAGACCAATCCACCATAACGCCATTTTAAATTATTATTCCCCTCACCCAATAAAGATAAAAGAGTGAAAATAAATAGGTTGAGTCTACACGTTCGGATGTACAAGTCAGCTTAATGTGGTGGTGTTAAAACTCTGCTAACTGTGAGCAACGCCCTTACCACAGAGTAAGGAAACCGTATAGAAGCGAAAGTTATGTTTTTTTTTAAGTCTTGTCTTGACATAACAGGAATCGAAGTAGGAGAAAAGTGTCATTGGAAATCGCCAATAAAATGCTGACCTTTAAAGTGCTATTACACTAAGCCAATATTATGCCACAACGATTACGAATCGGTCAAGCATCGACTACAGACTAATCGATCGTACACACTGATCAACGTCAATAATAGAACGCAGTGACAGCCTAGTAGTATGACCGTCGGACTGCCAAGTTCTCGAGTTCGAACCCAAGACACGCACCTCTGAGTTTTCAGATTCATGTGCGTATTGTATGATTATCACTTGCTTAAAAATCGGTGAAGGAAAACATCGTGAGGAAACCGGCATGCCTGAGAGATATTTCTCAACAGTATGTGATGCTAAGTCAGAGGCCCATGGGCAGCATTAAAACTCTGACACCAGGTTAGTCACTAACAACACGAAAAGAAAAAGAATAATAGGACAACCAACGATTTATTATTGACATCGATCGATCGTTTCCCGGCTCATCGAAGAACTAACAAGGTTGGTCGATTATCGTTTGACATGTTTATTTTGATCGTTTGACCTTTTTTTTATTTTGAGGGTTGGAAATCCAATGACTTCTCCCGCTCTGGGTGGAGCGGGAGGGAGACTCTTACTGACTAAAACCCATCCATGTTCCTTCCGTAGCCCTTTATGTTTCGGGGTAGCGGTAACCCTTTCGGACAATCTTGGTTACCCGGTGGTCTAGTACCTTTGTTATTCTTTTCAGACATGGTCTTCACATGATCTGACCAAGATTATGTCTGGACTTAGAAAAAGGGACTGCGACCTCTGAGTTTGTTTTGGTCGTTTTAGTTTGTTTTTAGCTATATACTTACTTATACATAATAATTATATATTTTTTTGTTGCAAGTTGAATACGTATTGTACTGTAAAAGAAATCCTATTTAAATGTATCCTATTTGAATGTATTAGCATAAAGTTATTCGAAACGTGTTTATAGATTTCCAAAGTTTAACTTTTTACTTAGTCTATGTCCTTACACAACCGTTGGGGAAGGCAACGAGAAAATTGCTTTAAACTGGACAAAGTTCATATGTAATCATACTTAGTGTGGAGTTCATATAAGTACATTACTATAAGTAATGTTGCCAGCATGTGTACTTTAATGTAACAAGGACTCATAATGGCTGTACAAAGATCTTAATCAAGAATGCCTTTAGCTGTGTAAATAATAATAAATAACATACCTACATAATATCCCGCCTCTTATTTCTGAAGGTTAATCAGAGGTATAACCGTAGTAACAACTCACATTTCGCCAATTGACTATTTGAAACGGTCAAAAATTAAATATGAAATCACATAGAAAAAAGGCCGCTGTTAAAAACTTCCATCACCGTACAGAAATTAAATATTACGCGAAGATATAATTGTAAAATTGCATTGAATTTTAAGGACTATTCCATTTGATTCTAAAAATCAGTGGCATCACATCACGTACAAATAGGTACCGTGTGTGGAAAATCCTTAAATGTAACGTTATTGACTACCCTTTCAAATACCCTATTATGTTAAAGTCCCATATTATAGGGGGCGAGCCTATTGCCGTCAACCGGGTACAAATAGAAACACCGGGCTGCTACTGAGAAATTCCTGATGGGAAAAGCCAATACCCCATTGCCCGACTTGGGAATCGAACCCCGGACCTCTAACTCAGCAGTAGCGCTTGCGAACATTAGTCCAACTTCGCATTACAAGCCGATTACATAGAAACGATAGATGTATTTCTGTGTGTTATATATATGAAAACTAATTGTGAGTACCGAGATGACGACTAATAGGGAAGTATGGAAGAAACATACGTTGCACCGACTACAAAATGAATGGAAATTAACGATGTACCTCTTTCTAAGAATCTAGCTGTCATGGAGCAGTTAGGTACAGGTTTTCAATAATACAGGTATTTAGCTGCCTAGCCTTTTCCGAAGTATGTTGGGGTCGGCGTCCAGTTTAACCGGCTGCAGCTGAATGCAGTATTTTACATGGAGCGACTGCCTACCTGATCTCCACATCCATCCCAGTCAGTAACTGGGTAACACGATACCCCTTGGTAAAACTGGCTGTCAGACTTTCGGGCTTCTGACTACCCGTATCGACTGTCAAAGATTCGAGACCAACGGCTTAACGCGCTTTCCGAGGCACGGAGGAGTCTCGATATGTAATGATGGTCACCCATCCACGGACCAACCCCGGCAAGCGTAGCTTAACCTGATGGATCGATCAGTGCGGCTGTTATTACTTAGCCGCGAGCTCCTCACAGGTATTTAGATAGGGACAATGAAAGAAATCGTACGTTGGCAACAGACCGAGAAACACATTTGGTGTTAGGTACTTATATAAAAACGCAAGGTAAGAAAACAAAACCGCTATCTACATTCCACAGAAACATTACGTAAAATACCTACTCACCATAATATCTGCATCACAGACGCGAGCACTACAGTCGTACCAAATATATTTACTGTAACAAGGCATTTATGTAAATCTAGGAAGACAGAACCCGCGTGCCAGATGTATCACTAGTACCTACAACCAAATTTAGTTTTTATTCGGCGAAATAGTTGGGTTATTTGACTAAATAGCTACATTACATTTGTAATAGTGACAACCAAGGCTAAAAAACAATTAAGGCTTGATGTCTCGAAACCCAAGGTTGGTATTTGCGACGATAAGCGTGTTCGAGATCAAAAGCAGGCCTATTACCACTAAGCGGGATTGTCCGAAAAAGGCTACCGCTACCCCCGAAACATACAGGGCTAAGGAAGGAACATGGATGGGTTTTAGTCAGTCAAAGTCTGACACTCCCTTCCGCTCCACCCAGAGCAGGAGAAGTAATTAGATGATTTCCCACCCAAAAAAAAAGGCCCGTAAGTAAACAAAACATTGTAAAACATTCTATAAGAGTAACGGTGGAGTTTCTTGCCAATTCATCTCCACACGAAACTACCTTTTGGAAGGGGCGACTAGAATCAATTTCATTTCTTGTTCATTTTGACGTTCAAAAGTGCCTTACTTGTGCCTATTTGAAATAAATGATTTGACTTTGACTTTGACTTACATAACTGACCTAGTGGATGTACTATAGGTACACTTCTGCCCAACCTTTTAGCGAAACAAGGCGTAATGTAATCACACTAATATTATCAAGGTGAAAGTTTGTAAGTTTGTATGTTTGTCCGTCCTTCACGCTCAAACCGCTGAAATGATGAATGAAGTGAATCCTTTTCTGAAGCCCATCCATTTGATAGGATGTCCCATCTCTTCCCCCCATATCTTTAATCTTGTACCCTTTGAACTTCACTAGTTTCTTATGGGACGAAATACGGACATAGGGATGCGATTTCGGCCCGTATTGTAGTCTTCCCAAGAACCGGATTTTGATAAAAAAAATGTTTGGTAAATTCCTACATGCGCTCCAAGGGATTTTTGAAAAGGTCGCTTATCGCGATTACCTTTTTTAAGAGTGAATGGACCAAGTAGATAAATGTGATCATAAATATCGAAAAACAAATCTGAGGCGTGACCGTACAAGCCACATTGAAATTATTAAGTAGATACGTTTTTTTTATCGAGCATCCGAAATCAAACAACAAACAAAAAAATAATTGGATTTTTGTTTCCAACGATTTTGAGAACTTTAGAAAAAGTTACAAAAACGCAAAAAAAAAATTCCAACAATATTGAGAATTTAAAAAAAATGCAAAAAGTATCTTGCATCGGCCGGGAATCGAACCCGGGCCGCCCGCGTGGCAGGCGAGCATTCTACCACTGAACCACCGATGCTTATACCTAAGCTGCAAATATAGTTTTTACTACGTGAGTTGATAGCATAGATATTGCCTTTCACCACAATTAACACATTACCAGTGATGATCGGATGAGGTAGTGCAATTCAGGGTCAATCACCTCAAACAAGGGTCAATCACCTCAAACAGTGTCATTATTATGGACAAGACTTCTAAGACATACCTATTTTGTCTTTATGTATACATTAGCATCTGCCCACGGCTTCACCCGCGTGACCATCTGATCTGATCTTTACATACCGAGACTCCTTCCGAGCCTCGGAAAGCACATTAAGCCGTTGGTCCCGGCATCATTCCGGGACAGTCGTTACGGGTAGTCAGAAGCCCGAAAGTCTGACAGCCGGTCTTACCAAGGGGTATCGTATTACACAGTTACTGACTGGGTTGTGAAGGTCAGATAGACAGTCGCTCCAAGTAAAATACTCGTATTCAGTTGAATCTGGTTAGACTGGAAGCCGACCCTAACATAGTTGGGAAAAGGCTAGGCAGATTGAGTAGCCGTGCTGCTTGGTGCATGTATTCGTTAAAAACTATATAATTCAATAGCTTCTGCCCCGTGTGTTTGTATTTTGTAGGATAAAAATCCCTACAACACTATACGAGCTCTACCTCTGAGCTCGCTAAGTGAAGGTCCCATCTGGTCTTCACAATACCTACAGTGTTTCAGGAATAAGCACGGAAGGAAGAATAGGTACAGAGGCCAGCACATCAAGTTACCACAATCTGTCAAATTTCTTTGATAGTATTTCAACTTTATTGCAAAGATATAAGGTTCATTTTTAATTGAGAAAATTTGACAGTTAGGGATAGCTTGATGTGCTGGCGTCTGTACATTATAAATCAAAACAAATATTATATTTTCACCGCCCCTTGTAATTTAATTAAACATTCTGCAACAGATTGGATGATATTAAATTTTTCAATGTACAAAATGATAAACTTAATCAAAGTATGGAATAATAAAAACATAAACTGAGACATAACATGTTTTTGTTATTAACTATGTTTTTTACTCTTTTTTGTGTTTATGCATTTAGGACACAACTAAAATAGCAATAGGCTCTCATATCTAAATGATTACTTGAAAGGGGCTCGTAGTTGCAGGTCAACGAACAAGTTAAGCTACGCTTGCCACGGTCGGCCCGTGGATGGGTGACCATCTTTACATCACGTTAAACCGTTTGTCCCGGCTGTCATCCTCGGATCTTTGAGAGTCGTATCGGGGCGTCAGAAACCCAAAATTCTGAAAACCAGTCAATAAGTTGTGGAGGTCAGGTCATCGCCTCATGTAAAATTGTTATTCAGCTGAATACGATTAAAGTGGAATCCGACTACACAGTTGGGAAAAGGCAGACGGCGACCTACATGTTTACAACAACAACTTGAAATTGAACTTGAATATAATCATACTGAAATATACAACAAACATCGTATACTCGTACCTTTATAATAGAAACCTACCTAAACTTTTATAGTATAGCTATCGTTATGTACCTACTCAGATACATAACGACTTTTTTTTCGAAGGTGGGAAATTATTAAATGTCTCCTCCCGCTCTGGGTGGAGCGGAAGAGAGTGTCAGACTCTTATTGACATGTTCCTTCCTTAGCCCTTTATGTTCCGGAGCAGCGGTAACCCTTTTGGACAATCCCGCTTACCATGTATACATACCAACTGGTGCTCCGAAGTACCTAGCCTTACTTTTCCGAAAGGATCTACTCATTCGAATAAACTACCACGGCAAAAACTCCCAGTCACACTAAAAAGGCGAAAATGTCTGTTTCGATTCTAGCGACTGCGAACTTTTGGAAAAAGAAACACCCAACTTAAATTACTACATAGTATAAAACAAAGTCGCTTTCTCTGTCCCTATATCTCTATGCGTAAATCTTTAAAACTACGCAACGAAAGATGCGGTTTTTTTAATAGATAGAGTGATTCAAGAGGAAGGTTTATGTGTATAATTTGTCGACATATTATGCGGGCGAAGCCGCGGGCGGAAGCTAGTTAAACAATAAAATATCTTCGCATAGTGCTTACTCAAAAGACAACGCGTTTCTGCCATTAGTATACACTATAGGTTAAAACTACCAGGCCAAAGAAGATCTAATGACTCCAAAGACCAAAGGAACTCGCTACCGACCGCAGTATCATAAAACAAAGACTTTTACTCCGCAGTAGGAAAAGATAACCTAAAAAAATCCTTTGTCGATAATGAAAACCGAACCCGACGGGAATACGAACCGATAACTGTACAGCCTCTGGGGGTAATTTATGGTAAAAACTTAAGGGGAATAAAATGGCACCATCTGTGGTGTTTTATGCGTTCCCAGGTTCCCATTCGTTTAGCCAGCATTATAGTTTCGTCTCGTAAAATATTAGGGTGCGATCGTTGGCTGTTTACCTGTCCGCTAGTTTACGAGAATTTTAGAAATGTATTTTATTATATGTGGTTAGAGGGTTAGCAAATGTAAGGGTTAAAACTGGGTAAATATATTTTAAAGTAGATGAAAATGTTAGTCTACTTTATCTTTTAGTTAACGCACTGCTTCGTTGTTTATAGTTTTTTTTTATTATTAAAAATGCTGGCAAACAGGAAAATAGTACTGCTAGACTTTTTTGTTTTGAAAAAATTGCAGGTCAGTTCAATACAACTCTCTAATTAAAAATTGACCTAAAATGTTACGATTTCATGACATCCTGATACCGATCTGTAAATTACAGTAAAATGTAAGAAATCTACCCTTCGCAAGCTACCGTGCAGCTAAAACAAATCTATATCAAAGAGAGTTAAATCAAAAAGTGTACAAAAAGCTCAGTTGGAGCACATTGTGCAGACCCTAGTACCCGGGATAGAAGTCGTTACATTGTGTAAGTTTTTGTATCTACTTGCGTTTCCCCGACGCAGCACTCGACGACCAGATGACGGCAAAAACTTTAGAAGAATATCAGCGGAATACTTCAGACTTCTGTACGTATTGGACACCGTCCTTTTTACTCTCAAAAAAAAAAGAATTGGTTTAGATTATCATTTTCCACTTTTAAAAGAAACATTTTCAAAAATATTTTTAATTTAGATTATGATTTTCCATTTTTAAAAGAAATATTTTCGAACGGAGTTCTTTAACGCGGCTCATGGTAGAGTGGAAACCAAATATGGCGTAATGAAAAAGTGTTATGCCCGGTTGTCCCCAAGTTTTTAATACTAAATCAGAAAATTTTGACAATTGATACATAAGACCATACTAGATGGGTAGATAACTAGAGAAAGTGCACTTTGTTCCAACCGGGTGACCCACGAAACCTCCCGACTTAAAAAAATAATACATATTTATACACAACTAGCGACCCGCCCAGGTTACGGACGGGTGTAATAAACGGGCGAAGTCATGGGCAAAAGGTAATTAAAATATACGTAAAACCTTCCTCTTGAATCACTCTATCTCCTTACACAAGTTCACACGGCAGGGAGCGACTTTGTTTTATACTATGTCTAAATAGCGATAAACGAAATACTTGTGACACCAGGAGGCCTAGACAAAGTCACATTTTCATTAACGATAACGAAATTAGACAAGTCCGAAATGTATGGAATTGGCATAAGCTTTCGAAATGTCTCGTGATCATTCCTTTTCGATCGCTAAGTGCAGGACAATTTCAAATTGTGTAACAAAACTCGATAAATATTTGTATGGGACAATGCATTGACAAGTGGCGTTCTTGACAATTGGAATCGCTGAGATAAGGAATTTTTCGATCAACAATTTTCGATATCGAATCGACACGGATCGATTGACACTTGTCTAGGCACCCAGTGTCTCAAAGAATTAAAATAATACCCAAACATAAAATTCATTAGGTAATTAGAACATAAAAGTATTTTTAATTGATATAAAACGAACAATCAAAGTGAAGTTATCGGCAAACTGCGGACTTTTGAGCAATTTAAAAAGCAATTTACTGACTAACACTTCGAAGATGAAAAATCTGAAGATTCATTCGTGCAAATGTTCCATTCATTTTGTAATTTATATCTTAATCTTAAGTTCGTGAGCGAAGTTGAAAATAAAATTGTAAGTACCTGAAGTAGTTTTCTGAGGATTTATTATTTTTAGGTAAAATCGTTACAGTGTAGCAACATGCGAACTACACGTCTCACTAACGTTACGCGAAATCCTGCATCGCGCAAGTAGAGTTTACCGCGCGACTAGAATAACTGTAAAAATACGACATCCTGACATCAACCATTGGAGCCCGTTTTAGCAGTAGACAACCCTATGGTTGACCTGTGAGATGCGTTTTCAAATAAAAAAACATTAGTTATTGGGTAGTAGCCTACCAGACACAACACCTATGAAACCACTATAGGTATACCCTGTTCTTCCTGAATACCTCTTCAATACCAAACAAATAAGTAATATCCTCAAATGACAGAGCGATGAGGCAGTATTTTTCACATAATTCTAAAACATAAAAGATTGACTTTGAAATTAGCAGCTGAAAATCAGATTAGCGTACCTATAACTTTGTTTTAATTTAGAAGGTTCACATTTCTCACATCAGAAACATTTAGTAAAACTAAATACAATTGGTTTTTATTCCAAAACGTATTATTCTAAAATTCAAATCTTCCATCTTTCTAATCCGAATTTCATCCCAAAAACATAATAAATTCCCAATTCAGAGCGTTTTTTTATTTGAATTTGGAACGCTAACTGCGATCCGACGCGACCTCATTATGTCTGGCTGATGTAAAAAATATTCGCAAACGAAACAGCGTACGACTTTATATTTCGCGAATACACCTGGATTTAAATGAATGTTTTTTTAAGTGAACGTATGAATATTGAAGAGGACTTTTGAAGGCTATAAATAGAGCGCTAAGCAGGCTTACACAGCCTCATATCATGACGAAAAAATTTAATAAACTAGGCTTGCGATTCTTTGAAATTGTGAAATTCGAGTCAAATTTATAAAAAAGCCGCATTTAACCTTTTAGTACAATGTTTGGCTTTCATCTTTTTGTAACCTCGAAGCGCACAAAATTGTAACTATGTTTACACCTATCCCCGCAATGTTTCCACATTGCTTATTAATTGCTTTTCTATTTTTTTTAGTCTCAACAGCCCCGCTTATCTACACAACATCAAAGCACTTTTTTTTTAACCTATACCGTGAACAATAAGATAAAGTACTTTCTACTTCCATGCCTAAAGGGGCCCCGAGACGGTCAAACGGTTTGAAATTCAAACCTGTTTGATGAAACCGTTTGATGTCGGTTTGAACGGTTGTCAAACGGCATTGCGCAGTTTGGTTCGGTACGCCGCCATAATTAGACATGTGTCTGATGCAGACAAGATGCTATCGAACAAGGATCGTGATTTTCTTATGTTTATAATGTCCTGCATCAGAAGAGAAAAAAAAGAAAAATACTTTGCTCCACAGAATGGTGGACAAACTAAAATATCGTTTTACCCACGAACATCTACAAACAGTGCTAGAAACTACCGCTCCAGATGATTATAAGAATTTTCTTAGAATGGATAATGTTCGACACACAAGTTCTCGCTTCAAAATCCAGCTCTAAACTAAGCCGAGTTTGTTCAAACGCGTCGGAACACGATCAAACGGCGCGTCAAACACAACAAAAATATGAAATTTCATCAAACAAGCTTCAAACTCGTAAGTGTTTGACAAACCGTTCAAACTAGCTTCGTAAACGATCAAAATGGTTTGAGTCAAACCAAAATTTACGTGTTTGAATCAAACCGTTTGACCGTCTCGGGGCCCCTTTATGTTTTAAGTTCCATTCTCAATCATTCAAATATACAAAACATGACTCACAACACGGCATTCTAAATTCAAATAAAAATGTCATGTTAGTAAGAATGCGTTTCGTTTTACGTTGACAGCGCAGTGTGACACACGGCTCCTTCCGGGATGGGCAGGGTTCCAAGTGCCAGGACATGTCGTGTTGGTTAACTATAAAAAGTTGCATACATTGTGACTGTTTTATTATAGTAGAGTATTTTTCAGTATGTGTTTTGGAAAAGACGTTCTTTTGATGTCATCCGAGAGTGGAAAGTAACTTTTGGAGAAAGGATATAAAACTATTTATTTGTCTGAAACTATTGGTTTCCTCTGAATTTGTTTTGTCAAAAGAAAAGGCCAAATCCATCCAGCTTTTAAAAAAAAAATTACGATAGAAATTAATTTCGATATCCAATTTACAGAGTAAACAATTCATTTTATTAGAATTCTAGATATTCAAATGGAACCGTCAATCTCATTACTATTTACAAACTTTGAAATGGGCTGTCTAACAAAAACGCGATCTTCTCTTATTTCTAGAAAGCGCCGTTGGCGGTTATGTACCTAATTTAAAAGAAATTACTTACCTACATATTACGATAACATCAAAACCCAATCTTATAAAAATAAACAACAATTCCCATGTTCTTACCAAACATATTTCATTCGACGATTCCCTAAAGAAAAATGGTAGCAAACGATAAACTTTACTAACAAGTGGGTAGATTTATGTTTAATGTATAATTCATATCTCGATCGATATTCATGTAAGTCGAGTGGTTTGCTTAAAAAGATCAGTATTCGAGATATGATGCGTGGTATGGTAATAAGACCCCTTCCGTGAGATTTAAGACGGGCGTTATTAAACTTACTTTTAGACTGAGTTCCGTTTGTTTTCTGGGTAATTCTATTCAAAGGTACGGGTAAAAGTTTTTGCATATTGTCTTAAGAAATCTATCTACTTATGTGGAAGGAATAATAAGTGTTTGGAATTAAGTGCGTCATCATTCTACTGCCCTTTTTTTCGAGGGTGTGAATTATGGAAATGACTTCTCCCGACTCTTACTGCCTACACCCATCCATGATTCTTCCTTAGCCCTTTACGACTCTCTACTTTTCCAGGGTAGTGGTAAGCCTTTCGGACTGTCCCGCTTAATTCTCCTGCCCTTATCTCACTAAAATACTGGTAATCAGCAGCAACTGGTTAGACTGGAATCCCTCCCTTTTTTTTTGAGGGTGAACAATCATCAAATGACTCCTCCCGCTCTGAGTGGAGCGGAAGGGCGTGTTAGACTCTTACTGCCTAAACCCATCCATGTTCCTTCCTCAGCCCTTTACGTTCCGAGATAGCGGTAACCCTTTCGTACAATCCCGCTTAATTCTCCTGCCCTTATCTCAATTTATTTGTGGTCGGCGCAACAAGATTTTCTCTTTCATACTTCTCTTTTAGTTGTCACCCCCTTTCTTGCTATATCACAATCCATCGATCGTTTCTTTGGTCTGCCGTTCTCTAAGTCTTTAGGTTTTCAATTTACATATTAAAATTCATTTACCCAACCTTACTTAAACTATTAGCAAACTAAAATATGGCATCTAAAAATTCCTCCGCATCGCTGTCTACTGGTAATTTACCCAAGAGACTTGCGGCATTGCCACGTTGTATGGCAATGCCAAAGGGCTGGCTTTTACCTTGCCCCGGCGCTAAGTCGTGCCAAGGTAAAAGCCAGCCCTTGGGTCACGGGAAGTGACAACCAGACGTTTTCGTTACCCATGTCGATTTCATTGTGCGAGTTACTTATAATTAATAACTAAAAGTTTTACTATCATTGTTATAACTAAACATGTAGTCGACAGAAATTAAATATAAACTAGAAAAAAAACTACTAAAAAACTATAACTTCATTTTAAAACGCAAAAAGTGGTCTGCATCGGCCGGGAATCGAACCCGGGCCGCCCGCGTGGCAGGCGAGCATTCTACCACTGAACCACCGATGCTTGATACCTAAACTGCTAAAATACCTATCAGTTCATGCGGATTTAGAAAGTAAAAGTGAAGATGTGTGCGCAAAGGCACCTTTTACTTTGACTTGACCTCATTACGTTGGTTTGCAAATACAAAATAATAGGTATATGACGGTACACTGACTGCTCTATGAATAGATAGTTTAAAAGAAGCGAAGGTAATAAATAGTACTGTAGAGCCTTAGAGTAAAACCTTATGTTATACATGGCTGGTAAATATCTGACGGCATTCGAACCTTTCAAATGAATAAAAAGCTAGATAGGTTTTTACGTAGATTCTAGACTTGTTACCCGTCAGGGGGAGCGACACTTCGTCTTCTTATTTCTCTAGTGCCTTAGCAGATTAGCATGATCGTGCTCCAGAGCATTTCAACATATTTTATATTTTATTTGTCGTGAGAGAAGGGGTGACACCCGTCCTGAGTTGAGGCCTACTTTGCTAACGGGGCGTAGCCTTGCAAAGTGTGTCAGGTTGACACAATTGGTCTAACTGAGGATGGGGTACCCATATCTTGGTACCCGTATGGTAGTTTCACATCTGGAGTGTGGGCATGAAATGTTTTTATTGGTAGCCTTTTCGTCTCAGTCTTTCCCTCTCTCTGACGCAATAGCGTTCGACGGAGTGTAGGATGCCGACGTCTAGTCTTCTTTGCAGTCAACCCCTTCAGGGTCGATATGAACTTTCATATCATTGTTTGTTTTAGAAGGCTGGCTGCACCCTTTGCCCCGGGTTTTGGTGCAGTGGGGTTCAAACTGGCCTAGCGTTAGTTTGTGTGCACATTGGCACACATTAATGCATTCATGGACTCTTGTGATGTCGTAAGATTCGCTTTGCCAGAGTTGAGCCTGCCTTTGCAAAGGCCAGACCTCACATGTAGATTCTCCTGGGGTTAGGTAAAATCTTAATATTAGGCTAGGTAGGGATAGGAATAGATAGATTCGAATGCCAAGAGTAAAAGGGCTTAGTTATTTTAAAACTAAGTGTTCCCTTTTACTCAAGGGGGGCGTAGCTGATGTAGAGCCTTAGAGTAAAACCTTATGTTATACATGGCTGGTAAATATCTGACGGCATTCGAACCTTTCAAATGAATAAAAAGCTAGATAGGTTTTTACGTAGATTCTAGACTTGTCGTCCGGCGCCGAAGCTAAACAGATGTATTCGTTATAACAAAGTGAAAATAATATATTAACATACGTTTCAACTGGAAAAGTGTTTATCTTCATAGTATAGAAGCCCTATACCCACATTACACGCTCTACCACTGAGCCCCCTTAGTAGAGGATCTTCCATCCTCTACAGTACCTAGGTCATATTGAGAATTAACAGACTCAATCCGCCATTAGTTCAGCAATTTAACCATTTAGACAACTACCTCAAGGCTAATTGATAACACCTGCACGGATTGATCCACCAGGTTAAGCTACGCTTGCCGCAGTTGGTTCGTGGATGGGTGACCAAGTTTACATACCGAGACTTGTCCGAGCCTCGGAAAACATATAAAGCCGTGGGTCCCGGCTGTCATTCGTGGATCTTTGACAGTCGTTACGACTCGTCCGAAGCCCAAAAGTCTGACATCTAGTCTAACCAAGTCCAAGGGGTATCGCATTACCCAGTTGCTGGGTTGTTGGGTTAGATCGCCGGTCGGTCCATGTAAAATACTGGTATTCAGCAGCAACTGGTTAGACTGGAAACCCACCCTTTTTCTGACGCTGGGAAATCATCACATGACTCTTCCCGCTCTGGGTGGAGCGGAAGAAAGTGACAGATTCTCTTACTGACTAAAACCCGTCCATTTTCCTTCCTTAGCCCTTTTTTTGCCGGGGTAGCGGTAACCCTTTTGGATAATCCCGCTTAGGAAATCGACCCTTACATAGCTGGGAAAAGGCTAGGCAGGTAGACGATAAATGCCAAGTGGAATAATCAGTATTGTATAATGTACTCTGTGAATATACTCTTCACAGCTTATTGCGTCTATGCATATTGATGTAAAACCTATCCATACCAAACTTCATTCGACAATTCCCTGAAGAATAAAAATGGTAGATAAAGATAAACTATACGAACAAGTGGGCATATATTTATGTATAATATATTAGCTTTTGCACGCGGCTTTACCCGCGTGGAGGCCAGAACTAATCCCACGGGATCGTACTTCTGGGATAAAAAGCCGTATTAAAGAAAATCTCTTGAAAGCGTAACAAACAAACAAACTTACTCACGCATTCATAATATTATACATAGTTAGGATAATTAGATAATCATATTCCGATCGCTATTTATGTAACTCATACAAAATATATTCTAGACATGATGCCTGTTATGTTGTAGCTAATAACATAACGGCAGCAGTGATAGCCTATTGGTGTGACTGTCAAACTGCCAAGTCATAGGTCTCGAGTTCGAATCCAAGACTGCGTGCCTTGGATTTTTCGGATACATTTGCGTATTGTATAATTATCACTTGCTTAAAAATAAGTGAAGGAAAACATCGTGAGGAAACCAGCATGTCTGAGAGATATTTCTCAACAGCATGTGAAGCTAAGTCAGAGGCCCATGGGCAGCATAGAAACTCTGGACACCAGGTTAGTCACTAACCACACGAAAAGAAGAAAATTGATTGCGTAGCATACGATAAGTGTGTTTGTATTACATATTATGTAGTTTTTCATATAAAATCAAGAGTCAGGATATGATAATGCGTTACATACGTTGCGTACGTGGAATCAGTTTGTCTATGTTCTGACATAACTCATGCTAACGTGAGATAAGAACAAATACACCCCAATAACTAAAGGTCGACGCAATTTAATAATTAACAGCAGGCATATTTTGCGTGCGTAATAATAAAAGGGCCTGCCCTGCGGCCTATACGTAATATTTGCCCTATTTCGCCCTATTTTGGCGAAGGCTGTTGAGGTCAAACTTCGGAGTCACGTTTGAGACATTAAGTTAGTCGTTATATGTTACGTGGTCATCCACACTTTGTTGTTGACTGTGGGGAATATTATAATTTGAATTCTAAGGTTACGCCAGGGTACTCCGAAAAATTCTTTGATTGGTATTTTGCATTTTTCAGGTCAGTGGCAGGTTGTACTTAAGTTAATTAAAATATGAATCGCGGCCGCAGCAATTACTTATTTACAGAACTGTAATCGTTTAGTCGTGTAATGTAATAATTATTGAAGTGTCGTAAAAAGATCTGCTTACAGATATCAATCAATCTGCACGCCTTTATCCAACTATGTTGGGGTCTGCTTCCAGTCTAACCGGATGCAGTTGAATGCCAGTATTTTATATGGAGCGACTACCTATCTGACCTCCACAGCCCAGTCAGTAACTGGGTAAAAAGAAATACCTCTTGGTAAGACTAGATGTCGGAATTTCAGGATTCCGATGACCCGTAGCGACTGTCAAAGAGGCACAAAAATGACAGCCGGAACCAACGGCTTAATGTGCTTTCCAAGACACGGAGCTCGGTATGTTAGGAACGTCACACATCCACGGACCAACCCCGGCAAGCGTAGTTTAACCTGCTGGATCGACCAGATGCAGCTGTTATTTATTAGCCACGAGCTTCTCCTATCTACTTACAGAAATAAACATTTCATTTTATGACAGATATTTAATGGCACAGTTTCCCAAACCATGTGTACACATCAGACTTCTAGAGTCTGTCATGAGTTTGTGTACAGTCACAAGCAAAATTATATACACTTAGCTAATTTCATTAACGGTTTCCTGCTTAATTATGGAATGAATTTGTATGTTGTCGCACACATTGCGTTGTCGAATCCATATGTTTACCGTACATTTCGAATCTCAAAATTACTAGGTGTAAACATATTGGTGCTCGTGACTATACTGCGTCACGTCGTTCCACTGCAGGGCAACTAGTAACACATGCACGCTAGCTGTGTAGACTCAGCTTTAATTTATGTATTAAAGGATTTGGTTTCTGCTGCCGGGAACTGTCTTGTTTGCGAATTAAACGACTGTGGAGTTTGTTTTGAGTTCTGGGAACTAGTTTGAGCGTCTGAAGGTGGCTGTAACGTTACATTCGCCTGTAATGTAACGTTACAGATCCGAGCATTACATTAGTGAAGGACGAGAACCAAACAGTGATAGCCTAGTGGTGCGACCATCGGACTGCCAAGTCATAGGTCTCGAGTTCGAACCCAAGGCACTCACCTCTGATTTTATGGATTCATGTGCGAAATGTATTATTATCACTTGCTTAAAAATCGGTGCAGGAAAACATGGTGAGGCAATCAGCATGTCTGAGAGATATTTCTCAACAGCATGTTAGGCTCAGTCAGAGGCCCATGAGCAGCTTAAAAACTTAGACACGAGGTTAGTCACTAACACCGAGACCGAGCATTACTCAGTAGTCAGGGAGGCAGCATTGTGACGTAATGCTCGAAATCGAATCATAAATGTTACATTACAGGCGAATGCTCGCGGTGTGGGACCATTCAGGGAAAACGAAATCCTTTAGATTTCGTTTTCCCTGAATCAGTTCGTTCTCGTATATTATACAGTGTCTTTATTAATATTGAAGGGACAAATTCCATTTTGATTAATAATCAACTACCTTCATACTTGTGTAAATTATTCTCCATTACCTACACTTACCTCATCCGCTCTCCCGCCCGTCTCGTTGGTCCGATGCCCAAGTCGGGCAAATTGTTATTGGGCTATTATATCTGATGTTTTTCAGTGGCAACCCGAAGTCTGAATATGTACCCGGTTGATGGCAATAGGCTTGCCTCCTATTACATGGGACTTTATAACATAAGTGGCGAAATAGGTGCACCTCTGCCCATCAAGAATTCCATCATTCGAATCAAGTCGTGATGTTACGTTACCTACTTACGTGTCTTATTTATGACGTTCTAGTAGATATTATCACCGTTATTTATAACTCTAAAATTATCTGTTAATAATAGTAGTTTTTGAAAACCTATGAATGAATTTTCGTGTTCAAATCTTTAACTATTGTATTTCTTTCTTTTTTCGCTTTATGGAGTCAAAACTTCTTTAGGCGCACTTTGCGCTCGTTCTAAACAGTGAACGAAATTGAACCGTCACGCTCGAGTCGGTGACGTTAAACCCATACACTGCTATGAACACGTATGTGTGTTGAAGGCACTGCGCTTAGAATAGCACAAAAAATAGTGGCAGTGTTTGTGTAAGTATATAGTAACTTGGCACCCGTCGGGGTCTTTATGTTGCAGGTACTTTTAAGTGTCAAAGTTGATGCTTGCTGTGCATCAATACCATGCAATAGGGTGTTGTGCACCTGTTTACATTCTGCACACTTAAAATGAAATTTGCATTTGCGTTGTTTGTGCTGCCCTAAACAAATTTTGCATAGATTGCATTGAATGATTCATAATTTTTTGCAAATTCAACCCGTTGTCCAGAAGCAGCAAGCGCAAAGGCGCAAAGGCACTTAAAAAGTTCAGATGACTTACAGTAAGGGCATGCTGGAGCTGTCAGCACTGTAGTTATGTGACTAGCCACCTTGATTACTGGTAACTGTGGCTTCCTTGAAGAATTACCGGCCTCCAGGGCCAGAGCACGACGTGCTAGGTAGTCTAACAATTCCTTTATAGTTGGTTTTACCAATATAGAGTGTTCAGCTAAGAATTACTGAAACATAAAAAAGAGGGAGTATACGCGGTCCTTCTTTTTTATGTTTCCGTAATATTTTAATTCATGTTTCTTTACATAACTAAATCCGCATATTGATCAGGTTTCTCACTCCTCCACATAAATCTCTCAATTCCATTCTTCCATTAAATTCTTCAGCACGTAGGTAAGTAAAATATTCTGTGGTGCATTTCGACTCCTTGCCGAAGTAATGGTTGATCGAGCTCTGCATTGCAATCGAAAATAAATAACCTTTCGATAGTATCTCAACTTTGAAAAATAGTCACAGTAAACCTTTAGTCGAGGTGTATAAATAATTATATTTAGATCATATAAAATTGCATAACCTAGATTTAATTTAATATAAATAAAAAAAAACATTATTCGGGACACGCACAGGAAATATAACAGAAAAAAAATTAATGAAAATCCAAAATATAATATTAAAAATAAAAAAAAATGTATTTATTGTATCAATGACATCATCGTGAACGTCATGTATTCTCTCGCGAGTCGGTAACGTTCACGGATAGAGAATTGTGCTTGAGTTCCAACCGTATCTACGCATTGACTTCTAGGTCTCTAGAGACAAGTGGGGAATATAATAATGCGATTACCAAATTGAAATCGATGACAAATGGACTGTATATTTTGGTGGTTGTTGGAATGAAATAAAACTAAAGCTCAGTGTGATAAAAGATTTAAATGGGAAAAATGATAAAAAATAACATAAATGGCGACCCTGTTGTCGCTGGCATAAGCAACAGGGTCCACGTACGAAGTCGCGGGTAGAAGCTAGTTATGAATATTTAGCTTTTAAATGAAAATATTGCGTAGGTATATTTATTGTGTGTATTTTATATTAAAGAATCGTTATTTATCTTTACTATGTATGACAATAAAGTAACTTATTGTATAATAAGTACATGTTACACCACAGACTACCTGCAATATTGTCCCTCCTACTCCCTTAGTCCATCCATAGGTTGTCTTTTAAAGATCCCTGCTAGCGATAAGACCGTCATCACATAAACATTTATACATACACACAATCACTATTGTTTTTTTTTTTTTTTAATACATATCCGTAAACAAATATATCATGTAAAATACAAAGCAAAGTAACCTATTTACCGTTTACATTAAAAAACATAACTACAATACTATACAATAACCAGATTTATCACTGCGATGCTAATTAAGACTGGCTTTTCGGAATAAACGAAGACACAAAGCGAAGACTCGAGGGTATCGCTTGCTTCATTAGTGGTGCTTCAATATTTCTGTAACTCGACTCACGATTGCAACGCAGACGGGGAGCTTTTTTTTGTATGGTTTTATGACGTACTAGCTGCTCACTCGCTGCTCAGCTTCTATTGGTTGTAGCGTGATGTTACATAGCCTTTAGCCTTCCCCGATAAATGGACTATCCAACACAAAACGAATTTCTCAATTCGGACTAGTAGTTCCAGAGATTAGCGCGTTCAAACAAACAAACTCTTCAGGTTTATAACATTAGTATAGATAATAGAACTTAATACCATCCCACTTCATATAAAACACTGTAGTAGCTCAGACGATGCAGTTTTATAGGATGTTCGTTAAGATTTCAAGCTTTGAGGGTAGGTAATCATCAATTGAATGCTTATTTGATGATTCCCCGCTCTCGGTGGAGCGGAATAGACTGTCAGACTCTTACTGACTAAAACCCTTCCATGTTCCTTCCTTAGCCCTTTATATTCCGGGGTAGCGGTAACCCTTTCGGACAGTCCCGCGTACCCGGCAGGCAGACGGGGAGCTTGGTTTTCATTTCGACTTAGAGCGATGGTGGTTATTATCTAGTATTATTGAGCAGACTAGCTAGGCAAAAGTTGAAAGAAATTTGAACACGAACACCACGTTTGTAATTATTCCCCGAAGGTTTAAGAATTTATTTTATTATTTAGTTTGTTTGAATTTTTTTATTTGGTTTTTGCGATTTATTTTAACCCATCAAAATTATATGATTAATGGGCACGAACCCTACCCGTGTGTTGAATTAATGTAACCATTGTAGCGCCACGTTGTATGTATACATACAGTCATACACATTCATAAACCCTCGCCTTTTTCCCGTGGAAATAGTGAGAAACTACGACACCTGCTACAATCCTTAAACCTTATTTTGGTTCGTTAACGTTAATATATCTCCTCAAACACGCGCGCCGGATGCGAAATTTACAAGATTATGAAATCATAATGGGTATCCTGTTCTTGATGCACTCCTTAAACAATCAGCGCAGCTTAAACAAAGAAATACTATTTAGAACGACAGCTTTCGACTTCTTCAAAGTGAAAGTCAAATATAAATTGATTGATTTGACTTTGACTCAAACTCAAAGCATTTATTTCAAATAAACCAATTACAGGCACTTTTGAATTGTCACGGGGTCGGTCAGTCAGAAAGATGAAGTTAGTTGCCCATTCCAAAGCAGTAGGTACCTATGGAGAAGAACGGGCAAGAAACTCCATGGACACTCTTTTAAATCAAAATATGTTTACAAAAACTGGGTTACATCATTCATGTTGAAATGTACACGTCAGAACGATGCAGAACTTAATAAAAGCGTCCATAATTACATTTAAAAAACCAATTCAAATTAATTTAAATTTTAAAACAGCCGTGGCAGCTAAGAGGTGACCAGTTCCTACTGACGGCGCCAGTTCATGAACATGACTTTTCAATTAGGCAAAAGAAAGGAATAGTGCCTTTCTTGTGCCTATTTGAAATAAATGAACAAGAAATAGATTTGATTCTAGTCGCCCCGTCCAAAAGGTAATTTCGTATGGAGAAGAATGGGCAAGAAACTCCACCGTTACTCTCTCTTCTAGCTATATAATATTTTCTGTCCGCGACTTGTCCACGTAAAATATCGGCTATCGCCCCACAACGATTTTTATTTTGTTGAAACGATTATTTGAATGTTACCTAGTAGTTTTTCTAAATTATGCAACAACTTTTTATGCCGTGTTCACCATCATTTAGAGAATTCATTCCGAGAGGTTTATGTGTATAAACCATCAATAATAAGTGTATCTAAAAGACTCTGTTGTACATTGTTAACAATAATAACCAAGCAGTGTATCCTTCCGCTGCTGGAAGATGAAACCGTCAGACATATACGACCATAGACAATTTTGAAGATAGATGTAGGAACAGTCGCCAGCGCATCAAGTTATACCAGACTGTCAAATTTCTCCAGATGGTTTTAAACATTAAAACCACGTGCGTTAAGTTCAAAATCGATTGGAAAAATTCAACAGTTTGTGGCAACTTGATGTGCAGACTGTGCCTAACGCTCACAAAGACACTTTAAACTTAACTTAGTGGATAACTATTGTAACTCGAGAAAAAGTCGTATACGTGATATTCGTAGAAAAAACTCAAACTCAAAACATTCCTTTCCATTAAACCAATTACAGGTACTTTTGAATAGTCAGTTAGTCGGAAAGATGAAGCTAGTGGCCCATTCCCAAATTTAGATGCGTATGGAGAAGAATGGGCACGAAACTCCAAGGACACTCATTTAAATCAAGATATTACAAGATCTTGGGTACATTATTATTGTTGCTTCTATATGTGAGAGCAAGGTAAAAAATAAATATTAAAAGAAGAAGAAGATTTGGTATATGATTCTGAACTTAACGAAAAATTTCAACGCACGGCGCGTTGAAATTTTTCGTTGGTTATTAAAAAAATACTGCTGTTCATTCATTGCTCTTTTCTATGAAACGCTGCCTTTTTTTATAACCGACGAAAAACGTTACTTCCTATAAGTGGGTTTAGAATCTTGTGCTATTACTGCAATGCATAGTTACCGTTTGCGTATCGATGTCGAGATAATCGAGTTTCAGTAGTAGTCTCCTCCTGCGGAAAGCGAAGGATTTATCGGCTTAGAGGAGGTTGTGTTACGAAGCTTACCACACACGTACCGATACATATAACAAATATTTTCCCGTACTAAGATTATGCATATAAGTTTTTTACCCTTTAAAAAGCAGTGATAGCCTATTGGTGGGACCGTCGGACTGCCAAGTCATAGGTCTCGAGTTCCAACCCAAGACCTCTGATTTTACGGATTCATGTGCGTATTGTGTAATTATCAATTGCGTGAAAATCGGTGAAGGAAAACATCGTGAGGAAACCGCTTGAGAGATATTTCTAAACAGCATGTGAAACTTATACTTTATCTTGCACTACAGTGTAATACAGTGCAGTGCAGAAAATTTAACACAACTGCGTCCAGCTACGTTAAGCTCAGCATTGCGAACGCACCGATGCGAGGGACAGTGACTCGTGAAAGGAAGTTTCAGTTTACACTGCGAGGAGAGAATTCTGAACAGTATTTTATATACTTTTATTCGTATGTTCCATAGAGCGTGATTTCAGTACAGTTCCATAGAGCCTGAGTGAAACGTTATGTTGAACATGGCTGATAATAATCTGACAGCATTTGAACCTTTAAATTATGATTATAATAGGTTGATAGGTTTTTGTACAAGTGAAACGACTCTGTCAAGAGCCTGGGACTTGGCAGATGTATGCGATATAATATAATATTTATTGATTCACAGTCTGTGTGTTTGCTTTTCCAATACACAGAACACACGCTCTACCACTGAGCCCTCTCAGTGAAGGTCCCTGAATTTTCCACAGTACTTACCTACATTTTTTTACAGTTAATAGATTCTGCCTTTTCGTAGATTTTTGGTTGTAAAACCTAAGACATAACTATATTAACTATAGCCTCTTTGCTGTGTAGCTCCTTAGAAATTCGCAGTCAATTTATATTTTTAAAATCGATTTCTCAGCATATCCTTTTATGTCTTTTAAAAATCAATCTGCCTAGCTTTTTCCCAACTAAGTAAGGGTCGGCTTCCAGTCTAACCGTATGCAGCTTAATACCAGTATTTTACAGGAAATGACTGTCTGTCTGACCTCCACAACCCAGTAACTGGCTAATACGATACCTCTTGGTAAGACTGGCTGTCGGATTTTCGGGCTTCTAACGACCCGTAACGACTGTCAAAGATGCACAAATGACAGCCGGGACCAACGGCTTAACGTGCTTTCTGAGGCACGGAGGAGTCTCGATATGTAACGATGGTCACCGATCCACGGACCAACCCCGGCAAGCGTAGCTTAAGCTGATAGATCGACTTATGTGGCTGTTATTACTTGGCCACGAGCTTCTCCACCATTTTTTACAAAACACTTTCTTAAAACTCCAACCGGTAGTCTACCAGCATTATTTTTTAACGTTATTAGTTAAAATTCTGTGTTTAAACAAACCTAACTAATATTTCAAGGGAAGCTACAGACAGTCGTGTAAATTGAATCAAATTCGCTGTCGGTCCTCCCAGCACACCTAGTTAGATTATGTCGTGTGCTGTCAGTACTAATTATGTGTCTTTGTTCCGACTTCTCCGTTTTATTCGTTGGTTTTCGTGATATTTCTCACTTTATCTAAGACGTGACTTGTGTGTTTTAGATTATATTGTGGACTAGCTTTTGCCCGCGACTTCGTCCGCGTGGAGTTCGGTTATATAGCAAAATTGGGAGATATTTATAAGACAATATAGATAGTTTAACAATTATGGTTGACGTGATTCTATAGATTGGCATAACTTTTTTATTTATGAACCGATTGGCATGAAACAAACACTAAATGTTAAGTGAGGCTTACCACAATCTATTAGTGAACCACATCTAAATCGAATTATCTGTTTCTGCGATTAGCGTGCACAAACGCACAGATAAACAGACATAAAATCTAACAATAATTTTTTTGGGTGCTGTTTGCGTTGATGAAGGTCCCAATAATATTTTTTCTCATATATCTTCCACTAGCTTTTGCCAGCGGCTTCGCCCGCTTGTATGTAGGAAATTATCCCACGGGAACCGTAGATTTTCCTGGGATAAAAAGCTTATATGCTATTCCAGACTATAATCTATCTTTGTGCCAAGTTTCATTCAGATCTTACATCTTTATTTCTTACAAACATACATACAAATCTTTCCTCTTTATAATATTAGTATAGATTATTAAATTATTATAAGTAATTTGTAATAAGTATATTAGTAAAGATGTACGGACAGCGATCTGTAACATTTTTACTATCTGTATAGAAGACTAGCTTCTGCCCGCGACTTCGTCCGCGGAAAATTGCGATATACTGTAACTGTTTAGGCAGCGCATGCAAATAATTCTGTTTTCGGAGGTATTTCTTTCCGACTTTCTAGACGAAAATTGCGATAGCTCGGCTAATATGTATGATATAAATATAATTTATAGCCTATAGCACTCAGGAATAATGTAGCTTTCTATCAGTGAAAAAAATTTTGAAATTGGATCATTAGTTCCGGAGATTACCCCTACATACAAACTTACAAATTTTACCTCTTTATAATATTATTATAGTATAGATAGATATAAACAAGGAGTTGCTCGAGGCTTCTACGTTGTACTTACTACGTCGTAGCTGGTACGTAGGTAAATCTTATTATAACTACATGACTCGTTCTTCTGTCGTGTTGAGCGAGCTATATGAGAATAAATAGCTCATGAGTGACGCGGTAAAAAGCTAAGCTATTCAGCAATGTAGATAGCGGGGTTGATTTACCTATATACCCACAAATGTATGGTTAATTTACGACGTTGTAGGTATGTAATTACATCATTAACAATACGTTTCGCAATATCAAGAAGTCTGTCAGTTTGTTCAATAGTAATAAAACATGTGATTTATCATTATACAGTGTGTTAGAATAAACGAGGGAAATACTTTCAGGGGTATAGAACTCGAGTAAAGAACAACTTTGACTATGACATCAACTCTGAAATATGAAAAAAAAAATCAGCTGTTCCATACATTTTGACGAATTATGCGATCATAAATGTACTGAGCAGCTGATTTTTTTTCATATTTCTGAGTTGGTGCCATAGTCAAAGTTGTTAATTATCGTGTGGTTAGTGACTAAACACCAGGTTAGTCACTAACCACACGAAAAGAAGAAGATGACAGTTCAACAACATTCATTGCGTCACTTAGATTTTTGAGCCGACAATTTTTTCTAACAAATGAAGCAATGGATTAGCAATATTCTTCAAAATGATTCGGACTGTGATTTACAATATTTTTATGAAATTAGGGCTACAGATTACGGTTATAATGACACAGCCCTGAAGCAGAGACACAGACAGACGGCGTACGCTTAGAAATAGCTTATTTTGTAAAACATTTTAAAAGAGTATCGGTGAAGTTTCTTGCCCATTCTTCTCTATACAAAATTACGTTTTGGAAGGGGCGACTAGAATCAATTCTATTTCTTGACCTGATTTCTATTTTTTTTTCATTTTGACGTTCAAAAGTGCCTTTCACGTGCCTATTTCAAATAAATGATTTGACTTTGACTTATATCATGCCGCTTTCACTCTTTGGGTACCAAACCTATAGATACTTAACTACTTATAACTCAATTCCGTCTCTTAATATGAGTTCCAAAACAAACTTATCTATGATTTCCATCTCAAACCGCCACTATAAAACTTCGAACCGTTATCAAAACCAAACTTATGTTCCTACAACCATACTCGTAGCAGCATAAGTACAGTCAACGAAATAGTTAAGTATGCAAAATACATCTTTGCCACTATGCTTTTTTTTTTGAGGGTGGCAAATCATCATTTGACCCTCCCGCTCTGGGTGGAACGGATGAGAATGTCTGACTCTTACTGACTAAACCCATCCATGTTCCTTCCTTAGCCCTTTATGTAATTAAGGCTATATACTGTAAAGAATCAAGTTCTTCTAACTTAACACACAGCTGTGCTACTACACTAGGAGGTGGTGAATGGAGGGCGTTTTGGGGGGCTGTCTTATGATATTTTGACGTTCAAAAAGTGCTGATTTTTAGCCTAGTTTGAATATATAACTTTGATATTGATTTTACAGTTAGCTCTCCATGTTTTTCTGATCACCAGAATGGATACTTAACCTCTGTGAAATGTATTACAATTTTTTGAAATATTGGAGAGAGGTTAGTGTACAACAGGGGTGATAGAGAAATTAAATAGCAGGCAAATAACTGGCGAAGGCCGTTTTGCGCGGATGTGACGCAATTTTTTTCCTCAAGGTTTATTTTTAAATTTTTGTTGTTTGTTTTTTTTTACTGCGTCATGTTTGCCGCAAATAAACATACTTACTTTTCTTTTTGTCTTTCTAACTACACAACTGGAGGGGTGTGTAGCTGCCTGCACACTTATCTCTTTAGTTGACTGTAATTCCGCAAAATAATATATTATATACCCTCCACCACGCGTGTAGTTTGAACAAGTTAGTTCGCTGCGGCCGGAGTTCCGAACTTCGGTAAAACTAGAATGAGGGCGTAAATTCAGTAACGCCATTAGCTGACGTCCCGAGCCAAATTAAACTGACATTTTTGTTCGAAACTTGGGAAGCGATTAGATCGAATTTTCGATTTTATCGTGGCGACATAAATAAAGAGGGGAGCGAACTTTAAGGATTTTGTACACAATAGCGCCTTGGAAATTATCTAGCACAGATACAATCGCCTCGTTGGTCTAGTGGTCGCCGTCGCTGCTGCTGAGCATGAAGTCCTGGGTTCAATTCCCAGGGCAGGCAATGTGTTATTACTGGAGCCATTCTCAATACCACCGCCGAATTTAGATCTGTGCTCTGTTCAATGCAAAAAGGTTCATCATGGGATCAACACCATACCTGTCCAAACCTAGGGATGTGCCCTAACAGGCTAAAACGTAACGGGGCTCCTTCCATGTGCTGATGGTGATCACCTGGGTGGTTTTAGCAGTTAAAATTCCACATTTCCAAAAGACCAGGCACCTCTTGAAGGTTTTCCCCTAAAAACAAAAAAAAGGCATAGCACTCTGTTCAAATAAGAGAATAAAGGCTTCATGATTGTACCAAAGTATCCTTTAAAAACTATAATATAAGTTAAGGTAAGTTTATAAACACACATTCCAAAGCTGCAAGTGCTCTTTGCATGTTACCTTACAAAATGCATTCCCAAACAGTTCCCGTATGTGTAGCGTACCATCGGTGCTTCCAACTTCATTCTCTGACTCCAGTAGGCCTGACACGAAGTCACGGACTAAACGTTACTTTATTCTTAAATGTGTAGTGGCATCGACATCACCACATGTAAACCGCACGTCACAATGACGTCACGTTCGCAATCCTGCATCGCGCAAGCAAAGTTAACCGCACGAGTAAAATATATTATAATTATACAACATCCCGACATAAATCGTCGCGTCAGGCGGCAAAAAAAAAAAAAGGCGGCAAATTCGGTTAAGCTGTAAACAACCTCATAGGTATAGGTATATACCTCCTTATATTTAACCTTCGGGATGCCCTTAAAAAAAAAAGAGTTGCAGTCCGGGAGTGCCAGTAGAAGTGGAAACTTGAATATTAACGTTGTGCAATTTTGATATTTTGGAATGATTAGAGAATAATTTTGCACGAATTGCTTTAATTATCAGTATAAAAGTGTTATCATTTATGTTGTAAAATACAATATTATTTATTGCGCTATCGTACATAAACAGGACAATTTATACACACATCAAAAGTGTCTAGGGATCAAGCATTTTTATGCGGATTTCTTGAGATTGAGATGTGGCTTTGTAATAAATTTATGATTTTATAAATTTATATGGATCCTTTTTGGTGCATTTCATAATTTGAAACAGGAACTGTCAATCAAATTCGAGTAAAAGATGAAAATCAGCTGTCAATATTTTCCCTATAAAAACATACAACGCATTGAAGACATTATTAGTGCTACTGTTTCCCTACTACTGATTAAAACCAACGTTATTATGGAGCGGCGACGTCATTTAAGCAGGGAAGAAATGCTCAGAGCCGTGGGAATGATAGAAGCTGGTTCCCGGCAACGTACTGTGGCTTTAGCTCTGAATACAAGTCAGAGTGTTATCAGTCGACTTTGGACACGTTACCGAAGCACTGGTACCGTGGCTGAGCGCCATGAAGGACGGTATTGCTGCACCACACGGAGACAAGACCGATACATTCAAATCTTAACTCGAAGAGCTCCAACAATAACCGCCATGATGTTAGCCGTGAGGCTTCATCACTCTTCAGGGAACTTAATTAGCGACCAAACAGTCAGAAACCGCTTGCATGAAGTGAACCTTCATTCCCGAAGACCGCTACGGGTACCACCTATAGCAATGCACAATCGTAGGATTCGATATCAATGGGCTCTTGAACACAGAAATTGGGCAGAAGAACAATGGCGTTTCGTGTGCTTTTCTGATGAGTCTCGTTTTGGTATGAGACCGGATACAAGACGTATACGACACTGGAGAACCCCTGGACGCCAACAGCGATTAAAATCCTGCCAGGAAGTCCATCCTTATAGTGGTGGAACCATCATGGTATGGGCGGGTATTTGGATCGGCGGAAGAACTGAGTTGATTTGGATCAGAGGCAACCTCAACGCTCAAATTTATGCTGAGACGATTGTATCTGACGTCATCGTTCCTCTACAAGTGCAAATCGGTCCCTTATTTCAGTTAATGCATGATAATGCACGACCGCACACCGCAAGAGTTGTAAGACAGACTCTCGCCGCAGCTAACATCAATGTCCTGCCCTGGCCTGCTCAGTCGCCAGACTTGAACCCGATTGAGCATGCATGGGATATGCTACAGAGAAGAGCTCTGCCGAATATGGAGGGTATCCAGTTGCAAGAAGACCTTTTTTTGTTGTTGCAACGAACATGGGCGGCCATTCCACAGCGTGATTTGGATGAACTCATTTTGAGTATGCCAAACCGATGTTCTTGTGTTGTTAGTGTTCGCGGTAGAAACACGGATTATTAATTGTTTAAGTTACCCAATAAAATTTTAAAGAAAACTGTTATTTCAGTCTTTTTTTCGAACTTTAATGTTAGTGGTTCAAATGTCAAAAATCCCTTTATTAGGAAAATGGCAAATTTCTTTATTAATGCAAAGGTGACTTGGTTTATCGTTACTGTGACAAACGAAAACACTTTATTTGATGAATCCTTAAAGAAAATTTAAATTAATATCAATCAAGAGAAAAGTTATTGCAAAAATATATGTTGATCCCTAAACACTTTTGATGTGTGTATTACATTAAAAATTTAACACTTCCGAACTATTACAATTACACTAAAACATATTATTAATTACATTAAAAAGTTTATCCCTCTCTCCGTCTAACGAATTTTCGATCAGATCACGTGTCCTAACGCGAGTTTAACATTTTTTACCCATCACAAAAAGTGCAGAACGCTGCTAAATAAAGTTTTCACTTCAAAAATCAATCGTCGGGCAGTAGCCCACCAGACACGTCGGTTGGAGGATCCACCCATTTCTATGGAGGATGAGTGAACGTTACACCCTGTTCCTCTTAACTCTATTCGGCTTTATTATGCCTGTCACAAAAAATGCTGGAGAGAGTTAATTTTTCGAATTAAAGTCGTTGGAACTTGCGTTACGTTTATGTCGCACGTTCGTGCTAGGGCCTCTGTATGCTGAGTCACTTTGTAAAGTCACAAATGAAGTTACTGTGTACTGCGAATGAATAAGTAAACGAGGTAATGGCGAAGTGCACTGAATCCTTCGTGCAGTAAAGGATTTAGCAAATAAATACGGAGAGTTTCATAATTCGTCCGCCGTATCAAAGCAAAATACTTGTACTGCTTTGAACTTTGTTAAATGATTTTAATGAAATATGTGTTATTCTTGTATGACATAGTAGGTAACAAAAAGTGGACAAGTGCGTGTCGGTGGACTTATATTTAAACTGAAAATGTAAGTTAGTCGGCTATTACTTGTAAAGCCTACTTAGCAGTGATGGTTTTTGTTTTATTTCGTTGTATACATAATAAACTAAGTACTACCGTGATTTTGTCATATTTCGACACTGACTATCTTTAATATGTCATCCACAAAGCCTTAAAACATACACTCAAAGGTCCTAAACACATGTTTATTCGCACAAAAGGAGGCAAGGCAATAAGCTGCACATAACGAGAACACAGGGAAGCTGCAATGTATTCACGAGAGGAGATAATAAGATTATAGTCTCGCTCGGTGCAGCACCAATATGGCTATGTTACTGAACAAAGGTGAGATCAGGAGTGTTGATAATATTAACTGTTACCGCTGCAGTAGCGCGAAATGTTCTTTGTGGGCCAAAAAGATGTCGGATTAGCCTTGTAGACTTTTTTTTTTTGAGTGTGGGAAATCATCCAATAACTTCTCCCGCTCTGAGTGGAGCGGAAGGTAGTGTCAGACTCTTACTGACTAAAACCCATCCATGTTCCTTCTTTAGCCCTTTATGTTCCGGAGTAGCGGTAACCCTTTCGGACAATCCCGCTTACCCGGCAGGCTCGGCCCTAACGGGCCCCTTCGTATGCTGACATCTCTTTGAGGCGCGCGTGGAACATGTACGCGCCGTCTGGTACGGGCCTGGTCCTGATCGGACGGTGAGTCACCCATTACTCACCGCGCGCAGGCCCGCGTCTACGGTGGCCGGGAGTCGTCACGTGACTCCAGACGCCCGAATCGTCTCCACCGGCGGCTGGGACGGAAAAACCTTTCCCTCTCCCATTCCGCCACCTCCATCGCGAGCATGACTGTTTCGCAGAAGGGGGTGACTGCCTCCCACTCCCTCTTGCTTCGGACCATGGCTTGAACCAGGGCCGGGCGCGAGATGTCGCCGCCAATCGCCTCTACAAGGACACGGCGGTGCCCCGCCCAAGCGGGTGCAGGTTTCCACCGTGAGCTCCACTGTGTCCTCTGGGCGATCCTCGCAGTGGTGACACTCGGGCGTTTCCTCCCGCCTGATTATGTGCAGGAACCTCCCGAAACATCCATGTCCGATGAGGACCTGCGTCAGGCGTTAGGTGAGGGCGCAGTGACGCCTCTCTAGCCACTCCTCCAAGAGGGGTCTTACTGCCACTAACGCGGCGTGTCCTGCGCTGGGTTACTACAGTTGCTTTCCAGGCCACTATGAGATCGCGCCGGAGGTCCGTCCGCTACGCCGCAATTTGCCGCGGAAACGGCATTTTCCCCCGGCTTAGTACCTCCGCGCGCCACTCATACAGGCGCTTGAGAACTATCGCCTCCACACTTAAGAACCCTAAGGTCGAATATCATTACAAACCTAGCTAATAATCTCACACTGGATTTGAAAATAATAAAATAAAATTAGAATCTCATTTTCTAGTCGCATTCAGTTTTAATGGAATTTCAGGCAGTTTGCAATTACTTACTAACTTCGAAAGCTTTGTGGAGAATAAACTATATTTCAGCCGTCTCATTATCGGCACGGCTGGACGGATCCTAAAGACATTAACACAAGTTTTGCGAAGTGTAATTGACATTGAAAAGTTCGTAGTTTAACCCTCCAAACTAAATGGAATTAAGATATATAGAACAGAATCGAAAACATTTATTTATTTAATTTTACAATTATTGTATACACAAATGTACAAATACAATATACAACCTAAAACTAAAAAGAATATACTATGTACAAGTATATAAAACTAATAACTAACTAAAATATGGCGTCGAAAAATTTCTCCGCATCGCTGTCTATTGGTAATGTACCCAAGAGAGTGGCAGCATTGCCACGTTGTATAGCAATGCTGAGCCTCTGGCCAAGGTAAAAGCCAGCCTTTGAAATAGAATAGAATAGAATACTCACTATTATGATAACCTACACCATAAACATTACAGATATTTTAGAGAATTATACAAGGGCGTGTTCGGCGACCGTAGACCAATTATGAGGTTGCCATATGAAGCGAATCGGAAATGCTGAAATATACAAAATCGGACTCAAACTCTAAGCATTTATGTCAAAGAAACCAATTACAGGCACTTTTGAATTGTCAAGGGGTCGTTCAGTCAGAAAGATGAAGTTAGTTGCCCATTCCAAAGCAGTAGGTACCTATGGAGAAGAACGGGCAAGAAACTCCATGGACACTCTTTTAAATCAAAATATGGTTAAAAAATCTGGGTTACATCATTAATGTTGAAATATACATGTAAGAACGTAAAAAAACGTCTATGATTAAAATATTAAAAAAAAACAATTCAAACATTAAATCAAATTTTAAAATAGCCGTAGCAGCTAAAAGGTGATATTTAAGTCCCTACTGACGGCGCCCGTTCACGAACATGACGTATGGATTAGCACCATTCAGCTTAACCATTTTGAAGGGAGCTACAACTTACCAATTCTTAAAACTGATATATCATTTCCAAAGCTTGAAAACAACATAAATGCTACAATTTGCTGCATTGTTTGTTCACAAACAACACGACCGACAAATGCATTGTTTTGATTGGATATCGACGAAATGAGCGTCGTACAGCGAAAACAAACTGGTAATAATCATATAGTTTGTATGCAGAACCAGCGGGTTAATTACGTAACAGTAGCGATGACTTCCATTTTGACAGTTCAACTACATTTATTGCGGTATTTACGTTGTTGGATGAACAAATTTCTTGAACGTATGAAGCAATCGATGAAAGTGAGCTACCCAATGGGGTGCAGGGAGCCTAGACAAGTTGCAATCACTCCGTGTCAATTCGATTTCGAAAATTGTTGATCAAACAATTCGTTATCTTAGGGATTAGGATTGTCAAGAACGCAATGTATGGGAATATTGAACGAGTTTCGTTACACAATTTGACATCGCCTAGCACTTAGCGATCGAAAACGATTGATCACGTGACATTTCGAAAGCTTTTGCCAATTCCATACATTTCGGATTTATCTAATTTCTTTTGAAAATAAGACTTTGTCTATAGTTACGCCAGTAGGGCGTAACTATCTTTAACAGGAAAATACATAAAGGAGAGGATGTCATACAATTGGTTTACGTATTTGTTGTCCGATGTGCTTTAATTAAAAAAGAGGGGAAATAATTGGAAAATTACGACAGGAGCCGTGAGTATACGCGATTCAGAATCACTGACCAACTAGAAACTTTTGAACGTCGTGGTTCACTTTCGTTCAGTGATCAGAAACAAACGTTTTTCATAGATACGCAAAAAGGCAGGGACAATTTTGATAAAGCAAAAGTTGAACAAAATGAGTCATAAATGCAGTTACTTTACTACTAAGGAACAGTAGAGATATCGATTAATATTCACACAATTCTTCTGATTCTATCAAGCCTTATTATTAAGTTTATGCGCGGATATATCCAATTTATATGTACATGACATACGTAACAACAACAAAGGTCCATTTCCGTCCAAAATTGTAAATCGAGATTGAAAAATACAAACGATTCAACATTCTTGGCGTAGCACAAACATTTTCTGAGAAAACATTTTCAATTTGCATCGTACAACCCAGCAGGTAAGTTCACAATGAAAATATTTTCTTAACATCCTATTTCCTGAGAAATCTTATGCATATGTATTGTAAGAACTTTATTTGTGTACCGTACAGAGATTCATGCAACGTTGGGTACAATAAATTGAGGTTTAGTGCAACGTTGTTTAGGAATTGTTATGTAGAAGTTGTTGGTTAAATTCATGAGCTACTAATTAGTCAGCATGTGGAAGCGGAAGAACGATTCATTTAGGTAGGTATATGTAAACAAGGAAATTCTTTACTTCCATAAATATGTTAACAACAACTTAGACCAAAAATTAAATTACTATCTAACTAACTATACAAATAAATACAAAAACAAAAAGGGCCACTAAGGTATCGAGTACTCGTCCGCATCGCTGTCATCCGGAAACGTGCCTAGAAGACTGGCAGAATTGCCATGTTGAAAGGCAATGCTAATTCGCGTGAAGTGTCGACAAGTCGCCGAGATATTTCTTTAAAAAGGAATTGAACACTTGAAACTCATGATCCTAGAGTTTATACCCCATACAGATGAAAAGTGTAGTTACCTATAAGGTTACTGTATTTCCGCCGCTTGAGGGTCTTAGCAGAGGCAGCAGCGGTGCCAGCACAGCCCGCCGTGCTAAGAACATGAAGACCAGTTCTTGTTTCGAGTTCTTGTAAGTTTTTTGTAGTGTTGTCAAAATCAAATCCAATGATGTATTCCAAATAGGCACGTTAAAGACCGACGAATCATTTCAACGCAAGGAGATACAGAATCATTCACTAAATTCATGGAACTGACTTCGCGTCGGTGTTACTTCCATCCTGTATAAAGACGCGTGTGGAAAACGTACGCGCCAAAAAGAGATATTGTCAGCAATAGGGAAGTGGCCCATTACAGCCGATGCCTGCCGGGTCAGCAGGATTTTCCGAAAGGGTTACTGGTACCCCGGAACATAAAGGACTAATGAAGGAGCACGGATGGGTTTTAGCAGTCTAACACTCCCTTTCGCTCCACTCCAAGCATCAAATGACCCCTGGCATTTGATAATTTCCCACTCTCAAAAAAAAAGAGCCTTTACATATAAAGGCCATATTTTGTGACATATTATTTCAATTCCTAAAGAGACATAAAACGGGCTTAACTCCCCAAATGCTTGCAGTAAGTGCCCAAAATTGAATAATATAAAATATTCATCTTAAAACCGTGTCGTGGCACTATTCCAAGTAAAGAGAGGAGATGAATTGATAATACTACGCTGACGTGGCAACGTGCTTCTCTACTTATCCCCTAAACAAATGTGTTTCTTTAAAACCGTTGCCAAATAATACGTCTTTATCATACTGGTGTAATCTTGAAATATTATAGTCACACGACACGGTTGGCGCAGTGGTTGAGCGATTGACTGCTGCGCAGCATGTCGCGGGGTCGATTCCCGCACGGAACAAATATTTGTACGACCTGCAAGTATTTGTTCCGGGTCTGGGTGTTTTTCTATCTATCTTATCTTATCTTATCTTACATATAATAAATTTGTAGAAAAGTGGTGTCTGTACAATAGAAATATATAAAAAAAAAGTAGCAGGGGTTGTTATTATATCGATGCCGAACCCGAAATTGTAATTAACTTTTTTTTTGTCTGTTTGTCTGTTTGTCTGTGTGTTTGTGCACGCTAATATCAGAAACGGCTTATTCGATTTACATGTGTTTTACCAATATATTGTAGTAAGCTTAACTTAACATTTAGTGTTTATTTCATGTCAATCGGTTCATAAATAAAAAAGTTATGTCAATTTAAAGAATCACGGCGAACATTTGTTAAGGTATTCTATAAGAGTACGTATACGCTTCGCGCCTGCGCGTCCGTGGCTAAATAAAGCGCAATGAAAGCCACGCTGCTGTTACCCCCGATCCAGCTGTCCCTTGCTGTCCTCCCCCAGCGACGCCCTAAGCCGAGGTTCGTACCCCACAGGGGGTGCCCTTAACGTCGTCGTTTAGTTTATATCTAAGTTTTTATAAGCCCTGGCTGGAGGCTACAATTCTTTTGTGGCATCCACAGGCAAGTCCGGCTAAGTAGTAGCCAACCCTATGGTTGAACTACGAGTTGCCGTTATAAAAAAAAAAACGCGCCGCTGCCATAAGGATTCAGTTATTCGTAGCAAAAGCAGGTATCCTGGAGAGTATAGGCGTATGCATTTGATTATTGCGATTCACTTGAATACTGACTGTTTGCATTATTTCATTTATTTATATTTTAGGGTTTGTAGGTTAGGTTCTTTTTCTTAATTTTCTTTAAAATCTATCTATAATATAATAAAACAGTCAAAAAACATCCAATTTATTCAAAAAAGAATTGAGGGGGGTTTAGAAACAGTACCTAATAGACCACGAATCAAAAAAAATATATATCTGTTTGTCTGTTTGTTTGTACACACACAAACTACCAACGGAACGGACGTTAACTACTAGACGGATTTGAATGATTTTTGATGTGAAGGTATTAAGTCTGGGCAACATATAGACTATAATTTATCTTGGAAACTTGAACACCTGATGCAGAACCGCAACAGACCAGCTAAACTATAAGAGATACAAAAATCATATCAAAAATTGTTCCGCGTGATGAGCATTTTCTGCTGAGAGAATACATCTGAATATCTGGAACACCTGTAGTAGAACTCCAAGAGCCCAGCTACACCATAACACATATTGGAATGACGTCTAAGCAAAAGTTGTTCGGTCTGATGGTCATTTCCTATTGACAAAATCAAACACCAGAAACATCTGATGTGGAAATCAAAGCTATCACAAATTTTCGATGACGATGGTATATCATTGAAAATTTGACTGTACTGGCCAAAACTCCCATTTATTTTTTTTATTTTATCGAATAAATATGCCTTCGGACTTATGTTATTTGAGTGTTTAATTTCCTTTTCTATTTATCTTCGTGACACAGTAGCCTATCCGATAACGCAGGGGAGCAGTCACTTAGATTTTAATTGATCAGGTATATTCACAATAAAACTATAACCATGCCTAGAAAGAGGTCAAATCTTTCCCAATGTTCCAAAAGAGCTAAAAGATTGAATCTACCACAGAGCGTCATGAGAGACTTGATGCTGTTCGAGAACATCCGGCTGCAACTCGCTCCGTTTAAACCTCTTCGGATCGCGAAGCACGCCTGCGTTCTCAGTGTTACGCATCTACATTCAGGTCTCTAAAGACCAGTGAAGAATATGATGCGCGACTGACCGCTGATCGATCGTCATGCATTGTCTCGCGAGTGGGAGACGTTCACGGAAAGAGAATTACGCTCGAGTTCCAAGCGTATATCCACATCGACTTCGAGGTCTCTAGAGACAAGTGCGGAACGTGATGCGCGACTGACCGCTGATCGTGAAAGTCATGCATTGTCTCGCGAATCGGATACGTTCATGGATAGAGAATTAGGCTTGAGTTCCAAGCGTATCTACGCATCGATTTCTAGGTCTAGACAAGTGGGGAACGTTATGCGCGACTGACCGCTGATCGTGATTCAGATCTTCGATTTTGACGACCCCGTTGTCGCTGGCATAAGCAACAGGATACGCGTACGAAGTCGTGGGCAGAAGCTAGTCTATAATATGTATTTACAAAATCTCGTTACCATAACACAAACATTAGGTTGCTTAGCTTGGGACTATATGGCGTTGTGTGAAATGTCCAAAGATATTATATTACTAGCTGTGCCCGCGACTTCGTCCGCGTGGAATAGTGACTTTTCGGGCAGCATATTTTGATTAACAAATACAGTCGTTTGGGTAGCTAAAAATTTACTTTACAGTAATGCTTTTAACAAATGTTCGTCGTGATTCTTTAAATTGACATAACATTTTTATTTATGAACCGATTGATATGAAATAAACACTAAAGTAGTTAAGTTAAGCTTACTACAATATATTAGTGAAAACCGCATCTAAATCGAATAAGCCGTTTCTGATATTAGCGTGCACAAACACACAGACAAACCAGCAAACAGACAAAAAAAAATAATTACAATTTCGGGTGGCATCGATATAATAACAACCCCTGCTACTTTTTTTATATATTTCCATTGTACAGACACCACTTTTCTACAATTTTATTATATGTATAGATTATTATATTATATAGTGTAACTTGTTGTAAATACTTGAAGAGCTACTTTCCAGTGAATCTCTCGGGCGGTCGAGACGTGGGCTCCGAGCGCTCATTTTCTGTTCGGCGAATTCTCGAAACAGCTAGCTGTCAGTTCCCTTGACCCAAGGGCTTTAGTTTTGCCTTGACCTAAGGCTATTCATTGAAACGAAATTAAATGTTTATTTCTGTGTAGTAGTCTTGACACTTTTACACGTCATTTTTTAAAGCTAGATGGCGTCAGCGACATATTTGAGTTTCTTTATTCATTTATTGGTCTATCTACAATCGATACACTGTTTATCCCAAACTGCTTCCGCCCGCAGCTTCACCCGCAAAATATGTCGGCAAATTATACACATAAACCTTCCTCTTGAATCACTCTATCTATTAAAAAAACCGCTCGTATCAAAATCCGTTGCGTAGTTTTAAAGATTTAAGCATACATAGGGATATAGGGACAGAGAAAGCGACTTTGTTTTATACTATGTATAGTGATACCAGTTCGTTATACTTAATAGTTTTAGTTAGGTTCAGCTATTTTATTTTTATTTGATGAATTAACTAGCAGCTGCCCCGCGACTCAGTGTTGAAAATGTTTCATACAAATCCACTCCTCATTTCACTCCTTTATGGGGAGAGTTTCCTAAAATCCTTATTTAGCTGACGTCTCTTAGTCATAATCTAGCTCTGTACCAATTACCATTCTCGTAGATCCTGCAGTTTCGTGATTAATCAGTGATTGAATAAATATTTGTTAAGGTTGTTATTTATGTACAGAGGCCAGCACATCAAGTTACCACAATCTGTCAAATGTCTTTAATAGTATTTCAACTTTATTGCAAAGACATAAGGTCAGTTTTAATTGAGAAAATTTGACAGTTAGGGATAGCTTGATGTGCTGGCGTCTGTACATTTCATTTTAATTCTGAATAAACCTTTTCTATTTTCTAGTTTTTTTTTCGAGCTTCGATTTATTTCTTCCCAAGAACTTGTTTATTTTTGTAGCGTTTCGCTCGCGAATTTTTCTCGTGATGGATTTCCGATTATCCTATTATCCTATACAAACTTCAATACCTCTTTCGGGTTTGATCCCTTAATAAAAGTTTGCATAATATCTTTACATTAAATCTTTCATCAAAATCTGTTTACCGATTTAACATTGAAAACCAATTTAAATTTTTGGTGCAAAACGTAACCAACAGATATTTAGAGATAGAAAGAAAAAGTATTTATTGGGATTACTCGCACGGGAAGATCAGAGATAATACACACTCTTAGAAACATTTTAAATAAAGTAACAAAATCTCTACATAGTATAAAACAAAGTCGATCCCTGTCTGTCCCTCTGTATGCTTAGATTTGTAACCTTTTGAACGCCAAAGCACAAACGCACGCGGGTGCCCTCCACGCCAAGCTACAAATTTATTTCTGCTTGTTATCATGCATTTCCCAATATACATGGTGTTTTTTAATTTATCTTAAGTCATTAACTACGTACGAGGGCTTAAATTTTTAAAATATCTATAAATATAAACACTCACAAAAGTAATGATTTAATTGTTTATTTCGTGTTATAGTGCTGTTGCCATTGTCACATATTTGTGTCGTTGGCGTACAGGGCATACGCTTGCTTGCCACGTATAGGTCTCGAGTTCGAACCCATGGCATGCACCTCTGATTTTACGGATTCATGTGCGTATTACATAATAATAACTTGCGTAAAAATCGGCGAAGGAAAACATCGTGAGAATACCAGCATGTCTGAGAGATATTCTCAACAGCATGGGAAGCGAAGTCAGAGACCCATCGGCAGCATAAAAACTCTGACACCAGGTTAAATACTAACCATAGGAAAAGATGAAGATGAGACCAGATTGTGTATTTCTATTGCCGATATAACAACAAATAAATTAAAATAAAGTTAATAATTAAAGTCCCCATACATAAAACGAGTTTTTTTTTAATGTATTATGTAGTGTTTAATATTGTACGGTAGTGTGGAACCCATTGTGTGCGAGTCTAACTCGTAATTGGCCGGGTTTTTAGTTTTGGCATTTTCACAAATAAAGGTAATGGCTATACATTTTATCTTTCACGCGATTTGATGGGTGCGTGCTAATTTATTATTGTAATCCTATAAGGCGTTGGTCATACTGCGAGCTAAGATGATGTCACATTCTCGTAAAAGCAATAGTTTCAAAATTACATTAGTTTAATTAAGAAATTCATCTACATCTTTAGGCACGTGTATTTAAATAATCATTTTTTTCATGAATTTCTGCTCAAACCCACGATTTAAATTAAATCTCGTTCAAATCGCGGAGGATAATAACAAAAGGCTTTTCCCACCAAAACGCCGCGGATTAGGCAAAAAAGGGGACACGTTTGAACGAGGAAGTGGAATTTTAATAAGGTTTCATAACACCGCGTGCATATTACCATATAAACGTGGTGAATGTTATGTATGTATATCTATGCGTATCTACTTAAATGAAGAGTGGGTATTGGAATGCCAATTTCGTTAAATCGTGTTTATTGTAGGTTTATCCATAGCTTTATGATACATATATTTATGGTATACAGGGTGGAATTTTGTAATGCCACCTGGAGGGAAAGTACTGTTAATACTATCGATATTAAATTTTACTCAAAGAAAACATTCCTTTATTTTTAAATAGGAAGAAAACTGCATTCAAAGATTTCCAAAAATTCGCTTGCCACACCCGGGAATGGAACCGACTAAAATCTCTAAAAAGTACACCCTGTACTTTTATTGCATCGATCGTTAGGATCAATTATAAGGATGAAATCTCTCTAACAAACTTGATAAATTAAATGATAGGAAAACCATACCATTTCTACAGATTTTAGTCGGTTCGATTCCCGGGTGTAGCAAGCGATTTGAAAATCTTTGAATGCAGTTTTCTTTCTATTCAAAAATAAAGGAATGTTTTCTTTGAGTAAAATTATCTATCTACAGTATTAAGAGTACTTGCCCTCCAGGTGGCATTACAAAATTCCACCCTGTATAATATTACTTAATAACATCGCACTTCATATAAAACATTGTAGTAGCACAGAAAACGCAGTTTTTTTTGAAGTTTTATAAAATTTCAAGGTTTTTTTCTGAGGGTGGGAAATCATCAAATGACCCCTCCCGTTCTGGGTGGAGCAGAGGGAGTGTCAAACTCATACTGACTAAAACCCATCCATGTTCTGGACATATTTTGGACAATCCCGCTGAAGATTTCAAGTTTGGATTCCATGTTATAAAGGCTCGAACAATTTTTATGAAAACTTCATAGGAATCGTTCAACCAGAATCGCGTCTACGAGAGTCATTAGTCTAAAGTACGAAAAAGCAGGTGAAGCTATGGAAACACTTCATTGTATAATTATACCTTCTGCTTCTGTTCCGATCCGGTGCCCTGCGTATTCGCAACCGGCAACGCCATCTACTTTCTGGCATTTTCAACCTCGCTCATCTCTAGCTCATTCCTCGCACAGCTACCACCACCACCTCATTCATCTCTTTTAGCCCGTATTTACCAAGGTGCTAGGGGATGGCGTCGATTTATTTTCTCTAATACGATCATTAATTAGGTACCCTCTCTAAAATGGAAACAATATTTTTTTGCAGGCCAGAAAGGTTCTTTTTCATTAACTTATTTTATGATCAATGCGTTTTTTGATGGATTAAAGGGATATTTTAAAATATCTCGAGTCTCGAGTTCGAACCCAAGCCACGCACCTCTGTCATTTCACGGATTCATGTGCGTATTGTATAATTATCAATTGCTTAAAAATCGGTGAAGAAAAACATCGTGAAAAAACCAAACCAGCATTTCTGAGAGATATTTCTCAACAGCATGTGAAGCTAAGTCGGATGCCCATGGGCAGCATAAAAACTCTGACACCAGGTTAGTCACTAACCACACGAAAAGAAAAAGATTAAGGTTTGTGGAAATTGGCTGAAATATGACGATGATTGTTGAAGGTGAAGTGGGTCATGCTGACTGAGAGCTTTACTGGCCTAAGAAAAACGGTTTTGACAGACTGACAGACGGACGAACGAACAACGAAGTGATCCTTTAGGTAAGGATTTCATTTTTACGTTTCAGGTAAGGAACCCAGCAGCCCATCCAAGCAACAATGTCCCATACTCAACATAAATATGGCTGTCATTCGTGCATCTTTGACAGTCTTTACGGGTATAGTCAGAAGCCCGAAAGTCTGACAGCCAGTCTTACCAAGAGTATCGTATTATCCAGTTACTGACTGGGTTGTGGAGGTCAGATAGTCAGTCGCTCCATATAAAATACTGTTCTTAAGTTGCCTGGAGTTAGTATGAATGCCGACCCCAACGTAGTCTTGACACAAATATTTGGGTGTGCAGATTATTTTTACGCGATTACGATGTTGGTAATTGGGGTGTGTAGTGTTACGCGAATGGATAGAATAAGGAATGATATATATAAAAGGAAGTCTGAAAGTGACACCGGTGACTGAAAATTTGTGTGGAAATCGGTTGTCATGGCATGTTTTGCGGAGGAATGAGGAAAATGTCGTCAGGAAAGTTCTGAGTATGAGTTTCTTAGGTCTTCCTCTATTCGTATAGCCATCTATACAAATAGAGGAAGACCTAAGAAACTAGAAACAACAACCAACTAGCACTAGGACTTCCTAGTAACTTTGACCTTCAAAAAGTGCTGCTTTTCAGCCTAGTTTGAATAAATGACTTTTGATTTTGAGTAAATTCTATTTGGTTCCCCGAAAATTGTGTTATTTTGATTTGAAACGATGAATGGATTGTGTGAAAGATAATATGGCTAGAAAGGTAGTTACTACGGAGCTGACGATTAGTAGAGAAGTATGGACGAAAAAGACATGTTGCACCGACCCCAAATAAATTGGGATAAGGGCAGGAGAATGATGATTACTATGTTGGTAACATGGTGAAGGTTGTTAAACTGATGGGCTGTATGTATGCCCTTACATGTGTCCAAACCTTTCTGTTTCGTGGTCTATTTAAAGTATTTTCAACATTTTCCGTTTTCCAAGGAAAACATGGTCTATCTCAAAAATAGGACGAGACAAAATTTAATCGGAGTGCAGCCACAAAAGCAGTTAGGGAAGTTCCCTTGGTCGCCGATATACAACATACATTATTCAATAAGTCCCCGCGTGTGTGGCCACGAAACAAGCGATGTGAGATTTTTTTTGGGTTATTTAAGTTATTGAGTAGACAAATTGGAACGTATGAAGATTTAGAAATTTTCTTAAAAATCAAAATCAAAAGTCTTTTATTCAGGCCTAGGCCGAAAATCAGCACTTTTTAAAGGCCAAAGTTACATAAGGCAGTCTCTCAAAAACGCCCACCCCTCACCACTTCCTAGTGCTTTAGCTGGGAAGAAGAAATGGCGCAACACGCGCAACAAAATCTTTCCGTTTTTGATTTAAAGTTATCATGTTCTGGCATTTCATCAACGAAAATCTGAATTCTTAGCTCTAGGTAGCTGCGTGGTGCGTGATTATTTTTTAACCATTGTTTTTTGTGTCCATAATATTTAGTTTAGTTTGTGATTTCCATGTGCGAGTCCCGATAAATACGGTTATTTCTTTGTAGAAAATTGTAGACACAAAACCAAACCGCAGTTTTAAAGGCCAAAATCTCAATAGGTATCAGGGAAGCCCCAACTGTTGGCCCAAGCTTGGCCAATAGTACGGTGAATAGGCATTCCAATTTAGCTGAGGCGAACTAACCCCAAGAACTTTTCAGTAATGGCTGACTCAGATTTCTATTAGCCTTAGAAACACGTACTATTGATGTATAGAACGTGGGGGTCTTTGATTAAAAGATTGATAGAAATGAGGAAGAAGTACACTCATACTATTGAATGGATAGAGGTAAAAAGTAGATCCTGGCATATGGGTAAAATAGATTAAAAAGGATGTATTTACCTGAGATAGGTACAGAGATAGTACATTCATGTGTAGTAATAATACACACTTTTTTTTTGAGGGTGGGAAATCATCAAGTGGCCCCGCTCTGGGTGAAGCGGAAGGGGGTGTCAGACTCTTACTGACTAAAACCCATCCATGTTCCTTTCATAGCCTTTTATGTTCCGGGGTAGCGGTAACCCTTTCGGACAATCTGACAATCCCGCTTACCCAACAGGCTTCGGCCCCGACGAGCCTCCTTCCGGGAACACGCACGGGCCTGGTCCTAATCAGACGGTGAGCGACCAATTACTCATTGTCCGCAGGCCCTACGGTAGCCGGGAGTCGTCACGCGGCTTGACGACACGGTTGGCGCAGCGGTTGAGCGATTGACTGCTGCGCAGCATGTCGTGGGTTCGATTCCCGCACGGGACAAATATTTGTACGACCTGCAAATATTTGTTACGGGTCTGGGTGTTTTTCTATCTATAATATGTATGTATTTACAAAAAAAAAATGTATAATATAAGTAGTTTATCAGCCATGACGTTACCATAACACAAGCATTAGGTTGCTTAGCTTGGGACGACATGGCGTTGTGTGAAATGTCCAAGGATATTATTATTATTATTATTACTATAATACACCCTACCAACACGATCAATACCAACCAACGACAATAAAGTTCGTGTACTGCCCTGAAAATGGAAGAAAAGACAATAAAATAGTATATTACGTAGTTATCAAGATATCTATAAAAAGATGATGATTGTGTAGGGTGGTCAATCAATCTGCCTAGCCTTTTCCCAACTATGTTGGGGTCAGCTTCCAGTCTACCCGGATGCAGCTGAAAACCAGTAGTTTACATGGAGCGACTGCCTATCTGACCTCCACAACCCAGTCAGTAACTGGGTTACGACACCCCTTGGTAAGACTGGCTGTCAGACTTTCGGGCTTCTGGCTACCCGTAACGAACTGTCAAAGATTCACGAATGACAGCCGGGGCCAACGCCAAATTAAATTTCTTTAGACTAACTGACAGATTAAATGACTTTACTTTTAATGCCATATACACAAATCTTAAATTAAACAATTAAATTATTCACAAAAAAAAGGACAACCCTCATAGGATATCAAAAAATTCGTCCACATTGATGCTATTGGAAAAAGTGCCCAAAAGGCTGACAGCGTTGGATGACAAAGGAGTATGTATAATTAACTTTCAAATTACGAGTATTCTATGAAGTTATTATGAGTATATATAATTATATGAGATGTATCAGAGATGTTTTTTTTCTTTCTTTTTCTCTTATTTTACCCATCAATGCACACTTGCTTTTCCAATTAACTAGAGGCATTGGCAGAATGGTCGACATCAGCTTATTGCCATAGATAAAAATAGAATTTAATAGAGTATATAGATAACATAGTCCTTTCTCATATCGATTTTAGTTTACAAACGTCTTCGGGGATGCCTGTGTAGAACGCCTTCAATTTGAATTTAAATACAGAATACCTACCCCCATCAGCTAGAGTGGCACCCTAATCCAAAATAGTTTAGGTATCCTCTATAACATAAATATTGCGGCACATGTTTCTGACACAACCGCCCAAATCTACGACCAAAATATTCAGCTTTCATCTGAAGTATCCGTCAAGAGGGATTTATGGAAATTCATACCTTTAGTTGAAAGGGATGACTCAGAAACACTCGTAACGGAGGCGTCGTTTTAAAAGAAAACATTTACTTAAAAATATGAAACATTTAGAAGGGGGATGGTGGAAGACAAAGGGAGGAATACACAAAAGGCTCAAACGAAAGACGACCCATTCTCGAAACGTATTTCAAAGAACCGCCTGTATCTAAATCCGCACGTTCAGTAGTGCGTGTTCACACGTGACGGGCAGTTTGATAAAGATTTATTTCGTGAGCAGATTTTCTAAATAGACTTTCAAGTGGATAGAACGTTTTCTCCTATCCTTTTGTTTATGAGATACGTGCAAAACTACAAACGTGAAAATCGGGAAAAATTTACAATTTATTCCAAACTTTCTTGCTAAAAGCACCAGTAAAATGGGTAAAAAAATAATAATAAATATTTAGTCCGTCAGTCACATATTAAACAAATATCAGACACCAATTTTTTGCTGAATCAAAATAATAAAAAAATGACTTAGATAAAATGCATTAAAGTTGGGGAGTGTGGGCGCTCTACGTCACAATACAGTATAAAATCTATCAAGAAGTGACTTCATGCCACCTTTTAACGCAATATATTGACGTAATCTTTTGTTTATGTGAAAAAAAAAATAGTGTCAAAATTTTTTGATTATTTAGCTGACGGACTAAAAAAGGCATTCTAGTCAACATCCCTATTATGACTTTATCAAACCATGATGACTCAGTGGGATTGTCCGAAAGGGTTACCGCCACCCCGGAACATAGAGAGTTAAGGCAGGAACATGGATGGGTTTTAGTCAGTAAGAGTCTGACACTCCCTTCCGCTCCACCCAGAGCGGGAGGGGTTTTTTGATGATTTCCCAGCCTCAGAAAAAAAAGAGCTTGATGACATAAAATTACGTTCCTAACTCCTGCTACTAATGATGACAAAATTGGCTCGAAAAAGACCTGTTAACTACTTAAATATTGATCACTCTATCTAAAACGGCAATCGGCTAAAAGACGTTACACGTTCGTCACGATTATTTTTAGATTACGGTTCAGTTTTCCCCCTTAAGGGGGATTTTCTCAGGAGGGAACAGTGGAAAAAGCCGTTCTTGGTAAAAAAAACAACAAAAAATTGTTTTTGAGCCTTCAATCATCAAACAGACAACGAAAAATCGCAAATCCTTCAGTGAAATGACTAATTTTAGATGATATTTAATTTGAATTGTAAGTGACTGTGCTGTTGGTGTGCTTATTATAAATAAATAAATATAACAACCTTTAGATATTAATACTCTACTACAATATTATAAAAACTCCCGCAAGATTTTGGTAGAACATTTTCCATAAAGTTTTTATCGAAATTGTTCCACCAGTGTCGCATCGCACCGGGAGCCCTAATTATCTGGGACTAAAATTTTAACTTGGATAGCTTACTTGTCAATATATTGTGCAAGCTGGGGTCTTCTATAAGTAAAGGAACACCTACTTAATACTTGATATTCCTCTTTATTTTATTCTTAATAACAGTAATGTTTATGAACTACTTATTTAATTAAACTATTTACACTAGGTACTAAATATGGAGTTTGTCATGGATGTTATGCGGAGGAATGAGGAAAATGTTGTCAGGAAAATTGTGAGCATGAATGTGGATGGCTATATACAAGTAGAGGGAGACCGAAGACACGATGGATAGACTGTGTGAAAGATGATATGGCTAGGAAGGGAGTGACTACCGAGATGACGACTAATACAGAAGTATGGAAGGAAAATACATGTTGCGCCGACCCCAAATAAATTGGGGTAAGGGCAGGAGAATGATGACTAAATTATCATGCCATCACCTGAGGGAGTTTTTTGATGGAGTTCTTACATCTAATCTATCGCAATACAACGGTGAGAGAAACAGCAATGCTAGATTATTGGACTTAGTTTTTTCCAACGACTCTGTCAAAGTTACTGAATGTCACGATCCTTTAGCTTTGCCTGTGGACTTGCATCACAAACCTTTAACGATTTCCGCCAGTTTTGTTGAAATTCACAAATTAAATGACAAATTGACTACAAAGTATATTTTTTCTAAGGGTAACTATGCGGCTATTAAATCCGAACTTAACCAAATCAATTGGGATGAATTATTGCTTAATGATTCGTTAGATGAAGCTGTGGAACTTTTTTATAATATATTGTATGAGCTTAGAGATAAGTATGTCCAAATTAAATCAGTTAGACGATCTTCTTATCCGCCTTGGTATGACTCAGCTTTGATCAAAGTGCTAAAAGAAAAACATAAATTTCATCGCAAGTTCAAAACGTATGGTAATACGTCGGACTTTCACTCTTTTTCTGTTCTACGTAATAGAGCAGTTAAATTGGAGGAAATATGTTTCGATAAATACATGGACAGAGTTGAGTCGTCGATCATTGAGAACCCGAAATATTTTTGGTCATATGTTAAGAGCAAAAGAAAATCAGGTACTTTTCCTAAAGTAATGCACTATAATGATAAGACCGTGAGCACAGGCGAGGAGATCAGTAACCTGTTTGCAGCCTATTTCCACTCAACATTCCAGAAACCCGAACATGTTCCCGCTACTTCCTCTACCACGTCTGTTGGTACTATCGTTGAACCTGATCTGTCTTGCATTGGCTCAGTTGATGTCTCTCATTCTCAAGTTTTAAAGCTATTAAAGACCTTAGACCTCTCCAAGTCCGGTGGTCCTGATCACTTGCCTCCAGCATTTATTGTAAATTGCGCTGACAGCCTAGTAGTTCCACTGTGTATCTTATTTAGGCGGTCGCTCTCAGAAGGAGTAGTTCCGAAAATTTGGAAATCCGCGTTTGTTACTCCTGTCTTCAAGAAGGGTGATAAGTCCGATATCTCGAATTATCGACCGATATCTAAAATATGTCTTTTTTCCAAAATTTTAGAACGCATAGTGTTTACTAACGTATATGATGCTTTAAAATGCAACTTTGGTGATGAGCAGCACGGCTTTCTCAGGAAGCGTTCCACTACGTCTAACTTAATCTTGTCCCATGAATTTATATCTGAGGGAATGGAACACCGGGAACAAGTTGACGTCATCTATACTGATTATAGTAAATGTTTTGATCGTATTGATCACGCACTACTCATGGAGAAGCTATTAAAGGCCGGAATACATGGAGATTTATTTCGATGGTTTTCATCTTATATTGATAACAGAACGCAGGCTGTAGTGTTGCAGGGGTATACATCTGGATGGTGTTCTATCCCCTCTGGAGTTCCTCAAGGTTCTATTCTAGGAAGCCTACTATTTACTATATTTATTTCTGATGTAAAGTTTTGTTTTGAAAGTAGTTACATTTTGCTTTATGCTGACGATATGAAGATTCATAAGACTATCCGAAACATATCAGATACGCACCTGTTACAAGCAGATTTGACTAGGTTCGAGGAATACTGCAGACGCAACAGGTTGGAACTTAATGTATCGAAATGCTTTCACATGACTTTTACGCGCCAGAAGTCGATAATTGATTCCACATATACACTGTGCAATATTTGTATAGGCAAAGTTGACACTATAAGGGATCTTGGGGTTATACAAGACAGTAAGTTGCTTTTCGATCAGCATATTGATTGTATAGTAAAAAAAGCGTTAAAGGCACTTGGTTTCATAATAAGGACATCGGCAAATTTCCGTTCAATAAAACCTATCAAAGTTTTATATTGTTCTTTCGTACGCAGCCACCTTGAGTATGCATCACAAGTTTGGAACCCTCAATACGGGATTTATATGTCTCGTATTGAGGGAGTTCAGAAAAAATTTCTTAGGTATCTTGATTTTAAAGCGAAGCAAGTGTCATTGGATTACAATCACCGATGTAGAAGGTATCATTTTCTGCCACTCGAGCGCAGGCGTTACATTAGTGATTTAAGTTACTTGTGTAATATTGCAAATGGTTCAATTGACTGTTCTGAACTTGTATCAAAGTTAATGTTACGCACAAATCAGATGGGACTGCGACTGCGACCACTTCTTTATGTACCTCATGCAAGCACAAATTATAGACGTAATGCTTTCTGTCTTAGGGCCAGTCGTAGTTTCAATGATATTTGTTGTGAACAAGACATTGATCTTTTCTGCACCAAGGTAAGCGCGCTAAGGAAAGTATTAGCTGAACCATTTTTTGTACAGGATGCACCTACATGAGCTGTTATTATTAGCTAATTGTTTGTTTGTGGCAATCAACTTACATTAAACAACTTACGGGTAACCATGATGTGTCAAGATTCATAATGCTGGCGTGAGAGAGAGATAGTGCTATACGCTCTGTATAGCTTTGTCTCTCTTTTACATTATAAAATGAATGGCTTTGGAACCTCATGGTTGCCCACCAGGGAACTATACTCAATGTTTCTTAGATATCATATCACTTGTTAAATATATTATATATCTTTGCGTGTATTTTATTTGTGAGGGCTTGTAATTAGCAACATAGTTATACATAATTGTGATTAGCTTGTTATTAGTCTGTAAGCCTTCCGAAAATAAATAAATAAATAAATAAATAAATATGGAGTTTATTTATAAACGTTGCTTAATGTTAAGTAGTGATTAGCGACTACATACATTTTTGACGATTAAACGTCTATCAACTTTTAACGTTTATAAATAGGGTAAATGACTAAGTAACTACAAATAAATAAATACCAAAACTTTTTATTTATTTTGTGTCACTGTTATATTGTCTACATCTGTTGTTAGATACCATAAATCAATAAATATAGATATTGGTCTCGAGTTCAAAGTCAAGGCACGCACCTCTGCTTCTACGGATTCATTAGCATATTGTATAATTATCACTTGCTTAAAAATCGGTGAAGGTAAACATCGTAAGGAAACCAGCATGTCTGAGAGATATTTCTCAACAGCATGTGAAGCTAAGTTAGAGGCCCATGGTCAGCATAAACACTCTGACAGTCACTCAGGTTAGTCACTTACCACAAGAAATGAATGAATAAATAGATAAATTTATTTCTAAAGAAAGCGTTTCCTCGTCTCCCGTTCATCAGAACAACCCTTTATCTTTAGTCGAGGCGCCGAGATAAGTATGCGCCAACGTGCTTCACATTACATTAAAAACGTTTATGTGGTAAACGAGCGTTCTACAACTCACTTACCAGTTTAGTGACGTCATCTAGTGCTAGTTTATGTTACAGACTGTACCTACTAAACTACATATTTTACATCTGCAGCCCTGATGTAAAATATGTAGTTTAGTAGGTACAGTCTGTCGAAAAGATTTTGAACCAACTTTTGTTCGTATACTCAAATCACACCCGTAATGGCCATGCCTTTCATTTTGACAGTTCAACAATATTCAGCGCCGATTTCATCATCATCTACTTCTAAACCGCGTTTAATTAGCTGTCACTCTCAATATTATAGGAGAATGGTGACACTGACAGATGTTGATCGCAGTTCAGATGTGATGATAGCGTATAGTTTCATCGGTGGAGTAGGCACTTAATGTGTGATATTTACGTTGTTGAGCAGATAAATTTTTCTTTCAAATTGTAATTAAACGTGCTTGAGTGATTGTAACACAAATAAAATGCTGTTATTATTTTTCAGTCGTTGAAATGGCATTAGCACGGCAAAGTAAATTGTTTCAATCTGAGTAAACTAATGAGAGGTAGGTAAAATGGCGGTTCAATTTAAAGGCGTTGAAATAAAGGGTCGAAACTGTATGAGTTTTATTATTCTCCATGTTTTTCAAAACAACTCTGTACCTAGACTTGACTATGGTTTCTAAGTCTAGTTTAGTCTAGTTTATAAGTCGCTCTGCCTGTTTTTATCACAAAAAAATATCTTATTTCCATGTATTTCACTGTCTACATAAATAATAATTTATATAAATGATTAAACAGTAACAGCATCGTTTAGATGTTACAAAATGTAAAATTATCGAATCCCATCGACCGATTTAGTCGAGAATCAGAAACAACTCCATTTCTTCAACAAAATACATAAAAATATAAATAATAAAGATAAAAACAACATGGCAGTTATATACACAATCATTCTCGTCGGGGTCTCAACGATCCTGTTGCACAGATTTGTGTTGCACAGGGTGGCGGGGACACTGACTCCGGTTTTTTTCTTGTAATCATCAAGAATATCATCATACTCCTGAAACTCATTCCCGCATGCGCGTTTCGTGTAGAAGAACCAATAATCTGTATGAAACGAAAAATGAAATTTTTAACAGTCTCTTATTAATTTGATTTTGTATTCATTCAGAGTGAGTGAAAATTGAGCTAATGCTCGAGCACTTTGCTCTCTTAATAAATAGCTTGCACTATTTTGACCTTTATGACATTTATGGATACTAAATGTTGATAAGTTCCGTAATTTTTGCATGCTATATCATAGCAAAACATTTTTCAGTTTGTACTTTTATTTTATTAACACCATTTTATAGAATTTGTAATGCAAATAAATGATATATTATTATTTATTTTACTTGCTATTGAATTAATTACCAATTTACAACCTGCTCGAGCTTGCTACTCTGCCTTTGTTGAATCTAAAGTATTTTTTATGAAGACATTAATGATAGAAATATACTCACGATCGAACTTCACATATCCGCAAAAGGACTCTTGGCATACTCTGACCATGCTGGAGAGTAGCCTGTTCCTGCAGGCCGAGTTGGTTCCAAAACCTTCACACACGTAGCATTCAACAGATGCAGCTGGAAGGAAGGATCTTTGTAAAACACATAAGCATAATTCTTAAAAAAAAACTCACTGTGGTTGAACTGTGGTGTGGTGTTATCGTCCGTTAATCGTTATTTCAATATAAACGTATATTAACTTTGTTATTCCACGAAAAATATAAAGCTATGTAACCTATTTACCTACCATTTACCTTTTATAAAAAATAACTCCAAAGTGCAGTCATTTTGACAATATTACACAATACTTCCCGTTATTTTATCGTTATATTTGTGGTGCAATAAAAAATGGAGTATAACTGTCCGATAAACAAATAAAGGCCTTGTCCTTTAATGCAAGAGACATTCCACCTTAGAAATGATAAAGCAATTCAAGCAGAGGTAACAGTGATAGCCTAGTGGTCTGCCCGTCGGACTGCCAAGTTATAGGTCTCGAGTTCGAACCCAAGGCACGCACCTCTGATTTTACGGATTCATGTGCGTATTGTATAATTATCACTTGTTTAAAAATCAGTGAAGGAAATCATCGTGAGGAAACCAGCACGTCTGAGAGATATTTCTCAACAGCATGTGAAGCTAAGTCAGAGGCCCATGGACAGCATAAAAACTCTGACACCAGGTTAGTCTAACCACAGGAAAAAAAAAAAGAAGCAGGGGTAGACTATAAAAGTATTTTGATAAGTCCGAAAACCAAGTCCACATTACTGATTCTTAAAAAAAAACACTTTCAAGTTCGTATTACACTAATAAAAAATAGCTTAAAAGTCCAATCCCGGATCAACAAAAACTGTCAGAACCAAGAAAGGTTACAAAACTCACAATTTTTGACAGACAGACAGACAAACAATATCACTGTAAACAATTTAGATATTAAGGACTTCATAATAATTTCGTGAACTCTATGAACACTCGCAGTTGTTGATATTAACCAAATCATGATAAGGACGCCAATTTATTACTATATAAAACAGTAACACAGGAAAAAGAAATCAACATGTAACAATTATGATTGGGAAAATAAACGGATAACTATTTGTCCAATCGACAATTTGTCTCATTTTAATAAACTATCCTGTTTACATTTCGACTGTAAAATTAACAATGCATGCCCCGATATGTATAATTAACCGATAATTAACTGGGGTGTTTTATAGGTACTTTATTTGTATTCTTTTTAAGGCTTTTAAAAACCCAATAACATGGATGTGAACCACCATATCTTATCCCATACACTGCTATGACTCATATTAACCCTTATAATTAAAACTACACAATTAAAAAAAAAACTAAAATTGACTGGTAAAATATTTTACGTCATAAAATGAGTAAAAACGAAAATAGTGAAACGATTTTTTTATAATTTGCAGCACAAAAATAGTCACTGACGTAAATAATCACGAAATAATAGACGAAATAATACGGAGGTGTTAAGAATTTCAAAACTCGATTTGCTATTTCCCTAAAAGTAATTTTTTTGAGTTACGCCGTTTTAATTCTAAAGGTGCGATATAGTACATATGTGTTGTGAAGGCACAGAGCTTAAAATAGCACAAAAAATGTGGCAGTGTTTGTGTAAAAGCAGTAATATTTCTATGTAACTTGAGCGTGAGAATAAGACGGAGCTTTACAAGACGTATTCCTATCGCTTTCCCATTGAGCAGTTATATTAAAATAATAGTTAGATACTACTTGAGGTAGTGGTTGGCAAACATTCATCCATCGCTTTATATCTTTAAAAAAAACAAAATCTGAATCATTTTAAACAATAATTGGGTATTTGAAAGGGTAGTCAATAACGCCGAATTTCTGAGGTCACAGATTTTTATAATAAAATAGGATACTTATTAGCATTAAATGCAATTCTACAATTATATCTTTGCATAATATGTAATTTCTGTACGGTGATGGAAATTTTTGAGACGAGCCGTCTTTTTACTATGTGATTTCATATTTTATTTTTGATCATGTCAAATAGTCAATTGCTAATCCATTACCTAATGTTCAAAAACTTCGTCTGCGTCTGTATACATACTGTCACTTTCTAGATGGACTTACTTGCAAAAAATGTTTTTTATTTTTTTATTTTATCAAATGCCCCATCGCGCTCTGGGTGTGAGGAAGGGAGTGTCAGACTCTCATTGACTAAAACCCATCCATGTTACTACCCTAGCTTTTTTTGTTCCGGAGCAGCGGTAACCCTTAAGATTCTGCTGGGTGAACGAATACAGATAAATGAGATAAATGAATGATGATAAGATAAATGAATCATCCCGTCGACGAACAGTCCAATGGCGAATCGGTCTTAGGAGAACGGTTTCTGAATCCTTTGGGACAATCCCGCTGACTAAATTAATACCATAAGGAAGAATTTCAGATTCAGCGGGACGGCTAACCGCTACCTCGGAACATAAAGGGCTAAGGAAGGAACATGGATGGGTTTTAGTAGTAAGAGTCTGACACTCCCTTCCGCTCCACACAGAGCGGGGGGTCATTTGATGATTTCCCACCCACACAAAAAAAGAAGAATTAAGGATACTAAAAGAAATATATTTTTAAAAATCTGTGTATCGAAGCAGAATTGAGCGGAAACGTCGACTCGGGTGTGAACGTGACGCGACAACTTGGAAAATCTGAGGATGTCGTTAGTACCAGTCCTTGGACCGAGTGTGGAAGTAGTAAGGGATGTTCAGACTACTGCGATAAAATAAATGTGAAAGAAAGGTAATTTTTTTAAAATTTTAACACTAAAAATATTGAGCATGAATTCAAATTCAAATTATAAATATGTACCTACCTTTTCCGCGTCGAAAATCCTCGTGGATGAGAATCCTCGCAGAATGGTGCGGAGAGGTACTTAATTCGGACTCCTCACGATTTAGACTCCCACTCAGTTGCCCCCCTTAGCACATGAGGGCTTTTCAACATCCGCAGGAACGGACCGGTGCCGTTCTATATAGGAAGATTGGGTGGAATTTAAGGAGTGGCTCGTGTTGTGCAAGTGGTTTTTCCAGACTACTAAAACTCTCCGTAAAATAAAATCAAAAGTTTTCAAATCAAATTTATTCAAATTAGGCTGAAGATCAGCACTTTTTGAAGGTCAAAGTTACATAAGACAGTCCCCCAAAAACGCCCACCCTTCACCACTTCCTAGTGCTTTAGCTGGGAAGAAGAAGTGGCGCAACAAACTCCCCAGCAGCACAGCTGTCTGTTTAGTTGGAAGAACGTAAAAGCTATTTTGAAGCCTTAGAAACATCATTTCTGTGAACGATGATATACATAGGTATATAAACCGTATTCCAATCTAATTTGATAAATAAAAATGTTATCAAACATGTTTTGTATGTAAGTCAGCACATCAAGTTACTCCAATCTGTCAAATTTCTTTGATGGTTTTTCAACTTTATTTCAAAAATATTAGGTTCATTTTCAATTGGCAAAATTTTACAGTTTGGGATAGCTTGATGTACGCTTAATTTGTTAAGTCGCAACTTAACAAATTAACGTAGGGTATTAATTTCCAAAATAAATTAATCTCTAGACTGTCCAAGTAACCAGATAAAAGGATATCCTATGTGCTAAACCAAGATATGGTCTGTCTGTGTCCTAGATATCATCTAAATCTAATTAGCCATCCATGTGTTGATTGGGGTTTAGTAACAAACATTACAAATTTAAAAGTATGTGGACTCGGCAGCCCTATTTCACTTGAGCTTAGAATCGCGTACATTGATGAAATCCTTACAAAAGTTGAATTGTTTCACGATTGTCGAAGATTTTCGTCTGCGCCATTTAACTTTAAATTCTCTTGGTATGCATCTTACGACTTGCCCGATGCCAACTAGAGCTTGTATATTTTTAAAGAACGGTTAGTAGTTCTGTTTCTCAGTAACAGCCCGGAGGCTGTACCTGGTTAATGACAATAAGCCAGACCCCTAATACATGGGAGTTAAACAAAGTGCGCCTGAACTTGATATTGAGTCACGTGTTACAAACGTAATGATTATCATTTGTTTTTATCGCTACCTAACGGAACGCTCTCTTATCGTGTTTGGAATGAATCTTAATTAAATTTTCATTCTCGCTTAATCAAACATAGTAGATTGTAAATTACTGTTTTACATTGCCTATAGTTGTACTCTCTCTTACGCTAACATTATTATTTTATTGGCTCTTGAAACACAACTATTTTTACCTAGCGCTCAAGTCGGGGTTTCACTTGGTTTAAACACCTTTTTTATGCAATACAAAAAAATATTATTGCGTACCTACCCTGCCTACTTACGTAACCTACTGTTAGTAGCTACGTATGTATATATCCCGTTCCTATGGGAACTTGGAAATACAAAGTAATGTTTATAAACTCTTCGTTAAAAATGTAAAATTTCAAGTCAATTGATCGACTACTTGTCGAGTTTTGCAACCACAAACATAGCTTCTATATTTATATTGTTATAATAGATTTCCAGACGTAGATGGAGGGACGACCTTGACGGTAGTAGAGGGATAATCGCAGAATGGTGCTGAGTGTAAAAGGAAAGGACGATTTTGGCCTGCAGTGGGACGACACTGATTTATTTATTTATTGCCAGTATAATCTTATTCACATAATACTTTAATACACACTACGCTATAGTAGTTTTAATGTGTAAGTATAGAGTTCTACCTCTGTACAAATATAAGCAAATCGTGACCGACTGGTTGATCTATCAACATATAGCTCAAACCACACATAGTTCAATCAACGGACTACGTTATTTATTTTAGCATGTTGAATTATTCAAGAAACTCTCAGACATACAGAACATCTAATTCTTTATCAGCATAATATTAGGAGCGAGGTCAAATCGAGGTGAAAGGTGCGCTTGCGCACACATCTTCACTTTTACTTCAACACCACATAGATTTGAATATGTATTTTAGGAAATCGAACATAAGCATCGGTGGTTCAGTGGTAGAATGCTCGCCTGCCACGCGGGCGGCCCGGGTTCGATTCCCGGCCGATGCAAGAATTCTTTTGGAAAAATTTTGGGGTGTTTTTTTTTCCCTGAGAAGGTATCATATTTACAATATACAGAAAAGGTGTAGGCTCACCTTAATACTCAGACATAACCACAAAAATCTCTTCAGCATCGGGGTTTTCTTCGTATTCTCTAAGGCTCATGGTGAAATCTGTTTCCTAAGAACATTTAGTTAAGAAACTGAAACTTATTTATTTAAATTGAACCAATTTCTTGCACTTTTCAGCTGTCAACAGGTCGAAAAATCACAAACAGGAAGCTAGTTCCCCAATACAAAGCGTGTAGTTTTATTTGGAGAAGAACGGGTAAGAAACTGTACGGACACATAAATATTATTAAAGTTACGTAACCATATAGTTACAATATTGTGAAAGGCAACATGCAGCGATAGCATACTAAAGTGATCCACACTACATCTATTGTAACGTTTAGAAGAGATAGTATAAGCATCGGTGGTTCAGTGGTAGAATGCTCGCCTGCCACGCGGGCGGCCCGGGTTCGATTCCCGGCCGATGCAAAAATTTTTTGTCAATTGTTGTTTTTTTGTTGTTGATAAAACTGATACTAAATTATACAATGACTTTGTAGGTAATCCGGATTTAATTAACCTTTTTAAGGCCAGAGCATAAACGAACGGGCGTGTCCTTCACGCCAAACTACAAATTTATTTCTTCTTGTTATCACGAATTTCCCAATATCCATAGGCTTTCAATTTATTTCATGTCTATAAATACGTACGAGAGCTTCAATTGTTAAGATATCTATGTAAACACTCACAAAAGTAATGATTTAATTGTTTACTTCGTGTTATAGTGTTGTTGCCCTTGTCACATGTTTCCGTCATTGGCGTACAGGGCATGCGCTTGCTTGCCACGTATATGTGACAATAACGTTCAAAAGGTTAAGGAAAATGGCCAGAAATTACTACGCATCAAGCAATCATATGATTGATAACTGTTCTTCAAGAAAGGCCTTTACCTGACTGCCCCGGGATAAGGGGAATGATTTTTTGCCCAGCTTTCACCCTTCAGAGGGATTATTACGGTCTTGCTCAATGTTTCAGAGCTGAATAATTATGTTGCACATTAAGCCGTTGGTCCCGGCTGTCATTTGTAGCTCTATGACAGTCGTTACGTAGTCAAAAGCCCAAAAGTCTGACAACTAGTCTTATCGAGGGATACCGTGATACAGTAGGGACTGGTCATCTCTTAAGTGCCATGGATCTTTAAAAACTTTATTTTTTATGTTTTTTATTACATTTTTAAATCTTTTATTACATACGCTTTTTACAACAACATGAATGATGTAACCCATATTTTGAGAAGAGTATCCGTGGAGTTTCTTGCCCGTTCTTCTCCACAGGTACTTACTGCTTTGGAATGGGCACTTAGCTTTATCTTTCTGACTGACCTACCCCTTGACAATTCAAAGTGCCTGTAAATGGTTCATTTGAAATCAATGCTTTGAGTTTTGCTTTGAGTAAGTAATTGGGTTGTGAGGGTCAGATAGACACTCGCTCATGTAAAATACTAGTGCAGCTACATCCGACTAAATCAGTGATAGCGTAGTAGAGTGACCGTCGGACTGCAAGTCATAGGTCTCGAGTTCGAACCCAACGTACATGCACCTCTGATTTTCCGGATCCATGTGGGTATTGTATAATTATCAATTGCTTAAAAATCGGTGAAGGAAAACATCGTGAGGAAACCGGCATGCTTGAGAGATATTTCTCAACAGTAGCAGAAGCTAGGTCAGAGGCCCATGGGCAGCATAAAAACTCTGACACCAGGTTAGTCACTAACCACACGAAGAAAGAAAGAAGAAACTGCATCCGGCTTGATTGGAAGCCGACCACGACATAGTTGGGAAATGTGTTGATTTCTATATAAGGTGTTAAAAAATTAACTCTAAGAATTTCGTAGGAGAATTGTACTCATCATTACGATCAACTTTCACTAGGGGATGAACCCTAAAATCGGGAAAAAAAATTAGCTGTTCCATACATTTTCATCTTTTTTTGAGCATGAGAATCTGGGTTTTATTCCCGGGTCAGGCAAAGTGTTATTGGGTTGTTCCATTTGGAATTTGTCAGTAGCAGCTCGGAGTCTGGAGTTGTGGCCGGTTGATGGTAATAGGCTCGCCCCCTATTACATGGGACTCAAATATGATCGACGATATTTGAGTGTATTATTAATACACTTCTGTCTAACTTCTCGGAGATTACTGACGTACGTGTTATATGATGTTAGAAAATTTAATTTAGTTGCAAGGAAAAAAAGTGAATGGTTAAATGTTTTTGGTGTCTGTACATTTTGTTTTAGTATTGCATTTGCCTGCTGTGAAGTGTAGCATCGGTGGTTCAGTGGTAGAATGCTCGCCTGCCACGCGGGCGGCCCGGGTTCGATTCCCGGCCGATGCATATATATTTTTTTTTAAAGACTGACATTATTTTATCAATTCCAAATGCGGGAACTCTTTTACCCATTCGATTACTTAGAATAACATAAACCTACCTACATATCTTTTAGGTAAATATTTCAAGAATCATTAATAGTAAATGTATTTTTTAAAATAAACCACATGTATAATAGTTATATGAATTATGTAACCAATATTTTGTAACCATATTTTGTTTAAAAGAGTGTCCATGGAGTTTTTTGTCCGTTCTTCTCCATAGGTACCAACTGCTTTGGAATGGGCAACTAGCTTCATCTTTCTGACTGACTGACCCCCTTGACAATTCAAAAGTGCCTGTTTTGGTTTATTTGAAATAAATACTTTGAGTTTGATCACTTGGCTGTTTTGTCAAAGTCAAAGTCAAAGTCAAATCATTTATTTCAAATAGGCACAAGTAAGGCACTTTTGAACGTCAAAATGAACAAGAAATAGAATTGATTCTAGTCGCCCCTTCCAAAAGGTAGTTTCGTGTGGAGAAGAATGGGCAAGAAACTCCACCGTTACTCTTTTAAAATGTTTTACAATGTTTTGCATACATGAATTATAACATTATATGTGAAGACGATGCACCCAGAATAAAAACACTACACCACAAAAGGTGAAAAGAAAAACACATATAGTAATGGTAGGTAACTTAAGTATGTCAAAAGTACATGGTGCTCACATATTTACAAACATTCTAAAAGTTAATATATAATAAATCAATCAATGTGTGAGAAGTTATTTCAACATGTTAAAATAGTATTTTATAAATAATAAATTATTACCTTATTTACTTAGCAACCAGTTTGATTTTGTCTAGACACTAGATTGCCCTGTGGAGCAGGACCAGCATGTTTCCAAGCATCCTTATCCTATATATAATCCTCTAATTTGTAATATGCTTGTTTACAAAGTGTATTTTTAATGTGAGTTTTAAATTTTCTTTCATTTAATTGCAGAATGTCACAAGGTATTTTGTTGTAACATTTAACACAGAACCCCATAAAAGATGTATGTACTTTTGATAATCTAAAAAAGGGTTGATCTATTTTATCTTTATTTCTAGTATTAAAGTTATGCCTATCACTTATTTTGTTAAAAAGATGTCGATTTTTTCTTACATACATAATGTTTTCATAAATGAATTGGCATGGTACCGTCATAATATTAATACTTTTAAATAGTTCCCTAAGCGATTCGCGGCGACGTAGATTGTAAATAGCTCTGATAGCTCGCTTTTGCAGAATAAAAATGGATTCAATGTCAGCAGCCCGACCCCACAGTAAAATGCCATACGACATAATGCTGTGGAAGTAACTAAAGTAGACCAAGCGCGCGGTTTCTACGTCTGTCAACTGCCTTATCTTTCTAACAGCATAAGCGGCCGAGCTTAGCCGTCCCGCAAGAGTTGTTATGTGGGGACCCCATTGTAACTTGTCGTCTAGCGTGATTCCCAGGAAAACCGTCTGCTTAGTAAATTCTAGCTTTTCTCCGTTCAATATGATGTCACAATCGCTACTTTTAACATTAGGTAATTTAAATCTAATGCATTTGGTTTTTTTTTCATTTAGTACCAAATTATTTACCGTAAACCAATCTTGGACCTGAAGAATAGAGTTATTCACGTCGTCAAGATTTTGTGAGCGTCGATCAATTTTAAAAATTAATGACGTGTCATCTGCAAATAACACCATCTTCGGTTGATTTTGAAGTAATACTATGTATACTAATCCAAAATATATAATCTCATCCCTGACCTAAATCCGGGCGTTAAATGCCACGGCTCTACAAAACACAATGTAGGACAGCTGTAAGGATTGCCCGGGCATCCCTTTGTATAAGATTTATTTCGTCACTTTAACTTTACAAATAGGGTGAAGGGTCTTTGACACTTAGGGTTAATTATGGTTAGAATGGGAAAGATAGTAATTCTACTTGATGTTACATTAAATTATACTTGGTAAGAGTCAAAGCCGCTAAGGCTTAATTGTATGTCAGGTATTTAATTATACTTAAGCGAAAATTAAACAGCCGACTTCCAAAACAAAACACTACAGAGCAAAATTAAGTTTAATTTTGGAATTCGGTGTCTTTTGTACTTATTGTGTTTTCATTTTTTATATTCTAAAAAACCTCACTGAGGAAACTTAGCTGAAGTAAGGTGTCAATTGTATGGTGGAATCATGGCTTTTTTTTTTTTTAAGGCTGGGAAATCATCCAATGACTGCTCCCGCTCTGGGTGGAGCGGAAGGGAGTGTCAGACTCTTACTGACTAAAACCCATCCATGTTCCTTCCGTAGCCCTTTATGTTCCGGGGTAGCGGTAACCCTTTCGGACAATCCTGCTTACCCGGCAGGCTTGGCCCTGAGGGGCCCCTTCATATGCTGACATCTCTTTGAGGCGCGCGTGGAACATATACGCGCCGTACGGCACGGCTCTGGTGCTGATCGGACGGTGAGTCACCCATTACTCACCGTCCGCAGGCCCGCGCCTACGGTGGCCGGGAGTCGTCACGTGGCTCCCGACGCCCGGGGCGTCTCCTGCGGCGGCTGGGACGGGAGGACCTTTCTCTCTCCCATCCCGCCACCTCCTTCGCGAGCATAACTTTTTCGCAGAAGGAGGTGACTGCCTCCCACTCCCTCTCGCCCCGGACCATGGCTTGCACCAGGGCCGGGCGCGAGAGGTCGCCGCCGCCGATCGCCTCTACGAGGACACGGCGGTGCTCCGCTGGAATCATGGCTGACTTCATCTTAGTTTTTACAGTGAGATTTTTACAGAATAGACCTGCTGGTCACTCCAATAGACCTGCTGGTCACTCCAATAGACCTGCTGGTCACTCCAATAGACCTGCTGGTCACTCCAATAGACCTGCTGGTCACTCCAATAGCTCTAAAACTCGATCATTAGATACTCTTAAGCTGAATGTCACATGTAAAATTGAATGCGATCAGCACATCCAAACAGAGTTCGAGAGCAGTGTCAATAATGACACTGACAGATCCTGAACTTGGTTAAAATGTACTGATTGCGTTCAATTTTATTGATGAAACCAGCTCTTAGTAAACTGCTAGCCAGTACAAGTCTATTCAAATCCTAGTTTCCAAATATTTTTTTTCAAATTAGGCTGAAAATCAGCACTTTTTGAAGGTCAAAATTACATAAGACAGTCCCCCAAAGACGCCCACCCTTCACCACTTCTTAGTGCTTTAGCTGGGAAGAAGAAGTGGCGCAACAAACTCCCCAGCAGCACAGCTGTCTGTTTAGTTGGAAGAACTTGACTCTACACATTTATCGTATGAGAAGTAATTAACTTTACGAACCACATCACATTAAAATCAATCATTTGCCACATGTCAGCTAGCACACGCCAATATACCAATTAAAACATTAAAACTGACAGTATTCAAGCGTAAATTTCAAAATTATTTAATTGATGTTGTTTCAATTTAAACAAACATTAAATATAATGAACACCATAATAGCACAATATTACTGTCCTACTGCAGGGCTAAGACTTGTTCTCCATACAACATTGAACACTACGTGATTTTAGAGTTTTATTAACAACTCGCTGCTGCCAGTAGCTTCGTCCACGTGGTTGGCGGCAATTACCCCAAGGGACCGTACTGCCGGGATAAAAAGTATCCTATGTGTTAATCCAGGTCATACACTACCTCTGTGCCAAGTTTCATCCAGATCCGTTCAGCCGTTTGAACGTGAAGGACGGACAAACATACAAGTTCACACATACACCCGCTCACAAACTTTCGCCGTTATAATATTAGTGTGATAATAGATGTAAATTATAAGTGATAAATATTAGCAAAATAAATAATAATATTAACTAGAATTGATTGATTGTGAAAGGACTAAAAAATAATAAGTATGTTGAAGTAGTAGCGCAAACTGAACATAAAGTGGGGTATGTATTTATTTTTACTAAATCGAAAAAAAATTGCGAAAACTTTCATCCTACAGTTACATATTTAATTTCACAATGTATTATGTCATGTTATGTCAGTATACACAAGTTAATAAAAGGAGAAACAACGTAACAGTGGACAATATTGAAGCCATCTCGAACGTGCCTCGGCGACCATTTTTATTTATTAAAGAGATCAATACGTCGCTCTACCTATTTGTAGCTCGGGGCTATGTTTGAATTTATTTCTATTGTACTTTATATCCCTTCGTAGTTGTTAGATCTGAGATGGCTCTAGGGTCAATTGTTGTTGTTTATGTCATAATATCCATGGCAAATCATTACGAATCACCTGTGTTAGGTATATAGATGCGATTCTCTAATAATAAGGTTTCTCCTGCTGTAACGTTATTAAGTATACTATCTCTACATAGTATATAATTAAGTCTCTCCCCGCCGTCTCTCCCCGCCGTCTGTCCTTTTGCACGCTTATATCTTATAAACTACACACCGGATTTTAATGCGGTTTTCATCAAATAGATAGAGTGATTAGTAATACGGGCTGGTGTTAGATGTAGTGATTCAAGTTTTTTGTTATAGGTAGTGGCAACAGAAATACATCATCTGTGTAAATTTCAACAGTCAAACTATTACGGTTCATGAGATACAGCCTGGTGACAGGCAGACGGACGGACGGACAGCGGAGTCTTAGTAATAGGGTCCCGTTTTACCCTTTGGATACGAAACACACAAAATAATGAAACTTATGTAACTTTGATCCATGAAATAAATGATGACAAGTGTTCACCAGCACCTATAGAAGAAATCAGAAATAACAAAAGCAACGCAATGTTACCACTACAGATATAAAGTTAAATGTTTCATTTGCCTGATACTGCACCATACAAAATAACAGAAGCAACGCAATGTTACCTACCACTACAGACATAAACTTAAATTTTTCATTTGCCTGATACTGCACCATACAAAATAACAGAAGCAACGCAATGTTACCTACCACTACAGACATAAACTTAAATGTTTCATTTGCCTGATACTGCACCATACAAAATGTCCTGTAAATATCATCGCGCCTTTAACAGATATATAGTTGGTGATCCTACTCCCTACTTATATTATAAACGTGAAAGTTTGTGAGGATATACGGATGTTTGTTGCTCTTTCATTCAAAAACTACTTAACGGATGTGGATAAAATTTGGCACAGAGATAGGTTATAATCTAAAATAGCACATAGGCTTTTTATTCGTATGGTACGTTCCTGTGGGGTAATTTTCCACGCGGGTGAAGCCGCTGGCAGAAGCTAGTACAATTATAAAGATACAATTTGTAATGGTGGTGAGTACAAATCGTCGTCTTAGCAAAAAGTAATGAGTTCCACCCAGCGCATATTTGCAAACGTCTGCCTAGTGATATAAATAGCTTGGGCAATGAACACTGACGTGAATCTAGTCGCGTCGTGGAAATTAATAGGTTATTTTGTGGTAACAAATTACTTCTGTGGTCTAGGAATTACTTAGTGTTATATTATACTTGTATAATTATTACTTGCTTATAAAACGGTGAAGAAAAATATCGTGAGGAAAGATACCTGAGAGATATTTCTTATAAAAGCTAATAATGGGCAGCATAAAAACTCTGCCGCCGGGTTAGTCACTAACCACACGAAAAAGAAAGATTATAGTTGCGGTAAAAACAGTTGGCGATACTAAGGAAAACTAAAAAAAAGGAAACTATTTAAAAATTAATTACTGATACGGTGCCCCGTGTCCAGAAAATGGCGAAATATGTTTTAACTACAGGTACACCTCTGCTTAACACTTCGGTGACTGACGTGTTGTTTATGACTATTACATACAATAAAAACATTATCAAAAATGCAAAAAGAATTGCATCGGCCGGGAATCGAACCCGGGCCGCCCGCGTGGCAGGCGAGCATTCTACCACTGAACCACCGATGCTTGATGGTTACTGGGTAAATTTTACTATTGGTTTTAATGTACCGTCAGCAAAATATGATTGCTCAATCATCTTTCATAAAATCCTCTATGTTATGTAGCGAGGTCAAATCTAGGTGAAAGGTATTCTTGAGCGCATCTTACTTTCACTTTTTATAGTAATATTTGAACAGATTTGTATGTTGGCTGTACATTAATAAGCATCGGTGGTTCAGTGGTAGAATGCTCGCCTGCCACGCGGGCGGCCCGGGTTCGATTCCCGGCCGATGCAATATATTTTGTGATGTGAAACAATCTATCCCAATTGGTATCCCAATTCGCTTTTCTTTCTTTATTTTTTTTATTTTAGTGTACAAATCATGAAATTTACGACTAATTATAACTTAGAGATATGTATTTATAATTATTATGTTTGTGATTAAGTAAGTAAATACATATTTACATTTTAAATCTAAATATTCATAATAATATGTACAGAAATAATATGTATAATAATCAAAGAGCATCAAAAAATTTGGTCCACATCGCTGTCAGGAAAACTTCCCAAAAGGCTGGCAGCATTAAATAATAATAAGTAGCATAGTAAGTAAATAGTAGTAAATATAATAATAATTATTACAATTGATAATTGGAAATAACTGTCAATTTAGTACATTGTAATTATCAATAAATTAATTTTACCAAGATAGCCACTGCTTTTTACGAAGTAACATTTTTCCAACACTAATTTCCATTGCCAAACTTAATAAAACAGGTAATTATTAGAAACATTTTAGCTCGCAATTTCAAAATGTCTTTTCTACAAGGTAAGACAGGAAGACAGTCGAAAAAATGTAAATGACGGCGGCGGCCATTAAAATTATAATTTTAATTAATTTCTCCCAGGACAATTTCTTATTTCGACAGAAATATGGTAATTTGGACGGTTACTGGGTCCATTAAATAAATTATACTATTTATACAAGGGATTGTTTACGTTTTACGTATAAAATACTTCCTGTTTCTTGGGTTTTTTAAATATTTTGCTTACTCATAATCCTGATTTGCTGTTTTTTCCTAATCTATTAACGTGATGAACATCTCTCTACACGAGCAGCCTATGGGTCTACAAGCGCAGACAGTACGCTTTTTTTCCGATAGGAATTAATTAAATGACTCCTCCCGCTGTGGGTGGAGCGGAAGGGTGTCAAACTCTTACTAACTAAACCTATCCATGCTCCTTCCTAAGCCCATCGTGGTCCGGGGCAGTGGTAACCCTTTCGGACACTGACCAGTACAACGCCTTGCGTGTTCAGTATAATAAAGCATTTAAGGTGCTCACGGAGCGATTTTGCATCGCATCAGGTAGGATTGTTTGCAGGGTCCCAAGTAGACTGTTTCTATTCTACTATACGAAAACGATGCATATCACTGGCCCTGATGTGCGTGTTCTGGCTTGCTCCAGCGCCATACTGAGGACATTCGCGAATAGATTCGATTGTGAGTAACTGAACCATTGCTGGTTTATGTTTTTTTTTAATTGTGTAAGTTTTGTGCTATGATTCTCTGATGGTCTACATAAACTTTTTTTTTCCTTATTTGTTATACACAGTTAGTTACACAATGCTGGCAGCGATTCGGGTGTACCTACATACATATTTCCCGTTGACAGCGTTGCTGGCAAATTTTTTAATGCCCTATGATTTCTTCCCCTCTGCAGATATGTTCTTCAGGTCAGGTGCGTAGTACCTACCTACCCACAACCAACCGTGTGCGTGTATGACCAGGGGGTGACAGACAAGTGGCAATCGCTCCGTGTCCATTAGATTTTCAAAATTGTTGATAGAACAATTCGTTATCTCAGCGATTTGGATTGTCAAGAACGCTATTTGTCAAGCATTTGTATGTGACATTTCGAAAACCTATGCCAATTCCATACATTTTGGATTTATCTAATTTTGTTATTGTTAATGAAATTTGTCTTTTTCTAGGCCCCCAGATGTATGAATGTGAACGAAACAAAGGAGGAAACGATTGTAGCCGGTAGTGATAAAATACTTAGTAGGTGCGTTACTCTTATCACAATCGACTCTAATATAATATTTTCCATTGACACACCTAAAAATCTACTTACCCAACCGATCTATAATTTCGATCGTGAAAGACAATCGCATAAAATAGACCATTACCTTCTACTAAGGCAGTTTCCTAACACGATGTGACCATTTATTTGATTTTTTTCCGTAAAAAAACTACGAATTTAGAAAAATCTAAAAATCTTGCATCGGCCGGGAATCGAACCCGGGCCGCCCGCGTGGCAGGCGAGCATTCTACCACTGAACCACCGATGCTTGTTTTATATATATTGAAATACGTTACAATTCAAATAGTGTTGGTCAATATAGCTGTCGCTGCACGTTGCCGTTTGCCTTTCTTTTATTCATTACATTCTAACGACTCATAACAGAAGTCCCACCGCCGGCGATCAACGGGAAGCGAGTAGAGCTAACAACTTCTTCTTCTTCTGTGTTAGGGGGATAGAAGTGCCTTTTAGGCCTCGCACAGAGGTAAGCGGGATTGTCCGAAAGGGTTACCGCTACCCCGGAACATAAAGGGCTACGGAAGGAACATGGATGGGTTTTAGTCAGTAAGAGTCTGACACTCCCTTCCGCTCCACCCAGAGCGGGAGCAGTCATTGGATGATTTCCCAGCCTTAAAAAAAAAAAAAAAAGGCCTCGCACAGAAACTTTTTTTATAATATTGCTTTAATTTTTACTTGTTATTTTCCTTTTTACCATATTCTGTTTTGTTTTTATTTCTGTACATGTTCTGTGCGTGTGCAGAATTAAATAGTATTATTTCTTTCTTCTTTTTCGTGTCCCAGACACGACTGAAGTTTAGTAACAGGCGGGACCCAATTGCAAATTATAAACTGAAAGAAAAATCATAGTTTTTGCTTACTACTAAAGTTAATGTGGGTATTTAATTAAGACTTACAGCTCTTAATAAAGCCTGTCAAACCGAAGATTTTTCTGATGATCAATATGAAGCAAAGGCAAAGTCAAATCATTTATTTCTAATAGGCAAGGAAAGGAAAGGAAAGACACTTTTGAACGTCAAAATGAATAAGAAATAGAATTGAAGTTGAACCTAGTCTTAAACTACCTGTATCCTTTGGATTTCTGCGACCTTCAGTCGGATGCCGCCGGTCCACCGATTAGGGACTTACCCATAATCCCAGTGGCGAAGGAATGGGCTTGCGTAAGCATCGTCCTCTCTTCCTGGTTATAGATATAGGTGCTGTGAAGGTCAGGGAGACCTTCATATAGGAGGCTCAGTGGTAGAGCTTGTGTAATGTGATGTAGGGGTTTTTTTATCCTATAAAATACAAACACACGGGTAGCAGTTATCAGTTGCGTAAATATAGGGTGGCAGGACTGGTAAAATGCCACGGGCCCCTGGCCTGACGGGGCCCCCGGCCCGAGAGGCGCGTGCTCAAAAGTGACCTAACATTTTTAACAAAATTTAGTAAAAATATTAATTTGGGGCCCGTTGCAATGGATTTGCCAAGGGCCTCAGATGGTATAATTACGTCTCTGGCAGTTATTCAATTATATTGCGTTGTAACGAATACATCACTCAAGCAGCAAGGCCACTGACGGACCCATTTTCTTTTATCAAAAACCTAACAAACTATTCTATTCATTTGAAAGGTTTCAATGCTGTCAGTTATTTACCAGCCAGGTCCAACAGAAGATTTCACTTAGGCTCTACAGTACCCATGCATATAAGATTACTAGCTTCTGCCCGCGACTTCGTCTGCTAATACTGTAGAGGGCAAATCTTATCTCTGTGATGTCCTTGTGATCATAAAATAATTTAATTTGATAAGAATTGATATTTTGTTGTTTAAATAATCATCCAAACAGAAGTAAGTCGAAAAAATACTTTTTAAACATAGAACGAAATATAAAAGTTAAAATACAAAAGATAGGAATGTGGTGTCGCGGACTTTTTTGTAGAAATAATTAAGGGGAACCGGGTTGCCATACATTGCTTTCAATTTTAAACAACTGTTTAGGCAGCGCATGCAAATAATTCTGTTTTCGAAGGTATTTATTTCCGACTTGCTAGACGAAAATTGCGATAGCGCGGCTAATATGTATGATATAAATATAATTTCTAGCTTATAGCACTCAGGAATAATGTAGCTATCTAACAGTGAAATAATTTTTGAAATTGGATCATTAGTTCCGGAGATTACCCCCTACATACAAACTTACAAATTTTACCTCTTTATAATATTAGTATAGATTTAAGCCCATTTAGACTAACACTAGGCGACACCTAATTGTATTCCTACATACAAGCCATAAGTTCAACAGCGGGTTTTTATTTAGGCATTCATGTAGGTCTCGCCTAGTGTTAGTGAAAAGGACAGTTATTCTTTCGTTAGTGTTAGTGTAAAGCAGCCTTTCCCAAAGTGGACGATAACATCCCCTTTTTTTTAAGGCTGGGAAATCATCCAATGACTGCTCCCGCTCTGGGTGGAGCGGAAGGGAGTGTCAGACTCTTACTGACTAAAACCCATCCATGTTCCTTCCGTAGCCCTTTATGTTCCGGGGTAGCGGTAACCCTTTCGGACAATCCCGCTTACCCGGCAGGCTTGGCCCTGAGGGTCCCCTTCATATGCTGACATCTCTTTGAGGCGCGCGTGGAACATATACGCGCCGTACGGCACGGGTCTGGTGCTGATCGGACGGATAACATCCCCTCGTGGGCGCTGCTGGCCTAAAAGGGGGCAGTAAGAGTCCCAGAAAATAATGGGGTCGTTGGGTAGAGGCTTTTAAGGGGCGATTTTTAATTTCATCTAGACAGTGGTTTTTAAGTAGGTGAAAAATTGGGGGTGCCAAAAATAATGTATTCTCTAAGTGGGCAGTAGACAAAAAACGTTGGGGAACCCCTTTTTTTTTTTTTTTTTTTTAAGGCTGGGAAATCATCCAATGACTGCTCCCGCTCTGGGTGGAGCGGAAGGGAGTGTCAGACTCTTACTGACTAAAACCCATCCATGTTCCTTCCGTAGCCCTTTATGTTCCGGGGTAGCGGTAACCCTTTCGGACAATCCCGCTTACCCTGGGGAACCCCTGGTGTAAAGTCATTGCCCCAACACATTTAAAACCGCTTATGAAATCACGTCCATTAAATATTGAATGAACACAAAAACGCTGATTTCACAAAAGTGAATGTGCCATCAACTTGTAGAACGTGCTTCTTCAAATAAAACGACTTATACACGTTTGTTTAGAAATTTTGATCATAAGCATCGGTGGTTCAGTGGTAGAATGCTCGCCTGCCACGCGGGCGGCCCGGGTTCGATTCCCAGCCGATGCAAAAATACCTTTTTGCAGTTACTTATCTTAAGTTTTTTTTTCAAATTAAATAAAGTTTCCTAACTTTTTTTAACGCGAATTAAAACCTGTTTTGGCAATTTGTCACACTAAACCTAAGCGAATAGTCCATTCTATATCTATGCTTGTTATTATTTAAAGTCGCTTTTCGTGTGTGTGAACGAGTTATTCTTTTAAACTAGACAACCGATTTCGATGCGATTTTCACCACCATATATTAATTCCGAAGTAGGTAAATGATAATATATAAGATATATATATGAGAGAGATGCTCGTTGCTAATATAGTTGGGAAAAGGCTAGGCAGATTAATTGTATATGTAGGTATGAGTTTCATACAAATCTCGAAGTTTTGTCAAGTAGTAAAAACTGTACAGAGCAGAGGCGAGTCGCTAGTTTTTAGTAAACAAAGTTAAGTATACTGACTTACGGCAAGATATTCCATGAATAGTATTGTGATACCTGGAAGCAATCATTGTACGAATCCAATTGGAAACATAAATAAATTTTCAGAAAGTTCCCAAGTGAAACGCGAAACCTGCTGTCTCTCTGAAAAAACGGAACTTTATATTCAGTTTAGTATAAACCAGCTTCTGCCCGCGGCTTCGCCCGCGTGAATGACGGAAATTGTATGTTATTATAAATATAAACCTTCCTCTTGAATCACTCTATCTATTAAAAAATACTGCATCAAAATCCGTTTTGTAGTTTTAATGATCAAAGCAGTGATGAAGCAGTGCTAGCCTAGTGGTGTGACCGTCGGACTGCCAAGTCTTAGGTCTCGAGTTCAAACCCAAGGCACGCACCACTGATTTTACGGATTCATGTGCGTATTGTATATTTATCACTTGCTTAAAAATCGGTGAAGGAAAACATCGTGAGGAAACCGGCATGTCTGAGAGATGTTTCTCAATAGCATGTGAAGCTAAGTCAGAGGCCCATGGGCAGCTTAAAAACTCTGACACCAGGTTAGTGACTAACCACACGAAAAGAAGAAGAATGATCAAAGCATACATACATACAGACCTTAGGACGCGGGAAGCGACTTTGTTTTATACTAGTGATGATGAGGTTTACTATTCGTACTCAGACAGTCGTTCCAGGTAGTCAGAAATCCAAGAGTCTGACCAGTCTTACCAACGAGTATTCTGTTACTGGGTTTTGGACGTTGTGGAGATCAGAAATAGGGGTCGCTCCGTGTAAAATACTGGTATTCAGCTGCATCCGGGTAGAATGGAAAGTGATCTCAAAATAGTTTATAGAATAGAATAGACATTTATTTTTCTAATCCTAATAGGTACATATGTAGGTGTTGTGGTACACCATTAGGCATGTAAACATTTATATTCTCACTATTATATATATTATTATTTATATTAGAAAAAGGTTACCAGATAATGGTTTTCCTTTCATTTAATTTATCATGTTTGTTAGAGAGATTTGATCGATGATTGACCCAATCGATTGATGTCATAAAAATACTGGCTGTAATTTTTATGGCTCATTTCGATGGCTGAGTGTGGCAAGCGATTATTCGAAAATCTTTAAATAAAGATATAAGAATGTTTCCTTTAACTAAAGCTATCTCCAGTGTTTGGAGTACTTTTCCTCCAGGTGAGGTTCAAACTTATACGGGGTGAAATTGAATTCATGGGCATTATTTTGAGGGGTTTTAATGCGCATGAATTCCATTTCACCCTGTATATGTATAGTAAGATTACTAGATACGTAGGTACTGGTAAGCATATCGCTACAATATTATGCAACGCAATCTGCCATCACCAGAACTTACAGCTTGCGGTCATTGGGACACGGGTTTACACAAGTACTTGCCTCTGCCAGCGGTTTCGCCCGTGTGGTTGTCTGAAATTATCCCACGGGAAGTAGGTACTGTCGGTATAAAAAGTCTTATGTTTAATCCGAGCTATAAACCACATATCTGTGCCAAATCTCATCCAGTATTTGCGTAAAAGAGTAACTAACATCCATCCATCTATCCTCACAAACTTTCACGTTTATAATATTATTGGTAGGATCAGTAGGATTTACGAGTGTCTATAGAAAAGTTAATTATAAATCGGCTTACTTCTGTTGGTCCGCGGATGGGTGACCATCTTTACATATCAAGACTCCTCCGTACATCGGAAAGTACGTTACGCCATTGGTCCCGGCTGGCATACGTGGATCTTTGTCAGTCGTTCCTGGTCGTCAGAAGCCGGAAAATCTGACAGCCAGTCTTAATAATAATAATATAATAATAATCCTTGGACATTTCACACAACGCCATATCGTCCCAAGCTAAGCAACCTAATGCTTGTGTTATGGTAACGAGATGGCTGATAAACTACTTGTATACATTTTTTTTTTGTAAATACATACATATTATAGATAGAAAAACACCCAGACCGGTAACAAATACTTGCAGTTCGTACAAATATTTGTTCCGTGCGGGAATCGAATCCGCGACATGCTGCGCAGCAATCAATCGCTCAACCGCTGCGCCATCCGTGTCGTCAAAAGTCTTACCAAGGGGTATCGTATTACCCAGGTACTGAGTTGTGGAGGTCAGATAGGCAGTCGCTGCCTGTAAAATACTGGTATTCAGCTGCATCCGGTTAGACTAGAAGCCGACCCCAGCATAGTTGGGAACAGGCTCGGCAGATTGAGTTTATTGTTTTAGCAGGACCATGTTGGTCCCGCGGAGAAAGTTGTTCAATTTATACGAGTCTGCGTCTGGGCTCTCCTTGCGGGGCACCACATCGCTGTCAGTGCGGTGAAGCAGTCGACCGCCTCGGACACCATGGCCTTTCTTGCAGTAAAAGCGCTGGTCGGTTGGCACGGCACGCCAGCATTAATGACATCATCCGTCGGGCTCTTGTCACCGCCGGGGTGCCAGCTATTTTAGAACCTAATGGCTTGGCACGCGACGATGGTAAGAGGCCAGACGGAATGACTATAATGCTTTGGAAGTTGGGTAGGCCTTTGGTGTGGGATGCAACCTGTGTCGACACCTGGGCTGTGCTGGGGCGGCTGCTGCAGGAGCGGAAAACCTCAAACGGCGCAGGTATAACATCCTTATTGGAAGTTATATGTTCGAGCCGTTTGGGGTTGAAACACTAGGGCCGTGGGGTCCGAGTGCTCATCGAGTATTTCAGGATATCGCCCAGCGGTTGGTCGACTCTACACGTGACCAGAGCTGGTCAATTTTTAGGCCAAAGAATCAGCATTGCCATTCAACGTGGCAACGCTGCCAGCCTTTTGGGCACATTTCCCACTGACAGCGATGGGATGAATTTTTCGACGCCCTATGAGCTCTTCTCCTTTTTACCACTTGTACATAATGGGTATATGTTTTAGTTTTAGGTTGTATATATTAATTATTGTTTTAGCATTAATTATACAGAAAAACAGAAAAAAAAATATATATTATACGATCATAAATATCTTATAGGTACACGTCGGTCTAAAATTGTTTGTGGCGTACATAAAAAAAACACCCAGAAAACAAAAGTGATTCAGACTAAGCATGAAATTCTTCAACCCTTTCTTAATAGCAGCCATAAAAAAATACGTCAAGTTGATAAACAAGTCTTCCATCTTTATTTGTGGCCAGTAGCGACGTGTGAACGTATTGCTCGATCAATCTCTATTAGTCACGATCACGAATCGATCGATAAATGTGGATTGATGTCCGATATGAAGGTATTATTATTAGGCGCTCGTAGCTAAGTAATAATAAATAAACAGCCGCACGGATCGATCCATCAGGTTAAGCTACACTTGCCGGTGTTGGTCCGTGGATGGGTGCCTCGGAAAGTACGTTAAGCCGTTGGTCCCGGATGTCATTCGTGGATCTTTGACAGTCGTTACTGGTAGTCAGAAGCCCGAATGTCTGACAGCCAGTCTTAACCAAGGGGTGTCGTATTACCCAGTTACTGACTGAGTTAGGGGTATCGTATTACCCAGTTACTGACTGAGTTGTGGAGGTTACACCGGCAGTCGCTCCATGTAAAATACTGGTATTCAGCTGCATCCGGTTAGACTGGAAGCCGATCCTAAAATAGTTGAGAAAAAGCTAGGCAGATTGATTTAATGAAGGCATTATTATGCGGGTTTACACAAAATTGTTAAAGATCTGGTAGAAAATTGATCCTGTCAATAAGGTGACAAATAAAATGTGACTTTGGTGTTCTTTCACTTGATACATCATAGGTTACTGTGGAGTTAATCCAGCTATATTTACAATACTAAGGAAGAGGCTCGTTAGGGCCGAAGCCTGCTGGGTAAGCGGGATTATTCGAAAGGGTTACCGCTACCCCGGAACATAAAGGGCTAAAGAAGGAACATAAATGGGTTTAAGTCAGCAGTCTGACACTCCCTTCCGCTCCACCCAGAGCGGGTGGGATAATTTCATGAAGACCCTCAAAAAAAAAACTATATTTACAATAACTGAAACTCCTTCGAATTCCATTTATGAAGCAATAAACTACCAGCGTTTTGGCACAGTATAAATAAAATATGTTGCATGTATACCAGTAGTTTCATACCACTTTATCACTGCTAATTGATTAACTTCACAAAAGCTTGTACAAGCTTTTGTGCCCTGTACAGGTACCTAGTCAGTATCTCAACGACAAAGCACAAACAATATTATTCCTTTTAAAACCATTTAAAATACAATTTACGAAGAGAACGCAACACAAAAGAGTCAAAAAGAAATCAGATGAGAACAGAATTAAATTCCGTTCTCAATAAAAGAAAAACCATATTGGATGGCAAGAATTGTATAAAGATTTTAAAATGGCAACATCTTTGTTTTTCCATTTTAAGAAGACTGCAATTTTCCATTAGCTCGTTCGCTTTTTAATGCAGAAAAACGTTTCTTATTGATACCGGTTTTATTTAATCTGCAAGCTCTTTGTAAATGCTGCTCCTGTTTCTAAAGACTAGGGCTCTTTATCTCTTGACGGCACGACACTTGAGGATAACTCATGCCGTAGTAAAAAGTTTATTTAGCGAGTCAGCAGGTTGGTAACGGGGTTTATTGTCCAGACATCGTCAGGCGGAATTTATAGACTCTTTTATCCCATTAAATGTTCGCCTATTAGAAGCCGTTTGCTTATAAGGTAAGGTCAACGATATATCTATTTAAATAAAAGTCAATTGCTGTTCTTTAGTCTCGCTAAAACTCAAGAACGGCTGGGCCGATTTAGCTGATTTTGGTGTTGAAATGTTTGTCGTATTCCAGGGAAGGTTTAAAAGGGGCTTATACAAGGGTTTCATACAACATTTGAGGGGTTAAAGCACTCCAAGGCCATTAAATGAAAAACCACTTGAAGTAAAAACGTTAGTAATTGTAGGTTTTATAGTAGTTCTAGACTCGTCAACTAGTTCTGACTCCTGAATCGCCTCTTTTGGACCATTTCTACTGTAAGGGACTATGTTTCGGTCGAAAAGCAAGCAGGCGAGTCTCCAGCCGAAGGTATTCATCTTCCTGTATATGAATATCAATACATATAATCAAAGACATGCCGAATTTCAGGCAGACATCCTCCGCTGAAAATCTCCTCAGCCATTTGCTTGTAATTATACAACACCGGCCAATTTTTGTCTTTTTTGTGAATGGTAGGTATTGTGAAGGTCAGGACCTTCACTTAAGGAGCTCAGTGGTAAAGCTTCGTGTAATGTGTTGTAAGGATTTCTATCCTACAAAATACAAGCAAACGGCACAACTAATGTATTATATTGCTTTTAACGAATACATCCGTCAAGCCGCACGGCTACTGACGGAGTCCTCTATTCTTTTATAAAAACCTATCAAACTATTATATTATTTTGAAAGGTCGAATGCTGTGAGTTATTTACTAACCAACCAGATAGGTTCCACAGAAGGTTCAACCGGCCTACAAGGTTGTCGGCTGCTAACCGGAGCTTTCCTGTGGATCAACCTGCCTAGCCTTTTCCCAACTATGTTGGGGTCGGCTTCCAGTCTAACCGGATGCAGCTGAATACCAGTATTTTGCATGGAGCGGATGCCTATCTGCCTATCTGACCTTTCCTGCGGATGCCTCAATAAATTAAGGCTTCCAGCCAGGGCATAAAACTTAATAACTAAGGACACCCCCTGTGCGGACAGGCTAGACCGGATTAAAGCAGTTTTTGCCTATTTAAAATTATATAAATTCTATCTCCTCAGCTATTACCACGAAATGGCTCATGTCGTGGTCAAAAACATTAGCCAGTCAGCAAGATAGAAGTCGATTTAAGTAAAGCCACTCGTGAACGCCATTATAATACAATAGATTCTATTAAAAGATACGCCATTCTATACAATATGGCAACGAGTTAATAAATGAAAGCGTGGAGTCAATTAAGTCCACAGGATGGTCGGGTTTCCCTCTGAGAAGCTTTCGATATAAAGTTATAATCTTATTTGCACTCATCTTCTGAACAATTTCCCGCGTGAGGGTGGTTTTCAATGTAATTATTGGCGAAATTGTGGAATAAATGGAAAATTATCTATCTACCTATATCCCACAAGACTAATTATAAACTGGAAATTTGAAGAGGATGTATTTTAATTCGCTATTAACTATTACTATTTATACAAATATTTTTAATTCACTCTAAGTTAACAGACAATCACTACCGTATATATAATTATGTTTCTATATATCTATCTATCTATATATTTTTTTTACGCCTTTATACAACATTAGTTTTAGTACATGCGAGACCCGAAACACATGTCTAGTATTTTTATGTAAAGTATCTATGTACAAAACTATATTATGAAAAACCACAAAGTTATAAGTTTGTTACGTTACCCGGTTGTCCGCACAAAAAAATTGACACTATAAGAGGCGCGGCGCTGGCGGCCTGGAATCAGCGACTGTCGCAACCCAGCGCAGGGCACGCCACGATAGTGACGGTAAGGTCCCTCTTTGAGGAGTGGCTAGAGAGGCGTCACGGCGCCCTCACCTACCGCCTGACACAGGTCCTCACCGGACATGGATGTTTCGGGAGGTTCCTGCACATCATCAGGCGGGAGGAAACGCCCGGGTGTCACCACTGCGAGGATCGCCCAGAGGACACGGTAGAGCATACGGTGCAAACCTGCCCCGCTTGGGCGGAGCACCACCGTGTCCTCGTAGAGGCGATCGGCGGCGGCGACCTCTCGCGCCCGGCCCTGGTGCAAGCCATGGTCCGGGGCGAGAGGGAGTGGGAGGCAGTCACCTCCTTTTGCGAAAAAGTCATGCTCGCGAAGGAGGTGGCGGGATGGAAGAGAGAAAGGTCCTCCCGTCCCAGCCGCCGCGGGAGACGCCCCGGGCGTCGGGAGCCACGTGACGACTCCCGGCCACCGTAGGCGCGGGCCTGCGGACGGTGAGTAATGGGTGACTCACCGTCCGATCAGCACCAGGCCCGTGCCGGACGGCGCGTATATGTTCCACGCGCGCCTCAAAGAGATGTCAGCATATGAAGGGGCCCCTCAGGGCCAATCCTGCCGGGTAAGCGGGTGACAGTGAGTGGAGAAAGTGTTACCGCTACCCCGGAACATAAAGGGCTACGGGAGAAACATGGATGGGTTCTAGTCAGTAAGAGTCTGACACTCCCTTCCACTCCACCCAGAGCGGGAGCAGTCATTGGATGATTTCTCAGCCTTAAAAAACAAAAAAAAAGAGGCGCGGCGCGCCCGCCGCCGCCCGCCGGAATTGAGTTGGAGTTCCTCAATTTGAACAGTTGGTTCTATATTCAGTTTTCGCATAATACTAAAAATAATGTTGAATAAGAAGAAATTCTTCTCCCAAATGCAACCAAAACGGACTAATCTCTACAAATCCTGAATTTAAAGTAATTCGACTTTAACGTTCGCATGTTTATAATCAGTGAGGTTATCAGCTGTTAAGTTGCCCAATTAACTTGAATGTTACATTGCGTGAATTTTATCACCAAGTGCGTGAGCCGCGTTACAATGTACCCGCTGTCTATCTGATGTTCGTATCTTTATGATCATAGGTACAAGGTGGGTAGGATTCAAATCAAAATGAAGTTTGTATCCAAATGAAAGATATGAAGCACCTATAAGAATGTTATGTACATTCAGTCAAAAAAGTATCGGAAATGGATGGTTTTTTTATGGTTCCAAATTCAAATTTTTGTTTTTTTGTAGTTGTTAGATTGGCACAACTGTTTTCCATTTTGGCGCGGAGTTTGAGTTGCATCTGTTATTTATATTAAATACAGTGCTGGTTTTAGTAATATCATATATAGTGTGTATTGCGAAATTCATAATGGACAAAAATATCGAACAAAGAGTTTGTCTTAAATTTTGCATCGCCAATGGAATTTCGTGTTCGGAGTCACTGAAAATGTTACAGACGGCTTACGGTGAATCGACTTTATCAAAAACTCGTGCTTATGAGTGGTTCTAAGCGTTCAAAAGCGGTCGAGATGTGATGGAAGATTTGCCTCGCTCTGGTAGGCCGTCAACGTCTGCAACTGAAGTTAACATCGCAAAAGTGAAGAAAATAGTGACTGAAAATCCCCATTCAACTCTGAGAGAGATAGCCGCCGAACTTTCTGTATCTCACGAGTCGATCCGTACCATTTTAACTAATCATTTGGGTATGAAACATGTTGCTGCTCGGCTAGTCCCAAAAGATCTGAATTTTCTCCAAAAACTCAATCGCATGAAAGTCGCTGAGGACATGCTAGAACGAGTCAGTTCGGACCCAACATTCATGAAACGCATTGTTACTGGTGACGAGACATGGGTTTACAAGTTTGACATGCAAACTAGTCAACAAGCTTCGGAGTGACGCCTTCCAACTGAACCGAAACCGAAAAAACCACGCCAAAGTCGATCAAAAGTCAAAGTCATGTTGACTGTTTTCTTTGACTATCGCGGTGTTGTGCACTCTGAATTCTTACCGGAAGGTCTAACGGTAAATAAAGAATATTATTTGAGCGTTATGCGGCGTTTAAGAGAGCAAATTCGACGAAAAAGGCCAGATTTGTGGAAAGAAAATTCTTGGATTTTGCACCACGACAATGCGCCTTCGCACAAGGCTATCATTGTGAACGAATTTTTGACCAAACACTCAACAAATACCATCCAGCAACCACCATATTCACCAGATATGGCTCCTGCTGACTTTTTTCTTTTTCCTAAACTCAAATTACCACTTCGTGGCACCCGTTTTCAATCGATAGAAGACATAAAGGAGAATTCGCGGCGAGAACTGAACTCAATTCCGGAAGCAGCGTTTAAAAAATGTTTTGATGAATGGATTATTCGTTGGCGCAAGTGTATCGTTTCTAAAGGAGCATACTTTGAAGGTGATAAAATAAATTTGGATGAATAACAGACATTTTGTGTATTATTGATCTTTTCCCGGTACTTTCTTGACAGAGTAGTATATTCAATTGTCACTAAATGCGTTCACTTCATGTAATAAATGATTATATTTCTCCTTTATTAGCGTTTCACCAGATTCTCACTTAACCAAATTCAGACTGCAAATAGGTTTTTACAAAAACTTTTACACGTCAATAATTTTAAAAACTAGATAAAGTCGCCGTTTCCTATCTGACTACTCAGAGAAGAAGAACGAAACCAATTCAGAGGTCACAATCACTTTTAAAGTCTATGCATAATCTTGGTGAATGCATAAAAAGACCATTTTAGCTACATGGTGTAGCTGAAATGGTCTTCTCAGGAAATAACCAATGGACCTGTCCAGACAGTGTACGCATTTGTCATTAATCGTGAAGCTAACCTTCAAAGCTTACGTTCAAAATACTTAATAAAAAACATACCTACTGCGGTAAACCGGTACCCGAAACTATATTCCGATATTCCAATTTTTTGAGTACATAAAGTAACTTTTTATGTCAGTTGAATGGTTATTTTCTATTAGGTACTATATAGAGAACCTCTTAACAAAATATTCAGGTTAATGCCAGTAAAAGCTAACATTCAATTCGAAATCGATTCAAAAGGCCCTTAACGGCCATTTGCGAAATAAACTCAATCTAAACCTATTTTATTTGTAACAGAAGGACGGTAGTCGTAAAAACGTTTGACTTACGATTTCGGTCGCGAATACGGATAGCAGTAAACCGCATGAACTTTGTTATCGCTGAACTTGTTAAAATATGGTAGGTACGGTTAGAATAAGAACCTTTCGTGGGTATTAGGTACCTTTTTTTCCTGTAATTTTATGAAAATTCCTCGTTCTGATTATGCCATTGTAACCTGCCGAATTTTTCTTATCAAAATCTCTTTGTGGAAATTTAAGTGAAGGGTATTTTAAAGGTGCGTTTCAACAGGAGTTGTGCGAAGATTTGTAGCGGCGAATGTGCGTTAAACTAACCAATAACAACACTAGCTTATCTCAAGTTAAGAAAATAAAGTAATCCTATTGAAGGATTTTATCCTCGCACACCGCTTAGCTACCTCGTACATCTCTGGTAGAAACGCATCCTTAATGTTCTGAACTTGTCAAAACGCAGCACCTACTCTAGCGTAGTGATAACGGGGCCTAGTCAAGTTTCGAAAATTATTGATCGAACAATTCGTTATCTCAGCGATTCGGACTGTCAAGAACGCCACTTGTCATCGGATTTGTATGGGAATATTAATCGAATTTCGTTACAAAATTTCATATTGCACTTAACGATCGAAATGATTGATTACGTGACATTTCGAAAACTTATGCCAACTCCATACATTTTGGATTTATCTAATTTCGTTATCGTTAATGAGAATGTGACTTTGTGACTAGGCCTCCAGGGCTATGTATGGGAGGAAGCCACTGTTTTTGGTGGTTCCCTATGTACTTCCTATCGACAAGGCAAATAACTTCACGCCTGTAGGTAATCCTTTTAAGGTTAGATAAAGGTGTACCCATAGAAGTACCTACACCCACATTTCGCCAGTAATGTTTGAATCCCATGTAATTGGGGTCGAGCCGGACACAGATCTAGACGAAAACATATCAACAATATAAACATGTAAAGAAAGAAAGAAAAATATTATATTCTACACACGCTCAGGAAATAAATAAACAAACATGAATAAAAAAAAAAAGAAATAAAAGTTATGGCAAGAAAAAAACCTGTACGAGGTGGAAAAGGCATCTCAGCATAATGCTGCGATATTTAAGAATAAATAAATACCGCAGCCCTGGTATATTGAAAGGACCCACTGTGATGCCACGGACATCCAAGAAAACCTTAATAAAAAATAAAATAAAAACAATAACATGTCTAGAAGATTTCATGCAATGGTAGCTTTCCTGAAATATTATTTCATAAGGACATTACTCCGACATCAAGAAGCGACGAATTCATCGGAAATATTATGCCTCATAGCCTCTAGTTTCCTCTCCATTACCGTTTCTCTAAATCTCCATCCTGTCCCTTGTGATCGAGGCTGATAAAAAAGGGAGAACCGACACGTCCAACAGTTATGGAAGAAAATCTTTAAGAATATAAATATACATAATTATTATAAACTGTTTGTAATGAGAAGCTCGTGGCTAAGTAATAACAGCCGCACGGATTGATGCATTAGGTTAAGCTACGCTTGCCGGGGTTGGTCTTTGGATGGGTGACCATTTTTAGATATCGAGACTCCTTCGTGCCTCGAAAAGTACGTTAAGCCGTTGATCCTGGCTTTCATTCGTGGATCTTTGGCAGTCGTTACGGGTAGTCAGGAGCCCGAAAGTCTGACAGCCAGTCCTACCAAGGGGTATCGTATTACCCAATTAGTGACTGGGTTGTGAAAGTCAGATAGGCAGTCGCTCCATGTAAAATACTGGTGTTCAACTGAATTCGGTTAGACTGGAAGCCGACCCCAATATAGTTGGGAAAAGGCAGGCAGATTGATTTTCGATTTTTTATAAACTGTGTGTGTGATTGCGTTGTTCTTCTCGGTTTCTTCTTCAGTTTTCACCATCATTGGTTCAAAAATATTATATCCTAACCTAACTAAAATAAAGAACGAAAATATAGCGTCGGAAACTTCCTCCGCATGGCCATGATTTAGAAAATTATTCCGGAAGGATTATGTGTGTAATTAGTACAAGCATTGCATAATCAGCCTTTAACGTTCCCATTGCTGGGACACACGCGTCCTCTCTTTGAAAGGGAGTGGGTGAAAAATACAAGAATATAAAACGTATACAAAATAATCTCGATAATTTTTCAAGTCGTGAAAACCGTACGAAGCAGAAGGGGATCGCGATTAGTTAGGAAAGTCAGATCTTAGGGAGACCCAGGTGTAGAAGCGTAGCAGGCTTTGAGACATACATGTATATATTTTGGTCAAAAAGAAAAGAGCATACATGTGTGACGGCTTAGCTCTTCAAGGTTTTCCACATTTCTTTTCACTTCTTTATTATTTTTTCTATTTCACATTTTTCGTGATTCATTATAAAGCAAAAAAAACTTACGACGAGAGCCAATTATGTCACCATTATTCCTAGAAGTTTACGAAAACATGTTTTTATTTCATTAGAAAAGCTTTTTATCTAATGGAAAAACTTCGTTTCAACTTCATGAAAATAATAGTTGAAAGCCTGAGCTCTCGTGGTATTACACGGACTATTACTATTACTTTCACGAACTAACTACGGACAGGAAGGCACAAAAAAATCTAGGTCGAAATCATATCGGAATACTTCGGCAGTAAATGCCAAATATCTAGGCAAAATGCCAGAAAAGAGGTTAATGTTTTAATATCAAACGAACACGTTTCTTGTGCGGAAACTTTGTTAGATTGCCTAATAGATCCTAACTTTTTATAGCCAATATTATTCGGTTTTGTAGGCAACCCCGCCTTAGGGAATGCCGGAACATTGTTGTCTGTCTACCTAAGTTTGACAACGTTTTTGCAAAGCCCGTCTGGTGCGAAGCAGTTCGATAAAGTCCTTTATAAGCTAAGATTAATTAGTTAACTCTTGATAAAATTTATGACCTCTAGAACTGGGATCATTGACATTGGCAAAAAGGCTGCCAAGGTAAAATGGGATTGGGCGGGTCACGTTAGTCGCATGCATAATGACAGCTGGGCAATAGCTACAAGGTGGGTGCCTGAGGATCGACGGCGCCGTCGAGGCCAGCCCAGGAAGAGGAGGCGAGATAACCTAGACGGACATCGCAAAGGATGGATCGAGGTGGAAGGAGAGAAAGATGTCTGGAAGGATTTGGGGGAGGCCTTTGCTCAGCAGTGGGACAGTGTAGGATAAGTAAAAAAAAAAAAAAGAACCCTGCTGTTGATGATAAAGCTTAATGCGGGACTGTCTTCGTAGTTGTTGTTGGCGAAGATGGAGAAGATGGTGGAATGAGCTGGAGAAAACAAATGAACAGTGGTTTACATTAGCGCGATGTACGGTGTCTCAATTGAAGAAGTCATGGGGAAAAACCACGCCCAGCTGTGGGATGAAGCACGCTAACAGTTTAACAGTAAGTATCTACCTACCTATTATGAAAATCATAGCCACACCACATACATTTCATACACGCGCTTTAAGGATCTTGTTCTTTTGTTTTAGTTTCTAAAACAGTAACAATAAATCTTCATGTACGAAGATAAAATGCCTGAAAACAAGTATAAAGGGTGAATTTAGTGGTCTCAACTTGTTTCGCTGTCTGAGCTCAATATATGTGTGATGTGGGAAAGCAAAGTTTATTACGTTGAAAGGCCGATTTTCCCAATGAAACTGAACGCGATCAGCACGTCTAAACTGCGTTCAAAAGCTATCAGTGTTAATCCATAAAGAATAATGACTCTGACAGGTCTTAAACGTGGTTTATGTGCTGATCGCGTTCAGTTTGTGGTGAAATCAGCCCTAAGACTAAACATAAAAGATGGCAGCCGTGTAAAAATGAAGCCGTTTTCATTTTCAACATAGATTATGAATTTTGATATAACATCTTAAGATTCTAAATACAGTGTAAACGCTATATAGCGACACTGAAGGGACTGTGCATTTTATGGCGTTATAGAGAGTTGTCGTTAAATGGAGAGAAGAAACATCAGAATTAGAAAAAGAAAAAGTTTATTTCCGACTATTGTTAGTAGTTATGTGCATAAAAAAGAATGTTATTTGAACGCTATTGCGTATAGTCTGTTATTTTTGTCTGACGCCTTTTGCTGCACCAGTAATTTTGTTGTATTTTTTTACTTATTTTATTCATATCGATCAGAACGAATTTCTTAGAAAGTTCGGTATGCATGATGCCGACAGTCAAGTTTATTGCGGGCTAGGATAATAAAGCGACAATAGATCGTACACAGCTGCGCAGTTTTTACTAATTTTAGCAACTTAAAAGGTACTTTTTATTACTCAATTGTTGTCGTTATTGAGAGTGGGTGTAAGGCTATGTAGAGTGAAACATTGTATGAAAGACAAGCTAAACCAACCAAAGCCATTTGATTTCGACGCTTAAGGGAGTTTGTCGTTAAATAGAGTGACGTTACATGGAGTTTACACTGTATTTAAATTAACGGTTATGGAAGACAGATAGGTAGTCACTCCATGTATAATACTGGTATTAAGCTACATCCAGTAAGACTAAAAGCTGACCCTAAGATAGTTGGAAAAGGGCTGAGCAAATGATGATGATGAATAAATAATAAATCCCCCCCCCCCCCTCGCACCGGGAGGAACTTTACAAATAAGTAGGCTGAATAAGCTATGTAAGTAGGTACGTATAGGTATACTTCGAGTTATGGTGTATGAAAACCAGGTACCAACATTGATCAGCAGGCAAATGAAAAAAACAGGGTTATATTTTTATGTAAATGTTAAAAACAACAGAACCCTTTCTATTTCATTTTTAGAGCTCAAAATTCCCTCTTCATTTTCATCACTACTTAGTATAGAGCAAAGTCACTTCCCGCGTCCTAATGTATGTATGTACATGCTTAGATCTTTAAAAATACACAACGGATTTTTAATAGGTAGAGTGATTCAAGAGGAAGGTTTAAATGTATAATAACATGCAATTTCCATCATCCACGCGGGCGAAGCCGCAGGCAGAAGCTAGTAAAATAATAAAAAAAAAACAATTGAAGGAAAACTCGACCGAAGATCTTTTCAATTAATTTCAAAAAACATTCCCCATTTGTAATCCCTTGTTTCCACCCTCGCTCCCAAAACTTCTTCGTTTCATTATACCAATTCGGTTTGTGATTCAATCACAACAGTACGTAAATGGTTAGTTAAAACAGCGGCCATACTTAATCAAAGTCGTGAAATCCCGAGTCGGTCCCGCTACCAACTACGGCCATATCGACCGCCCGCGCCAGCCCAAATACCGGGAGCTAACTAATTACAAAGATCGAGACTGCTTCGTACTAGATGGACTAATTCTTTGTTCTAAAAAATTTTAATCACAATACTATTATAAAGGAGAAAGTTTGTGAGTGAGTGTGTGTGTGAGTTTGTGTGTTTGTCCGTCCTTCACGTTCGGCTGAACGGATCTGAATGAAACTTGGCACAGAGTTAGTTTATGACCTGGATTAACGCATAAGATATTTATCCCGGTATAGTACGTTCCCTTGGGATAATTACACTCACGCGGGCGAAGCCGCTGGCAGCAGCTTCCTCCTCCGGTAGCGGCTAGTGACAAATAAAACATGATACACAACACAATACACATGACGCACACACATCACACACATGCATACACACCAATGGCACGCGCACGCACACACACACACACACACACATATGGCGCGCACACACACACATCATATACACACACACACACATGATTTTAATTCCGTACCTACTGAATGACTGTAGGAAAGTGAGTGTACCTATAGCTTAAAGTGTTCTGTAGGTCTTATACAAGCCCTGCCTGTACTTAGCCACGAAAAGGAACTTCTGGTTAAGTACTAACAGGCACACGGGCCGATCGATCAGGTTAAGCTACGCTTGCTGCGGTTAGTCCGTGGATGACTGACCATAGTAACATGCCGAGACCAAATACTTAACATGGTTGCAAAAATATCTTACGCTGATCCAAAAGTCGCTAATAACATTTACTAAAATTACTGTGGATGACTGACCATAGTAACATGCCGAGACCAAATACTTAACATGGTTGCAAAAATATCTTACGCTGATCCAAAAGTCGCTAATAACATTTACTAAAATTACTGTAAATGGTGTTATAAATTGTATAACACCATACATACAGTTAAATGTATTTGTTTAAAGAAACTTAGATAATACTTATGTATAAGCATTTAAGTGAGATGCGTGAGATCAAGGTTTATTCCTAGTTCAGGTAGAACCCTATTATTATGTACCTACCCCTAGTTTTATGACACTATATTTGTAAACATTTATACAAATCAATTTTCAATAAACAATTTCAATTTCAATACTTGTCTTACCTATCAACAAAAAAGCGTCCTTCAATATAGAAAAAACTATCGTATCTCCACTATGAGGGTTGATACCGTCCATACCTATTGAAACGATATCATGCGAAGCTGAAAGGTTGAAACGCCATACAAATCCGATACACGAGATCAAAAATTCAGCTCCGAAAATTGTATTGAATTCCTTTCTGAATACGGAGTACCTACATTGATTCGACGACTCCATTTTATATTTCGCTAGCGACCCACCCCGGTTTTGCACCGGTGCAATTTATTTCTGAAGTATTTTGTTTACGATACGGTGCAATGTCCTGAGCAGTACCCTAACAAACTCAGCTTGCATAAATTCAAGATAGTATTTCATTTGTTTTATTTAGTACTTCTTTTTATACAGTGTGTTAGGTAAAACGAGGTAAATAGTTTTACATACAGTTCTCATGAAACGAACAACTTTGACTATGGAACTATGTATACCTGAAATCACGAAAAATAAAATCAGCAATAAATAATAATTCGTCAAAATGTATGGAACAGCTGATATTTTTTTTCATATTTCAGAGTTGGTCCCATGGACAAGGTTATTAATTTCCATGAGTACTATACAACCTGAAAGTATGTAATTCGTTTATCCTAACACTCCGTATATGTTGTATGTTTCTTCTGTCCGCAACTACATTCGCGTGAATAGCGGACGCCAAAGTCATTATTTTGCTATCTGTATGCCAAATTTTAGCCTCATCCGTCCTGAGGCTTTGTTGAAAGCTCAGTCAGTCAGTCACGGTTGCCTTTTTTATATACAGATAATAAATAGCCACGTCCCTCTGGAAAAATGTACCTTTCAAATGGTGAAATAACTTTTCTAATAAGATCTGTGGTTCCCGAAATTACCCTCTACGTGTACACACAAAACTCGATATATTTTTATAAAAGGTCACTCATTCATACATTCACTCCCTGATTAATCACAAAATCTCAAAATGCTGGACTTATGAAAATGAAATTTAGTACAGACGTAGAATAAGAGTAAGCAACGTCAGCTAACAAAGGGTTTTAGGAAACTCCCCCTTATTTGGGTGAAATTTTCAATGTTGTCGCGGGAAGAGCTTCGGGCAGCAGCTAATATTAGTTTATATATATATTATTGTATATATAAAGATACGTTCGTATTTATTGGAATATATTTATTGAATTCCCTGTTGTTACCTCGAATTCGGAGCTGTAACTTTTCTATCTAGAGAATGGAATTGCGTTAGAACTGAAAGTTGGACACTGTTATGTTAGTCTCTAGCGTGTACCTCACGCAGTTAGAAGGCTTAAATTTATTTATTGCTTTGTAGCGAAGTTTGAACGGCCTTCGCCCCTCGATAACGTACTTATCTACACTCCGGCCAATGAGAGAATGGGTTCCTAACACTTTTTTTTTTGAGGGTGGGAAATCATCCAATGACTACTCCCGCTCTACGAAGTCACAGTGGTACTCCGCCCAAGTGGGGCAGATTTCCACCGTGTGCTCCACCGTGTCCTCTGGGCGATCCTCGCAGATGTCCGGCAAACATCCATGTCCAGTGAGGACCCGCGTCTGGCGGTAGGTGAGGGCGCCGTGGCGCATCTATGGCCACTCCTCAAAGAGGGGTCTTACCGCCACTATCGTGGCACGCCCTGTTCTTGACAAGTGACGGTTGAGTACAAAAAAAAACGTGTTTTACGAATTTAAACTTGATTAGTTACTAATCGTATCCAACTAAAAGCAAAAGGTCACCCATTTATACATTCAATCACTGATTAACCTCTCAAATGTCGAATGAACCCCATAGGTTTATACGTGTTCATAAATGTATGGAACAGCTCATGTTTTTTTCTCGATTTCAGGGTTCATCCCATAGTAAAAGTTGTTCGTAACGATGAGTACAATGCTCCCAAGAAATTCTTAGAGTTAATTTTTTTCTGCAACCTTGCAGAAAAAACAACATATTGATATACACAACATATTTAACAACATCACAATGAAATTGTAAAATTAACATCCGACTAGATATACAGCACAGTAGGTAACTAGGTAGGTTTACATGAAGGCTCCCGCAGACAGTCGCAACGCGACGGTGCGCCGTGATCCTAGTAGAACAATTTCCATGAAGTTTTCATCGAAATTGTTCTAGTAGAGACGCGTTGCGCTTGTCTGCGGGATTCTTTATAGCAATAATAATGAATTGCAATTCGATTGTGTAAATTATACATTCAATAAATAAGTATTTTGCAAACTGATCCATTTGTTTCGATTGTTTACCGTTTTCAATACGAACCGGAACAAGCAAAATTGTAGTTTCAGCGTAAATATTTTGCAGACTTCAATTTATTGCTTTAAGTGTGGGATATAAACATTTTCATTTTATGCAATGCATTTCGCTTGACCAGGTATACCTACCTACTGGGTGGCCCATCATCACCGGCCTTTTTTTTTTTTAAGGCTGGGAAGTCATCCAATGACTGCTCCCGCTCTGGGTGGAGCGGAAGGGAGTGTCAGACACTTACTGACTAAAACCCATCCATGTTCCTTCCGTAGCCCTTTATGTTCCGGGGTAGCGGTAACCCTTTCGGACAATCCCGCTTGGCCCAGAGGGGCCCCTTCATATGCTGACATCTCTTTGAGGCGCGCGGGGAACATATACGCGCCGTCCGGCACGGGTCTGGTGCTGATCGGACGGTGAGTCACCCATTACTCACCGCCCGCAGGCCCACGCCTACGGTGGCTGGGAGTCGTCACGTGGCTCCCGACGCCCGGAGCGTCTCCCGCGGCAGCTGGGACGGGAGGACCTTTCTCTCTCCCATCCCACCACCTCCTTCGCGAGCATGGCTTTTTCGCAGAAGGAGGTGACTGCCTCCCACTCCCTCTCGCCCCGGACCATGGCTTGCACCAGGGCTGGGCGCGAGAGGTCACCGCCGCCGATCGCCTCTACGAGGACACGGCGGTGCTCCGCCCATGCGGGGCAGGTTTGCACCGTGTGCTCTACCGTGTCCTCTGGGCGATCCTCGCAGTGGTGACACCCGGGCGTTTCCTCCCGCCTGATGATGTGCAGGAACCTCCCGAAACATCAATGTCCGGTGAGGACCTGCGTCAGGCGGTAGGTGAGGGCGCCGTGACGCCTCTCCAGCCACTCCTCAAAGAGGGGCCTTACCGCCACTATCGTAGCGTGCCCTATCATCACATCCGGCCTAGCCTAGACAACTATGTTCGGGTCGGCTTCTAGTCTAACCGGATGCAGCTGAATACCAGTATTTTACACAACTCAGTTACTGGGCAATACGATACCCCTTAGCGATACCCGTAACGATTGTCAAACATCCAAGAATGACAGCCAGGACCAACGGCTGAACGTGCTTTCCGAGGTACCCCTCCGTATCATGGTATGTAAGAATGGTCACCCATCCAAGGACCAACTGCAACAAGTGTAGCTTAACCTGGTCGATCGACCCGTGCGGCTGTTTTTACTGAGCCATAATGGCATGGCATAAAAAAGCTGTAATTATACGGCGTGCATCAGTTTCTAGTACCTACTTATTATTTAGGGTGTTGTACAATCAACAAAACAACTTCCTCTAGGTCTAGGGGACTAAAATCATAATCGCGAAGCAAAAAAAAATTACTGTCCCATACATTTGGATCAAGGTGTTGAAGTTTTGTATGGGAGAGCTGATAATTTTTTCGCGTACATACGATGTTGGTATCATGAAGACAGTATGTGTGTATGATGGTCTGTACATTTTCAAGCTTTGTTCATCCGAAGGTACTGGTAACCCTTTCGGACAATCCTGCTTACCCGGCAACTATCGAGCTTATTGACACCCTTATGTTAATAATAAAATTCCGTGAACAAAAAATAATGTATAAGTAAGTAAAAACTTCGCCAACGGTGAGTTCGTTTGTTCAAGTTTCACGCTTAACTGAAATTATCTCTTTGATTTATTTTTACACACGAATGGATCTTAATCTTGTTCCTTGTTAAATACCTACTTGAACCTTTTATGCCGTGGTTTGGTACCTAATCAGGTAAATAAATTCTATTTGGTTTCCTTTTTACTTTGCTGCTCTAAAAATCTATGGTTCAGAACGTAAAGGAGATTGTTCTACGCCCATACATTGTTCGCCCTGGAGCCAACAGCATAGAAAAAATCATTTTCTATTTGTAAACTACCCTTAGTAGCCCATAAGAACAAAGTTTCTTGACGGACACTTTAGAGAACAGATTTATTTAAAGAAAAGGAACCGATTTTGAGGTTATTTTTAATAAAAGAAAACTTAAGTAATTCCTTCTAAAATCGCTATTTCAGGTTTCTACAAAGCATTAAACTTCAAATACAGTAAAATATTACTGTAAATACAGTTGTATTACAAACAGAAACCAAATCAAAAACGCCAAAAGAAATCACCAAATATAATGCAACTCAAGACGTCTCAAGACTCGGTGAGACGAACCGACTGACGTAGTGACGTAGAGAATAGAGATGCTCTCTCGAAGATCAATCATTCTATATCGATTATCAATGACCACCTATATAATCTGAGGTTTAATTTAGTAGGCCAAAATGACAGATCAATATGTCAAATGTCAATTAATTTGTTCCGTTTCAAACATAAACACGTTGTTGCTATGATTCTACTTCAATTAAATTATTGCTAAAATAAGATATTTTCTTCCCAACGAACAATGTGTATCGTTTTAGTTTGCGACATTTAAAAATAGAGTTCAAGTACTTAAAAAGTAAAAATATGGCTATTGAAGTCGTGAAATGGTTATGAGAACAAATCACTAGAGTTGCGTCGTAAATGACATTTCAATCGTTAAATGAGAGATTTTCTGACAAGTGAAAAAACATAGTTCAATAGATGGCGTGGATAAAAATTTACGTCTTTGTTTTACTGGCTACTGATAACAAAAATAAGATCCCTAAATAAGAAAGCTTATTTGATGTCAAAAACCTGAGACAGTGACGTATTTTTTACCAACGCCTCTTTTGAACTAATATTTTCTCACTTGTGAGAAAATCCCTCATTCGACTAGTAAGTACTTTTGTGAGTTTGTTTTGTTCATTATATTTTCATCATAATCGTGCTAGGCCATATTCATCATAAGTTCCATTAAAATGTTCACGGAACTAATTCCATGAAAAAAATATGCATGAAAAACTTTTATGTTGCACATTTTCAATGTTTTGGAAGTGATAAATATCGAACATCCATTATTTATCACTAGATATTATGGACATCGTCGTCGATATCGATATTTATGTAAGATGAGCGAGAGCGACATTGTCAAATCTTCTCTGACATTCACATTGACAATTCCTTGAAAGATGGCGAGTTCAGTTGGTAATAAAATCAATGAGGTCAATTTTAAAAACCTATTAAGAATTAAACAGTGTCCGCTTGAATTTATTATTTTTAAAAAGCATATTAAAATATAATTAAAATTAACGTACACGTCAAATGTTTGTTGGTTATAGGGCGGTCTAGAACAATCTCCTTTCGTATTGGGAAGAAAAGCTTTTGTTACGAGCAAAACCATAACATTTTTTTAAATCCACTATTTGGCACCGGAACAAGTCTATCAAAACTATCCGAGAAAAACATCCGAAAATCAAAATATACCGTATCTAGCACATCTCTATTTCCGAAATAGACAAACACGGGCGCAGTGAATTTGATTGAAGCGGATATTTGGCGTTCTGCTGCCACTAGCCAGGGGGCGCGGGCATCGCTCTAGTTTACTTTTATTCTTTTATATCTTTTTCATCCGATTAAAACCCAATAACTGTGTCCGTCCCGCTACCCTGGCTAGTTTCCATCGGGGTTTAACTTTATCTTTTTTTACAGAGTTAGAGTACACTATTTTATTTCGTTTGAACTGCAATATCTATTGTTTTTTATTCAAAAAAATTGGATTGTGTGATCCGGTTTTACACATAGAGTGTTTTTCTGTATTTCGTGCAAATAAATGTGTGTAGGTAAGCTCTATGTACGTTAATAGGTACCTACCTACATTTTTCATTGGGAAAATTTGATAGTTAAGGATAGATTGATGTGCTGGCTTCTAACAACTTGACTGCGTCTGGGCGCTCTTTGCGGAGCTCCGCATCGCTACCGGTGTTGTTACTGTCCATTTTTTTTTTGGTGCGGTGAAGAATGTGACTGCCTTGGTCACCATGGTCGTCTTACAGTAAGAGTTTAGGCACTTTACGGTTTTTGTTATAAGGATGCGTGTAGTTATTAAGATAGATATATTTTGTAAATAACCCAGTAGTGAAATAATTAGGTCGCTTTTAATAGAGCTGGAACGCCGACGATGATAAGAGCTCGTCGGGTAATTTCATGTCCGCGTGTCGCGCTTACCCGCCCTTCAACTGCAAGACAGGACGTGGTGTCCACTTAGAGCATTTAACCTATGGAGATGGCAAGCGGCGAATCATCGAACAACTTTTTCTGCCACTTTTTGCGGGGGGCGAGGAAAACACATACAGCACACTTCTTAAATTTGACAACCACACACAGAGACATGCTTCCTATTGCTACAAACGCTCACAAAGAAATTATAGACACACGGTGAAAAAACACATACACATTGACAAATTTGTGCGTATCTATGCAATTGTCCTACGACAACAAACACAAACTACTAGTGTTGAGATCACAAGGAATGAGTGGTATTTCATTTCATGAATGAACGAATAAAAAGTTCTGTTTTCTTTTCTTGGAAAAAAATACGTTTAATGATTAGTGCCTGCGAAACTACGTAGGTAGCCGCCAGTAATCACAAAACAATTTATAGTGCTATAAAAAAAGAACGATTGTATTTATTTTTATAGTCAATTTTTTTTCTTATTTCTCAATAATATTATATTGATTGCATATCATGCAATCAATATAATATTATATCTGCGTTTAGGGTCGGCAATTCGGAATTCATACCCCATTCTTTAAAACGGGCTTTCATTTATATACACGTGTCAAAAATTTAGAAAGGGGACAATATCAATACGTAGTATAAAACAAAGTCGCTTTCTCTATCCCTATATCCCTATGTATGCTTAAATCTTTAAAACTACGCAACGGATTTTGATGCGGGTTTTTAATAGATAGTGTGATTCAAGAGGAAGGTTTATGTGTATAATTTGTCGGCATATTTTGCGGGCGAAGCCACGGGCGGAAGCTAGTAAATAATAGAATAAAACAATCAATCAGATGTACTTTTATTATTTTGTTATGAATGACAGTTTTACACGTCGGTTTTATTGTTTTGCAGTCCGGTGTTGCAAAGCTATATGATGTCAAAGTTAAAGTCACATCATTTATGTCAAATAGGCACAAGAAAGGCACTTTTGAACGTGCTCACATATTTACAAACATTCTAAAAGTTAATAATAATAAATCAATCAATGTGAGAGGTAAAGTTATTCCAAAATGTTAAAATATGTAGTATGGTACAACATTATAAATTATTTATTACCTAATTTATTAAGCAACCAGTTTGATTTTGTCTGGACACTAGATTGTCCTGTGGAGCAGCACCAGTATGTTTCCAAGCATCCTTATCCTTTATATAATCCAAGCTTATAAGTTTAACATTTTCTGTCATTTAATTGCAATACAATTCTGTTATTTTGTTTTTCCGTGTGTACTTCACGTAGTAACATTTGTTGATATTTAGTACCATTTTGTTATCGTTACACCATCGACTTAACGCGTCGATATCGCTTTGAAGAAGTTCAGTATCGTCACTAGACTCGAAACTCTAGAGAATTTGAGATCGTCCGCGTATGTACATATTACATTCCGAATATTTGAGGCAGTGCTGGCGATTGTACTACGTTTTTTTAACAGCGTACCTACGCGGTCCGCGGTGGATTATTAGATTTCGACGTCATATTTAGCTATCTATTATAATTATTGTTTCTTTTTCAAATTGCATGAGCTACAAAAACTCACTACGAAACGAACAAACTATTATTCTTTCATTATCCTAAACATACAATGAAAATAATTTAAATCCAAAGAACTTTTATAGTTATTTTTTTTTATTTCAAGCTGACTTGTCCAGATACATACACAAAAAACTGGTTACTGAACCTATTGACTGAAAAATCATTTAATTGGCAAATCATTCATTCGCGTTGTCCCACTATGCAAATCCTACCCCTGTACTACTTTAGCGCTACCTACGTACCAATGTATTTTTTCTATCGTTACGTCAATAACGATTATTTCGACATTGTACGAAATTAAAAATATTTTCGAATAATATTATTTGAATATTTACGAAATAGTCGTAGGGAAGTAGCAAGGTGGAAAGTTCTGTCGTCGAACAAAGTGCCTATGTTCGTTGTGGACGTGCCGCCATCTGTCTGCCATAAAGAAAACTACAGGCTTTATTTATTAAGAATAATATTCTACACAAAAATTAAAACATGCATCATTGAATAATAAAAAAATATATATCTTTTTAATTTTTTTCCGAAAAAAGTGCCAATAAACAATATTTAACTCAGCGCCATCTACAAATTTTGCGGCAAACTAAAACTACAAAGGTTTGTTAGCTCGAAGATAGATGACAGCAGCAGTACCAATCAATCATTCAGCTTGAACTTAAGCTAAATAAAATAGGCCAAGAGCGGGGACAAGAAAAAGTTCCGTAGTTACCATCTAACTTTGATCTAAATTCTAAACCTAGAAGCCAGTTTTGAATCGAAGTTAATTTTAAATTCAATGTTGTATGTAAAGTTTATGTAAAAACTTAGAAATTAGTCCAAATAGAATAGAATAAAATAGAATAGACAATAGAGTTTCCAATAAACACTCGAAGGTTCGAGGTTCAAGTAAAAAAATGAGTTCTACTTGAACTCATTTTTTACCAAGAAAGCTTTCGCATTCTGTGAAAATTTTAACGGTCGAGCTATTTCGTTCGACCTTTGAGAAACCGACATTCAGAGGACGCAGGCTAAGTAGGTGGTTACACGCTTTTTAAAAATATCTATAGTTGCGCCGTAGCATGAAAAGATACATAAATTCCTACCTTATATGAATTATCGTTAGAAACAATAGTTATGCATTAAAAATAAAAGGACACAAGAAATACTAACACAGCCATGTAATTTAATTACATTATTGATTGTTTTTCATAGTTCTATCATGGTTATGATAAAAACTTTTCAAACAAAAAAAAACAACCAAAGGCACCATATTAGGTTGAATATAAGTAAGTTCCTTTGCCTACTAGACTAAAGATAAAAAGTTGATCTGGTTTTCAACACCTATTTCAAGCCGTAAATTTTGTTTGGACCACAGTGTTTTCTTCTCACTCTAACGTCCATGTGTTTCTTAATACAAAAGAGACAACAATCAGGGATGTCGAATCGAATAACCACGCTTCAGATACAGAATAGTAGCGACTGTGACGGTAATTCATAGATAAATGTCAAAATAACTCTCTCGATGCCAAATGACTATTGTTGTTTTTACAATGTTATTCCTATTATTTTCTTGAAATGCATCGAGATTGAGTGATTCGCGATCGCGTTTATATAGCTCCGACATGTGAAAAAACACGCATCGGGCTTACCATACTCGTTTGTGATAGATAATCCCAACTCTTCAAAATGTCAAATTGTTTTTTAGTGTTTTGTATGTATTTTTGTTTCAATACGCGTTCAAAACTGTTGCAAATTAGTGTAAATGAGTGCTGTGTTGTTATTTAATTTGATAATGGTGTTAAATATGGTGTTAATGTAGCAATATTGTGATGTGAAGTGTGTTGGTGAGGTTAGTTTTTCTTCCCGCTTTTATGTGGTTCCTGTTCTCGATTCCTGGCAGCGGTTCGGTGAGTTATAGCGAGTAAGTTTTCTATAGAAGGACTTCTAAATGAATTCTTAGTTAAATTCGCACGCTGGCGTGTTTTAAGTTACAAAGTTGTTAAGTTTGTTGTGCATACAAAATAATAGCAGATGTCTATAACTTAGTCTCTATGAGACTTATGTGCATGGAAATGGCTTATTAATAGACTATAGATATATAATTACAATTTCAATAACTCAAACAAGCTGTTTTAGTAGTTATTTGAACAATAAAATACCATTTAAAGATTCATGTTTTGTAAAACTCAGGTGCATCGGGAAACAATGTCACATTTCTCTATGTTTTATCAATACACAAATACTTAAAAAGACATTTTTAAAGGAAATATAAAGAAATGAAAGAGGTTTTAATATAAATCAAGATGTGTGTTGTTTGTTGGTCGGTAACATAATTATGAAAATAGTTAAGGTATCCTTCAAAATATGATTTTCTGCTTGTTTTGTTTGAGATTTAAATGAATAATAACGGTAAGTGAACAAATCTCAAATTTCTCATAATATCTGCTTGTTTTACAGACAATGCTTACATTCTTCAGTGTCAAGAATGTTTTTAGTGGTAACAGAAAAGGGTTCAAATCCTGACGAAAGAGTTTTCAGTACTAATTATTATGAAGAAACAATTTGGGTTAGATCCCCATTATATTTTTTATTCACTTGTATGTATGGGTTCAAATCCCCTAATGTATTACATGTTATAACTACGGGTAGTTATAACACCAGTTCGGAAACTGTTGTTGATATGTGTTGACAAACTTAAAATGATGAGACGTCTGTTAATCCCATGGGTTCAAATCCCATGTGATGGTATAATCGTTACCTGTCTCGGGCAAAGCCAAAAAGAGAGTTATGGTTTTTTGCCAGATACAAGGCTAAAAGACACCGTAAAAAGTATCCTATTCAAATTGTTGCGAATAAGCGAATACTATATAGTATGTGTCTGCTTGTAAACCGAAATAACTTGGGTTCAATTCCCACTGTTTTTATTTAAATGGCCATGTGGACATTATTATTATTTAAGTCTCACAATTGACTAGACTTGGGTTCAACTCCCAAAGTATTAAACAATATTCAAAGTGGATTTATGGTCTGTAGTGATGAACCCAAGTTTGTGGGTTAGAATCCTGCAGAAAATTTTGCCAGTAAATGTACATGGTCTATTCTCATTGGGAATTTATCAGTTTATATTTGGGTTCAAATCCCATAGAAAATTTAATAGTGCTGTTCTTAAGAACTACATCAATTTGATATAAATTAACCCCAGGAATGTGGGGCCTAATTTATGGGTTAGATTCCCATATCATAATTGTTTATTGGTGTTGGTAGTACTGACATTAGTCAGCTCTTAATTAATCATTAAGTTTCTCAATGATACTGAATTTTTATTTGTGGGTTCAAATCCCACACAAATACACCCTTTGTTGGACAAAAGACCAGCAGCAAAAACATGGGTTAGACTCCCATTTTAAACATGATTTTTCTGGGTTATATTTTTCAGAATGGGTTCAATTCCCATACAGAAAATAAGAAATCAGTGATGCTGAAGTACTTTCAACCAGCAGTAAAAATATGGGTTAGACTCCCATTTTCAAATAGATTTCTTTGGGTTATATTTTTTAGAATGGGTTCAATTCAACAAGAATCAAAAATCAGCACTGCTGAAGTACTTAAAAAAAAACTAAATTAATAGTATGTTGTATAAATGTATGTTTGTTTGTTTGGTAAGTACCTAAATATGGTAATGTAAATCAAATATTATGCATTCAAATTGTTTATGATGCATTCCCGTCTTGGGTTAGATCCCTAAGACACGAAGGGAGTGCGGTAATCTTTAATTATATTTTATTTCTATGGGTTCGATTCCCAGCAATAACCAGAACAACCTGACCTGCCAGCTTTTTTTAAATTAATTCTCTAGTATTTGTTGAGTATTTGTTTATAAGTGACAATATAATAAAAAAACAGCCATTTTCATGTACATAGTGTGTAGTCATCTGCATTACATTTAGATCTCCTTCATCTTCTTAAAATTCTACGGAAAAAATAATTATTTTAATAACCATGGTGCCATTATATTTAAAGTTTTGGAAACTTTAAATTGATTTTTCTATGAATTATCGCGTATTTTTTAAACTTTTTTTGTTAAACCTTTATTTTTATTTACATAGTATTTAAGGAAATGTTTGTAAACTGTTTTAATTAAATAAATGATTGAAGAATAAAAAAGGAAAAGAAATAAATAATAAAATGAGAAAACAAAAAAATTACAAATAAAAAATTTGGAATGTGTTGGTCTACTTATTTACCTGTCCGTTCTCCCCCACCCTACCCTGGTCATTTAGATTTAAGTATTTCTATAAGGTTTCATTTTTGAGCATGGTATCTTGTTCGAAAATGGTTCCTTGAGGTAGCATGCAGCAACAAAACTTATATATTAAATACTTTTAAAAATAAATAATGTGTTTTACTTGTTTCCAAGGTTTACTAAATGGGTATGGTTTTTCTCACAGTGCCGGCGCAGTTCATTCCTGGGAGGACGGGCGCTGGGCTACTAATACTCAACGGGTTCACATTTTATATGAAGAACCACCAAGCACATGGGAAGAAGCAATGGTACTGTTCCTCCAGAGACGTCCACGGGTGCCGTGCTGACGTCATCACGTATAAAGGCCTAGACGGAAGGGATTACATATCGATATTCCGTGGCAGACATATCCACGATCCTCCCCGTTTGCGTCAGTGTCACGACGGTAGATTTATAAGAGAAAAATATTTCTTTAACAGACAATCACTACAGTGATCTTTATTTTTACAAGTATTTTTTATTTTTATTAAATTTTATTTTATAAAAATTGTGATGTACTTATTGTAATGACGTGTTCTTCTAACGCATGTTTCTAAAGTAGGGACCTGCTAGTAACTAGATGGACAGTTGTTTGTGACTATTTTAGGAAATACAGTATTCTGATAAACATGTTATGGTTTTATTGACCCGCCTTATAATTGTGTATGTGACTAGCTTAGAAAAATATTTACCCGACGAAATTGCCAATAAACTATTAAGTAAATTGTAAAAATGAAAAATTGTAACGAAATTATTTCTAAATCGAAGACAATCAATATTAAAAAAAAAAACATAAATGTGGAGATAAAAAATAGTGATGTAGGTAATGAAACTGAAGCAATCGTTTTTATTTCGTGTTTTAGAACCTGTTGTAGAAATTTTGTAAATATAGAGATAATACTAATTTTAAGTCTGTTTTTAATTGGTTTTATACACTTCCTTGGACTAGGACTCCCGCGCGCAGGCGCAATTTAGCTATCTTTATTTCGTTAGATATGTATTCAGGATACTAACGATATGGTGACTAAAGGCTTCCTCCACAGAGGTGCTACGTGAAGGGAAGCCTTAAGACACAATATTTCTATGCTCTTTGCTGACCAAACAACTTTTTTGAAGCAAAGGCCAACAAAAGCACCACCACTAGCCAAGAATACAAAAAAAAAACGATTATGTACTGGTAATAAGAATAAAGGTTTTTTCCAGGAATTTACTACCTCCCATCACACAGAACTGGCAGCATGGTGTTGATCTACAACGATAACAAGTATTGGATCAACAATCGATACCAGAACACGATCAATTGGACGTGTAGAGATCGCAAACGGCTTGGGTGCAACAGTTGCGTGCAGACCACCATCGAAGGAAGGTACGTCAAGCATAAAGGTTTCCATAATCACGAGGACAACTACACTAAATATAATTTTAACGATTGATGTCAAGAACTACTTTGGCCAGTTATTACTTCCGTTGAGGGACGTTGGTCGCCTGATTGAGGATGTTACATGAATTTGCAATGAAAATCTCATATCTATAAAAAAACAGAAGTGTCTCGTTTGTTGACCATTTTCAGGCCTTTTCTCCTTCTTTTTTAGTGTTGGAATATAGATTCTCGAGTGTGAGATTTTCATAGTAAATTACGAAAAGGTGCCCATTTGCAAGTGCGCGAAGCGAAAGTAAACTCTAAGCCCTTGATTTTTTATCGCCTATTGGATTTTCAACTCTCAGTGATTGGTCGAGCATTGAGAATTCAACAGAGTGCATCTCAGCGCGTCACTAAAATACACTGTGGGATTTTCAACTCGCGGTGGTAAGCAATACGTTGAAAATCCAGTGCGCGGAAAAAAAAACACCTGTCTACCAAGGCTGTCAAACTACACAAGTTACTATGGAATTGCAAGTTTCAAATTTCAACCAAAGGAATTTTACTTCATTAGTCCAGTAACGTTAAGGGTTTCCTCAGAAAGAAAATACCTAAGCTGTACACTTGTATAAATCTTCATTTTGGTATTCTAAAAGTTGACCTTTGACCTTGAATATCTTAAGACGCGGGCACAACATTTTGAGCCTTGAGACGACTTTTAGAATGCTAAAATAAAGGTCTACAGCTTATTATTTCTCATTCTAAGGTTTACCCTCTTTTTTTGGCATAAGTGACTGAACCATAGAGAATTTTCCGCGCAAATGTAACTTGGCAGGCGCCATATTTAACTGGCCTCAGTAGTTTCACATGTAATTTTGCATTTATCGTAAATATTTAGTATTAAGTAGAGAATATTTATTTAAGATATTAAGTATTCATAAATTAGTACCGTTGATAGAATTGCTCTATTATTTGAAGTTAATAATAAGAAAAAAGCAATAATATATGTACTTTTATTGCTTGATGACGAGCGAAGTACTTACTACTCGAATATAATTTCTAGGTATCATTGTTGTATTTGTCTTGTACTGAAAAATATTATAGTATAGTGCGGTGTGAGAACTCATTTTAAAGATTATAGTTATTACTTATTAGAATTTATAAACATTTATATAAAATATTGATATTTTTTTTTTTTTGTATACATATAACGTCACCTAGTGGCCAATAGTCGGAATAATGGAATCCGTCGTTGGTTTTATGCTACAACAGATGGCGATAGTTATGCGTGGATGGTGAAAGGTAATTGCTCAACTGAGCTTGAAGTTTTATTGTACTTAGAACTTTCATAAAGCTTTACTTTTAAGCAATAAATAAAATGATAATATGAATACCTACCTATATTATACATAAACTTACTGACGAAATTAAAACTTTAGATGAAGAAAAATATCCATGTGTACGTAAGTAGCCAGTACTTGAAAACTAAATAATACTTAAACTTAACTAGTCATAAACGTATTTTCCTTCCCAATTTTATTGTGAACTTGTGTGCCAAATCTTTATATAAAAAAGTGTTAACATTGATCGATTGAATTGTGATTGTTATTAATTTTCTTTTTTATGTTGGTAGCTTCTAAACACTTGCATGGTTATATTTTACTGGATGTAGATACTTAATTATTTTCTTAATTTTATTTATTTCAGAATTTTTTAATCAATTATTTAGGTATGTTTCCTAATTAATTATTTTTATATTGTAACGAACACTGATAAGGTCCTAAAAAGACGACAATCATTCCATTGTGATGAGACATTTTAATTCTTTGTATTTTATACACTGGTAGTTTTAAATCGACCGTAGCTTTTGTACTTGTGTACCAACCATTTATAATATTATTTAATTTAAATTATAAAATAAAAATACATACGCTGATGAAATTAATTCACTGTCTGTTTGTTTTTATTTATGTCTGCATAATACCTTAATACTTCTGCAAGTCTGCGATTCGTTGGTACAGAGGCCAGCACATCAAGTTACCACAATCTGTCAAATTTCTTTGATAGTATTTCAACTTTATTGCAAAGATATAAAGTGCATTTTTAATTGAGAAAATTTGACAGTTAGGGATAGCTTGATGTGCTGGCGTCTGTACTTATATTATACGTAATAGGGATGAAAACTAAAATTTATTTTTTAGTCCGTCAGCTAGATTATTGAAAAATAGTGGACACGTATTTTTTCTTTTTTTACGATACATTGAGTTGAAATGTGGCATGACGTCACGAGTATGTAGTTTTATACTTGTGAAGTAGCGAGCCCCCACTCCCCAACTGTAATGCGTTTTATCTCAGCCATGTTTTGTAAATATGATAAAGCAAAAAATACGTGTCTAATAATTTTTTATTATCTGACTGAGGGACTTAATATAATTTCTATTTTTTTACCCTGTCATCATCCGTATTATACAGGTTTCACAGAGAAAGTTGGTACGATATGCGGGTAGAATAATACCTACCCTTAAGGGAATGGTGAAAACTCTAAATCATGTCGATAACAATGATCGCAGACGTGCTATATATTTTAATTGCCTGAATCATCATTGGAAATCTCAGCCACACGTAGACGTAACACCACCTGATAACCCAAGTTACGTCACAGCACCCGATTTTTCTGTACTCAATCGGTTCCATCCGCTGTTTAAAGACGTAGCTTCCGTCCACCTTTGTTATAAGATAGACTACATATAGCATGATGTAAAGAGCTCTCAACACTATTCAGAACCTAACCTTCTCCTTTCTTTCGTTTATCAGTTTCAGCCAAGTTCGTCACCACAAATTTGGGGGCTACCTTGCTCATGCTTAACGAACATACCTTTGCCAACGAGACTTACAAGACTTCGAGGGGTGAAGACCGTTGGAGGTGCACCAGGAGAAGAGCTATCAAGTGTCGTGCTTTCGTCATAACGAAGAATGGAAGAATTCTTCGAGTCCAGGATGAACACAACCATCAACCTACGAACTATTATTTTAGTAAAGGACTTTTTTATAGGGTTTAGTTTAGACGTCATTTTGGAATGTTTTGTTGTATAGAGTTTTTGTTTAGAGGTATTTTTAGATGACAGTCGACATATCTAAGTAAACACAAGGTTAAGAGCTTTTAATTGAGTATTGTTTATGATGTTCCTGTATTTATTGTATACTAGCTTCCGCCCGCGGCTTCGCCCGCAAAATATGTCGACAAATTAAACACATAAACCTTCCTCTTGAATCACTCTATCTATTAAAAAAACCGCATCAAAATCCGTTGCGTATTTTTAAAGATTTAAGCATACATAGGGATATAGGGACAGATAAAGCGACTTCGTTTTATACTATGTAGTGATATGTAAATGGTACACAATTCTAAATATATCTGTTCTGTGTGGTACACCAAACTCCCTGCAGTATGATCTCTCCTTTTCCCTTAGCGCATCCAAATGTCTTTTGAGTCCCTTGTAAAATATCTGTAATTTTTGTGGTGTGAAAAATAAAGTTTTTCAATAAAGTCTGTAGTGTTTTGAAAGCTTACTTCTTTGTTGCTCTTTTTATTTTTGAACTCACACATATAAAATTACATTGCTTGCCAAAACCTTCGCTCAATTCGCTTCAGCGTGCCCTCCCCTAGCGACGCCCTAAGCCGAGGTCCGTACCCCGCAGAGGGTAGAGCGTGTAGTCGCTTATAGTTTATAAGCCCTCGCTGGAGACCTTTGAGGCATCCACGGTCAGTCAGATTAAGGAGCCAACAACTTCCTTGATCGAAATGCGAGATGCCCTTCCAAAACTATCGCACTATGCTGCCAAAGTGCCAAGCAAAGCACGTGTTGATTCTTGTTGTTAGGTAAGGCTTCTAAAAATCTATTCCCATAAACAATGCGAGCGAGATAAGACCCGTTTGTAGAGCTAGCGGCTGAGGTCGCAAATTCGTTGTGTGCATTTCCAAATACAGCTCAACACTATACGACACGGCGAGGATCCTCCACGCTCCCCGCTTCGCTGTGTGGCGGTGGCTTTTTAAATGTTTAGCAACGCTCTATAACTAGTCGCTGTTATAATTTCGAGAGCCCACCTGGCGGTGGCGCTGTGGATGAACAAAAAATGGCAGATCTTGTTTTCATAGTGTCTTTAATAATGAACTATATCTATATGTAGTACTTATCTAGTGGGTAAGATATCTTTAGATTAAATGCTAACACAATTCTTCCTGTAGACTGATATTTAATAGGTATTGCCGTAGATATTATTTAGTTTTTCTTGTGTAGGTAACCAATTATATCGAATTGTATTACACCGAAGAATGTGAAGTCGATTCTTTTTCTTGAGATTTGGAGTTTCTTTCTCCATAGGAACTACTCTTTGACAATTAAATAGTAGGTTGCTGGAAACAGCTGTTCTATATCATAGAAACCTTCAATTGACTGACAGAAAACTAAACCTTAACCGCTGGATCTAAAAACTTGAAATTGTGTTACGAAGTTGAACACTAGGAAGAAAAAAAATGTATGCCGTAAAGGGGCTAATTTTTTGACGAAAACTTATTCGGACGCACTACTTGTTTGTAATAAATGCTTTGACTTCAACTTCTTTTATTTCCAGCCACTTGGATGAACCTGGCGGGAGGCAAATCTCTGATCAAATACAAACGCTACGTGTACTACAGTCACTGCAGATTGAAGAAAGGCGACCGCTGGAGGTGCAAGCAGTACATTCAAACTGGTTGTAAGGCGTTTCTTGTGGTGGATGCGTCCTTGAGAATATTGAAAGCTGTTGATGTCCATCTTCATGCGCCTCCTACGTACATTCGTAAGAAGAACGGACTGTATGTTAAGATTCAGGAGTGAATGTCATAAAAATGACGAAAATTATCTTTTTGTTTTAAACAGTATTGTTTTATAAGCTGACGTAGAAAGGTTGAGAACCTAATTAATTAAGGTACTGTAGCAGGTTGATGACCTTCCACTGAGGGGGCTCAGAGGTAGTGTATTCTGTGTGTATTGGGATTTGCTACGCTATGAAATCAAACACACAGACCGTGAAACACCAAATATATCGAATACATCTGCCAAAACCCGCGGCCAAAGACAGACACCCTGTCACTTGTACAAAAACCTATCGACTATTCTAAACGTAATTTGAAGGTTCGAATGCTGTCAGATTATTACCAGCCATGTCCAATATAAGGTTTTCTCAGGCTCTACAGTACTCGTTGGTCCTAAGCACTAACAATATGAGCGAGAAAGAAAAATGATAGTCGACCAGTCGTACTCAGCGCTACACTTTTACATTTTATTAAGCGCACATTGTGTAACTCTCTGCTAGTGTCAATGTTCCTTAAGGTACATTAAGGCATCTTTTGGGCTCGTTCCATCATAGACTTCATCCATCGCTTTCCGTCAAGCGTGATCAAGGACAAGAGAAGTCCCATTCCAGAACAAAACAAAAACAAACATAAATCTTCAGTGATATGAGTAACATAAAAAAAATCAGTTTAGATGTTAATGTCTTTCATCTGTTGAATCCGAGGGTGAAGGGAACATTGAATATTCTTCCAAGAAAACGTGGTGTTGAGTCTTGCCTTATTATAGTGATGTTAATTAAGGTAGATTCCGGATTAAACAACGCTTAAGCAGTTGCTATGGTAAAAATGCTCTCTGACAATGTCATTTTTTTCCTCTGCCAAAGAGGTTTGTACTAGTTAGGCTTTCAACCCAATTTTATTCACTTGATCTTTTTATTTTATTTAAGTATTACGAAGCTTTAATTTGATTTACTATTATTTTCGAAACTGCAGCAGATTTCGATTGTTTTTATTAGTTGTTTAAATATTCTAGTCACATTTAAGTTTCTTTTTTTACATGGTAGAAAAACTATGCTTATATTAAGTTAAGCTTCCTAAGAAGCTAAACTTAATAAGATTAAAGCATGTTAGCTTTTAAATTAAATAGATGATAGTGATTCTCAGTGTACCAATATCTTCTTAATAAGATTTACTAGTTTATTAAATAAATAATAATCATATATTACCAAAAAACTAATCAACCATAATGTGCCAAATAAGCAATATTATTCGTAAATCTAGAGCTATACGTTTTCGAATTTACTTAATTATATACCTATGTGTACTTGTTAGTGATTGTATTCCACGCTATTGTGGCATTTATTATTCTACTTTATTAATATATATACTATTTTATTATTGTAATAATATTAAACATTTAAATAATCCTCAAGGGGTGTAGAGGTGTAGACTGCTATTTCGTAGAGCAAATATCGTGTCTTATCTTAAAACTTTCATGTAATATTTATGCATGTGATACTTTAACTCCTCACGCGGCAAGGTCGCGAGCATAACTGTGGTTTCATTAACACTGCCATTGGCGTGGAGCTGCGCCTGCGTCGCTTGCCAGTCAGGTGACGGTTGTGTTAGTGTACCTTCGACCGTATTCCTGGAGTCGTGTGTATGTAAACCATTACCAATGTAGATACTAAAACATAAAATAAACAATTCACTCAGAAACGTTGTCTTGCAGTAGGTATCTCGGGCGGTTGAACGCTCTTACATTCAACTTTTGGGTTGCATACGGTGGTAGTGAAATTAGCACTACTCCAGGAGATGTGGGGCAGCATAGTCCTGGATGTTCCAGGGATGAAACGAAACGAGGCTCATTCTTACGCACCAACTGAACATTTACAAATAAAAGTAGGGTTTATGTCAAAGATGCCTAATGACTCGAAACTATGAACTTTTTAAGTTAATTTGTTCAATGATTATATGAATGAAGGTGGAGGCTGCTGGAGGCGAATCTATTCTAATGGCTTTCTGCAAAGTTGATGTGCCAAAAAACGTGTAAAAGTCAAGTAAACTTAAAAGTATTGGTTGACAACATGTTGACATAAGAAACCTACCAAAAAACCTTTTCTTCGTTAAAGAATGAATGAATATAACGAAAACAAAACTGAGCAAGCAAAATATTGATATGAAAGGATTTTACTATTTACTACTTACCATTTACCATGATAATTACATGGTAGATAAAAAGCGGTGAGGTGTGAAGTTTTGTAAGAGAGAAGCCGAAGCGAAGCCGGTTTTAACTTGGAAGAAAAATGTTATAAGTAGACTTAAAAATAAAAGTCATTTCATTATTGAAAACTATTATTTAACACTATCTATCGACAAATTGAGAACCAAAAAGATGCTATCACTAAACAAACAACACTTTCTCGGCCATATTAAAAAAAAATATTTTTAGACCCAAGTTTAAACCATCGAACCATTTTTAAATTCAGAACTGTTCGACTACGTTAAGTTCTAATTGCAAAAACTGTCGTCAAACCCGAATAAAAATTTTTAATTTTGTATTTAGAACTTTACTGTGTGTTCAGAATAAAACTTAAAATATAGTAAAAATTAGAACTCTTTTTGTAATATAGGACAGTTAACGTTTTACAGAAAAAATCAACTATATTAGGTAAAATTATTTTAATAATAATCATTTAGAAGTCATAAATGTTCGAATAAAATGTGCAATACCTCCATCTTGTTCTTGCTGACGCATTTTTTCTATGTCTGTCTGCCAGCAAGCTGTGATGCGAACTTCAGAAGCGAAGCAGGTAGGAATTGTGATGTAACCATAACCAAAAATATTACCAAAAAGTATTTTAAACTTAGATGTAACGTAAAACAGTCAAAATCCTAGGTAATTAGGTAATAATGTGATGAGATGATTAATATTAAAAAGATAAAATTGTACTTCATATTTTATTTTTACACATCCATTAGTTGTTTAACATGATGTGGACAGGTAAGTTTTTCTATAATAAGATATAAGTTTTTCCAAAATCTGATATCAATACTCAAATAATATTGGCACCAAAACGTACTAGGTTCAGATCTGATCATGATATCCATGACAGTATTTTCTATAAGGAAAATCAAAGGCCTGCTATGCAACTGTTCTCGAACCAGTATTCGCAAAACAAGAATTTCTTTTTTTTTTTACACAGCAGTTCACACATCGTTTTCTTTCAGTACTCCTAGTAAAAGGCCGGAACGGGAAGGACCTGCTGATGCTGAACGGCTACACGTATTACCAGCACAAGATCTTAAGGGATGGCTTCCGCTGGAGCTGCACTCAGATGGGTTCCAGGTCCTGTCGAGGTTTCTTGCACGTCACAAATGATATGTTTGTGGTTAGAGCCTTCACGCAGCACACCCATCCACCGTCAACTTACTCTTGGAAGAGTACTAAGAATCAAAAGAGGATTAATGACGTAAGTCTTGGCAATTGTTTTTATGTGCTTTGTTCCGACTTAGGCTGCGTTTCCACCAGTGATGTGCGAGGATGCGTAGCGAGAGATTTATTTGTAAAGAACCAATAGAATCACTTCATTTACCTCGCCTCGGTCAGCACAGCTTTGGTGGAAACGCAGCCTTAGGAGGATACGCCACAGCCCGAGATATTCAAATTTTCATAGGTTTTTTGCAGTTTGCGTGTCAGTGTCAGGTAGTATGTTGATCAAAATATGATTTACTGTCGTAGCATGTACGTATTTACAGAAATATAATGAATTAGAATCATCAATACAACTCTCTAAGTTAGATTTGCCTTCAAATATCATGATTTCATTAAAATAATCATTCCGTAGGGTTATATGAACTTAAAGGATTGTATCGGTGATTTTAATGATTACAGTTCCGAAAATACGTATTTGCTATGGCTCATATTTTGATCAACATAAAACCCAATACTGACCTGCAAATTGTGAAATACACATTAGGAACATAAATGGCGCTTCCTCCTTAACGATAATTTTTATGCGAAGCTCCTTGCATTTGCTACGATATGTCTTAATTTCGAAAAAAAAAATTAAACCGACTTTTTTGTTTCAGAATAAAAGAAATATTTTGGATAAGGAAGCGCTAAATCCATTGGCTCTAAAAATTGCAAACATCAAAGGCCGTGCTGGATTCTGATTGCCGATGCCTTCTTGGTTTCTGATGCCTTTAAATCTGTAACATAAATATTATTAGAAAATAAAATGGGCGAAAGATTTATGAGCAATGATGCGTGAGGCGCTTATGGCTTGACTGGATACTATACACACGCCATGGCGTGCTGTCGCGCCGCGTTTGTCCGCGAACATCTTTTACATGCTCGTACGTCTATCGCCCGCTTATAGTTGTACCTAATTGTATATCCTTATGAATATGTCGTGGTTTTGAATAGTTATAATCATCTTATTAGCGATACATTGAAATATAGTTTACGAATTATTTCAGACGCGAATCCTGTCAAGGATCGTCGTCTACATCTGAATAGCCTTTTTAATAAGATGTCAGTTGTTTATCATGATGCCTTCAAGGCCTTTAACGTGAATGAAATGTATGGGCTATCATTTATAAACTATGTGTCATTTTGAACTTATGGCACGGCTACCGACACTCCCTTCCGCCCCACCCGAAGCGGGAGGAGTCATTTGTTGATTGCCCCTATAAAATAGCTACTATTTCGACGCCAACGGTCAATGATTGAACTTTCAAATAAACTGCCTCACAAACTGGCCTCGTCGCGCGGAACCCAATATCGTTTTACTGTCCCCCCCATTAGTAATCTTAGACTGTCCTCTTGTTAAAAGGGCTCATCTTTACAGAGAATCTATTTGGCTAAATCTAAGGTTTAGACTATGTTAGGGTCCAAAAGTTTCTTTTTGAGGTTTATTTCAAACAGATGACTTCCACAGCACAAATAAGACGTGTTCAACACTCGATGTTATTTAAGTATAATATAAATATTTATAATATTCAATAGCTTAGTAAAGTTGATAGCCTGTTTTGTATCAACTGATGTCTCGAATTCAATCATAATAAATGTGTAACTAATATTATTTTAAAATAGTGCATTTTAATTAATTAGATTATTAATTGTATTTACTTAATACCTTATTTAGATTATTATCTTTATTTACGAATTTTTCCTTTTACAATGCATAAAGATTTTAAAATTGATAACAATTGACTCGATCTCAATACTCCGCTTAGTTTTAGCTCCGACGGAAAAAATAAGTAATTTTATGAAAGCAAAATAAAAGTATTTAGTTTATATTCTATTTTATGTATTTAGTTTATATTCTATTTTATTTAGGTGTTCAAGCTACATAGGGCACTAGAATGAGATAACTGAGGAAGGATAGGAAACTGAAATGCTCGTTTACTCTAACACTAAAGCCCATACCACGGCCCATTAACTGACAAGCCGCGCCAGGCGTTGCCACGTCTATCGAGGCCTATCACGGCCCGTACTGAGCATTCCTCGTCGAATTTGACTGTTCCCACGGCCTGTCAGCCTAGCCTGGCGCGATCTAGCCTGTGAGAAAGCGGCCCGTGAAACCGCAGCAGATAAGAGAAAAAATAATGGAATAAAAACGCTCTATTTGATTTTCAACGCTCAGATCAGCGTTGAGAGTTCAACATCCAACAGTGCAATAATATTTAGGAATTCATTCAGATGCTGCCTAGTGTTAATTAAACCGGGCAAAAGCTCTATTACTTTGCAGCTAGGTATACTGGCCAGTACAGTGCGGCTACGTGTATTGGCGGTCCTGAAGTTAGCTGATTAGCTGCGCAGTAAACAATTTTGTTCCTAAAAGATCCATTGCGCAGCCGACCAACTAACTTCAGGACCGCCAAGATACGTCGGCCGACCGCTATGCTACAGTTTTAGCTTGAGTCAGATGGAGAGTACCAATCTCCCTCCTAATCCTATTCATGAATATCTTGCCAGAATTATTTTTCACCCTGCAACTTGTATTAGCATAGTCGGTCTAACCGGTGTGCACGAGAAAATTTTGTCGTCGTACTATCTCGCCTCAATGCCAGATTTGACTATGTTTAACATAGTACCTATAATTTTGTATCAGTACGAATTATTTAAACGACATTTTTTTTTTAATTCTATCATGGTTCAAGGTTTAATATGAATAGTGTCGCAGTTTGAAAATAATGATTAATTTAATGAATTTTTGAGTTTAGATTGATGTTAGGTGTTTAATAATAGCTGTAAGTAGATGTGAGTGAGTAACTTGTGAGTATGTAACCAAGTGATGTATCGGGTTCATCCAGAAGCTGACTTAAGGTCTTCACATAAACTGAGGTTTTTCCGAACAATATATGGGTGCGATTTACTGGGAATGCGGAGCTAGCGTGGTGACTTTCTTTCACTTTCTTACGAGCAAATTTTGCCAATGAAACTGAACACGAACAGCCTCTTTGAAGAGCTGTCAGTTTCAATAATGACACTGGTACTCTTCAATGCGGTTTAGAATCATTCAGTTCAGAGTCCTTGGTGAAACTTTCATTTAAGTATGTCATCGCGAGTATTATACAGTGTGTTAGGTTAAACGAGGGGCATACTTTCAGGTTTTATAGTACTCAACTTATAGAAATCAACAACTTTGTCCATGGGCCAACTCTGAAATATGAAAAAATATATCAGCTGTTCCATACATTTTGACGAATTATGCGAACATAAATGTATTGAACAGTTGTTTTTTGACATGAGTATAGTAACCCCTGAAAGTATGTCTCTCGTTTAACCTAACACACTGTATTGTAGAATGCTTAACTCTACCCAGATATCATATTCAGGGAAAAATAGAACACCATAAACAAGAATTATTTTATCATAAAGACAATACTTAATATTAATAAAAAAAAATGCAAGTTATTAATTTTATCTACGGAAAGTAGTACTAAGAAATTTAATTATTTGTTTTAAGACAAGTAGGTGATAAAGTAGTTATTGCAATAACATGTAGGTAGTATTAGGTCAATGTATGAAATCATGTTTATAAGTAGGTAATAATAAATCTAGCACATGTTGTGGTAGGGCTAAACTAAACTTGCACCCTGTCCTAAACCTTAATTTGTACGTCGTCTGTCATGTTTAACCTTTTGACGCCATTGTCACATATACGTGACAAGCAAGCGCATGCCCTGTACGCCAACAATACAAAAATAACACGTAATAAACAATTTCATCATTACGTTTGTGTGTGTTTTAAAGTATATCTTAAAAATTTAAGCTCTCGTACGTATTTAATCGTATGAAACAAATTAAAATGCACCATGGTTATTGGGAAAATCATGATAACAAGAAATAATTTTCGTGCTTGGCGTGGAGGGCACGCGAGTCCGTTTATTATCTGATGTTCAAAAGGTTAAATAGGTCAAGTGACCTCTGCCATATGTACCCGCTTTAGAATAAACTCAAAGGAAAGAGGTTTACGGTTCTATGCGTACAAGTCTAGTTCAACCTTATTGTAAATGTAAGAACAACATGTTACTAAATATGCCTTTATGTGATTATACTAATTTAGACTATAGACAAATATATGAAAGTTAAAATAATATTTTGTATTTAAAATACCGCTTATTAACATCGACTTCTTTTTCGTTGTATCTTTTCAGATTGTTTTTAGATCTTCACCGAGATCTTTACCTAAATTATATTATACTTATGAGGAAAAGATTTACGCATTATTACTTTGGAAACATTCCCTTATTATTTAAGTTTTTTGTTTGCAAGAAAACGGTACTCTATTACAAGATCCTTACTATCCTCTTTTGAAGCATCAAATGATGCTTTAAAGCCAGAAAAACCCGAAAAACGACATCTGACAACAATCAATATTTATATTGTTCACTATTCAAAATCACTTGGTACTGACGATAATTGTTTTTCCAACAGTCGAGTTCTACCTCCGCCCAAGTGGTAGGATCAACCTTCGTCTGAACAACTTTACATTCTACAAGCATCTCAAAGCCAGAACTAACGCTTATCGCTGGAGCTGCACGGCCTATGGTTCCAAATGGAAATGCAAGGCACACCTGATCATCACCGATCGACTTGAAGTCCTAAAAGCCAACATCTTCCACAGCCATCCTCCAAGCATGAAGAAAGAAATGAAGATACCTGTGCCCAAACTAGTGAAGAAAAATACTAAACCGGATACTCCGACAACAGGACACAACAGTACCGCAAATATGAATGATCCATATCGTACTTTGACCCCGTTTCAGAATTATTTGGCAGCGCATAGCGTGTTTGGAAGTTATTAAACTCCGTGTGTAAAATGCCAAAACTCTGTTGACACTTCTTAAGTATGTAGCTAATATTTAAGATTAGACTTTGACGGGCATAAACTTCATACCATACTTTTGTAAACTGCTTAAAACAAACGTGCGTCATAACGACATATACAACGTGCTATGCTACAACCCACGCTACAATCAATGGTAACATTAATTAAACACATACACGTTTTCGTTTCATGAAGATATTAACATTATATTTCCATTAAAGGTAAATTTATGGATTTATTTAAAATGTTTGAAAATAGCATCTTAGAGCAACCTATACTTAAAGAACTGTCGCGCAGCGGTCATTTGCCTCGGCCACGGATCATAACATTCGCATCAATGAAATTAAAACGAATAAGCAATACTATTAGGATGAAACAACTGCAAAATAAAGGCATATTGATTATATTATTTAGTAAGTTTGAAAAGAAAATGTTTTCAATATGCGATTTTTTTTAACCTATCAACATATTTTATATGATTGATGGGCACTAGCCCTACCCATGAGTTAAATTAATGTCACCATTATAGGGCCACGGTTTAGAACTAAGACTTAATGAGAAGGAAATAAGCGAGAAATCCTAGTTTAGTTTTAAGGATAATTCAGTAGGATTTGAAGTTACATATTATCACATTCTTCTACTGAGTATATACCTAGCTGATGTGTATTCGCTGCTTTATTATATTATCACCACTAATTTATTAGCAGTAGAGTTCTTTATACTATGAAAAAGTAATACTTCGCTTAAATTAGACGCCATATTTTGGGTTATATTAAAGTTAATAAAATTATTGTTCTCACTTTAGATCTCTTGTTGCTTGAATTTATTAAAATTGATAATTGTTGCTCCTAATTACTTACGTTGCCTTTGACAGTCGATTTAGCTAATTTTTATTAGGTTTGCTATTATTGCACCGATCGCTACTCCTTCGATAAATGTTCATTACATTAAATTTTTCGTTTATTGCTTATTTAGCGAGAGGGAAAATGAAGCTGTATCATTATTGTGATAAACGGAACCACATCAAATGTAATTAACAATTAATTACAGTCAAACGGAGTGAATAGGGACGCAGGGGTATATCTGGTGACTCACCGTCCGATCAGGCTAGGCCCGTGCCGGACGGCGCGTATATGTTTCACACGCGCCTAAAAGAGATGTCAGTATACGAAGGGGCCCCTTAGGGCCAAGCCTGCCGGGTAAGCGGGATTGTCCGAAAGGGCCTTTATGTACCGCTACCCCGGAACATAAAGGGCTAAGGAAGGAACATGGATGGGTTTTAGTCGGTAAGAGTCTGATACTCCCTTCCGCTCCACCCAGAGCGGGAGATGTCATTGGTTCATAGTTTGTGGCTAAAAAGGACTATGTTTACTATATTATAATTAACAATTAAGTGCACTTGTTGGCAACAAACTCTGCATCCCTATTCACCCCGTTTGACGGTACTTTAATCGTTTGTAGTTTTAGCTCTACCTTAATCATGTAGATATAATATTACCGAAGTAAACTCATATGTTATTGTAGTGGTCGCAGAAGGAATTAGTATATGGTTATCATTGATCAATAAGTGCCTTTTACTAAATGTGTCTTTAAAATTAGAAGTAACACCAATGTTTATGTTATTTTTTGTAGTAAATCGTGTGATATTTTCATTTGCCTTTCGATAACGCATCCAGTATTATAATTGTGATCGAATTAGCATTTTATAGTTTGTAGTTTAGTAATAGAACATATTCTTGCATTTAGCACTAACTAGACTGTAGTGAAAAAACGTATCCAAACACTTGTGTCTATTTTTATAAATAATTTTGATAACCGACATAGAAAACGTATTTTTCCAATATGAATAAATGAGTATAAATACATGTCTAGTAAAACATTCTCCCAATACTTCACTATATACGTATTATCAATATTTATATGAACACTGACATGATGTAGGTTTTAGAGGCTATGTAACTATTAGTTACATATTATAATGAGCCAGTTACTTCTTTTAGAGGAGCTATTTATTAATATTTGGCTTTCGTAAATGACATATCAGGTATAACTTCCTTGGTAAAACGCTAGTAGAATATTTGTCTATAAAATAGAAAACAAAAATGGGCCAATTATTGAACCCTGTGAAACTCCCATCGTAATTGAGTTCACGAATACGAATACATAATTCTTCCCATTGCTTATGAAATAACGTAACAAACGTGAGCTTATATTTATGTGAACTATAAATTATATTTCCCATTAACACTTGTAAATCGTACAGTTATAGGCTGTATGAAAATCAAACGATTTTTTAAACTTTTAAACTTTTGATATAGATAAACATATTCAAACCTGCATGATAGAGTATGTTCTTTTAGTGAAGATAGTTGATAATTAAATGATTGTGTCATATAAACTAGCGAAGAAAATAATCATTATACTTAGACTGTACGCTTTTTTTGTGATATTATTGCATTTTAATTGGATCTCATTTTATTATTTGGAAAATTCACTGATTTCAAGACTGTATCCAAACTAAGCATATTATTGTATACGAAGTTAGTTGTAATTCATATATTTTCGAATTATCTTTCTAAATAAGTACTATAAGCATAAGTTTCGTGTCTTTTGTTAAGCCCGAGAACTGAAACTGGAATATCAAAGTTATGTGATTTTTTTAAAACTATTTTTATATATTCCTACGTGTACCGACTAAGTATACTTATATGTATACATTATAGCCGCAAAGGTATTTACCTGTATTCCTAAAAAATACTTTGTATTTTACAACACTACTATTGTATAATTTCTTTAATAATTTCATTAAAACTTTTAACATTTCATTGGTTTTGAAACCACACAAGTTACTTGTGTTAATTCCGTCATTGATCTTTTGAGATCATATTCCTACCTTAAAACAATTAACATTGAGAAATAAAGTAAACGATGTGTTAGAGCATTCTTTTTGCTTAAAATTATTGTCATCTAAGAGAAAATAGAAACTTTAAGGAATTTACAGTTTAAAATCAACTACGCCGATTATCGAATGGCAACATTCGACGGAAAGAATCTTCAAGGTAAAGTAGGGCAGTTTGTGGTATGATCTAACGTCTCGCGTAAGCCTTATACTTCATCGGCCGAACTATGCTCGTACATCTTCGGCTGAATTCGACGGCTCTAACCTCATATGTAAAAGAAAGTGAGCGCGAACACGATTTCACCCGAAAAATTATGCTTGACCTCAATAAATGGGTAGCACTTTTACTTCCGTAAGTTTTTTTATATATCTTTTGTTTCGCCTTACCTAAAGCGGAATCACTGGTTATAAGAGGTTATTACAATTACTACGGTTTTGTGGGGCTTAGTTCATAAGTTACATAGCATGTTGTGAACTTATAATAAATAAAAAAGGCAAATTTGCAGAGCACAACCAAACTGCATCATTAATATCATTATCGTTCCAACCATTGAGTATAAATCGGCCACCTTCCTTTTGTGCCATGCATCCCTGGTTCGTGCGAGTCTTATCCAATAATAACGATAACATTAAGCTTAATACAGCTTCAAATCCAACAGGTGAATTGATCAGGCTCTTTGACGGGAAAGAGGTATTCCTTCTCAACGGCTACACTTACTACAAAAGATGGGCTGTCAGTCGTGGGCTGAACACCAGATGGTCGTGCACGAATTCTAATAAGTGCAGGGCGTACATCCACCTGGATTGTGAAATGAACGTCGTCTTTATTTCTTATCATGAGCATCTTCATCCTGCAAGACCACTCCGCAAAAATTTTAAGGGATTATATTTTAGAGTGTGAATAATTGGTCTTATTTTTTGAATTTATATCTATGTGACCAAAGAACTTTGTTTCATTGTCATCAATTCAATCAATTTCATTAGAATTTAAGAAATAAATACTGAGTTATTTATTATGGGATCCTGCCGTTTTGCCGAAAAGATTTTGCCAAATTTTCATTACCCAAACAAATTTTAGCAACCTTTTGTTATGCCAATGTAATATTTGGAATAATTTTGGTACGCACATTTTCATTTGGTCAAATGTTTACTTGGCAGATTATTACCAAGGATAATGTCATTTAGGCTTTTGGTCTTTAATCAAATGATTTATTACAGCAAACAATATTTAGACAATAAACGTTTAGTCAAATGATTTGTTATGACAAAAAATATAAAGGCAAAAATAAACATTTTACTTGTTTGTTAAATTTGATGTCATTTGCGTATTTCTTTGTAAGCTTATGTACTTGAATTTGTCTGAAACAAGTCAAATATATGGTTACTAGACATTAGGTTATTTATGGAACTAGTTACAGTAGGTTATTAATTTAAAAAAAATGGTTAGGTTAGGTTAGGTTAAAACTGTGACGACGCACGAGCCGAGCGAGCGAAGCGAGCGGTGCCGCGGCAGCGGCCGGCGAGTGCCAGAAACGACTAGATTATATAGAAAAAATATGGAAAAAGAGATTATTTTTAGGAGGCTATCGAGAGAAATAATATAATTATAATAACATTATTATTACCTGTTTAGAATTTGTCCTAAGTGGAAAAAGCACCCTTGTAATAAAACGTCTTCAACGTTAGATCTTATTAAGTTTAAAATTGACGACCAAATATTTGGCTTATTTAATTTTGCGTAAAATATGTTATACCAACTGAAATATAAATATTTGACTAGATAAAAAATGGTAAAAGTACTAGTTGGTGAACAAGTAATTGTTCAAACGTTCACTTGCCAAACATAGGTTTTCGTAACAATTATTTGTAAAGAGATTTTTTGGTAAGTAATAATTTGGCAAATGAAATTATGCGAAAATTTGTTTGGGAAGTGATAATTTGGCAATTTCTTTTCGGTAAAACAAGGGAGACCCATTTATTATGCACCAAATATTAACCACTTAGTCTTTTAAGATTATTAATGTGAAACAAGAAAAATGAACGCAGTCCTATTCAATCATGTGGAAATAAACAACTTTTCTCAGTTCCGAATTTCATTTCTACCACAAAACCCTAGACAATGCAATAAAACATAAAAGTAGACAAGGCTGCTGTGCTGTTTTTGAAATCATTCTTTTTAAAATGGTGTCTAGCATTTGCTAATGTGATACAATTTCAGTTAACATATTCATGACGACCAGAGGGAAGGAGAGGCTGATCTACCACGACTACACTTATTACAAGCAGAGTAGGACGAAGAGTGGCTTCCGATGGGGCTGTACCAAGAACCGATGGCACAAATGCAAGGCATACCTTCACTTGGCTGACGACATGACAATAGTAAGAAGCAACATGCAGCACACACATTCACCTTTCAGTACTCCGGTGAGGAAAAGACAACGAAAAACTGTGGTTGATGAATAAGTTAGTCTTAGGATTAATATAAATGAACATTTTGCTTTCATATGAAATGTAGATGGTCTGAATTTTGACTACAGGATATAAATCTGCTAAATCGCAGTTTGGATACGGCTTCTGTTTAATTGACATAACTTTGTGTTTAGACTTTGTAGTGGCATTGATCTTACACGTATACTGTACATTTATGGCAGTTTCGTTGTAGTCATGACATTATCAGCTTAGAGAAGTCCACTGCTGAACATTGAACCTTTGAATAACAAATAATTTAGATCGATCCTCGGCTAATCTGTTCTATCTGTTACTGGCCATCCTACCAAGATCGTCGCTCCATTTAGCTTGGGGACGTCCTGCCTTCCGCTTCTATTTTCATCTAGCTTGCCGTCCGAATTTAGACCGTCTACATTAAAGCTTAAATTATATCTTTCGTTGTCCTCAAAATAGTTTCCCTATAATTATTTCCAGGAGTTTCACTTCATGAGATAATGTGAGAGCTTATTTGAATGCAACACAGAGGGGCCTAAACAAGTGACAATCACAAAGCGTTTTGTTTCATCATGATTGACATAAGCTTTTTGGTAATGTCAATCCAATTCATTTTAACTTTCATCATTATCATCATAATCGCTGATAGAATGTCACTTTGTCTTGGTTTTCTGGACACAGTATAATATTATTATGTTATTTTATGTTTACAATTTGAAGAAAGCCTACGGACTAAGACACATAATAGTAACTAACAAATTAACAGTTGACAGTTGCCATTACGAGCTTCCCTAATTGTTTATATCTTCCTGAAAAAGTCTTCCACTTTCTCAAACATTAGGTTATCATTTTAAAGCAGATAGATAAGGGTAGGTATACATTATATTGGATTACGTTAACAATGCAAAGGCTGTTTGCATCATATCTTAGTTAGACAAATTCATACACGTCTGTTTAAACGTCTTATCCCTTATTTATGTCTGACTTTAAAGTTAAGAAATCCTTGAGTTTACAAAAGTTTTCACTGCTTTTAACTGTTGGTAACATAAGTCTCCTTAATAATATCGTCCGATTAACTGTAAATGAAACCAGAAAATCAGTGATTTTTAAGTATAAAGTTAAGTTGTACCTATAGTTTTACTGAACAAGACTTGTGCTAGTCGCGGTCATAGAAGGCGAGAGTAAGCAGATACGCACTAGCAATTTTTTTTGCACACTGGATTTTCAACTCTCTGTATGAAGCCGAGCATTGAGAATCCAACAGAACGCACACTATTGGATTTTCAACTTACGGTGCTGAGCAGTGCATTCAAAATTGCCTGTGCTATCTCGGCTAAGACAGTGAATATTTGCTATGGGACTTTGACATCTGCCTATCGTGTCATCTCTCTCAGACGTTTTATGACCGTGACTATCAGAAATGAATGTTCTAGTATATTATAGTATTCTACGGCATACGTACATAATAGAGCTTATTATTATTACGTAATTATAGATAATATAATATTGTTTTTATTTTGTTGTTGTTATAAATGTTTTTAATAAGATAATTCAGTTAGAGGTGTTGCAATCAAGCTGTATGGTAAAGCGCTTCCAGACTATTAATTGGTTAATGTCCATGTTTTTTTTTAGTCAAATGATCTCTCTTTTGGACTGTTTGATTGCAACTATTTTTTTTAAGATCTCAAAATAGTTGTAAGTTGTAGAAAATTCTAGTCTAAAATTTTCTAGTCTGTTATTTAAAATTAGAATAATATTCATAGATTATAATAGCAAATAATTTATTTATTATTGCACTTAATACATTCTTTCACCATGGCGAAAATATTTGGAACGACGTTCATTATCGCACGTTAAACTCTCGTCACGTCGTGGTGAAAGACCGAGAAATGTGAAGAACCCTCACAATACTTTGGTGTGCAAAAGCGAAAATGACTTCGTTCTTGCCAGACACCTCTTGTTTTTATTACATATTCAGGTTTTAGAGCGTTAAAAATATAAGGTGTTAAAAAAATAACTCTACGAATTTCATGGGAGCATTGTACTCATCGTTATGAACAACTTTTACTTCGGGATTGAAAACAACAACCCAACCCTGAAACAACCCTGAAATCGCAAAAAAAATATGAGTTGTTACTTACATTTATGCACACGTAACTCAATAAAATGTATGGAACACCTCATATTTTGCTCAATGCTGCCACGAAATTCGTAAAGTTATTTTTTAACACCTTATATATGTATTCATATAATTTGATTTAATTTCATATAATTTGGTTATATTATAAGCTTCATCAAACTAGTGAATAGTTTGACGAAGCATATAACCATGTGTAGTTCGCGAAAGCACTAAGTCATAACGAAGTACGCGAACTAGACTTTATATCAATTTAAAAAAATGAAAATGGTTTATTATTTTAACATGTAAATCTTAAAAACTAGTGATTGGAGGCTCATTTTAAGCTAATAAGCCTGTGTTGGAGACTCCGCTCTTCCATAACTTATTAGGTAACATTAATTTACTTGTTTTATGCAAAACTAAAGGAAATTATAATACAAAATAAACAAACCATTAAACAAACAAAACAAATCAATTGCTTCTTAGTTCATTTTGTTCGTTCGATAGTTCGTTTAGGCCTGCTTGTTATAGCGAGAGCGCCTTCGCTTTCCCTACTTCCGCTCAATAACATAATCACTGCACATGAGAAAGAAAGAAAGAAAGAAAGAAAGAAAAAATATTTATTCAGCACAAACAGCAACAAACATGCTTTTTTTATTAGTCGTTCATCGTTATTGTTTGATCAATGGAGGTTAAAACTAATATTTTGTAGGTATTAAACTGGGAACTAAATTAAAAAAAAAACAAGGTAATTAAAATAACTACTTTTAAAAACTTTCTGTAGCAAAGCGAGCGAACGATCTACCTTTTTCTGGTTTATTTGGTTGGTTGGTCAGCTCCCGTGCTGACGAACTAAGAGAATGATCAAGTTAGATAAGGAGCTGCGAACTAAACAGCGCTCCAGGTCGCGAACTATGCGCAAGAGTACTATAATGTGTTCAGTTCAATGACTCAAAAATCAAAACAGAATTAATAGCATAAAAACTTAATTAAGTGTCAGTCGAATCTAGAAATCTATATATCTAAGATTGGTGCTCTATGATTTAAACAAATAACCAGTGGTTAAGTACTAGCCAGTTTATTCTGCAAAAATCTCACGATGAAAACTACGTGAAGTGACCTTGAATTGATATGTAGTGCTGTTCTGTAAAAATATCACCGTGAGAACGTGAAGTGAGTTTAAAGTGAGCTGTCAGGTGTTAGGTATTCCACCTTTTTTTTTTTTTTTTTTAAGGCTGGGAAATCATCCAATGACTGCTCCCGCTCTGGGTGGAGCGGAAGGGAGTGTCAGACTCTTACTGACTAAAACCCATCCATGTTCCTTCCGTAGCCCTTTATGTTCCGGGGTAGCGGTAACCCTTTCGGACAATCCCGCTTACCCGGCAGGCTTGGCCCTGAGGGGCCCCTTCATATGCTGACATCTCTGAGGCGCGCGTTGAACATATACGCGCCGTACGGCACGGGTCTGGTGCTGATCGGACGGTGAGTCACCCATTACTCACCGCCCGCAGGCCCGCGCCTACGGTGGCCGGGAGTCGTCACGTGGCTCCCGACGCCCGGAGCGTCTCCCGCGGCGGCTGGGACGGGAGGACCTTTCTCTCTCCCATCCCGCCACCTCCTTCGCGAGCATAACTTTTTCGCAGAAGGAGGTGACTGCCTCCCACTCCCTCTCGCCCCGGACCATGGCTTGCACCAGGGCCGGGCGCGAGAGGTCGCCGCCGCCGATCGCCTCTACGAGGACACGGCGGTGCTCTGCCCATGCGGGGCAGGTTTGCACCGTGTGCTCTACCGTGTCCTCTGGGCGATCCTCGCAGTGGTGACACCCGGGCGTAGGTATTCCACTTGGGATTGACATTTTACTTCACTTTCAATTTCATGTATTTTTTCAGGGTGACATTTTTATAGAATAGATCGAATGGTCTAAATGTGTCTCCGTAATAAATGTGATAAATTATAACCAATTAAATGTTAATGTTAATGATAGTACCACTTCCATTTAAATACAAATGAACTTCTTGATTGCAAAATATTGTGAATATAATTTATTATCTCCAGAATGTGTAACAAACATGATCTCTTGACTTATTTTGAAATATAAAGTTGCATTTTTATTGATTTGTTTTATTACAGTATTTAATATTTATATTTTTTCGTATTTTGTGCACAAGGACCTATATTGGCATATGAACCCATAACACGCTAACAGCATCGTAAAGAAAAACTAAACGTGACTATAAATGATTGTATAAAAATCGCACATATTACAACCTTTTTTTATTGAGTGTGAGAAATCATCCTCCCGCTCTGGGTGGAGCGGAAGGCAGTGTCAGACTCTTACTGACTAAAACCCATCCATTTTCTTTCCTTAACCCTTTATGTTCCGGGGTACCAGTAACCCAATACACAATACTCAATCATTTCGGACAATCCCGCTGACCCCGGCAGGTTTGGGCCCTAACGGCCCCTTCTTTAATGCTGATATCCCTATGAGGCGCGCGTGGAACACGTACGCGGCGTCCGTCACGGGCCTGGTCCTGATCTCATTACTAACCGCCCGCAGGCCTGCGCCTACCGTGGCTGGGAGTCGTCACGCGGCTCCCGACGACATATTATAGCCTGATATTCAGTTAATATCTTATGGTTTATGCGTCACCCATAATATATAAGTCCTTGTGAAGTTTTATAAATAAAATATTCTGGTAAAAAAATGTGGTACTATGATTCACAGGACAATACATTACCCTGGTCCGTGGTTCGAAGCTTCTGCTGCTAAACGGTTTCTCCTTCTTCAGAAGTGGCAGTATCCGCAATGGAGGGGCCCGGTACAGCTGCTCCTCATCCAGCATATCAAGCAAAAGCTGTAAGGCTTTTGCACATATCTCTGCTGAAGACGTCATTACGAAAGCTAACTTGGAGCACAATCACCAACCTGTAAAATATGTGCAGATTGAAGACGGGAGATATATTAAGGTGTAAAAAAATTAGATAATGAATTATTCGTGTCTAGTACAGTCGACCACGCGTAATTAAAACAGTATTAACAAGTAGCTGGCCTCGTATTCTTCTCAAACGTCTTCATGTATGTCCTCCGCCAGACTTTTATGAACTAAAAAGCACCTTGGTGTTCCATCCCTCACCTACGAAGGGGTTCGCGGGAACGGACGTTCCTTTCGCAACCCTGGGTCAATGCCAAAATGTTACCAATGACGTGCGGTCGACTGTACTGATAACAACTGTTTTGGCAACATTTTTAAAAGAGTACAGTAAAACGGGGTGTATATTCAAGGGTGAATCGGAACGAAACTTTATACAAGGACACTTTTTTTTTTTTTTAAGGCTGGGAAATTATCCAATGACTGCAATTGTTCAATATGATACAGTAAACATATTAGAGGTCTTTTTGGCCACAAACTGTTTCATCTCACTGTTTCCTTTTTAAAGTTTCATCTCGATTCACCCCTGCATCCCTATTTACCCCATTTTACGGTAGCCGTTATGTTTATGTTTAATAAAATATTATAATTTTCTTGAAACACTTACGAAGGTCACGAATAGATCGTTCACAAAGTTTTAAAAAGCGTCAAGCGAACAAAACACTTTTGATATAAAAACTTAATTTACAAGAGGATAAGGTTGATATTTGTTTAGAAGGAAATATCAACCGTTCAAATGTGTTTGATGCAAAAACACCTAAAGCCGTTGTTTCGTGGCCTAGTCAGTGGTTGATTGAATATTGTTATTATACTGTATCAAATAATTATTTATTTCAACTGATATCTTGCAATTTAATTTTAAGTCTTGAATTATAAAGATATTTTTTTAAATAAAAAATATAAATAAGTATTTTCATATTTTTTTAAGTAGGTACAGACGCCAAGCACATCAAGCTATCCCTAACTGTCAAATTTTCTCTATTAAAAATGAACCTTATGTCTTTGCAATAAAGTTGAAATACTATCAAATAAATTTGACAGATTGTGGTAACTTGATGTGCTGGCCTCTGTACCTACAGTAGGTTAATAATAGTTCAATAGAGATTACTACTGTTATTGGTGAAGACAGTTCTTTTCCAATAGGTATTATACTTTTAGAGAAGTTATTATACTAACTTAACATAACACGACTACATTCCCCGAAAGGTTAGGCAGAGTAAAAAAAGTAGTATAGGTACTCACATGTCGCCAGTTACGTTTAAGCCCCATTTAACCCATAAGATGTTCGCCTATTAGAAGCCTTTTGCTTATAAGAGGTCAACGGTCATATTTTTTATCGTTTCGAGAGAATTTTTCTTATGAACCTATGGGGTTCATACGACATTTGAGGGGGTTTAATACACTAAGAACTCAAAATAACGTGTTGTTTATTCAATTTACAGCAACGTATATAACTTTAGAGCGAGGAAATACTAAGCTCTTAATTATTGATGGCTACAGCTTCTCAAAGAACAGCGGGATCGCCAGAGGCGGTAGTCGATACTGCTGTTCCAGCTATCTGTCTGGGGAATGCAGGGCGTATGCCCATGTCAACGCCGATGACGTCATAACCAAGAGTAACACGGAGCACAACCATGAACGGCCACAACTTTTTAAAACGAAGGATGGGTTATATCTAAGAATTAATCCTGGTAGGAGAAAGAAATAGAATTCTACTGATTAACATGTAATCTTAGACGGCAGACAGTATACAGGGACAATTTAATCACCTACTTATATCTAGAGAGTGGTTCTACGCGTCTTACCTATAAACTATATTAAATTTATAACAGATTCTTAAAAAAATTTAAGCCGTCATAAGACGCCTGGCAGATGTGGAACATCTAAATAATTTTGACACATAATATTCCTAAAAGGATAGTTTAATAAAGGAAATAAATATGGCATAATATATAACCAACACGTTACCACACCGCAGTAGATGTTTCTTGGTGTTTGTGGCGACGTAAGACTTAGCAACATAGCTCTAGATGGTTCACATCAATTCATCAACAATTTTCGACTCTGCTCCGAGCAAACAGAGAAGCTAGTCCGAAAACGACATCAGTGCTTCCGGCACAGCACACTTCTAAGCGGTCGCCATTTTGTCGCCATTTATTTTTCAATCATCTCGCATCTTTGCCCAAGTATTTCTGGAAGGCTTTACAGCAAAGCTCAAAAACCCTACTGGCAAATGGAACAGATTAATCATTTCTCTTGTATGCGGAGAAAATGGGTTTCTCGAGGAGGGGCTCCTCATTTCTGAAGCCGAGAAAGGAAGTGGGAATTACCACGAGTAAATGAATACCCATTGCTTTGGAGAGTGGTTCGGGGCTACCTTACCAAAATTGCGGCTCAACTCGGATGTGCTAATTGACAATGCCTCTTACCACTCGCAAAATTAAAACAATTTCCTAGATGCTGAATATTAAAAAAAAATATATATGAAGAAGACATGGTGATGGTAACATTCATAGATTTGGTTAAAAATAAAAGCAATTATTAGAAAAATACGTAGTTGACGATATAGCAGCACTACATGGCATAATTCTGCTAAGAGGAAGCAGTACTTACCAGTGCCAACTCAACCCAATAGAATTAGTTTGAGCATTTCACAAAATGCATGTGATGGCTCAGTGGTAATGTGGCTGCGACTTAAAAGTTGTAAGTCGAGGCTTCGAACCTAGGCAGGCGCTTTACTTTGTGTAAATTGATTCATCACCACTGCTCTAAAAGTGAATAAGAGAAACATCATGACGAAACCGGCATGTCCTAGAACCATGAATTCGAAGACCTGTGACATCCACGAACCCGTAATGGGCCTGCGTGGTGAATTAAGGCCCACTCCCTCTTACCGAGAGGAGCCCTGTGTCCCAGCAGTGGGATTATATGTAGCAAAAAGTAATATTTTTATAAGATTATTAATTGAAGATGGAGTTTGTAATGTGGCCCCTTCGCCATGGAGTGTTACGTATCTCACGTATTCAAAGTAGAAGATAATAAATATGTGTCGCATGGACCAAGTGATTGGTAACATGAAAAATACTTTTGTAATTAATGTAACAAGCGACAGTGAAAATTCTCATGCGGATTAATAAACAATGCATTATAACTAAGTTGTTTTATTTGTATTACTTTACTGCTGAGAAACAAAATATATAACAAATAAAAAAAAATAGTGTTCATCGTGTTTGTAAGGCAAGTTATTACATTTAAAATAAAAAGTTTGCATTTAAGTACGTACAGTCAAACGGGGTGAATAGGGACGCAAGGGTGAATCGGGACGGGACGGACGGTAGGCGCGGGCCTGCGGACGGTGAGTAATGGGTGACTCACCGTCCGATCAGCACCAGACCCGTGACGTACGGCGCGTATATGTTCCACGCGCGCCTCAAAGAGATGTCAGCATATGAAGGGGCCCCTCAGGGCCAAGCCTGCCGGGTAAGCGGGATTGTCCGAAAGGGTTACCGCTACCCCGGAACATAAAGGGCTACGGAAGGAACATGGATGGGTTTTAGTCAGTAAGAGTCTGACACTCCCTTCCGCTCCACCCAGAGCGGGAGCAGTCATTGGATGATTTCCCAGCCTTAAAAAAAAAAAAAAAAAAAAAGGGTGAATTGGGACGAAACTTCAAAAGGGATTTTAACATTATTTTAACATATTATTTAATATAGTCTGTGGCCAACAAGGACCCTAAATTGTTAATTATAGTACAATAAATACATTACAGGTCCTTTTTGGCCCAAACTATATTATTTTAATGTTAAAATCCCTGTTCCGTCCCTATTCACTCCGTTTGACGGTAAATTATTATTTCAGTTTATTCATTTTCGTCCATTTTTCACCAACTTGCTATCTTTTTTGTCAAAATCTGGTACTCCTTCAACTATCAAGTTACTGAAAACAATTAAAATTCGAATTGTAGTTGCTAGTTCTACTCGCTTTTCGTTAATCGCCGGCGGTGGGTCAAGTCACATAAGTTGGCATCTTATTTTATTGATTGTTTTTATTGACTGTTAGTTGTTAGTTGTCTGAAGGTAGAATAAGCTTACCTACACATGTATGTTGTATATCGCTGTCCTGTATTATTACATTGTAGTAATAAAAGTCTGTAATTATATAAACAATGCTTTTGCCTTTTCACCGGCAAAGCGTTCACAAGACCCCAAGTAAAAACTTGCAGCAATACTTAATATATTTTGCTTCAGTCATGGTTACGCCATACTGAAATGATTGCTGATGTTGCTAAGTAATCATACGCAGAACTAACAGTATTGCTACAGCCCTACCGCTTCATTGAGACCTTTCTTGAAGTAGCTGCGCGGGGGGTGACAGTTGTCACAAATTGACGAATCCGTGAGCTTGCGCGTCGCGTCACCATTCCCCTCCCGCACCGCGCAGCTACCTCAGGAACGGTATCAATTACAGTACCCGGCGATAAATATTGCACATCGGCCTCTGTGACTGTCCGCGTAAAGGTTTCCCTTTATTTTCCTAAAGATGCCATAGTACAACTTTAAATTATTGTATCAACTGTGTATTGTTGGTGTTAACAACTCTAAATATATATTTTGAACATTTTGACAAGTAGCCGATTGTCTCTTTCCAGAGGTCGATGTGCAATATTTATCGCTGGGTACTGTAAGCGGTAGGGTTATAGCAACCAAGATGTGACTGTATTGCAGTTAAAATAAAACTAATTTTAAATCATACTAAGATGTGTGTTTATTAAATTTACAGCACAATTTATTACTCTGGAACGGGGGAGTGCTTGGAAAAACAAGTTGCTTCTGTTCAAGGGTTATACTTTTTCGAAAAATAATACTAACGCTATCGGCGTCACCAGGTTCAAGTGTTCTTCTGCCACTACCAAGAGGTGCAAGGCGTATGCCCACATCAGCCCTTACGGTGACGTCATCAAATACGACACCCAACATAATCATGAACCTGTTAAATACATGCATTTGGGTAACGGGCGGTATACGAAGTTGTAATTTTTGCAAGACAGAGGCGCGCGTGATGTTTATTTGTTTTTTTTTTCATGCAAGTGTAGCCAGTCAGCAACAACCTGTTATTTTTTTATTAGCTGTAAAACTTCACGGACGTTATGAGTACCAATGTCTAGTCGTAATAAGTCAAGCAATTATTTCTAGTCTCAAATCTTTTCTAAATAATGTATTAGTAATAATATCATTATAGTTATCTCTGTAATCCAAGATGTGTGGGACATAATTATAATGCTCCCGGCGTAATAAATAAAACTCTTATAACCGTCAACCGATTAATGTTATACATTTTAATCTATTGTGCATTTCATTACGTTTCAGACGATAGATAAATCATCATATTCATAAATTGTCCGAATACAGGGTGACTGGAAAATAGTGGCGGAGCCGTTAAGGGGTGGTAGTCTAGGGTTATTCTGACAGATATCTTTAGGAGACCTACCGTCCTTACTTAATCCTTTCCAAGATATTCCTACTTAAAGAGTGTAACCCAAAAATTGGTGCAAAAAAATTTCAAATAGTAATAAATTCTAAAAAAAAAGTGATTTTGGCCTATTTTTTTTTGTTTTGCAACAAAGATATTCTAAATAAGTAATATTAATTGTTAAATTTCCGCGACTGTCATTATTTTATGCAAAAACTGCTAAACAAAAACGGAAAATGTAAAAAAAATACTTTGATGGCTGATAAAACATTAATTTTATTTAAAAAGTCACCCTTTATTATTACGTACAAAATAATTAAAAAACTTCTACGTTTCGTTCCCTTTCAAATGAGATATTAAAATCCAAAATCGGTTAAGGAACCATCAAGATAAAACTAATAATAAAAATGAAAGAAAAAAACAAACTACTGAAGAATAAAAATTTATTGAATAAAAAACTGTCTACAGTTCATTTTCGAAGTGCCCACCATTATTTCTAATACAAGCTCGTGCTCTTCTTACGACACCCGTTTTTACGACCCTTGAGTCTGTAAGCTCCCTTTGTATTTCCTGCGCTGCGTTGATTATTCTGTTGCGCAAGTCTTCAACGTTTGGTACAGGGATGTCAGTGGCATAAACCAAAGTTTTCATTCGACCCCACACGAAGAAGTCCATGGGTGTGAGGTCGGGGCTACGTGCCGGCCATGGTATTGGACCACCTCTACCTATCCATCGGTCGGGGAAGTGTTGGTCTAGCCAACTTCTCACAGCTAGCCTAAAATGCGCCGGACAGCCATCATGCATGAATATCATGTTTTGCCTCGTTTGTAGCGGCACATCTCCCATTAATTCAAAAAATACATTCCTCAGAAAATTTTCATATTCAACCCCATCGAGGTTTTGCGGTAGGAAATGTGGTCCAATCAAGCTGTTATTAATTATACCCATCCACACATTTAAATTAAACCTTCTCTGTGAACCTTATTGTCTTTTCAGGTGTGGATTACCCATGGCTCGTTCACTCCAGTAATGAGCATTATGGTAACTTATTTAGAATATCTTTGTTGCAAAACAAAAACAAGTAGGCCAAAATCACTTTTTTTTTAGAATTTATTACTATTTGAAAACATTTTGTACGAATTTTTGGGTTACACTCTTTAAGTAGGAATATCTTGGAAAGGATTAAGTAAGGACGGTAGGTCTCCTAAAGATATCTGTCGGAATAACCCTAGACTACCACCCCTTAACGGCTCCGCCACTATTTTCCAGTCACCCTGTATATTATTTTACTGCAAACGTGCAATATTACATTAAGTACAGTTAAAAAAGCAAATTAAAAGTAGAAAATAATTCGCTACCGCGTTTTATTTTAAGGAACAAATTATTTCTCCTTACTGGGCAAAACATTATTTGGTATCATCATTCTCCAGCCCTTATCCCAATTTATTTGGGGTCGGCGCAACATGTCTTTTTCTTCCATACTTCTCTATTAGTCGTCATCTCGGTAGTCACTCCCTTCCTAGCCGGGTCTCCCTTGTTTTACCGAAAAGAAATTGCCAAATTATCACTTCCCAAACTTTTCGCATAATTTCATTTGCCAAATTATTACTTACCAAAAAATCTCTTTACAAATAATTGTTACGAAAACCTATGTTTGGCAAGTGAACGTTTGAACAATAACTTGTTCACCAACTAATACTTTTACCATTTTTTATCTAGTCAAATATTTCAGTTGGTATAACATATTTTACGCAAAATTAAATAAGCCAAATATTTGGTGTCGTCAATTTTAAACTTAATAAGATCTAACGTTGAAGACGTTTTATTGCGAGGGTGCTTTTTCCACTTGGGACAAATTCTAAACAGGTAATAATAATGTTATTATAATTATATTATTTCTCTCGATAGCTTCCTAAAAATAATCTCTTTTTTCCATATTTTTTTCTATATAATCTAGTCGTTTCTGGCACTCGCCGGCCGCTGCCGCGGCATCGCTCGCTTCGCTCGCTCGGCTCGTGCGTAGGTGGTCACAGTTTTAACCTCACCTAACCTAACCATTTTTTTAAATTAATAACCTACTATAACTAGTTTCATAAATAACCTAATGTCTAGTAACCATAAATTTGACTTGTTTCAGACAAATTCAACCACACAAGCTTACAAAGAAATACGCAAATGACATCAAATTTAACAAACAAGTAAAATGTTTATTTTTGCCTTTATATTTTTTGTCATAACAAATCATTTGACTAAACGTTTATTGTCTAAATATTGTTTGCTGTAATAAATCATTTGATTAAAGACCAAAAGCCTTAATGACATTATCCTAGGTAATAATCTGCCAAGTAAACATTTGACCAAATGAAAATGTGCGTACTAAAATTATTCCAAATATTACATTGGTATAAAAAAAGGTTGCTAAAATTTGTTTGGGTAATGAAAATTTGGCAAAATCTTTTCGGCAAAACGGCAGGATCCCTTCCTAGCCATATCATCTTTCACACAATTCATCCATCGTTTCTTTGGTCTCCCTCTACTTGTATAGCCATCCACATACTCACAACTTTCCTGACAACATTTTCTTCATTCCTCCGCATTATATGCCTATACCGTGACAACCGATTTCCACACAACTTTTCAGTCACCGGTGCCACTTTCAGACTTCCTCTTATAAACTCATTCCGTATTCTATCCATTCGGGTACACCACACATCCCTCTTAACATTCTCATCTCAGCTGCATGCAATTTTCTTTAATTCATTCTTTTTGTGGCCCAAAACTTTGATCCATACAGGACGGCAGGTCTTACCATGGTTTTATAGATCTTCCATATAAGTTTAAACTTCCTTTAAGTCAAAATATTCTTTGAATGTCATTTGATAAAATTTTGCTCAACACAAATCAGTGGAGGCTACGCAGACGCGCTACACGGTGCGACGCATTTCTGGTAGAGCATTCTAGTAGAGTTAACATGAAGTTCTTATACAATTTTGGCGCTATCATTAAACATGGTGTGTTTTTTTATATGTCATAACTCAATATGATTTTTTTCGTTTTAATTTTCCATACAAAATTAACCCTCACGTGAAATGTAACAACGTCGCTTTTTCTTAGCTTTAATTATGAATTATTGAATGATAAGATACCTACACACATAGAGATAAATTGATTAGAATTGATGATATCTTCGTAACTATGAATTTGTGAACCTAGTCTGAGACTTCTTACATTATTTTTACTTATAACCCATGACGTATAAAAAAAATGCGTTGTATAGTTTCATTGTTAGGACTTTAAAAGTGTCATAAAGTTTCCCTTTTAAGAAGATATTGGTACCTACATATGAACTTTACGTCAATATTTTCTTCTTCCCTCTAACACTCACTGTTTATATAATTTACAGCACAATACATAATTCTGGAACGAGGAATCAAGCTGCTGATCTTCAATGGCTACAGCTTCTCAAAAGGCATCAACACCTCTATCGGTGGTGCCAGGTACAAGTGTTCCTTCGCCTCTACCAAGAGATGCAAGGCATACGTCTACACTGATGCTGATGACTACATCATCCGGTATGACAGCACACATAATCACAAACCTCTCAGATTTACGCGGTTGGCTAACGGTTTTTACTACAGACATGCGTATGGCAGCTGAACATAAGGATACATCTTCTTTTTATAATTATCATATTAATGTTAATTATTGCTAGAAATCTTTATTTCACTTGTATAAATGTTAGTAGGTATGTATGTAAATAGGGACAATGATATTCAAGAAATATTGCAAACATTAAAAGTGTACTAAATAAAATTAATTAAATGAAGATTATTGCGCTTACGCATGGTCAAGGCAGCGATTTCAGACTTATACGAACTATAAGTCTAGGTTCCCTCAGAAAGTACAGAGGCCAGCACATCAAGTTACCACAATCTGTCAAATTTCTTTGATAGTATTTCAACTTTATTGCAAAGACATAAGGTTCATTTTTAATTGAGAAAATTTGACAGTTAGGGATAGCTCGATGTGCTGGCGTCTGTACATATAAATTGAAAAAGTCATTGATACTTGCCTAGATTTGAACCCACAACTCGCATGAAAGGCGAGGCCTTAACCACTCGACCATCACGATATTACTGGACAATCGTTATGTTTTTGAGCACCGTCCATCATGGGACCTTTGTGAGTTCCACCAGATAGCGAGACACTGCGGAGGAATGAGGAACAGGTCGTGTAATGAGCAATGTTTTGAGCATGACTGTATAAATTAATGGGAAAGCTTTGAGGATGGCCATTAATAAGGTGGAAACATGACATAAGTACCTAGAAAAGGAGTGACTACTGACGACGACTATTAAAAGAAATCGTAAGGGAAAAAAAACAAAGGAAAATATGACGCACAGAAAGAAAAGAACATAAACACAAAAGAAAAAGTTGGGGGAAAATTTGAGGCATATCCACGCAAAAGCCTCGGAAAGCAGTCGTTACGGTGAGTCAGAAGCCCAAAAGTCTGACAGCCAGTCTTACCAAGGGGTATCGTGTTACCCAGTTACTGGGTTGTGGAGCTCAGATAGGCAGTCGCTCCGTGTAAAATACTGGTATTCAGCTGCATCCGGTAAGACTGGAAGCTGACCCCAACAGAGTTGAGAAAAGACTAGGCAGGAAAAAAAAACACGCAAAACGGCCGTCGCCGCGCATAATGCTATGACCCTATGCTCTACAGTAGCAGAAGACTAGCTGAGCTTTTCGCTGTCATGATGGCTGATGAAACAGGTTGCTTTTTACATGAGTGAGAGAGAGGGGGAGTCACTGGGATAATATTTACATATTATTAAGTAGTTAGATGGATGTGTTTAATATAAGTAAAACATATGTATTCTTACTAAGGAGCAGATGAGGTAGGAGTATGTGAGGAGCGTAGCAAGTAGCGTACTATACTGGCTGAAATTGAATTCATGGGCATTATTTGAAAGGGTCATTGTACTCATCATTATGAACAATTTTCACTATGGGAATAAATGTGAAATCGCGAAAAAAATCAGCTTTTCCCTACATTTTGACGAGTTAATGCGAGCATAATGTATGGTATAGCTGATATTTTTTAGGCCTTAAAAATAATAATGCCCTTGAATTCAATGTCACTCGGTAGTTTCTGCCTATCCGGCAAGATGACACGGCGCGTTTACGTTTAAGGCATTTATGTATTACAAAAGTTTTTTTACCAATGTTTTGGCAATAAAATGCATGTTTTTTTAATCGAAAATGTGTACTTTTTTGTTATAATCCAGAGTAAACAATGTACTAGGATATAACTTGTGGATCTATCCCGTTTTTTCACAATCCAAGGTATAAACAAGACCACACTGATCACTTTAACTACGGTCCATGATATATCGACGAACCGGTGGAAAAATATTAATATTCAATTAATTTATGTAATCAATGTAAACAAAATATGGTAAGCCTATTTTTTTAAAGAGTAATTATTAATTTTCTTGACCATTCTTCCATACGAAACAACCTTATAGAAGGGAGGCCACTGAAACTAATTCTTCTTTTTACTCGTTATTCTTGACCTTAAAAGTTCTTATTTGTTATCTAATTAAAATATTCGAGAACAGAATGAAATTAAAAACGAACGAGAAACGTATTTTGTTTCTTTCTTTGTTTTTCTTTCTATATGAATGCGAACAAAGAAACTATAACTAATCCCTTTTACCATCAACAGGTGTTCCAAGATTTGTGACCACCGTAAATAATGCTACTGTTATACTCATGAATGGATACACTTTTTACAAGAGCTATCTAAAAAGGCATGGTGTCACAAAGTACATTTGTTCCAAATACAACACTCAGAACTGCAAAGCGTTCGTCAATTTGTCCAGAGAAAACACACTTATAGTTGCTAAAACTGATCATACACATGAAGCACCTCAAATTTTGGTTCGTACATTTGGATCATTTATTAGAGATAGGTATTGAGCTGAGTGGAGCTGAATGGCTGGGTTATCATTCAGTTAAACCACGTATCTCACATGATGTTATTGAACGAAATCATCCCGTCTGTATTCCTGCAAGGGCTGGGCAGAGGTATACTACCCTTAGTATACACACGATAACGTATAATGAACAGATACAATTAAAATAATAACAAACTAGCTTCTGCCGGCAGGTCCGCCCGCGTGGTTGTCGGAAATCATCCCAAGGGAACGTACTGCCGCGATAAAAAGTATCCTATGTACTTTTCTAGACTGTAATCCATCACTAGACATAGATGACAAGGGTGCGCGTTCTCGTTTTTCAGAAAACTTCTAGTATGTTCTCGAAGCGACGGCTCGCCCTTATTGACCGAGCGGATTGTGGCGGGAGCGGTTCGAAATAACATTGCGTTACAATACCCTTACGTCAGCCGTTCCATACTACGTATACACGCACTTAGCGTACAGTCCGTTCCGTTCTTAATACTAAAAGTAAAAGTCGTTACCCAACAATAACTGTTATTCGACTGCTGCAAAGCCTAAAAACAGGTTCATGTTTTTTTTTAATCGGGGTGTTAGTATTCTAACCACATATACAGTACTCCCAAATTAATAATGCACATGCAGATCTTCGCTAATTGTCGTATTCCCGGAAACACCCGAATCATTAAATCGTCGAGTACTAAACAATGCACTTGCATTTTGCACCTTGTTCGAAAGACATAGGACTCAATATCATGTGTACACAATCGAAAACAATTCGGGCGGTCGGCGGCGGTCGGCGGTCAGTCAAAGGTCCGTCAGTCGTCTTTTTATATTGGTGGTGACTGCACGTGTTCTCTCTGTCTGGAATTATATAGAGCTGCTATTACACACCCTTCATGGTTTTATTTTCAAAGGTGAATTTAATTTCAACTTTAATTATCTTATTCAAATTTAAATAGTTAATTTTGGAAAATATGTAAATATACAAACATTTTTCACGTTTTTTCAATATTAAAAATTAAAAATACCTACGTAAAATACATATTAAGTACTAGAAAAAACATTTAAAAAAACTGATTTAGGCTTATATAAATTATAGCTCTCTATTTACTTACATGGAATTATTGAATCAAATTTCGTTACTGATAAATCAATATTTATCTCTTTTAGGACAAAACACATAATCCTACTAAATTATGCATGAAGAAAATACACTTAACCACTCTATATACATATCGTCTTCCGACGCTCGGGGAATACGACCGTTGCCGAACAGTGGCGAAGATTTCTATGCGCATTATCATTTTGGGAGACCTGTACCTACGTATTCATATTTCTATGTCACTACCTAGAGTTTTTTTTTTCAACGGATTTTGATAAATGATTTTATAATTTGTTTTGTCTTGATACTGCGCGTTATTAAAAAAAAAACAATCTTAATGATTTTTTTTTTCGATTGTTAAGTTTATTAAGCAACATAGGATAGTTACATATTTACATTTTAAATCTAAATATTCATAATAATATGTACAGAAATAATATGTATAATAATCTTAATGATTATAACTTATAACCGACATTAAAATATAGACGTAGTGTTTCGTGACTTGGTCATGTATTCTATAAAAATGAAGAGCTCCAAGAGACGACTCTGAACATAAACATAATTATGTAAATTAATTATTAGACAAGATGATAATAAAAAAAACATATGGTAGTCACACCAAACAAACAAACATATTGCTAAAAAAATCAATACATTGGCCAAATTTATAGATTCTTTGAATAAATTTCATTGGAGTAGGTACTTCGAAAAACACTTATACCAGATTAAACCCTTAATACCTATTATGTGTCCCGGCAGCAATCAAATATTTATTATTTAATCTCACAATTATGTGCAAAATGAGTAATTCGTTGTTATAATATATTTTATCACCGTTTAATTTATTTTTGTATAGAAAAAAAAAACATAATTTAACAAAAACAAAATTAATAGCTCTCTAAATAAATTCGAATTAATACTGTTTCATATTCATCTAATTTTTTATATGAGATGAATATGTAACACTATAATTTCGTCGTTGCCATGAGTTAATTACGCAAAAATAATTACCTAACTGTCTAAATTAATACACCTATCACAATCATCATCTATCCATATTATTCATGTCATTGTATTCACTGATTAAAGAAATAATTGTATAGGTATTGTCAATACACGATAATCTTTACAGTGTGTTAGGTTAAACGAGGCACATACTTTCAGGTTGTATAGTACTCATGAAAAACTACAACTTTGTCCATGGAACCAACTTTGAAATCTGAAAAAAAAATATCAGCCGTTCCATACATTTTGACGAATTATGCGAACTTTTTTTTCGTGATTTGAGGTATAGCTCCATAGTCAAAGTTGTTCATTTTCATGAGTATAGTAACCCCTGAAAGTATGTCCCTCGTTAAGCCTAATACACTGTATAAGTACCTAAATGTAAAAAATAATATATTGAAATGATTGTAACGGTTGTGAAGATAAAATATTTTTTTACAATTTATAAATGAAATTGTAAAAAAATATTTTTATATGGCTATTATCACAATATTTTCATAATGTAGGTAAATATATTGTTTAAAAATATTACCTACCAAAATAAACATGTGTACCTAACAATCATTCTATGTCATTATTTGGTTGTTTCATTGCCATATATTAATTTATTTTCTTTTTCTATATCCACCTAATTGTTTCTCGAACCTTTTATATTCCAGTGAGATTCGTAGAAACTAGTTCGGGCACTGTATATCTTCTCGTCGATGGATTCGTCTTCAGCAAGAACGCGAAAATCCGGGATGGCGGCATAAGGTTCGCTTGCGGGAACCGACTGTCGAAACGCTGCCCTGCTTACGTGCATATGTCGAAGAACAATAGAATGCTCAAATACCATAATAACCACACTCATACACCGCCTTCTTTTACCTTTACGTCAAATGGATATTTTGTTAAAACTGGCTAGTAATAGACTTTCTTCCTTATCTTTGGAATCCGTGAAACTTCCTGGAGAAAGTAACGCGAATCTCAAGGGCAATGTAGAAATTTGAAGAAATTCCAGATTATCTGGCTATAAATTATTGTTGCGACATTAAAATAATTATCATGAATTGTTAATAGTACCGTAAAAGTGCCTTTTGTCAAATACTAAACTCCCAGACATTTTGATGTAATCTGCGGTGGACTATAACAGATCGTTTATTGAACATTCGGACATTTTAAAAGAGGTTCCTAAACAAGGGATGTTTACTTAATTACCCACTGCTTTGGAATGGGTAACTAGCTTCATTTTTCTGACTGACCGACCCCTTGACAATTCAAAAGTGCCTGTAATTGGTTTATTTGAAATAAAAACTTTGAGTTTGAGTTTTTGAAATTATTCTTCTTGCGTAGTTCGCAAAAAGAGGAAACCGCACCGAGTCTAGGCGCTCTCGCTACGCTGGATGCTACGAACTCTGCTACGGCGTAGCATACACTGCTCTGTTACGGTCACGTAGTTTATAAACATTTTTGAGTTTTATGTTTTCTCTGTGACAGAACAAGATACTTTTATTGGTGTAGTCAAACTCAAACTCAAAGCATTTATTTCAAATAAACCAACTATAGACAATTTTGAATTGTCAAGGTCATAGTATGTCTGATTGCTCGAAATCCACTCTGTGTTAGTATATAAAGAGAAGTTTAATATTCTTCGTTACTTCATGGCCTTCATTAATGTGATTTATACAAACCTAAATTTTATACATTTCAATTATTTACCTGAAAAACTTAGTTTGTTAGACTAAGTTTTTCTAAATATACTTAAAAGGCTTTATATCTATAAACGTAACATAAAATGTAATAACATTAAATACTAAAACTGTATATGAAGTATTGTTCGTTAATCGAACTATTTAGTTAACATATAAAACGTATAAAATATAAACATAATATTATTGTTACTTTTAATACTTACATAGTTTAGAAAATGAAAGATTTATATTTTTTGTAAAAATATATAGGTACATACATATTATTGTTAAATATGAACAATATTTTAATACAGTAACGTTTTTGCAATAAAGTTTTTGTGAAATCAAATATGATTTCTGAGTTATTATGTCTATTTATTAGAACATTCCATGTATTTTAATATTTCCTGAGATACGAACAAGGGAGTCTCTTTGTAGTGTAATAAGTAAGTATGTGTACTAGCTGACCCGACAGACTTTATCATGTCCAATACAAAAATCCCATATAAAATCCACTTTCAGTTCAATAGTCAAATAAGTTCAGCCGGATGCGTTTACCAGCGAATAGTATTTCATTTTTATTTGAAATAGATTTCAATTCATACATTCTATCAGGTTTTGGTTTTTGCGGTTTCAGAGTTGGTCCTGTAGTAGGTAATAGCGTTTCTTATGGAAGATAATAATGACCCGGTTTCGTTTTTTTTGTCCCTTATTCGTTTTTAGTTTTTTACAAAAGCGCGGTTGTTGATGGTGTCTAATTTTACTTTGGTAAGCACGTAATTTAACTAGTGAACGTTATATGTTTAAAATATATAATTTCATGTACAGACGCTATGACATCAAGCTATCACAAACTATCAAATTCTCCCAATTGAAAATGTACCTTATGATATTGTAATAAAGTTGAAAAACGATTAAAGAAATTTGACAGATTGTGGTAACTTGCTGTGCTGACCTCTGTACATCAACGAATTATTTACTCAAAACAGACCTAAAAATGTATCAATCAGAACTGGTCCTTTTGACCACACCTAAGAGTAGGTATTCAACATCTCGACTTCTTTCAGATACAGAACGCAGACTCATCACTTTGCTGTCAGGCAAAGTTCTTCTTAAAGTGGACGGCTATACATTCTACCAGGCGACCAATGCTAGCGTGGCCCACAACAGATGGAAGTGCTCGGCGTACGGTGCGGTAGGCTGTCCTGCTTATGCTGTACTCAATGAAGATGAAACTTATATCATCAGGTCACACCTCATCCATTATGGACATAGCCAACCAGTATTAAAGATGCTCAGGAATGGACGATATGCTAGATTTTAAATGTAAACTTATTAGGCGATTAACACACGGCACCGCTGGACCGCGCGGTAGGAGCAGTTTGCGGTAGAAACGAGCACCGCTCGACCGCGTGGTCGGGCGGTGTACGTGTGTTAGGCATCAACGGATTTCTTAGAGACCTATGCGACGTGAGATCCGCTTCACCGCCTACCGCGGCGGAGCGCGGTGCCGTGTGTTAATCGCCTTACGAAATGTAAGCTATTATCACAGTATTTTATTTATATCTCTTATCTCAATTTTATACTTGTTAGGGTTAAGGGGGACACCGAAATAACGACCGTTTTAAGGGTTTTAATCCTACGTTTATTATGTTTTTCTTCGCGTAATGGAACGTGTGTTTTACTCATATTATTTTCGTACGTCTCACGTAATATTAGTGAAATACACCTTCCATGGAGTATGTGTCTATATATTATATGTAAATTATTACATTTTCACTGACTGATCTGTAGGAATGGCCAGCGACTAAAGTCGGTTAACGCTGTTAGTTTTATATAATACCTAAAGTGACCCAATATTATACAAATTTTCAGTACTACATTCTTACTTGCATGAACGCAATCAAGAATGTATTGATTTATTCAGATGAAAGCGCCAGGGTAGCCAGGTCAATGTTGATCAAAATATGATTCGCGACCGTAGCAAGTACGTATTTACAGAATTGTAATCATTAAAGTCATCAACCAGAAATTTGATGCCAATTCTTACTTACTTCGAATCAAGTTTTGGTTAACATACAACCCGTTGAAAAAAACGTAAGAAAATTTATATTGCCTGGACCTCCGCTACCCTTTAAGAACCTCCTCGCTTGCCCTTTGTGCTTGCTCGCGTGATCTTTCAAAAGAGTCAACCTACTTTTGTTGCTGAGTGAAAGGTTTCAAGGGTTTTGGAGTTAACCGGTTCAGTGTGGCTCTTTTGATATATTTACAAAGCATTTTCGCTTTGGCGTTTTGCCAAATTTCAATGATGACAAAGTCATCAGCCAGTGCCTCTAGTCATGGATGTTCTTTATTTATTCATATTTCATTACGTGGAAATTGATTGTCATTGTATGTTTTGGGATGAATGAGGACAATGTCGTCAGAAGAGTTTTTAGTATAAATAAATGTGGATGGCTATACAAGTAGCGGAAGATCACTGGATGGATGGACAGTGTGAAAGATAATATGACTAGATAGGGAGTGACTACCGAGATGACGACTGATAGACAAATATGGAAGAAAAAATCATGTTGCGCCGACTCCATATTAATTGCGATAGGGGCAGGAGAATGATGTATGATGACTTGATGACATTCTTCATTATAGACTGAAAAATAATATAAACTTCGAAAGGTCTTTTAAATATTAATCTTTTTCGCTTTAATGTCGATGGCAGACTAAATTATGTGAGCGCAGAACTGAGCTAATACAACTAATTCTAATATTAATCTAACACAACGCTTGTTGCGCCATCGCACTGAATCGGTTATTGTTACATTTTTTTTATAAGATAAACGTGGCAGTAAGATATTTGTAGGTAGTCTTGCACCCATCGAGCCCATGTTACTTACCAGCCGGTGAGATAGCAGTCAAACACGAGCCTATCGATTTAAATAATATTTATATTATAACCATATAATACTCAACTTAAAAATACCTTTTTTACAGGACTCCTGAAATGAGTACCTTAAATTAGTCATAGTAAAACATATTACCTAAAATAAAGTAATAAATAAATTTTAAGTAATTTATTGTTCTATCTATAAGTATAATTAATGATAATTAAATAAATAATATTAAAAATAAAATTAAAGTTACCAATGAGTCCTTATTTACTGAAACAATTTGTAATCTTATTCTTGTCCTAGTTATTATGTACCAATTTTCTACAGATCCTAAATTCATCACATTAGTATCAGGGAAGATTCTTCTTATGGTTGATGGTTATACGTTTCATAAAGCAACAGGACTGAAGACTATCAGACATAACAGATGGCGCTGTTCGTCGCATCATAAGGGATGCAACGCTATCGTGGTACTTAGTGACGACGACACCATGATTCTTAGGACTAAGTCACTGCACAACGGCCATGAACGACCTAAAATAGAACATGTTGCCAATGGACTATACTCTAAATTTAACAAATCAAGCCTTGATTGATGAGACACTATTAGTTATACAGGGTGTAAGGGATATTGACGCGCAAACTGATACCATGAAGTCCGTACATGATTCTAGAACCAGAGTAGATCCTTTCCGTCTGTTTTAAAAAAAGCATTCAGTCTCGATTCGATATTTCAACCGCAGCATTTCAACCGTTGGTATTTATTTTTTAGTGTAGGTATGAAACAGCTGTTTTTCTACTTGTTTTAAACTAGCGGCTTCGCCCTTCGCTTCCTGGATATAAACTATCTCTGTGCCATTATCAAGATTTGTTCAGCCGTTTATGCGTGAAGAAGTAACAGGCATACAAACGCACACACTCACAAACTTTCGCCTTTTAGGATAGAAGGTAAAAAAATTCTAGTCGTGGGCAGGGGTGATTCTCGAATCATGTGCTGCATTCATAGTCATTGTTTGCGCGTTGATGCTCCTTTTACGTTTATTATTAAGGTAACTCGGGGGACCAACGCTTCAACTTCACCTAATATAGATATAAAACCCCTTGACGCTACACCAGTGTCGTTAAATTTTAACTTGTTAAATTTGATACATATTTATGTTTATTTTTGGAACCAAGTTCCTTATATCTCGTTATACACTTAGCGAATGAGTGCTAGACCCAAAATCGTAATATTTTGACCGTTACAATACATGTTTTATTTTGTTACTGCCAAACCTTTATTATTTAGTTAATTATGCTTATTATTTAATAGAAAATATATTTAATTGTGCGTAGTTTTTAATGTAATTTGTTTGTTTTAAAATAATTGTATGTATTAAAATTGCCAGTGGTTTAATTTATTATCGCATTGTCGTCCCCAATTGTTTGTAGTCCAGTTATGGCACATTTAATATACACTACTGGAAAAATAAAGGATAAAAAAAAACAATCCAAATTTTTGGCAATTTTGAACAGGTCGTAACTTCGAGAGAAATGGTCGAACATGAAATAAAAAAAAAGGAAATTGTAGCTCCAAGAGTAAACTTACTAACATTTTGTGCGATCATTGGTTGCTGAGATATCGATAGTCAAAGGCAATAGGATCCTTTTCCATTTGAAGACCGGTATCTCAGCAAGAAGTGGACGTATCAAGAAGTATAAAATAAGAAATTAAAGGTAAATGAACAAACTACAGATCCTTATAGTGGTTATGCAAAAAAGCTTGAATTAATTTGTAAAGCGTTGTCTCTTTCACCTATGTTTACATAAATGTAACAGTTTCTTTTAAGGTGGATGTTCCTATGAATTATAATCATCAAAATCATTAATACAACCCTCCGAGCTCATAAAGGTGTAAAAATGACTTTGACCTTGAAAAAGTCATTTTTACACCTTTATGAGCTCGGAGGGTTGTATTAATGATGTTGATGATTATAATTCTGTAACTACATACGTCTTACAGCCGCGAATCAAATGTTCATCAACATACAAGCTATCACTGGCCTGCAAATTGCAAAAAACTTAAGAAAATTTGAATTTCGCGGGCTACCCTGGAACATCTACCTTAAGTTCAATGTTCCATAATTACGACTATGTGCGTAAAGTGGTTAGTATCGACATTTACATTGTTTTTTTATTAAAATAAATGTTAACGGAGAATCTTATTAATTTTATAACTTTTACTGATTGTGGTTTAATTAGTTTTTAAATAAAAATTTCTTCATGTTCAGGTTATCTTTTATAAATTGTTAATTAAAAGGTGTTGTTGTGTTGAAATTGTTTTTTTCTTCTGCTTTGTTTCTCTTGGCTTATAAATATATTTATATTGCTACTTGGTTGAATGAAAACTCCAGAAATAACTTATGAGCCTCCACATTTTAGTAAAAGGCTAGAAAACAATGTATTTGCAGTAATCAAAGTTTCTGTCATGTTTTTTTAACAGAAATTTTTGCAATTATTGACTGGTTTAAACTACCAGGAAAAACTACCATATTTTGGAACTTCATGATATTGTCTACGCAGAACAGAACAGTACAGCTATATTAAGCTAGTTATACCAATAGTTATGTGACGTTTGAACTCTGAAGTAGTCCTGCCCAGTGACTATTTGAATCATGCTGGTTACTCGACATCAGTTATAGAGAATCCCCATAGGTTGATCGCAAGCAAAAAATAAATATACGTGACGCCAGTGACAGTCTTGATCGAAGCAGTAATTTTAGCCTGGATGAGGCTGGATAAGTAGCCACTGCTATCAATTAGCGACTTACTGCTGATATGCAAGATTTGCATGTACTAATTAATATACCACTCCACCATCTTCACATACTGAAAAAAGTAAAACGTACTATACTATTATACGCTACTCTTCGTAAATTCACAAAGTACGGGACAATGCTCATTTAATTTATTATACTACCTTACCTGACAGATGTTGTCCTGTCAAAATTTCCCATAGAAAGAACATTGTTCAGTTTTTTCCTTTGAACGTTTTGGGGGAATGTTTTGTTCCATAACCCAAGTTCCGACTATAATAAACATTTAAAACAAAAAATAAATATACAGTGTGTTAGTTTAAACGAGGGACATACTTTCAGTTTGTATTTTACTTATGTTTAACCTAACACACTGTATAGAGACATAATCTTGTAAACACATAACTATATCAAAAGTGACGGTCAAAATGATACATTTTCGTCAGTTTAGCTGTCATTCTTCAAGTAGCAGCAGAGTATAACGTGCGATAAAGAACTTCGTTACAAAAACTCCTTACGCATTAATTTCGTAAATGGTGTCTATGATAAGCAGGCAAGTCTGTCTCAGTTTTCTTTTTTCCTGCATTTATGGGCACACTTTTTGAATCTAGCGAACTGTCAGCGTTCAACTATTAACATGCTTACACTTTTTATTTTCGTTCACGGGACCTACAATCTTCAGAACAATACGCGCCACAAAGATGGGACTTGACATACCCAATTTTAAACTTTATTATTTCGTAATAAATATTATAATATTGTTAAGAATTTTAATCTAAACATCAGCAAAAACTACTTGAATAGGTCATCATTCTCCTGCCCTTATCCCAATTTATTTGGGGTCGGCGCAACATCTCTTTTCCATACTTCTCTATTAGTCGTCATCTCGGTAGTCACCCCCTTTCTAGCCATATCATCTTTTACACAATCCATCCATCGTTTCTTTGGTCTCCCTCTACTTGTATAGCCATCCACATTCATACTCACAACTCTCCTGACATCATACAAATTATAGGTAACCATTTTGAACAAGACTGGCCGTGCGCAAGCTCCTCACTACTGACGCTCGACAAGTCTCATGTTTGTGGCGGATATTGTACGTTTCTTGCCGCTTCCTCTTTAGTGGTGGGGCAGCCGCCTTGATCATGTAAACCCCAATCAAATCCAGACGCACCACCCCCCGCGGACGCAACGCGGTATGTAAAATATGAAAGTGTCTAACTTTACATTTTCTTCTTTTCGTGTGGTTAGTGACTAACCTGGTATCAGAGTTTTTTATGCTGCCCATGGGCCTCTGACTTAGCTTCACATGCTGTTGATGCTGGTTTCCTCACGATGTTTTCCTTCACCGATTTTAAACAAGTGATAATTATACAATACGCACATGAATCCTTAAAATCAGAGGTGCGTGTGTTGGGTTCGAACTTGAGACCTATGATATAATGATTGATATTTTGACAGCAGTACCTCACTAACAACACAAAACTATTAAGTTAACAACGTAATCTGCACATAGAATGCGCCATCGCAACTACCTACACTAAAAAAAAAAAACAAAGCTATAGATACTGGACTACACTTATCTTAGTTATGTATTTATTCGCTAACAATGTATGTTCTTTTAGAATAAATAAAGAATCTTTAAACCCAATCCTAATTCAAATTCCAGGTGAAATTATAGAACTTGTCAGTGGTGCTCAACTGTTTAAATACAACGGTTTCACGTACAGCTTCCATTGTTTGTCGAAGAAAGGCAGGACGCGGTACAAATGTTCTTCGAGAATGAAGCATGACTGTCGAGCGTACATTGTGACCGATCACAGCATGACCGTCGTCAGTGGGAACATGAACCACAGGCATGCGGCACCTGTCTATTTCATGCATAACTCTGGAAGATGGAGTTTGGATCTCTCGGCGAAGATTAGTAATAAAACTCTTAATACGCAGTATGCGAAGTATGTTTGATTGTATGTCAATATTGTTAAGGTTTTAGTTAACTGGTCTCGTAACACCGAAGTGGCAGGCCCAGTCAATTAGGCAGAGAATCAACACTTTTTGAACATGAAGATTACATAACACAGTCCCCTCAAAACGCACATCTTCTCCACTTCCTAGTAGTGGAAGAAGTGACGCAACAATTTAAACTCCCCATCAGCACAGCTGTCTATTTAACCCTTTAACCGCCCCAGTCGGATTAATACGACAAATGTTGTCGTGCCCGTGCCGCCTGTGTCGTGTTTATACGACTGAGAATCTATGTTCGGATTTCGTTGTTTATGTAATTGCAAGACCATATTCGTCTGAAATAAAAGTTTTTTTTTTATGAGTTGGGCGCTGGTGGCATGACAACTGATACTTAGTCGGGCGGTTAAAGGGTTTTTTTTTTTTTTTTAAGGCTGGGAAATCATCCAATGACTGCTCCCGCTCTGGGTGGAGCGGAAGGGAGTGTCAGACTCTTACTGACTAAAACCCATTCATGTTCCTTCCGTAGCCCTTTATGTTCCGGGGTAGCGGTAACCCTTTCGGACAATCCCGCTTACCCGGCAGGCTTGGCCCTGGGGGGCCCCTTCATATGCTGACATCTCTTTGAGGCGCGCGTGGAACATATACGCGCCGTACAACACGGGTCTGGTGCTGATCGGACGGTGAGTCACCCATTACTCACCGTCCGCAGGCCCGCGCCTACGGTGGCCGGGAGTCGTCACGTGGCTCCCGACGCCCGGGGCGTCTCCTGCGGCGGCTGGGACGGGAGGACCTTTCTCTCTCCCATCCCGCCACCTCCTTCGCGAGCATGACTTTTTCGCAGAAGGAGGTGACTGCCTCCCACTCCCTCTCGCCCCGGACCATGGCTTGCACCAGGGCCGGGCGCGAGAGGTCGCCGCCGCCGATCGCCTCTACGAGGACACGGCGGTGCTCAAGTTACACTTGATTCTATCCCACACACTGCCATGAACACGTGTGTGTGTTGAAGACACTGAGCTTAGAATAACACAAAACATAGTGACAGTTGTTGTTTGTGCTATACAATAATATGCAAAGTGGGTTATTAACATTACAGAACAAATAAATATCAATTATTTGCAATGATGCAATACAACTCATTATAAAAACATTGTATTAAATCATGTAATTTTATGAAATGAAAATAAATAGAGTCATGTGTTTGTCCAATTGATTGGAAACGAGGGGAGGCTAGAGGTAGTATGTTATGTTTTTAGGAACTCTCCTTCGTAAAGGCTTTTCACCACACTAGATAATCTGGCCTATCCACCTTTTATTGGACAAAATATTTACAAGAATTAAAGTGGTAATTTAGAACTTATTGTAATTAAGTTTATTAATAGGTACCGTACTAAATTATCACACTAATATTATAAAGGCAAAACTTTGTGAGTGAGTTTGTATGTTTGTCCGTCCGTCACGCTAAAACGGCTGAACGGATTTGGATGGCGTATGGCACATGGGTAGATCATGACATGGAGATGAACACTTTAATCCCGAATCGCAGACAAAGTCGCAGACAAAGTCGCGAGCAACGCCTAGTAAAAACAAAGTAAGAACGTGTGTACATATTGTTATAACAAGTCAAGTAAGGGACGATTTTTCAAACGTCTGATAACTTTTATCTGAAGAATAAAAATGGCGGTTTTACATGTTTTCTATGCAAAAGCTGACAAATTGTCATATTTATTATTACGATAAAACTTATCAGACGGTTGATAAGCAGTCCTAAGTTAAATTATTTCTGTAAATAATGAAAATTAATATTTTAACTATTAGGGATATCTAAGTATTAATTAAGTTTATCGTACTTTCTTAGTGTTTAAAAATTTATTTATAACTAATAGCTGAAATATACACAATCTTTATTACTACTTAAACTGCATATAATTTTACTCACACTCAGCCCCTTACCTGACGCACGGGTTCTAGCCATATTTGAGAAGGTACAGACGCTAGCACATCAAGCTATCCATAACTGTCAAAATGTCCGAATTGAAAATGAACCTTATGCTTCTGTAATAAAGTTGAAAAACTAACAAAGAAATTTGACAGGGTAACTTGATGTGCTGGTGTCTGTACATAATGAAATAAGTTGAGTAATCCTTAATTTTTTAAGGTCTTCCGTTATTGGAACATGTTAAAGACATGACTTCATTTTAGTTTTTAAATAAAATATGCTGGAATATGTAAGTGGGTCAATGACCGCTTTTGACATGCTAAAACGCGATGACTATAGCATCCTTAGAAAAATGATAAATCTGTATCTATGATAAACTTTGTAGTTGTAGAACCCTTTAATGTATTTACGGGTTTTTTGGATATCATTTGGATTTTTACGTAATTTTTTATGCACAATATACATTCAGTCAAAAAAGTATCGGGAATGGATGATTAGTTAATGGTTCCAAATTCAAATTTTTGTTTTTTTGTAGTTGTTAGATTGGCACAACTGTTTTCCATTTTGGCGCGGAGTTTGAGTTGCATCTGTTATTTATATTAAATACAGTGCTGGTTTTAGTAATATCATATTTAGTGTGTATTGCGAATTTCATAATGGACAAAAATATCGAACCAAGAGTTTGTCTTAAATCTTGCATCGCCAATGGAATTTCGTGTTCGGAGTCACTGAAAATGTTACAGAAGGCTTACGGTGAATCGACTTTATCAAAAACTCGTGCTTATGAGTGGTTCAAAGCGTTCAAAAGCGGTCGAGATGTGATGGAAGATTTGCCTCGCTCTGGTAGGCCGTCAACGTCTGCAACTGAAGTTAAAATCGCAAAAGTGAAGCAAATAGTGACTGAAAATCCCCATTCAACTCTGAGAGAGATAGCCGCCGAACTTTCTGTATCTCACGAGTCGATCCGTACCATTTTAACTAATCATTTGGGTATGAAACATGTTGCTGCTCGGCTAGTCCCAAAAGATCTAAATTTTCTCCAAAAACTCAATCGCATGAAAGTCGCTGAGGACATGCTAGAACGAGTCAGTTCGGACCCAACATTCATGAAACGCATTGTTACTGGTGACGAGACGTGGGTTTACGAGTTTGACATGCAAACTAGTCAACAAGCTTCGGAGTGGCGCCTTCCAACTGAACCGAAACCGAAAAAACCACGCCAAAGTCGATCAAAGTCAAAGTCATGTTGACTGTTTTCTTTGACTATCGCGGTGTTGTGCACTCTGAATTCTTACCGGAAGGTCTAACGGTAAATAAAGAATATTATTTGAGCGTTATGCGGCGTTTAAGAGAGCAAATTCGACGAAAAAGGCCAGATTTGTGGAAAGAAAATTCTTGGATTTTGCACCACGACAATGCGCCTTCGCACAAGGCTATCATTGTGAACGAATTTTTGACCAAACACTCAACAAATACCATCCAGCAACCACCATATTCACCAGATATGGCTCCTGCTGAATTTTTTCTTTTTCCTAAACTCAAATTACCACTTCGTGGCACCCGTTTTCAATCGATAGAAGACATATAAAGGAGAATTCGCGGCGAGAACTGTACTGAATTCCGGAAGCAGCGTTTAAAAAATGTTTTGATGAATGGATTATTCGTTGGCGCAAGTGTATCGTTTCTAAAGGAGCATACTTTGAAGGTGATAAAATAAATTTGGATGAATAACAGACATTTTGTGTATTATTGATCTTTTCCCGGTACTTTCTTGACAGAGTAGTAATTACACAATTTATTAGGAATTCTTAAAAAAAACTATTATAAATTATTTCTTTAAAACATATACCGATTGTATTACAGTGCAATTTATAAAAATGCAAGGTACTAGCAAGAAACTTTTGATGAAAAATGACTACACGTACTACAGACACTTAGTTCTCAAAGCTGGCACTAGATGGACCTGTACACGGACATCGAAGTTTAAATGTCACGCGCACCTCATAGTGTCAGAGGATGGTGTCATCATCAAGACTGTGGAAAATCATAATCATGAACCTTTAAAGTATTTTATAGCGACCGATGGCACGTATGTTAAATTGTGAATAATAAAAAAATGTAACTGGGATATTTCTATGTTTCAATAAATGTAAAGGTAAAGCCGAAAAAAAGTCTCTAATTTATGAACGACACTGCGTCATCTATACTAATATAAGAGGAAAGATTTGTATGTATTTTTGTGACGAATAAACTTACAAAGAAAGATTTGTATGTATGTTTGTAACGAATAAACTTACTTAATAACTACTTAACGGATCTGGATGTACCTTGGCACAAAGATAGATTATAGTCTGGAATAGCATATAAGTTTTTAATCCCGGAAAAAATTACGGTTCCCGTGGGATAATTTCCTACATACACGCGGGCGAAGCCGCTAGCTAAAGCTAGTGATTTATATAAGTAGTAATTTAAAATTTCCGAGAGCCAGTTACACCATATTCTGTTATTAACTGAAAATATACCGTCTCACCAGCAAAACAGTCCGTCTAAATGCTTAATGTGACATTAGACTGATAACTTAGTGTCAATTTCACCAATGAAACTGAACACGATCTCCACATCTAAACTGCGTTCACAACCTGTCACTGTCAATATTCCACACAAATATAATGGCACGGACAGCGCTTGAACGGAGATTATGTGCTGATCGCGACCAGTTTTATTGGTAAAATTTGACCTTACTGAGTTTAAAGAAATATGATGAAATAAATTACTGTTTCCATTATTTTATACTTTATAGTGCAATTAATAAACGTACGAGGATCGATCAAGCCACAATCAATGAAAAACGGCTACACTTACTATAAACATTTAATTCTCAAAGTGGGAGTTAGGTGGAGCTGTTCGAGAACATTCAAGTGTCGCGCATACAATGGTGACGTCATAAAGTCTTTAGAAAACCATTCTCATGAAAGGCTTCAGTATTTCAAACTTTCTGATGGCACGTTTATGAGGCTTAAAGGACTTTAATTGTAAGGATTTAACATGAGACGTATTGTAAAACAAAAAACTTAAACATAAAAATAACCAATATTTTTTTGAAAATCCCTAGTTGACTTATTTTGCTATTTTACCAAATAAATATACTTGATTTAAAGAGAAAACGACTTTTACTGCCCACATCCACTAATTTTGTTAACCAAATCAATACCTAATACTTTTTAATTTCCAATATCGTATAAATAATTAAATATCTTTATCCTCTTACTCTCATTTATGCTGACCTATCAATTCCCGCCGACTAAGTGCCAATTTCACTAATGAAACTCAACGCGTTCAGCACATCTAATCGCGTTCAAGACCTGTCATTCCGTAGAAAATAATGACACTGGCAGCCTTTAAACGGGGCTTATGCGCTGATCGCGGTTAGTTACATTGGTGAAATCCGTCCTAATAGATACAATTAATTAATAATAAAATCAACATATCTTGCCTTTTTTTTTAAGGCTGGGAAATGATCCAATGACTGCTCCCGCTCTGGGTGGAGCGGAAGGGAGTGTCAGACTCTTACTGATTAAAACCCATCCATGTTCCTTCCGTAGCCCTTTATGTTCCGGGGTAGCGGTAACCCTTTCGGACAATCCCGCTTAACAAAACGCACCCATTTATACAAATCCCTTGCCTGCGCCGTACAATAACATTAAAGCAATATAACATTTGCACTATTCAGAGTTCAGACGGTGCATCTTGTGGCTTCAACTTATGGTATACCATAGACAACTAAATCGCACCGTGTAAATCAGGCTTTACGAATCTGTCACTGATTCCTTACATTGTTACAGCGGAGCTCATAACAGTAAAGGCGACCGGCAAACAATATTTGATGAAGGACGGCTACACATACTACAAGCAAGTAGTTCAAAAGTCAGGCGCTAGATGGAGTTGTTCGAAAACATCCAAGTGTCGCGCGTTCCTCTTGGTGTCAGAATGCGGTGAAATACTCAAGTCTTTAGAAGACCACAGCCATGAACGAACAAGGTATTACAAATTGGTTGATGGGACGTATGTAAAACTTTAGAATTAAAAGTGAATGTATTTTTGAGAATTTCTATTGAATAAATGAATGTGAAAGTCATTGTTTATTTACTTTCAATCAAAGCATAATATGTTTATAATCTATTACGTGCAAAATAATGATAATACATAGGCACTAGCAGAGCCCGAAGAATTGCCTAACTTAGTGGCAGTGGGCAAGGCAGACTGCTCGCAGAACAGATGGCAAAACGATCACTGTCGGACCACACGTTCGAATATTTAGTTTTTCGGTAATATCCCGGTGACGACTGCAGTGGACAAACGCCCTAAAACAGTTACATATGTTGTATACAAGTTAATTTTTGGTTGATGGTTTTTGATTATGATTGGTGATTGCTTGTACGTTAAACAACCCTACCTTGTCGCGGCGTGACCTACAAAATGTTTTTTTTTTGGTCTAGCTCTCATTCGCCACAAGTGCTGAGTTATAAATAAAGAATTACGTTCCAAAAGGTGTTCACATGACTCTTATGTGTATACAGTGTGTTAGGTTAAACGAGGAACATACTTTCAGGTTGTATAGTACTCATGGAAATCAGCAACTTTGTCCATGGAACTAACTCAGAAATAGAAAAAAAAGAATTCAGCTGTTTCATTAATTTCGAAGAATTATGCAAGCATAAATGTACTGACAGCTGATTTTTTCTCATTTCAGGTATAGTTCCATAGTCAAAGTTGTTCATTTTCATGAGTATAGTCACCCCTGAAAGTATGTCCCTCGTTTAATCTAACACACTGTATAGTTTGACAACTAGTGAAATAAGCAGACTAGCTCATAAACTTCAGCTACTAACAAAATTTATATTAAAATTGGTCAGGATTTTCAAAATGAACGATGAAAGGTTAATGTTTACCTACCTATCTACCCTACCTACCCTACCTACTCTACCTACCCTACCAAATTTTGTTTGCTACAAACCTCACGGAGCCCGACCTCTTTCCAACGAATGCAAAACCGTGGAAATCGGTTCGTGCGTTCTGGAGTTATAGCGTCAGGAATTAAGGAAAACCCGACTTATTTTTATATAATTAGTTTATTATAAAACTTTTCTCTTTTCAGCTTGCATTATCGACATGGCAAACGGAAAGACGTGGGTTCTATACCGCGGCTACACATTCTTCTATAGGTACAAAATGAAGTCAGGACACAAGTGGGTGTGCACTAACTTCCCAAGGTGTAAATCGTACCTCTGTTTGGATGACCACAACAATATTATTAAAAGTTTATTGGAGCATGCGCATGAGATGCGGCCGATCCATAGGTGTCCTGACGGGAAATACGTTAAGACTTATTGATGTCCACTTTTTTCTTTTTTTAAGGCTGGCAAATCATCCAATGACTTCTCCCGCTCTGGTTGGAGCGGAAGGGAGTGTCAGACTCTTACTGACTAAAACCCATACCGCTGTCCCGGAGTGTTCCGGGCTAAGGAAGAAACATGGATGGGTTTTAATCAGTAAGAGGCATTGCCTGCCGCTTCACCCACAGTGGAAGGAGTTATTTGATGATTTCCCATACTTAAAAAAAATAAACCTTTTAGCAACGACTATAATTGGGTATTTGAAAGTGTAGTCAAAAACGTAACTTTTTATGAATTTCCAAAACTTGGAATTTGCACGTCATTTGTATGAAATATAACAATGTAACGTCACAGTCTTTTAGAATCAAATGGAATACTTATTTGCATTAAATGCAATTTTACAATTATATCTTCGCATAATGTTTTATTTACGTACGATGATAGAAGTTTTTAAGACGAGCGGCCTTTTATCTATGTGATTTCATATTTTATTTTGGACTGTTTCAAATAGTCAATTGAGAAATTGAAGGTAAAATAGATATCTGAAAGGACTGCAAACACTGAGTACAGCTGACCCGACAGACGTTGTCCTGCCTTACCTACCTACCCTACCTACCTACCCTACCTACCTACACTACCTACCTACCCTACCTACCCTTCCTACCTACCTAATCACTTAGGGGTATGAAAAAAAGATAGTAGATTCTCAGACCCACTGAATATGAATATAAAATTTCATAAAAATCGGTCAAGACGTCTCGAAGGAGTATGGTAACTAATATTGTGACACGAGAATTTTATATAAGTATATGATTATGGTATCACATGGCAGTTTCAAAAAGCGAACAGGGGAAGAAGTTATTCTGAAATTGGATAGACTAGATGTTTTTTTGTATATTAGATTTACTTTTAGATATAGTTTTGGTTAAAAGTATAAAATATTATAGATTTATCTTGTTATCAAATAAAAACTTTTTTGACAATCATTCAGCACTCTTTTAGACTCACCTAGTCACTGTTCGAAAACAATTTTAAAATATGAATAGACATAACATCACGCCTATAATCCGGGAAGGTTTAGGCAGAGACCTATGTAGTCTCACATTGAACCAGTTAGTTATGTATAAAATAGTTCTGTTTATTTCAGCTCAACTGATTACTATGGTGAACGGCAAAACCCTCGTCTTATTCGAAGGTTATACTTTCTATAGGAAGAACCCAAGAAATAAAAAGAAATGGTTTTGTACGAACTTTCCTAGCTGCAAGTCTTATGTTAAATTGATTGAAAATATGGTGGTATCTGAAATGATTATGGAGCATAATCATTATAAGAAAATATTGTATCAAACGAATGATGGTCGATATATCCGAATAAACGCATCCGATCTACATGTAAATGATATTTGTTATCAATAGATAAGAACAATTATAATAGTATAATATAAGAAGTACAATTATTTATATTATAAAAGAATGATTATATTAATAAAAAGGTAGGTAATATCTGAAGAAAATTTATTTGCATATATCATTAATTCTAAATCATTGTTTTCAATAAATCATGTTCCTAAATTGCCGGATTTGATTAAAATCTTTTTATTAGGAGAAATATGGGTGTTTTATTTAATACACTAGCTTCTGCCCGCGACTTCGTCCGCGGAAAATTGCGATATATACCTACTGTAACTGTTTAGGCAGCGCATGCAAATAATTCTGTTTTCGGAGGGATTTCTTTCCGACTTGCTAGACGAAAATGGCGATAGCTCGGCTAATATGTATGATATAAATATAATTTATAGCCTATAGCACTCAGGAATAATGTAGCTTTCTATCAGTGAAAATTTTTTTGAAATTGTATCATTAGTTCCGGAGATTACCCCCTACATACAAACTTACAAATTTTACCTCTTTATAATATTAGTATAGATATAGATTAAGCCTCATACCCATGGGAGTATGTAGAACTAAAGAACTGCTACGATAGATAATTATGTCATCAACATCATCATCATTCCAGCCGAAAGATATCCACTGCTGGACATAGAGCTTCCCCAAGCACCGCCGCATCTTACGGTGCTTTGCTTTCCGCATCTAGTCGATTCCTGCGGCCTTTACAAGGTCATCCGTTCACCTCGTGGGAGGCCTTCCAACGCTACGTCTTCCGGTACGCAGTCGCCACTCCAGAACGTGTCGGCCCCAGCGGCCATCTGTTATGCAAGCAATGGGCTCTGCCCACTGCCACTTAAGTTTGGCAATTCTTCGGTCTATATCTGAACTTGGTTCCTTTACCTTGATTACCTGCGAATCCTGGATCGTCGAATCTGACTCGGCTGTGCAGAGTTCGGGGAGCTATGCTATATCTTGTCACACATACCGCAGTGTCTCGAAACGAAATGTTTTGACCAATGCGTGTAGCCACTGATAACCTAAGGCACTGCAATATTGCCGCTCAAAATGGGCCTTAAACGAAGGCTACAAGTCACAAAAAGGACAGTACAGATCGCTATGCTTAAAGTTTCATGTGTTCGAGGCAAAAATGAAGACCTGGACATTTGAACCAAGGTTTCCCGCTATGTATGAGAAGAGAGCTCCATGAGTAATCCAGAGCTCCAAATACTGGTATTCAGCTGCATCCGGATAGACTGGAACCCGACCCAACATAGTTGGGAAAAGACTAAGAAGAATGGTTATTTATATATTGAACTCTCTATTATTTTCAGCTGTTGCTAAAATGATTACTACGTTAAACGGTCAAGTATATTTACTGCATGACGGTTACACTTTCACAAAGAAGAGTACGAGAGGGACGAAATGGATCTGCTCCAGCCATCGTTGCAAGTCCTATGTTAAAATAAATGAATTCAACGGCAAGAAAGTGATTCTTGAAATGTCGATGTTGCATCGTCATGAGAAGAAAATCATTTATCAGACGTAGACGGTAGACATGTTTCGGCGTAAGCATAAACTGTAAAATATTTTTATTTCAGTAACATTTGACGGGTCCAAAGTAAGCGTTTGCGCACCATTCCGATCCGAATTCGACAAATGACGGTCCAAACTAAGCCGTACAAGCCGTTGCTTTATTGAATTGTCGTCATGTTATTCTTGGTACCTCTTCAAATAAAACATTTCAGACAGAGTAACTACGTATGGAGTTTCTTGCTCATTCTTCTCCATATGAAATAATCTGGAAGGTGTACATAGGAAAAAAAATCTTATAAATTTTATCGTCAAAAATGTGCCTACTTGAAATAAATTATTACACTTTGACTTTTGTAGTATTTATTATCTGTATGAGGGGTGCCCCCCAGCTGTTAACAATCGTCCAAATTTAAAACGTTTTCAATTCGGATGCAATGCTTTTGTCACGATATTCACATTTGTCTACTGAATATCGTTCCAAATATGAAGATACTCGGAACGATATTCACATTTCTCTTCATATTTTGTTACGATATTCATATTTCTCTTCATATTTTGTCACGATATTCTCATTTCTCTTCACATTTAGTCACGATATTTACATTTCTCTTCATATTTGGTCACGATAATCATAATTCTGTTTATATTTTCAGCTGAAATGATCAATATGGTGAATGGTAAAACACTTTTAATGTACGACGGGTATACATTCTATAAGAGAGAAAATCTGAAGAAATGGTACTGCACGAGTCATCATTGCAAGTCTTATGTTATATTCGACGAAAAATTAAATATTATTGCTTGTTTGATGGAGCACCATCATAAAAAGAAAAAGCTTCTTAGAACAGAGAGTGGTCTATATGTTCGTGTGTAAAGTTAATTTGTCTATAGTTACAAGTGTGTATATTGTCTTTTCGATCAGTCTTGTTGATCCTCCAAATGTATAGCTTCAATTTAATGTGCACAGTAACTGTGCTTAGGCTTTTTATTAAAGTAAATAAATCATCATTAATAATTTTCTGAGGCGAGTTTTCGTTGGTTGGTTGGAAATTATAGATGGGCATCTATAATTTCAGAGAGACTGGAATAAAATAGAATTCATATTAAATTAAAATATTTGAGAAATACTGTGCGTAAAGTTGATTGCGACAATATAATTTATTAAAAGATTATTAGCTGTCAATGGTTCTTTCTATGTAAATATTATCACCAGTAGGTACTTGTGCGATGTTATTTCATTTTTCTATTATATTAAAAGGCGATTTTTATTGTTAACTAAACTAAAGCGATGCAAGTAAAAAAAATACGGGTAGTATTTTGTTTTATTTTTTATTTTAATGCTATTTATGGTTCCATTTACTAAGGGCCAATTGCAATCTGTACTGCATTGGCTTGACATCACCTTATGTCATAGCAGGCTGGTAAGAAAATTACTCCGACTGCATTCGATTTTTAAATTCATTCGAATTAGTTTAAATGTGACTGTTACATTGTTCAGAAAAAAAGATCACTTTTATAATAGGCGCGTTGCCGTAAGGATGTTTCTATAAAGAAATACATAGTAATATAGATTAAAAGAGTGTGTTTTGTGAAACTGAACGCGATTATGACTAAACCGCGTTCAAGACCTGTCAATGTCAAAATTGCTCAAAAAACAATGACACTGACAGCCCTTAAACTGAAAGCCCGGGTTTACGTGCTGATCGCGTTCAGTTTCATCGGTGGAATTCGCCCAAAAAAATACACAAAATCTAAGTAGCTGTAATATTTAATAAACTCTTGGTTCCAGGTCAATTAATAACTATGGCTAATGGCGCTGAAGTACTGCTGTACGATGGTTTTACATTCAATAAAATGAATTCGAAATCAAGACGTTTCTTCAGATGGCATTGCAGTAGCTTTCGCTTATGTAAATGTTACCTACTGACCGACAAGCAGTATATGATACATGAAAGTAAAGTCGATCATAATCATAAACGAAGGAATTTGTACAAAACATCCGCTGGTAAATATATACGTGTGTGAGAAATGTAAATGTATAATAATAATAAATTTATTCATTCAAGAATTAAGTCAAAATTAAGGTTTAAGTACATAATTACAAGCGAGGTACAATTTTTCTATGTGTAATGTAGTGTTCTGCCTGATCTAGGTTTTATTAAATCATGTGTAATTAACATAATAATATACTCTCGGTAATGCAGATATGTTAGCTATTATTGTTTTGTAATGTTAGTTATTAGTACAATAACAACTTTCATATTAAATTTGCGTTTTTTTTATTATTTACCATTCGTATGTTCAGTTCCTATGCTATAGTTTTAATTGTAAAAAGGCTTTTAATCAAATCAAATCAAAATATTTATTTGCTAGAATACGGTACATAAGGTGTTACAGTAAATTTGTTTCAGCATATCCTGCCATAACATGGCGTGCAAATGTATTCACACTCAGCGATGTTAATTAATCTAATTTACAGATACTATTGATTTGTCTTCTAGATAGTCCTTAATGGTATAATATCTTTTAAATATCAACAGTTTGAAAAGTATATTATTTAATTTGGTCAGCGGTAAGTCTTGAAAACTATTTGGTAAATGATTGTAAATAATAATCGACATGCTTAAGAAAACACACACACAATTATTTAAGAAAAATGTATACTATTTTTCTTAAATAATTTTAATAATTTTATATTTTGTTTTATCGGTGGCAGCCGAAGTCTATCTTTATGCCGTGTTCGGCGATTTGGTCTGTCAGTTTTGGTTTCAAATAAATTATAGTTCCTCTTAACAAAAATACATATTTCAAAGATATATAAACATGGCAGACGTATAATATTAAGTTTTTGAAATAGTGGCTTACAGCTGTCTAAAAAGTGAGCTCCACAAATTGCTCGGATACATTTTTTTTGAGCTTTAAAAACTCTGTCAAAATCTACTGAGTTACCCCATATTACAATGCCGTATCTAAGTATGGATGATACATAACCATGGTAAGCTAGCATTGCAGTTTCACAGTTTACTGTTTGTCTAATTCTTTTTAATACATATATAAAACGATCTATTTTTGTAAGAATTATATCAATGTGTGTTTTTCAATTGCAATTTTTATCGACTGTTATACCCAAGAATACACAATTATCGACAGTGGTCAAGTGAGAATCTTTATAATGAATGTCTATTTTATTTATGTAAGCCGTCCTGTTTAGTGGCCGCATTTGCCTTAGCCAAATTACCCCTTTTTTAGGGTTCCGTAGCCAAATGGCAAAAAACGGAACCCTTATAGTTTCGCCATGTCTGTCTGTCTGTCTGTCTGTCTGTCTGTCTGTCTGTCCGCGGATAATCTCAGTGACCGTTAGCACCAGAAAGCTGAAATTTGGTACCAATATGTATATCAATCATGCCGACAAAGTGCAAAAATAAAAATTTAAAAAAACATTTTTATTAGGGTACCTCCCCCAGACGTAAAGTGGGGAGCGATTTTTTTTTTAATTTTAACCCTAACGTGTGATATATTGTTGGATAGGTATTTAAAAATGAATAGGGGTTTTCTAAAATCATTTTTTGATAATATTAATATTTTAGGAAATAATCGCTCCGAAAGTCAAAAACAATGTGTCCCCCCGCCCTCTAACTTTTGAACCATAAGTTTAAAAAATATGAAAAAAATCACAGAAGTAGACCTTTATATGAACTTTCTAGGAAAATTATTTTCAACTTGATGAGTTGAATAGTTTTTGAGTTATATAGCACTTTTTCAAAAAAACGCAAATGATAACTTTGTTTTTCATACAAATACTATGAAAAACAAAGTTATTTTTGCTGACGAAAAATGTTGGTATTTTTATATGTATATCAATCATGCCGACAAAGTGCAATGAATAGGGGTTTCCCTAAATATTTTTTTATAATATTACTATTTTCGGAAATAATCGTAAAAAATAATGTGTCCCCCTCTAACTTTTGAACCATAAGTTTAAAAAATTTGAAAAAATTCTCAAAAGCAGAACTTTATGTAAACTTTCTAGGAAAATTATTTTGAACCTTTTGGGTTAAACAGTTTTTGAAAAATAGTACAAAAACTAAGTTTGCGTGGGAAGCTACGGAACCCTACAGTGAGCGTGGCCCGACACGCTCTTGGCCGGTTTTTTTTCTGGAAGGAATCTAAAATAAGATAAAGTTTAAGTTTTTTTTGTCTAAAACATGAGTATGCACATGCTGTGCAAGATGTTAAAATTAAATTATATCACAGTCATGTTTTGCATTAATGGCGTACAAATATAAATATGTAGGTTATTACATAACATTGATATAATTATAAATATCGACAAATGAAGGAAGCCTTTGCATCTGAATTGGGCCCGAGCTAGGCGTTACACAGCGATGAAGCTTCGCAAATGCGCTTCGGCACGTCGTCAACGCTTGCACTTTGTACGCTCAGGGCGAATACACCACCTGATTAAAAAAATATCTTATTTGGATTCACGTTTGATCCAAGAGTCTACTAAATAAATAAAAAAGTACCATTTGCATTTTGTTTTTTTTAACCCTCAACCCATATTAATGAATCTACTTAAATCTTAAATTCAGCATCTACTTCCATAAAATTAAGTCTCGGCACAAACGAGCCATCGACCACTGGCTGTCTCTTGCTGGTCTGTTGTCGCTGGACTACCAGTATCTGGTCGGTAGCTCGTTTGCGCCGATCCTAACATCTACTTAGGCAATTTTGAGTAGCACGCCTTTAATTAACACAACAGGTACTTACTCTCATCAATAGTTCTCTCTCGCCACTATCCTACTGCTATGCAAGAATTTCCCCCATTACTTTCACTTCTTTTTCAATTACAGCTCAACTTATAACAATGACAAATGGCAAGAACCTGCTGCTATATGAAGGATACTGCTACTACAAAAAATACAATAGCAAAAGATTTAGCCGATGGTACTGCACGAACTCAAACGCATGTCAAGCGTACGTCGTGACGGACCAGCATTTGAAGATTAAGGACTCCAACAGATCAACACATAGCCATGGCAAAAGAATACTTGTACAGAACCCTGGCGGCACATATTCACGTATATAAAGAATTCCTATGAATTTCACGTTGTATAATTGTTAAAAATTTAATAAATTATGCTTAAATCATTGATTTTCTTTTTTACTGGATACATTATAGACTAATGGCTGAGTAGTCATTTTGTCAATCATTTAAAAATTATAAACAGTATATTCAAGCAATCAACTCGGCTATCGCAGTCCACACCTGAACATAAGCATTTCCCGGCTGCAACACAACACCCTGTTCTCCGCCTTCCGCATCCAGTCTATCCCCAGCCATATTCTTAAGGTCATCGAGCCCTCTAGCTGGAGCATAATCTTATAACGGTCAATCTGACAAATAACAAATTACCCATTCTTTTTTTGGAGTTTGGGAAATCATCTAATGACTCCTCCCTCTCTGGATGGAGCGGAAGGAGTCTCAGACTCATACTGACTAAAACCCATCCATGTTCCGTGGTTGTCCCATTACTGCAAGCTCTTGTGGATAAATTTATATTTGCTTGCCCCTTATTTTAACTAACTGCGTTATGTAATACTTTATGTTTTCAGCTAAACTTATAACGATGATAAACGGCAAGCAGCTTGTTTTGTACCAGGGCTACACATTCTACAAGCAGTACGATAGAAAGAAATGTGACAAGTGGCACTGCACAAACCAACCGAAATGCAAGGCCTTCCTTTTAACGGACAGTAACTTAAACATACAGCACTGCAATGCTGAACATAATCATAAGAAAAAACAACTTATTCAAAATCAATGCGGTAGATACATTAGATTCTAAAATAAAAAACTATTCTTGAATATTGTTGCAGGGAAAGAAAGAATGACAATTTTACTAACATAGAGTTTAAGAAAATTTTAATTAACATTGTTAGCGATTATGTCCGAAATAAATGTTTTATAAACCATTTCAATGAAATGAAATATTTTATTTGCCAGATATAAATCCACGTACTCCTTTCAATAAATAGATACAGACACAGATAACATAATAAAGAATACAAAATCTAATATTACACATTTTATTTGCATGGTATACCGCGTCGACTACCCAATTCTGTGCCTTGATGACGAGGTAATGGCTCAAAATGCTGTATTATATTAAGTCAATGGAATTTCAATAACTCAACCATATCAAGTATTCAAAAACATTTAAAAATAAAGGCAGCAACATGTCAACGTATTCCAAAGCATATGAATTTTAATAAAAATGTCGTAAATTATGAGAAAGAAACCTAACTTACGTTGTCAACATTGAAAAGGGAACAATAAATTAAAACCATTTATTTGTTTTATTTTAAAAACAAACTAAGAAAGCTCTTGTGGATGAATGATTCATCGCTTATTTTGTGTAATACTTTATGTTCACAGCCAAACTTATAACGATGTTAAATGGTAAACAGCTGGTATTGTACCAGGGCTACACATTCTACAAGCGGTACGAACGAAAGAAACTTCAGGACAAGTGGCAATGCACCAGCCTACCGAGATGCAAGGCTTACCTTATAACAGACAACGACTTGAACATCCTCGACGGTTATATTGAACATAATCATAAGATGAAGAGACATATTGAAAGCCATGGCAGATATATCAGAATTTAAAATAAATTTGTCAACGTCAACACTTTTGTTTTACTGAGTAATGGCAAAAAGCTTACTTGACATTTAATTCCGTCAAATAGGCTCATATAATGTACCACTCATTTGTATAATAATACTTTTGTTTCCAGCAAAACTTATAACGATGGTAAACGGTAAGAAGCTTATTTTGTACCAGGGCTACACATTCTACAAGCGGTACGAACGAAAGAAACTCCAGGACAAATGGCAGTGTACCAACCAACCGAGATGCAAGTCGTTCCTAGTAATGGACAACGACTTGAACATTCTCGAAAGTTATATCGATCATAACCATAAGATGAAACAACATTTTGAAAGCCATGGCAGATATATTCGAGTTTAAAATATACTTTTCTTAGTAGAAATTCGACGACTCGATAGAAATCTACTACTTTCATAAAAAAAAAAAAAACATTCAGCGTGGCTACGGTTTATATTTTAATTTTTGAAGCTGATCTCCATGGACACAGTATTTAGAATTGGAAAAATCTTGTCCTAATAAATTAATTAAAACAATGCTTATGACAACACGTGCTTTTTTCATTCCTCATCGCTATATTTGTTTGGTGTCTCTTAACAAAGTGCGGTTTCAAAGAAACTGTTCTACAGATGTGTCTCAAGTCCTCCCATTCGAAATATGGACCTAACAACTAACGAGCCTTTTATGTTTCCCCTTAGGCATCGTGATTGGCCCTTAAGATATCTTGTGAGGCAACTTTGACATCAAATCAACCACCTAAAATCGTTCGTTCCTTAATTCTACTTTGGAACAGGAAATCTCTTTAATAATAAATGGCTCATAGCAAATACCGTTTTGGTGTGGTCGGTGATATGGCGCGCTTTATAAACATAATCTTAAACTTCTAGCGGAGATGATATACACGGTGAATGGCAGCCGCCTCCTTCGGTACCAAGGGTTCTGCTACACCAAGACTCCGGGGAGTAAATGGAGTTGGAGATGCCTTCACACCGGAAATTGCTACTCCACAATTTATGTGGACCAGAACTTAACAGTCTTTAGGCAACCTAAGGGGCACGTGCATCCTCCTAAAGAGTTCTTTAAGACCTCTTCTGGACTTTACAACTCGTTCGGAAAAGTTTCTTGGGCGCATAAACGAAAACCCTGAGTTGAGCAAAGTATCGCAGACCAGTATCTAGATTAGTACACCTCTCCCTCGTCCGGAGATCATGTAAAATAGAAAGTGCCTCCGATAGTCTATGTGTGTTAATTTTTTCTTGCCTCTATTGTAAAAGACGTTTCCTTCATCCACAGAAGCAAATCCGCTTTTAGTCAATAACGGACAAATAAATCTGTAGTATTTTGTAGATAATAATAACAATTAAGATTTTAATAAGCTTAAATCCTATAAACATAATCTTGAAATTGTAGCGGAGATAATATACACGGTGACTGGCAAGCGGCTTCTTCGGTACCAGGGTTTCTGCTACACCAAGACTCCGAGGAGTAAATGGAGTTGGAGGTGCATTCACACCAGGCATTGCTACACCACACTTTCTGTCGACCAGGACTTATTTGTATTTAGGCAGCCTAAAGATCACGAGCATCCCCCTAAAGAGTTCTACATGAATTCTGCAGGGCTGTATAACTGTGATGGACAAGTTTGTTGGACACATAAAAAAGAGGACCTTTCTTCTATTGTTCAAAGCTGAGGTCTTTTTATGACGTTTTATATCCAAGTTTATTCAAATGTCAGATCTCGGAGATGGAGCATGGAGGACATAATAGGAATACATATTCCTACACCGCAACGGAACAGTGACAGATTTAACAAATATTTAAATACTTAGGGCACGCGAAAAATCTCCATATCTGAAAACAGTGACGTCCTGCTTGGAACTAAAGATATAATGGTCAGAATGTGTCAGCGAGATAATAATTATTCAAATGTCATATATGTAATAACGAAACAGACTATCTTTTGACATATTCTGGGGAGCCAACAATTTAAATCTTTCAAGTTAAATTTTTTCCCATTTTTTTTAAATTAATTTTACACTTCATAAGGGTATTTTCGATGATGATGGACATGATAGATTCTCGTATTTCATTTGAGTTGTATATTAAAAATAAATATATGAACATAAATTGAACTGCCTGTATTGCTTTTCATTTGTTTCAGTGATTAGGTCAACTTATATTCCATACATTACAGTGAATTAAATTATGTATGTATATCTATATTTACTACATTGTTAGTAAGTTACTTGTTGATCGATGTGTAACAGTTCATTCAAATTCTGTCTTAAAATCCAATGTGTTATGTAGATGTCGAGTATTTATTGTATAAATAAACATTACAGTTATTTAGAAAATGCACCGTATTTTAATTAAATTATCTTAAAGAGTAAGTACTCAAAAGTAGTAGTTGAATAGCTAAATCAACGGCTGGTAAAGTATTGATAAACACAGAAAGTAAGTATTTACTCATGTAAAGTCAGGTTTTTTTTTTGTAAGTTACCAATAATACCTACACAAATTGTTTATGCATTTGACCCATTTTTCACACTCATATTTGAAATAAAATCTGAAACATTTCAGGAGAAATTATAACAACATTGGATAACAAAACTCTGTTCAGATATAAAGGTTATTGCTATGTGAAGAAATATGATAGACAAAAAGTCTGGCGCTGTGTTCATACGAATTATTGTTTCTCATCTCTAATTATGGATAGCAAATTAACCGTACTGAAGGAACCTAAGGACCACATTCATCCTCCGAAAGAGTACAAGAAAGTCAAAAGCGGAAAGTATCTCGGCATTCAAAGTCTATATACTTATAGCCCATTGAGGAGGAGTAGATATGAGAATTAAAATAGAAAACATACAGTCAGCCTACAAAAATTGATTATAATTGGGACCAGAGTGCCTAATGCTAGTTTGTTTTACGTTAACGTGGTGGATAATTGTTGTAAATGGCTGGGGAGATTGTGGCGCCACTTCTTCATCCCAGCTAAAGCACTAGGAAGAGGTGAAGGGTTTTTGGGGGACCGTCTTATGTAACTTTGACCTTCAAATTTGCTGATTTTCAGCCTAAAAATAATAAAAAAAAAACGACTAAAATGACTTTTGATTTTGATTCGACACGTTTATGTCGTTTGTCGCCTCGATTAAAACCGGCTTTAAACCAATCAGAGAGCCAAACGCGATAAACGTTTCGATCGCTATAACGTAAAAACAACTCGCACGAGGCACCCTGAGACCCGAGCACATGTAAAATTAAGTTTATTTCAAAATATTATATATTGTCATCAATAATTTATCACTCCAATGTCTAAAACAAGTTCATATTTTTTCTTATTTTTTTCCTACGAAGGTAAGTAATTAATTAATGTAATAAACATCTCGTCATAACGTACTGAAACTTTTTTTTTCGATAGTTAAACTTTATTTACCATCCCATAGACAGTCAACTCATGGGTAACGATAAAACAGCAAAAACCAAGAAAAGAATACTCAAACAATTTACTGGCTTTTTTTTAACCCTTTATGTTCCGGGGTAACCCTTACGGACAATCCTGCTTACCCAGCAGCTAAATTTGGCTGACTTTACGACTGAAATTGCAGAAATTCTTTGTTCATACACACGACCTCGAAGGGGGAGACAAAATTCAAGCACCAGTCAGGAGCAACCTCTAGTTAGGCGTTGATAAACATTACAAATAGTCCCTGCGTCAGATATCAGGTTAGACCACAGAACAGATAAAGAGGTTAGAATGGAAGTAGTTCCTGATTTGTATTAGAACGCGTGTCGCCGCATGTCTCCCACTCTTGTCTCTCCACTACAAGCAAGAGATAATACGTACGCGCATTACACACACAAGTAAACCACACGCACTTAGATCGCGTGTTTACTATTGGTTGTCACACTAACGCAAATACTGCTCTGGACGTACACTCACACACGTGTAAAAGCAATTTATTTCTCATATATGTTACGGCTACCAAAAGGTCGATTAATCATATCGATAAAATTACTGTAGTTTAGTTAATTAAAGTATTGCCTTTTTTCAAGTTGCGGATACGGTACGAATAACTTCCTAATCTTCTATCTTCTATATATATAAAAATCAATTGCTGTTCGTTAGTCTCGCTAAAACTCGAGAACGGCTAGGCCAATTTAGCTGATTTTGGTGTTGAAATGTTTGTCGTAGTCCAGGGAAGGTTTAAAAGGTGAGAAAAGGTAGGTGGGTAGGTAGGGTAGGTAGGTGGGTAGGTATCATCGTTAAGACAGGACAACGTCTGTTGGGTCAGCTAGTTAGATATAAATAAACTTAAATCAAAGACAAATTAAGGGGGAACATCCGATACTGCCGGGAAATTTAAATTTTCTTTAGTTTTATGCTAGTTGCAGCACTGTTTTACGGCATAATAATAGAAAGAAAGAAAAATAGCATTTTGAATAACATAAAACGTAAAACAATGCTACAATATGCAAAAAAACTATAAAGAAATTTTCAAATTTCACGTCCATATCGAATGCTAAGTCGAATTAACATAATATAATCTAATTATTTTATTGTGAACTACTCCGTGAAAAAGTATTTATTAATTTTATCATGTTAATTTATGAACAATATCTGTGCCCGCCGGTTTCACCCGCGTTACATAATCATTTTCTGCAAAATGTTGCGAACATAAATTGTGCTACATTTAGTACCTATCCATTCAATTCTACCAGTTGCTTCAAACCACAGTTTTCTTGTAGCAGGATCTTTTGGAAAATTAAAAAAAAAGTGTTTGCATCGTAAATTAGATTTTAGACGAAAAACCAACTAAGAAACTAAATTAATAATCCACATTATACAATAATTGGTGTTAATATAAACAAAGTTATTTTCATTGTTATATTACTGACAATAATCATTCGTATACACATCTTAATATCGACATTGTTTACAATTTGGTACAACACTATCGACGCGCATAGATTTCCCAGAATTTGGATCGACGCACGCGACGTTTGCAGTGAACGCAATACATTGCGCGACCGCTCACGTCGTGCAAGATCGTACCAATGTAATGCAAGCAATGTATAATTTTGCATCTGAATGCGATTTTATCGTTTTTGTCTACAAACTACATAATACTTTTGTAATAATTACAAATATCACTCGTATTTTAAGGTTTTTGGAGTTACCGGTAAAAAGAAATCCCTCCTCAGGCCACATTACACTCCTGACTTCTTTTCCGACACGTTATAATTGGGCAAGACGGCATAATTCTTTTTTTTCGCGGAGAATTGAACGCTTTCACAATAAGAGCGTGACTGTTGACCGGTGATTCTAATTTCGGTTGGGTTTTGTTTGAGCGCCCGCGCAAACGTGTGGCGCGCCTGTCCCGCCCACAAGGCCCTTCTAACCTCTTTAACTGTTCTGTGGGTTAGACAATATTAGTCATAACCAACTAAGAACAAATAAACGAATGCGGTGTAGGATGTGGAATTGTACATTGTTAACCTCTATTATGTGTTCAAAGTGTAAAGTATATTTGTGCAGCAACAAAAAAAGTGTCGATTGTTTTAATGATTTCCATAAATAGGTTTAAGATTATAAATAAACATTTACCAAATAAACTAAATTGGTTTTTTTTACTCCCCAAAATGCAGTGTCAGAAATTATACAGCACATTTTTCATAAAAACAATAAAATTACTTATGAATTTTCTCCTCTATTTAGTGTTATTTGAATATCACACAGTTTTTTTTTAACAATCCAATCATGCTGTGTGTTATGAATTCAAGTTATTTTTAGTTATAATAAATCCATTTGGAACAAATACTAAAGCAGCATCATTTCTTACAGTGCAACTGATAACGACGGTCCAGGACAAATTGCTGCTAAAATACAAAGGACACTACTATTCTAAGACTCCATACTTGAAAAAGAGATGGCGCTGTATCAATACCAACAACTGCTACGTCGGCGTCATCGTCAACAATGACTTCTCCATCAAAAAGGAACCAGGCGAACATTGCCACCCCCCCAAAACCTTCACAGAAACTGAAGATGGAAGATATAAACTTGTCAAAGATAACTTTAGCAAATCATGCGACTATATTGTTTATGAATACTGATATTACTGATAAGTAGTCTAATGGGTTTTGCTGCAATTTTGGTTTTCTATCGTCATTGACACGACAGAATATAAAACAGATACTTCTTTTTCTATCCCACCATTCTTAAGTTTCGAGTATTCCTAGCTTTATTCCCACCGCCAGAAACGAAGTGACTAGCTTCATTAATCAGCGATTTTCTCGCTTATATTCGTACAAGTGTTTGCAGGGCTCGCATGAATAAAACAGATACATATAATAGTAGTTGATCGCTGATTGTTTGCATCGCCGGCGAGTATTCGTTTGTCGCAAACCCAACTAGTGGCCAGCTCTCGCCTCTCGTTAAACGCCGGCGGAACAGGTACCTTTTTTTTGAGGGTAGGAAATCATAATATGCCTCCTCTCGGTCTAGGTGGAGTGGAAGGGAGTGCCAGACTCAGACTCTTACGGATTAAAACCCATCCATGTTCGTTCCTTAGCCCTTTATGTTCCGGGATAGCGGTAACCCTTTCGGACAATCCCGCTTAGGGACAGGTGCCTTAAGTTTTGGTTTAGTAAAAAACCGTCGCCCTCAGACTATGGTCCCAAAATGACAGTGGTTTTTGCCGTTTTTACAATACTAATAAAACACCCACTGTCATTGTTATTGACGGCATCGATTTCTAATTAAACCCAAACTTTTAATGGCGGCACTGTACGATTTGACGAAATTGTTATTCCTGACCTGATGCTGTCGATATGTATAATCCTGATATTTTGAATGACTATTGAAATTTATCAAACATAAATAGACGAATACCAATCAAAATCTAAAGTCATTTATATAAACTAGACTCAGAATCGCTACTTTATTTACGTCAAAATTGCATAATATCGTCACCCAAAACGACCGTCCTTCACCACTTCCTAGTGCCTCAGCTGGGAAGATGTGGAGCAACAGCCTCTCCAGCAGTACAGTTATCCGTTTGTCAATGACGATGACCAAATATTGCACTGTTAGACTGCTTTTCACAATAGAACATAGTAAATATACTTAATAAGATTAATCACTGATTCATGATAGTGATATAATTATGTTTTATTGTAACCTGTGTTTACCTGTGTGTTATCTTTTTATTTAGATTAAAAATTGGTAATGGGCTGAACATTTTTTGAAATTGTAATTGCTTTTTTTATTTTCGTTCTTCTACTAAAACGTGTGTGATTAGGTTAGGCCCACTTGCACGATCATGGGTTATTATCATAAATATTTTGCTGTTAACAGCTATAAATGGTTAATCAAATAATTCATGTTGTGGGACCAAGAGCTGGAGGTTAATCTAGGGTTAAACTTTTAAATATTTAACCCACCGATGTGGTAGAGACGCTAGACTCTGGGTTTGTGTTAGTAAAGTAAAACGATTAAAATTAAATGTTATGTTATAAAATTCATAGATAAGAAGATAATACGTATCTTATAAACATCCACAGACAGGCACGACGTGACTGTAGTAGAAAATGTATATGTAAACTTCATGGTAATATTGTTCTACTAGAGGTGCGTCACGTCTAGGGGAGCCTTAAACCTAATGTCAGGTTAACTAACCTCATCATCTGCCTAGCCTTTTACCAACTATGTTGGAGTCGGTTTCCAGTCTAACCGGATGCAGCTGAATACCAGTATTTTACATGGAGCGACTGCCTATCTGACCTCCACAATCCAGTAACTGGGCAATACGATACCCCTTGGTAAGACTGGCTGTCAGATTTTCGGACGTCACACGACCCGTAACGACTGTCAAAGATGCACAAATGACAGCCGGGACCAACGGCTCAACGTGCTTTCCGAGGCACGGAGGAGTCTCGGTCCACGGCCAACCGTAGCCGTAACGGCAAGCGTAGCTTAACCTATTGGATCGACTTGTGCGGCTGTTAGTACTTAGCCACGAGCTCCTCGTCAGGTTAACTACCCTGGCGTTACTTTTGAGTGGCGCAACGCGTAATAAGAGTAACAAACTCTACATTTATCAATTTAATCCGATGAAACGTGCAAGTGGGCCTTAGTAAATTGAATTAAGATACTAACATAGAAATACTGTAGACATTATAAGTTAATTAATGTGTGTTAAATATTGTTTCAAATTATGCTAACCTTAGTTAATGTATCGGATGTTAAATTGTGTCGATAGTTGACTTATCAAGTAACGTAGTAATAATTATATTGCCTTGTGTAGGTACTAGTAAAATATTATTGAAAAAAAAAACAATTGGTCAGTAACAGCCACTTTTCATACAATCTGCGAGCATCTTTTCATACAGTCGCCTCTGACAGCATGTATGCTGCGAACCCCTTCAAAATTGAAGTGTTCAAAGACTGACTCTTTAATAGTACCGCGAGCGTTTAAAAAACGCGCGTAGATGGACGCACCCTCTAGATCACATCATAATGTTGTTGGTGAAACACGTTGGTCTAAGATTATATTGTAATTAAAATGTGAACACACATAATCCTGTCCCATTTGACAATAGAAAGATCATAAACAGTAGTTAGTGTAGTTAATTTAGATTAGAAAATTTTCGGCTTTTGAGTAAACTTAGTGGGATTTATTTTGTAAAGGTTTGCTGTAATTTTAATTCTTTCTATACGATTTCGAGACAAATTCACCGTATACATAACTTATAATAAAGCTATATACAGGGTTTCTTTTTTTGAGGTTGGGAAATCATCAAATGAATCCTCTCGCTCTGGGTGGAGCGGAAGGGAGTGTCAAACTCTTACTGACTAAAACCCATCCATGTTCCTTCCTTAGCTCTTTATGTTCCGTGTGGCGGTAACCCTTTCGGACAATCCTGCTTAAACTATATACAGGGTGTTAGAGACATCGATACGCAAACTGTAACCAAGAATACAGCAAAAGATTCGACGTATGAGATGAAAAATTTCAATGATGGCACGCTGATGTTCCTTCCACTCTGTATATAATTTACATTATTTTATTGTTTCAACTTAAAGTTATTAATATGTATATAATTAATTCAGCTGTAATAATAATATCGTGACAACGTATTTAAAATTACAGTAAACCAATAATGCTGTACTGTTACGGTAATCAAATTGTAACGAAATTAGTTTTTTAAGGTTTAAGGCTGCGTGACTTATCCAAAGAAAATGATAAAAAAACTCTACATTGCTTGGCTATTATATTCATTACAAAATCTTTTTTTGATCAGGTAATTAATTCTAATTGTGTTAATAATAGCTTATTTTTTCTTTCAGTAATTATGTAAGGTCAGTCACGCAGTCTTCGTTCTATTTTCTTTGTATTCGTAATTTTCGCGTAATAAAGTGCTATGCAATCATTACTGTTTCATTTATCCTTGAAAAACCACTTTTACAGTTCCTTAAGTTTGAATGAAAAAACTGAAGTCTTATGGGATCACTCTTGTCCGTCTGTCTGTCCGTCTGTCACAGCCAATTTGCGCTGAATTTAATGGACCGAATAAGTTGAAATCTGGTACACATATAAAAAATACGGACGTGTAACGTTCTTCAATTATTTTTTATTCAGCCAGTCACTTTTAGGAAGTAAATAAGAAAGAAAAAAAGTTTCCGCCCGTGAACCTGTAATGGTTAGGTAACCTAATAGCCGCTCTGCGGTTTGGTAAGGAATAATATTATTAATACGTCCAGCGATACTGCTGAGCGTGCTCGCCTGCTGGCTGTGGGTGAGTGGGAGTCGGGCTTCAGGCGCTTCCGTCACTCATCATAGGCACTACGTAACACCAACTTTCGGCTCGATTCCTGTTGGCGTTTGGGTTTCTTCTAGCACAGCATCGCAGCCTGCAGTAACAGCGCTACAGCTACAGAAAACCTCATACGGTGCAAATCATCATCATAATCATCCCGACTTCAACCACTGCTAACCATGGGCTCAGCGCACGCTCCTTTTTTTATGGAGGGGAGGAAATTCCTAACGCAAGTCACGCCATCCGGGGAGGTGGCAGTCTCCTCCAGGCAACAATACGAATGTCGCCCACGATGGCCACAATGTTGTCCGGCCATCTCGCCGCGAACGACCGATACTTCGTCTATCAGTTCTAGGACGCCACTCGGTGAAGAGCAGTGGTGGCACAGTGATAACTGCCCCGATTTACGAGTTGTAGGTCGTGGGTTCGAACCCAAGCAGGCGCTTTACTTTTCGTAAGTCATTTTATCTGGAAACTGGCATGTCCTAGAATCAAAAATTCGAAGACATGTGACAACCACCAACCTGTACTGGGCCCGCCTGGTGGATTACGATTACGTGTCCCAGCAATGGGAACATTATAGGCTGATTATGACTCTGTGGAGTAAGCGCTCCACCTGTCATCACTGCCAAATGGTGAAGGGTGGGCGTTTTTGGGGGACTGTCTTATGTAACTTTGACCTTCAAAAAGTGCTGATCTTCATCCTAATTTGAATAAATGACTTTTGATTTTGATTTTGAATGTGGCGCCTACTCCAATCTTATTGGCACTTATAAGTTGGAGCGGAAATCGAGTTAAATGGCGTGCGATTGGAGAGCTCTATATCCACCAGTGGACTTCTAAAAACAAATGATAATGGTGACATACTAATAATATAAACATTTTTTTTAAATTTTCCAGTCACATACACGGAGATGAAACTTGCCAATGGAAGGAAGTACTTGATGTATAAAAATTATACTTATACAATTGGGTTTAACACAAGAATTGGCTCCAGGTGGCGTTGCACGAGTACCACTGATTGTAAAGCCTTCTTGGTGATACTAAATAATGGAGAGTTATCGAAAGCATCTGGTGGCCATTCTCATAAGCCCCCGAAGTACCATCGTCATACTGATGGAACTTACATCAAGATATAAGGATGCAAAGTCTAATTTTTTTTTGTTTACTAGAAGACGAACGAATGCGAACTTTATTCATTAGTGCCTATTATGTTATTATTATTTTCAACAAGAAATAACATTCTCTAGCCATCTTACTTGCTGGTGTGATTTCCATGCGTAACATGTATATATTGTAATTTATGGATAATGTTTATCTCAATGAATTATATATTCTATTTCAACCAAATCAGAATCTTTTCATCACACAACTCGACTCTAGGTCTTAGTCATAAGAATATTTATAATAAATTTAGTTTACGCATTCTTTCTGCTACCTAGAACTATTTTCTATATAATTTTACTATTAAATTGTTGATACAGTCGTGTTTTATTTTGCAGACATTGATGAACCAAACCCTATATATATTGTTGAACCGGAACCTACATACATTGATGAACCAAACGCTACATATATTGTTGAACATACATACATTAATGAACCAAATCCTACATATTTTGATGAACCAGAACCTACATGCTCTGAAGAACCAGAACCTTCATGTTCATCCGGCAGAAGATCGCGAGCCACGCCAAGAGAAAGGACATACACAGAAGCAATGCTGCAAGATGCTTTAGTGAAAATTCAAAATAAAGCATTAACCGTAAGAGACGCTGCAAATCTCTACAATATACCTGAAACCACTATAAGACTCAGAATGAGAAATACTCCCACAAAGAAACCGCTACCTGGCCTAAGAATGTCGGTAACAAAGGAAGAAGATAAGATTTTCAAGTACCACTTCCTCGCTTTAAATGAAATTGGTATTCCGGTTACTTTCCAAGACATCTCAAATGTTGTGAAAGCTTATCTGGACGTGGACAGAAGGGGCGTGAGGTTCCGTGACAACAAGCCGGGAATATTTTGGTGTAAACACTTCCTGGAGAGGAATGAAGATGTGAAAGACATTATCTTCCTCAATGAAGAGACGTCTAAAAAACCAATTGCGATAGATACCACGATGGTGAACGACTTTTTTGATCGCTTACAAAGAGAAATGGACGATGTGAGTCCCGACAATATCTACAATATAGACGAATGTGGATTCCAACATGACCCGGACAAAAAAAGTCTTTTGTTTAAACGTGCATATCGTCACCCAGAACTGAGCAATATTCATACTACAAAATCAATGTACACAGTTGTATTCTGTGGTAATGCTATTGGAGAGCTGATTCCTCCCTTTTTCATTTTTACAGAGGACCCTGCCACCCCTAGCGGTCATTCAAACACGAGTTCATCGACAACTGGCTGGATAGATGAAAACGTGTTTGACCACTGGCTGGAGAAACATTTCCTGCCAAGAATAAAAGACAAACCAGGAAAGAAAATTCTAATTGCTGATAATTTGAGTGCGCGTGTTAGTGTCCATGCACTACAGATGTGTGAGGAGCACGATATTAAGTTAATCTGCCCTTTGGGCAATTCTAGTCGTCTGCATCCCTTTGATGTAGAGTACTATGAGTACTTGCATTCGGCCTGGCACACAGTGTTGGAAGAGTGGTGCGAGACGCCAACGGGTCAGCTGTCTTGCTGGCAGAAATCAGAAGGTAGTGTAGCCATAGCACTGCCAAAAGATATATTCTACGACCTTGTAAATAGGGCTATTGATCTAAATGAAACTACTGAAGAAAACATAATTACCGGTTTTAAAAAATGCGGTATTTACCCTCTGTCGCGATATGAAGTGCTGCAAATTCTGGAAAAAGAATTGGATGAATCTTTGGAATCTTAAAATGAAGTGGAAAGGGGAGCGATGAAAACGACGAAGGATTTTTCTAGTCATCATTTTTATTTGTTGGCATTTAATTAAACTTATTGAATGTTATAACTGTGTATCATCTAACTAATTTATGTGTGTTGTCATGAACCTTGAAAGTTCTATCTAGTCAGTGTTATCTTCTTAATGAAACAGTTGTCAATCTCGATGTCTATATATCAAGACAATATCGTATTCACCAAAGCCTCAATGAAATAAGTTCCTGGTCCAGAAAGCGTTACTCCTTCAATTAATACATTCTTAGCAATTGGGCTTACTTTGGAATCATATTATTTTTTATATACACCAGTGCTACGATATTTTATATTTAAACAGCAGTGGTGTAGGTAAAATTTTTTTTTTTAAAGTTGGATAAAAAGGGTAAAAATGAGGCTGAAGTTGTAAGAAATGAATTTACTAGTCACTACGATTTAAATCGTGGATATTTATTTTTAGATGTATCTGAAATTTCTACTTGAACCTTTTCGTACAAAAATTGAAGCTAAGAATATCACAAAGTTGTAAGACTTACAACTTTGTGATATTTTATTTATAATACTATTTATTGATCTTTTTATTATTGATTTAAGTCTTTTTTGTGAGTCCCGTACCTTTTTTTGAAATTCGTACAGAATTTTCCTAAACTTGCTGCGTGGATAGCTATTTCCAAAAAATTTAAGGATTCTATGTGATATTAAACGTGCAATATTCACTATTCTGGTGATTGAATATCATTAAATGTAAGTTTTTCAATAGAATTAACGATAAGGACAACCTCTGTGTATTCCATAATTTAAGGACTCTATGTGATTAAACATAAGCCATAATTAAACATGCAATAGACACTATTCTGATCATTGAATATCATTAAATGTAAGTTTTCCAATAGAATTACTGTTGAGGGCAAACTCTGTGTATTCCATAATTTAAGGATTATATGTGTTTAACATAAGTCATAATTAAAATGTTACAATAAAATACCTCCCAACATTCTTGAACTTAATGAAACAAAATTTAAATCCTGTATAAAACGCACACTATGCAGCCAAGCATATTATAAATTGGGAGATTACATCGCTGATAAAAACGCTTGGGTCAATGCTATTCCTACTCCACAAGGGCGTATCACCTAATTCATTAGATTTCTTAAAAAACTGTTAGAGCTGCGGAAGATCAACAACAATAAAAACTATATTTGCATTGTATAAATTCAATTTCTTAATATTGTATAATTGCTTAGCACATATGTGAGTACTATGTACCTAATATAAAGTGACCATTTACTGGGTACGTCTTTCATTGACTTGAATGTGCTTTGGCGGCTGAGAGTATGTCATGCTCACTTTAATGTCTCGCTGATGGTGGCGTGTGTGTTGGATCATTTAGCTCCCTTCAAAACGGTTGAGCTGAATGGTGCTAATCCATGCGTCATGTTCGTGAACGGGCGCTGTCGGTAGAGACTGGTCATCTCTTAGCGGCCATGGCTTGTTTTAATTTAATTTTTGAACTTTTTTTTTTTACATTATTTTATATCGGATGCTTTCACCGTTCTGCATCGTTCTCACATGTATAATAATAATAATAATTATGATATATGTAACCAATATTTTGTAACCATATTTTGTTTAAAAGAGTGTCCATGGAGTTTCTTGCCCGTTCTTCTCCATAGGTACCTACTGCTTTGGAATGGGCAACTAGCTTCATCTCTCTGACTGACCGACACCTTGACAATTCAAAAGTGCCTGTAATTGGTTTATTTGAAATAAATACTTTGATGTTGAGTTTGAAAAAAAATTAAACGTGCAATAGACACTATTCTGATCATTGAATGTCATTAAATGTAAGTTTTCCAATAGAATTACTGATGGGGGCAACCTCTGTGTATTTTATAATTTAAGGATTCTATGTGATTTAACATAAGCCATAATTAAAAGTGCAATAGGCACTATTTTTGATCAAATCGTTTTTAAACATAAGTTTTTCAATAGAATTAACTATGAGGGCAACCTCTCAATGTACTCCATATACCGGTTAAGGATTTTGTTTGCTTAAACATACACCCTAATTAAAAGTGTATTAAGCACTATTTTTATCAATACTTATTATTAGTTATAAGTTTTCCAATAGAATTAACGACGAGGCCATCCTCTTTATTTATCCCGAGAACTATTTTATAAAAATACTAGCTTCCGCCCGCGGCTTCGCCCGCAAAATATGTCGACAAATTATACACATAAACCTTCCTCTTCAATCACTCTATCTATTTAAAAAAACCGCATCAAAATCCGTTGCGTAGTTATAAAGATTTAAGCATACATAGGGATATAGGGACAGAGAAAGCGACTTAGTTTTATACTACACACATCAAAAGTGTCTAGGGATCAACATATATTTTTGCAATAACTTTTCTCTTGATTGATATTAATTTAAATTTTCTTTAAGGATTCATCAAATAAAGTGTTTTCGTTTGTCACAGTAACGATAAACCAAGTCACCTTTGCATTAATAAAGAAATTTGCCATTTTCCTAATAAAGGGATTTTTGACATTTGAACCACTAACATTAAAGTTCGAAAAAAAGACTGAAATAACAGTTTTCTTTAAAATGTTATTGGGTAACTTAAACAATTAATAATCCGTGTTTCTACCGCGAACACTAACAACACAAGAACATCGGTTTGGCATACTCAAAATGAGTTCATCCAAATCACGCTGTGGAATGGCCGCCCATGTTCGTTGCAACAACAAAAAAAGGTCTTCTTGCAACTGGATACCCTCCATATTCGGCAGAGCTCTTCTCTGTAGCATATCCCATGCATGCTCAATCGGGTTCAAGTCTGGCGACTGAGCAGGCCAGGGCAGGACATTGATGTTAGCTGCGGCGAGAGTCTGTCTTACAACTCTTGCGGTGTGCGGTCGTGCATTATCATGCATTAACTGAAATAAGGGACCGATTTGCACTTGTAGAGGAACGATGACGTCAGATACAATCGTCTCAGCATAAATTTGAGCGTTGAGGTTGCCTCTGATCCAAATCAACTCAGTTCTTCCGCCGATCCAAATACCCGCCCATACCATGATGGTTCCACCACTATAAGGATGGACTTCCTGGCAGGATTTTAATCGCTGTTGGCGTCCAGGGGTTCTCCAGAGTCGTATACGTCTTGTATCCGGTCTCATACCAAAACGAGACTCATCAGAAAAGCACACGAAACGCCATTGTTCTTCTGCCCAATTTCTGTGTTCAAGAGCCCATTGATATCGAATCCTACGATTGTGCATTGCTATAGGTGGTACCCGTAGCGGTCTTCGGGAATGAAGGTTCACTTCATGCAAGCGGTTTCTGACTGTTTGGTCGCTAATTAAGTTCCCTGAAGAGTGATGAAGCCTCACGGCTAACATCATGGCGGTTATTGTTGGAGCTCTTCGAGTTAAGATTTGAATGTATCGGTCTTGTCTCCGTGTGGTGCAGCGATACCGTCCTTCATGGCGCTCAGCCACGGTACCAGTGCTTCGGTAACGTGTCCAAAGTCGACTGATAACACCTTTTTTTGTTGTTGCAACGAACATGGGCGGCCATTCCACAGCGTGATTTGGATGAACTCATTTTGAGTATGCCAAACCGATGTTCTTGTGTTGTTAGTGTTCGCGGTAGAAACACGGATTATTAATTGTTTAAGTTACCCAATAAAATTTTAAAGAAAACTGTTATTTCAGTCTTTTTTTCGAACTTTAATGTTAGTGGTTCAAATGTCAAAAATCCCTTTATTAGGAAAATGGCAAATTTCTTTATTAATGCAAAGGTGACTTGGTTTATCGTTACTGTGACAAACGAAAACACTTTATTTGATGAATCCTTAAAGAAAATTTAAATTAATATCAATCAAGAGAAAAGTTATTGCAAAAATATATGTTGATCCCTAGACACTTTTGATGTGTGTATGTAGTGAATACTACTTAGATGTAAGTTTCCCAATAGTGTTGGCAAAGAGAGCAGTCTCTTTCATGATTTAAAAAAAAAAATGTTGGTTTGTTTTTGTTTGTGTTGTTTGTCATCTGTTTTTTTTTGTGTTGTTGTTTTTGTTTGGTTTTGGGCTTTTTGATAATAAGCCACAATTAAACGATAAATAAAATGATCAATGAAAAGGTGATCAATGTTGGAAATAAGTTAGTCATGACCACAGAACAGATAAAGAGGTTAGAATGGAAGTAGTTCCTGATTTGTATTAGAACGCGTGTCGCCGCATGTCTCCCACTCTTGTCTCTTCACTACAAGCAAGAGATAATACGTACGCGCATTACGCACACAAATAAACCACACGCACTTACATCGCGTGTTTACTATTGGTTGTCACACTAACGCAAATACTGCTCTGGACGTACACTCACACACGTGTAAAAGCAATTTATTTCTCATATATGTTACGGCCACCAAAAGGTCGATTAATCATATCGATAAAATTACTGTAGTTTAGTTAATTAAAGTTTTGCATTTTTTCAAGTTGCGGATACGGTACGAATAACTTCCTAATTACATATAAATAAACTTAAATCAAAGACAAATTAAGGGGGAACATCCGATACTGCCGGGAAATTTAAATTTTCTTTAGTTTTATGCTAGTTGCAGCTCTGTTTTACGGCATAATAATAGAAAGAAAGAAAAATAGCATTTTTAATAACATAAAACGTAAAACAATGCTACAATATGCAAAAAAACTATAAATAAATTTTCAAATTTCACGTCCATATCGAATGCTAAGTCGAATTAACATAATATAATCTAATTAATTTATTGTGAACTACTCCGTGAAAAAGTATTTATTAATTTTATCATGTTAATTTATGAATAATATCTGTGCCCGCCGGTTTCACCCGCGTTACATAATCATTTTCTGCAAAATGTTGCGATCATAAATTGTGCTACATTTAGTACCGATCCATTCAATTCTACCAGTTGCTTCAAACCACAGTTTTCTTGTAACAGGATCTTATGGACAATTAAAAAAAAAGTGTTTGCGTCGTAAATTAGATTTTAGACGAAAAACTAACTAAGAAACTAAATTAATAATCCACATTATACAATAATTGGTGTTAATATAAACAAAGTTATTTTCATTGTTATATTACTGACAATAATCATTCGTATACACATCTTAATATCGACATTGTTTACAATTTGGTACAACACTATCGACGCGCATAGATTTCCCAGAATTGAAGCTTTGGATCGACGCACGCGACGTTCGCAGGGAACGCAATACATTGCGCGACCGCTCACGTCGTGCAAGATCGTACCAATGTAATGCAAGCAATGTATAATTTTGCATCTGAATGCGATTTTATCGTTTTTGTCTACAAACTACATAATAGTTTTGTAATAATTACAAATATCACTCGTATTTTAAGGTTTTTGGAGTTACCGGTGAAAAGAAATCCCTCCTCGGGCCACATTACACTCCTGACTTCTTTTCCGACACGTTATAATTGGGCAAGACGGCATAATTCTTTTTTTTCGCGGAGAATTGAACGCTTTCACAATAAGAGCGTGACTGTTGGCCGGTGATTCTAATTTCGGTTGGGTTTGGAGCGCCCGCGCAAATGTGTGGCGCGCCTGTCCCGCCCACAAGGCCCTTCTAACCTCTTTAACTGTTCTGTGGTCATGACAGCATTCTCTTTAAGAACTATTAATGTAAGGGTTCCGTTGTATTTAAATATAACTATTATTACAAAAAAGGTAAACTGTTTATTCTATATTTTATGTTCTACAATTCATTTTTACAATAATTACTTGTACTTATTTTTCATACAATTATTTTGATGATAAATTAATTTAGTTCTTAGTAAGTTTCTTACAAAATCTATTAAATATCGCCCGTATTTCATTAGTACAAAGTACGTTAAGTTTCTTACTGTTGTATTCAATCAACATAGATATTTTGTACGAAACCCACTTTATTTGTTATGATACTCATTTATCATGTCATTATTCTAGTCTGGCGTGGCCAAATTATTTTCCATGATTTATAAATGTAGCATGTATTGTATGTCAATTTCAAAATCTGAATATATTCAATGTGTCTGTATTCGAATGATTTAAATAAATCTGTATCTAAATCATTTCAGTTTGAAATAAAGTATGTGCAACTTTTTAATTGCCATACAATTGAAGCTCTACTGCGACCATATTTTTTTTTTAATAGTCAAGTAATGTAGGAAACATTTTTTAACCTCTTACTAGTAAAATATGGTCGTGTCTATTGAATAAGCAAAAAATTGGTAAATTGTAGTACATAGCTACGGCGTAGCTGGCACTACGGCAGTGTAAGCTACGCCGTAGCCGGTGCGTTCTAGTGAGCTACGAGAATCACGATCCCTGGTACGTTTGTTTGTAAACTCAACAAGCAAGGTGCTTGCATTTGAGCTCCCCTCCCCCCCATAAACTGTAAAGTTACCTGCAATGATACTCCAAAAGATTGAGGCATATAATTTTCAAAGTCAATTCATTTTCTTACATTTAACCCGATACAACCTTTGGCTTTGACTGTGAGAAGTTCTTTAGGACCCTAATATTTTGTGAACTTCAGAAAAATCTCATATCTATACGTGTAAACTTATTATTTTACAGTTCTAAAGGAAATGCTGCTGGGAAACGGTAGAAAATACTTCATGTTCAAAAATTACACGTATTCGTTTAGATGTAAAACTAGGAAGGGATACAAATGGCGCTGTACCAGCACATCTGGATGCAACGTGTTCATCTTAATGAATGAGAGAAACGAGCTTTTGAGGGTATCCGGGCAACATAACCACGACCCTCCGAGGTACTATGCTACGGAAAATGGTATGTATTTTAAAATAAAATAGGGAAAAACAATCTCTGTGATAAATTCCGTTTTCCCTGATAATTAATTTGACTACATATTATTAATTTGAATGTCTGTTTCTTTGTTAAAGTTTTTTCATAATTCACGCCTTAGCGAGTAAAAGGATTGCTCACTAATAGACCATAACCTGGATTAGGTCAAAGGATCCTTTTTGTTCCGATAGTACAGTCGACCGCACGTCGTTGGTAACGCTGACCTTGAGCTGACCAAGCGTATTACGAAGTTCAGCCTGATGCTGAACCACTACCTCTAAAAGCAGTATTATTTTAAAATAACTTGAAAGTCGTAAAAAGGTGGAGTTATACTTAAACTCAAAGCATTTATTTCAAATAAACAAATTATAAGCACTTTTGAATTGTCAAGGGGTCGTCAGAAAGGGTTACCGCTACCCCGGAACATAAAGGTCTAAGCTTCCTTAGCCCTTTATCCACGTTCCTTTGAACGTGGATGGGTTTTAGTCAGTAAGAGTATGACACTCCCTTCCGCTTCACCCAGAGCGGGAGAAGCCATTAGATGATTTACCACCATCAAAAAAAAAGGGGTCGTCAGAAAGACGAAGGTAATTATATCCTGTATAGCACCGTCTCATTCACACACTGAAGTTATATCGAAATAATACTGCTATAAGAAACGGTGGTCGGCCTAAGGTTGTCCTAGTTTTGTTTCCTTAATAGAATGTGCTTACTGTACGTAAGGAATTTAGGGGGTGTTTAAAAATTTGGACGCCTCTTTCAAAGGGGTTCTTGCTAAGTAAAACTTAGGATTAATTAAGATTTTAATATGGGAGGGAGGGCTATAAAACTGTATACAGTGTGTTTGCAACAATCCTCTTCAGGTTTTTGTAAAATATTTTCAATATAATAGAATTTGTAGATAGATACCGCATTGTGGCTTAACGGAAAACCTACCTATCTATCCAAAATATGCTTTGTGAAGAATAAAATATTATCTGGAAGTGTAATTGAATTTTTTATTTTACCATCCTCATGAATATTCGTGTTGGCTTTTATAAAATGTTATTGTTCGTTTTTGTTTCAATATTCGATTATAGGCATGAGTCAAACTTGTGATAATTAATTGGCACGTAATCACTGTAAAAGATATTAACAACAGAATAACTGATTTTCAATCTGCCTAGCATTTTCCCAACTATGTTGGAGTCGGCTTCCAGTCAACCGTATGCAGCTGAATACCTGTATGGAGCGACTGCCTATCTGACCTCCACAACCCAGTCAGTAACTGGGTAATTCGATACCCCTTGGTAAGACTGGCTGTGAGATTTTAGGGCTTCTGACTACCCGTAACAACTGTCAAAGATCCACGAATGACAAAAGGGACTAACGGATTAACGTGCTTTCCGAGGCACGGAGGAGCCTCGATATGTAAAGATGGTCACCCATCCACGGACCAACCCCGGCAACCGTAGCTTGACCTGATGGATCGATCCGTGCGACTGTTATTACTTAACTACGAGGTCCTCAAAACACTCATGCCGTACTATATATGCATACCAACGTAAACGTTGAGTTTTACCTGCACTCTCCATTTCTACATGATATATATATCTGTTGCTCAGCCCTTACACACAGAACCATTCAAGGCCAGAGGGGCTGCATGGGTGCTGACGGATCGATGTAATCCCAAAAATAGCTATCTCCATCCTATAAACAGTACCAACAGAGTTCGAAGGGTTGTTTCATAAATAAAAACTGATTTTCTGGCTTTATTATTGACTCACTTCGGACGTCGACTTCCCTTTTCGTCTTATATCGAGTGGTTTACAAATGTATTTTCTATAATGTGAAAGAATATTGTCTAGTGTAAATACACCGTGTGTAGTGTACCTACTTTACCTGGAGACTCTTGCTGTTTATACAGGGAGTTCTGGTGGTAGTCGCACAGTTTTATGACACTCAATGGTGTCATTGTAATGTGCGAGAAATAAGGTCTGTTGGCCTTAAAACAGTCTGATTGCTTAGCAGCCAGCCCGCTAAAACAACTTGTTGAATGTCTATACTTTGAAGCATGAGATTTTTATGCCCATTATCATCCATTTATCCTAATTATCATTTTCCAGCTCCAAAGGAGATGCTGCTGGTGAACGGTAAGACGTACTACATGCACAACAAATACACTTATTCGTTTTATTATGAAACTATGAATGGGAACAAGTGGCGATGTACGAGCACGTCCAAATGCAGGGCGTTCATCTTGATGAATGAGCGAAAGGAGCTCTTAAAACTACATGGAGAACATAACCATCACCCGCCGAAGTACCATGCCAAGGCAGATGGTAGGTTCGTTAGACTATGAATTTTGAATTCGGATTCCGAGATAATTATCAAGTTTTCGGGATATCGCCCAGTGGTTGGTCGACTCGACACGTAACCAGAGGGCTGGTCAATTTTTAGGCCAAAGAATCAGCGTTGCCATCCAACGTGGCAACGCTGCCAGCCTTTTGGGCACATTTCTCACTGACAGCGATGGGGATGCATTTTTTGACGCCCTATGAGTTCTTCCCCTTTTTTACCACTTGTACATAACGGATATATTTTTTAGTTTTAGGCTGTATATAGTAAGTAATTAATTCTTAATGTATTTTGCTAATTGCACTGAATAAAATATTTTTGAACTCAGTTTTGGAACAACACACCTAATGTCAAATTCGATAAAGTTCAAATTCCATTGCAACGAAAACTTTTTTTTTAAGACCTCTTTAGAATCTTCTAATAGAATAACTTAGTGCCAATTTTACCAATGAAACTGAATGCGATCAGTACATTTAAATAGCGTTCAAGAGCGGTCAGTGTCAAGATTCCCCAACAATGCTGATACTGGCAGCTTTTTTAATGCGGTTTAGATGTACTGATCGCGTTCTGTTCCATTCGTGAAATCAGCCTTTATTAAGTAAAACTGCCATTTGAAAGGGGCAATGAGAATTTATTCGATTTTCTTTTCATTTTGTCGTTCAATGTCCTTTTAAGTGCCTATTTGACATAAATGATTTGACTTTAATAGGTGACGAAATATTAATTATCTGAGATTAAATTGGATCCGTATAAGAAGTACATTCAAACATTTCTAGCACATATTTTGACGGGTTCTTATATCATTATTTAATATTTTTATAAGTTTTTTAACTTTAAGGTTAGCTGTATATGAATTGTTTTAAAGTAACACTTTTTGATTTTGACGATAATGTATTTTGAACTTCGTGTGTAAGAAATTAAATATGTATTAAGCTTCTTTTATTTTAAGTGTTTGTAAAAATAATAAATTAAACAAATTTTGATTTGGGTTTCAGTTTTTTATTTTAACTTTGTCTTCGTGTGTTTATTTGAACTTTTCATACCAATTTGATAATGGTCTATTTTTCTAAGTAAACCGGCCTAATTTACGAAAGGTTATCACAGCATGTGGGCATTCAGAGTAAGGGTCCTTAGACTTTCCTACTCCTGACTCCTTTAACCAATTCATGGCCAATGACGCCTCTGGCGCGTCATAAGTAAACATATTGGGTGGCCCATGACGCGCGTGGTGCGTCATTTTTTAATTAACTTAAAACAAGCTTAAAAATCATGAGATTATGAAAACCGCCATTTTTTATCTTACATTGAACATTAAAGTAGTTACTGCGCCTGGCAATTAAATTTTAATATTTAATTTACCAAACAGGGATAGCACACCTTTGGTAACAATATAAAAACTTAATATATAATAGAGTAATATTATGTATACATACAGAATTTCAATAAAGTAGGCTGCGGGAATTATTGCGTCTTGGTATTCTGTTTAAAATTTATTAGGGGCGTAACTGAATTAAACCAGTGTTGTTTTGTTTTTTTTATTGACAATTAGAATGTTTTTGTATTATTTTTATTATTGTAATCCGCATAATTTCACCAACAAAATTTTATATGCCTTCATCTTTTGCCCAAGACAGAAACAGTAGTAAGGCGTCCTGCAGAAGGTAGAATCCATTTGCCAGCACATTTGCCCAAAAGAAATGGCAGGACTATAAGAAAACGATGTAGACACTGCTATAGTGTTGATAAAAGAAGAGTCGAAGCTTTATTTGGCTGCCCAGATTGCCCAAATTTTCCGGGAATTTGTCTGGGGGAATGTTTCAGAATTTACCATAACTATTAAATATTGGTGGAAAATAACTTTATTCGAAATCGATACTGTGGAAGGGACTAAAATGACAATATAATGTTGCGAAAGTGTCATTCTGCAACCATTTGTGGTGATTTAATTATTCATATACCTATCCAATTATTGTAATGATTTTATATATACTTAGGTTAAATAACCTAATTTGGCATGGAAAGGCAGATACGTAATTTCCTTGATTTGTACCTGTATACCTTACTTGATCTTGTAACCATCAAAATCAATAAATATCTAGCGATGCATGTTTTTGTTTTACTCCGCACTCTTACCACATTAATTAATTTTTCATAGCACTCCAGGCGTTTATTTGCTGGCACATTTCTTAATCTAAAGGCTAGCATTATACCGAAGTTATGTTCAAACTGAGCATAAATTGGAGGCAATTCATGTTGTGTATTCAGTTCTGCATTAAAATCTTTTGAAAACAATGCATCAAAATATTTTTTTGCTGCACAACAATTAGAGCTTGATTTATTTGTGACAGGTTTATCCTTAGATAATATTATACCCAACTGTTTTGTTTTATTTTTCTCACATTCGTCTTCTTCAGAATCCATGATTTCTTCAATGCTGGTGTCTGTATCATAATATTTATCTTGACTATAACAAGAACTCGCTAATTTGATTTTTTTTTAATTATTTTGCAAAATCGATTGACTACATTCAGAAAAACTTTCTCACAATATTTATACTCGTCAGTAAACAATGCCTGGCTACATTCAGAAAATATCTTGTCTTCTTGCTGATTATCTTCAAAAAACACTTTTATCATTACAAATAAATGACTTAAACAACGAAAGATTCCAATATGTTTACTACCCCTGTAGCATTTTAGTAAAATCAATAAATCCTACCTTGAAACGCCATATTTCCTTCGTAATATCAACGAATACGAATGTAAGAACACCAAACAACTGTTTCCTCCTCAAACAGACACAAGATAACGGAGAAATACGTATAAAACATCACAAGGGGCCCGTGACGCACCAGGCGCGTCATCCTTTAAAGAGGCCCATGACGCACCTGGCGCGTCATGGGCAAAACGTATGGGGCCTGGCTAATGTGTTGGTGAAAATGAAGGTGGCAATGAATCGGTTACTAAGTACCAGTCGGTTATTATAATGAAATGAAATGAAATGTGATGGCGCCAAACACGTAGCCGAATTCTGGGCCGAGTACATTTAGATTGCCATCGACACGCTAAGAAGAATTATAATGAATAATACAATGGTCACATTACATGGGACTTGAACATCATCATCATCATCTGCCCAGCCTTTTCCCAACTATGTTGCGGTTGGCTTCCAGTCTAACCGGATGCAACTTCTTCTTTTCGTGTGGTTAGTGACTAACCTGGTGTCATAATTTTTATGCTGCCCGTGGGCATACTTGGATGCAACTGAATAGCAGTATTTTACAAGGAGCGACTGACTATCTGACCTCCACAACCCAGTAACTGGGAAATACGATACCCCTTTGTAAGACTGGTTGTCAGATGTTCGGGCTTCTGACGACCCGTAACGACTGTCAAAGATGCACAAATGACAGCCGGGACCAACGGCTTAACGTGCTTTCCGAAGCACGGAGGAGTCTCGGTATGTAGGTATTGAACATAGGTGAAATATACATTCAGTCAAAAAAGTATCGGGAATGGATGATTTGTTTATGGTTCCAAATTCAAATTTTTGTTTTTTTGTAGTTGTTAGATTGGCACAACTGTTTTCCATTTTGGCGCGGAGTTTGAGTTGCATCTGTTATTTATATTAAATACAGTGCTGGTTTTAGTAATATCATAGATAGTGTGTATTGCGAATTTCATAATGGACAAAAATATCGAACAAAGAGTTTGTCTTAAATTTTGCATCGCCAATGGAATTTCGTGTTCGGAGTCACTGAAAATGTTACAGAAGCCTTACGGTGAATCGACTTTATCAAAAACTCGTGCTTATGAGTGGTTCAAAGCGTTCAAAAGCGGTCGAGATGTGATGGAAGATTTGCCTCGCTCTGGTAGGCCGTCAACGTCTGCAACTGAAGTTAACATCGCAAAAGTGAAGAAAATAGTGACTGAAAATCCCCATTCAACTCTGAGAGAGATAGCCGCCGAACTTTCTGTATCTCACGAGTCGATCCGTACCATTTTAACTAATCATTTGGGTATGAAACATGTTGCTGCTCGGCTAGTCCCAAAAGATCTGAATTTTCTCCAAAAACTCAATCGCATGAAAGTCGCTGAGGACATGCTAGAACGAGTCAGTTCGGACCCAACATTTATGAAACGCATTGTTACTGGTGACGAGACGTGGGTTCACGAGTTTGACATGCAAACTAGTCAACAAGCTTCGGAGTGGCGCCTTCCAACTGAACCGAAACCGAAAAAACCACGCCAAAGTCGATCAAAAGTCAAAGTCATGTTGACTGTTTTCTTTGACTCTCGCGGTGTTGTGCACTCTGAATTCTTACCGGAAGGTCTAACGTCAAATAAAGAATATTATTTGAGCGTTATGCGGCGTTTAAGAGAGCAAATTCGACGAAAAAGGCCAGATTTGTGGAAAGAAAATTCTACATTCATCATTTCGCACAAGGCTATCATTGTGAACGAATTTTTGACCAAACACTCAACAAATACCATCCAGCAACCACCATATTCACCAGATATGGCTCCTGCTGACTTTTTTCTTTTTCCTAAACTCAAATTACCACTTCGTGGCACCCGTTTTCAATCGATAGAAGACATAAAGGAGAATTCGCGGCGAGAACTGAACTCAATTCCGGAAGCAGCGTTTAAAAAATGTTTTGATGAATGGATTATTCGTTGGCGCAAGTGTATCGTTTCTAAAGGAGCATACTTTGAAGGTGATAAAATAAATTTGGATGAATAACAGACATTTTGTGTATTATTGATCTTTTCCCGGTACTTTCTTGACAGAGTAGTAGGTGCACCTAACCTGCCGAACCTGTCGGGAAATAATAGGATAGAATGCGAGCAACATAACGCGTCTTTACAATTAAAACGACGTAACTCTAAAAAGTGGCTTTCAGGGAAATAGCAAAACAAGTTTTGAAATTCTGACACCTCCGTATTATTTCGTCTATTGTTTCGTGATTATTTACGTCAGTGACTATGGTTGTGCTGCAAATTATAAAAAAGGCGTTTCACTATTTTCGATTTGAGTCATTTTATGGCAATAACTCAATTACTGTTTTTTTTTAGATTGTGTCGTTTTAATTCTAAAGGTGCGATAATATTCCTGAAGAATGTTTCTAAATATTGATGAAAACTGTAACCAGCCAATATTAAATTGGGGCTCCCTGCGTTTATTTGTTCAATGTATACTATTTATGAAGGTCAAGCAAAATCCTACGTATTCCATAATGTAACAACTACCTATACGCGATGGCAGGAACATCGACCCTCAAACTAAAAAGCTGCGGTTCCACGGCCCGTTAAATGTCAGGCCACGCCAAGCGTTGCTACGGCTGTCGCGGCCGTTTACGGCCCTCGCCGAGCTTTCCGTCGACAGGTCACCGCAGGCAGCGTTTGTTGCGCGGTTCCCACGGCATGTCTGCCCACAGCACAAACCATTAATTCAGCACACGGTTCTCCCTACAAATTTGTCGTCGGTTATCAATAAAAAAAACAATGTTTCATAGAAGAGTATGATTCCTACACGGCCAAAATGTATGGAACAGCAATTCTTCAAAAGATCTTCAATTAAAAAAAATTGCATTGATAGCCTATTGGTGTGACCGTCGGACTGCCAAGTCATAGGTCTCGAGTTCGAACCTAAGGCACGCACCTCTGATTTTACGGATTCATGTGCTTATTGTATAATTATCACTTGCTTAAAAATCGGTGAAGGAAAACATCGTGAGGAAACCAGCATGTCTGAGAGAAACTTTTCAACAGCATGTGAAGCTAAGTCAGAAGCCCATGGGCAGCATAAAAACCGACACCAGTTTAGTCACTAACCACACGAAAAGAAGAAGATTCAAATCTTACCTACCATTCAATCACATATTGTCATGCAGTATGAGCTACTGTATATTTCCGCAAAAATATTAATGAATATGGATACAAATAAAACAGCAAAAAAATCAGCAATCCACACGATACCAAATTTCCACGAAATCAATGATTGAATGGTAACTCAGCGCAACAAGATGAGGGCAACCGGAGGGAGCTAGTCATGTGTGCGTTTGATCGATATCATCGCATGTTATTGCTATATCTATCTATAATATAAAAATGAATCGCAAAATGTGTTGGTAAGCGCAAATCTCGAGAGCAGCTGAACCGATATCTCTAATTCTTTTTTTGTTGTGCTTGTTATTGTCAGGAGAAGGTTCTTACATTAAAAAAAAGTGGGTAGTAGGGTAGGTAGAGTAGATAGGAGAGGTTTGTAGGTAGGTAGGTAGGTAGCGTAGGTGGGGTAGGTAGGTAGGGTAGGTAGGACAGGTAAGGGTAGGTATCATAGTTAAGACAGGACAACGTCTGTCGGGTCAGCTAGTCTATATATAAAAATCAATTGCTGTTCGTTAGCGTCTCGCTAAAACTCGAGAACAGCTGGGTCGATTTAGCTGATTTTGGTTTTGACATGTTTGTCGTAGTCTAGGGAAGGTTTAAAAGTTAGGTAGGTGGATAGATAGAGTAGGTAGGTAGGGTACGTAGGTAGGTAAGATGGGTCGGTAGGTAGGGTAGGTAGGTAAGATAGGTAGGTAGGGTAGGTTGAGACGGGCCAACATCTTTCGGGTCAGCTAAGTTTTATGTCACAGAGGTGGGTTGGTCTTCACTGAGTATGAGTTTGATGCATGTACACATAATTTTATGTATGTTTGCGAAATAGGAACGGGTCAGTATTGACCGAGCCACTTACACGCACACATGAATAGCACAAATTGACTCTAGCGTTAAATTTAACATCTATCTAGAATATACTCGGTTAAATTTTAGTCGTTTTAATCCCCTTAAGGGGTCATTGTACACATTATAACGAGCAACTTTTACTATGGGACCGAACCTGAAATCGCAAAAAAATAATCAGATTTTCAGTACATTTATGTTATCCTAACTCGTCAAAATGTACTGCACAGCTGATTTTTTTTTCGCGATTTCAGGTTTGTTCCCATAGTAAAAGTTGCTCGTTATAATGTGTACAATGACCCCTTAAGGGGATTAAAACGACTAAAATTTAACCGAGTATATCTGCTCGTAGCTGAATGTTTGTAGAACATGTTTCGTTTGAATGCAGAATTAAATTTGTACCTACACTAGTGCACTATTAAAAATCAGAGGTTATAGTTGGATATTGATTTAGCGGTGCAAAAACCTTAACTACGTGTTTTTATGTAAACAAATGTACGAGTATGGAATAGCTGATTTTAGTATCGCGACTTCAGGGTTTGTCCTTTGCTAAGAGTTGTTTTATTTTGATGAGTAAAATATTTCTTTTTCGGACATTGTAAATTACGAAAAGTGAAGTTATTGTACCTATTGTGACAACAAATTTTTCATATAAATAATTATCCAATTTCTCACTGACTAAAACATTTTTTTCAAGTCAAATGTTATCTCAACATTTCCAGAGGTGAAGGACATAATAATGATGAACGGGAGGAAGTACAAGATGTACAATGGATACACGTACAGCAGCCCAGTGAAGAATCGCCAAGAGCTGAGGTACAACTGCACGCAGCGCTGCAAAGCACGGTTGTATCTTGATATAAACGGGAAGTTTGTCAGAGTCTTAAACGAGCATTCTCATGTTAAACCGAAATTATATTTATCCTCTAATGGAACTTATTTTAGATAACTTAGGCTCTTTTGTACCTACACATGTGTTTGGGCTTATGGTCTTTACCTACGAGCCACGCGTGGACATTATTAGACAATCTCACCTCTCGATCTATGAGATCTACCTTACCTACCCTACCTACTTACCTACGTACCTACCTACCTACCTATCCTACCTACCCTACCTATCCTACCTACACTACCTATCCTACCTACCCTACCTACCTCCTTTTTTTTACCCTTGAACCTTCTCCTGACAGTAACAAACACAACAAAAAAATAATTAGAGAAATCGGTTCAGTTGCTCTCGAGCGGCGGAGCTCTCAGCTGGTCGGCGAGATTTGCGCTTAGCAACACATTCAGCACATTCACATTCATTTTTATATTATAGATTTCGACACTTTGTTAGGCAAGTACACACAAATGGACAGTACGAAATTTGTGTCGAAGTAACTTCAGTAAGAAGTATTAAAAAAATCGGCAATTTAATTTTATACCGAGAGTCAATTGCTAAGCCCTCTTACGCACTAGCGGTTAACCACGGGCGCGGCGAACCACCGCGGCTACCGCCGTGGTAGAAATTTTGTGGCGTTTAAGTGCGTACGCTCACAAGCGGTTGGATATTAAAAATGGATAAGCGGCAAGTCGCCTCCGCGGTTAAACGCTGCTGCGTAAGAGGGCTAAGAGAGAGCTTCCATCGCACAAAAGAGGTGTATACGTGCGATTTGTAATGAAGACCCACTTCCATCTTGTAAATCACTGTTTAGAAAACTTAAAATACATTAACTGGTCTTTATATGGAGGAAATATGTAAATTTACCAAATTTTACCCAGAGATGATTGAAAAATTGGATACATTCAAATAGAAACTAGATATCCTAATAGATTAATCACTCCCAGAATAAAAACGGATCTATATATTAAGTTGCTATCATAAGTGTAGCCAGATTTGTAATAAGATCCCTAACCAAATGAAAGAACTTCCAATGGGTCACCATTGGAAGTTCTTTCATTTGAGAAGTTCGTTCCTTCTTTCAGAAGGGCGTTACGCAGGTTGTGGTTAATTGCGATGCCATACTATGAAGAATTCCTTGATTTAAATTCAAGTGATCTAATTGTATTATTACAAAAAAATTGCATGTTATTATGCTATGATTAAATATATTAAGCTACTATTATACTAGGTACCATTGTAAGAACTTTTTAACCCATGTTTACAAATATAAAAATGCAAATAAATCTTTGACTTTAACTTAATTATACAAATATCAAAAATAACGATAGTTTTATTCCAGTCTCAGAATGTGTAAATAAATACAAAACAAAAAACACCCAAAATAAGGAACTCAAAATTTAAACTGCTGAAAGGTAATATCCCAATAATTTTCAGTAACATTTGCCCGTTCCCAAAGAGGGGGGCAGCTTCTAGTCTTCAAAGGCTACTCCTACAGCTTGCAAAAGTTTCGCAACGAAACTGCTCAGTGGAGATGTACCATGGTCCAACCAGGGACGGCCAAGCGGTGCACTGCAAAACTATTCACCAGTATACAGTATGATGTCCTAGACTGCAGCGGTGACCATAATCATACGAAACCAAAGTTTGTTAAGAGAAATAATGTGTTGGTTAGGGCATATGTTTGACTAGAATTTGGAATTTTTGTTTCATGCTGGTGCTAGGTAAAATTGTTTGCATTTTGGAATTTGTTAAAATTATTTATTGATTGTTATGACTGTTATTAATTAAAAAAAAAAATTAACATACCATACCTTTTCTTGACACGAAGTGCTTTAGCGGACGGCTGTTTGTCCTAAATTGACTTGAGCTTCAGTAAATAATGGTGCTGTTAAAATACTCCTACGATATTATATAAAAAAAGTTTCAAATACATCTTTAACGTTATAATTATGTTATTGGTCATACCTGAAGTTTTTATTAATATTTGTAAATTATAGTTATGAATGAACCGAATAGTGCCTTGATCTACCGACCTAGTTTATATGTATATTTATAAAATTAAGGTGATTTCATATTTTAAAGTATAATAAGAAAAACCTATTTATTTCGCGGATATAGGACTGCACAGAACTGATTGTTATTTAAATCTAAAAATGTATAAAGATTTTGTTATATTAGTGATTTAATATAATTATGTTTGTATTGAAAATTGTTTATTACACAATATAAGGTAACTTTACCACTTTTCATAATGTTTGCTAATGTACATCCTAAAAACAAATTCCTAATTCTATCACATATGTACTGAAGTATACTGATGCGGAATTTCTTCTACAGGCACATTTCTTTGGACGAAAAGAGGTGGTAAGCACCCTCTCCTCGTCCTCTCAGGATATACATATAGCTATCAGAAACAAAACGCAGATGGGAGAATATCCTGGTACTGCTCTCGAAGACTCAAGGGTTGTAGAGCATCAGCCATCAGCTTCGGAACCAGAGCGTTTGCACACAAACCACACGACCACGCGCCGCCAAAATTACCTGATCATGTTGGAGAGAAATCGAATAACTCTCTCTCAGAAGATGTTAAGTATATAATTTAAGAATAGTCTATTAAAATAAAACACACTGAAATATTTTGCAATGAACGCCATAAAATGCTCCCGCTGTCACAAAGTTTTTACAATCCGCCATTGTAAGTGAATAGGAATGTATAAATAGGCTCAATATTTTTATATTTTCATTGTACCGCAAATGTAGTATTAACGAAGGAATAATTTGTCCTGTCGTGGCGTTCAAAGATGCTGCTTATGGTAATCATATGATGGTAATAGACCAGAAGTATGATAATAATAAGTAATGCTTAAACAAACGCATACGAAATATTGGTAGAGGAAATATATTAGCTAGACTAGCTCAGTAGAATAGTTATTCAGAGTAATATTTATCGAATCCTACAACAGGTTGTAGTTGAAAAAAAGACAAAACATATTTGGTTTTGCAATTAATTAAGTGTAGAAGAAAGAGTACAAACACGAGGTGTTAAAAGGGTGAATAATATATCGTTGCTTCCATACCTTGATTTAATTCTAAATAACAATGATTTGTTTGGCAACTGAGCAGTTTAAAGTGTAATATGAAACTACACTAATATTGCATCAATTCTTTTTCAAGAACCATTTACCTCAAAAATATTAAAACTTACAATTAATATTGTAGTAAATACAGCCTGCACTGTAGTAATAAAGCCTGTTTAGTAAAAAATAATAATTCTGTGACAAATAAGTAGCTGTAGTTACGACAATAGTTTTTCGTCTATCAATCAAATTATCTTACAACCTTCCCCTTGCAATTTGTCGCATGTATCAAGAGAGACACCTAAAGATACCGTGATCAAATATGTATATATTTATGAATTGCTCTCTTTTTTCTTCTTCTGGGTCCTCCTGCTTATTAATGCTTTTGCGACTCTGTCAAGGAGTTTTTACCCTGTTTCGGTTTGAATGACTTTACTATAGCATACCATGACTTATTATCTTTATAGTAATATTCTTATTATAAATTATGTGATTTTTTTACTTTTATTTTGCCGTCCTATAAACGCACTAATATCATTGTAGCAAGAGAAAGAATAGTGTTTGTATTTGGTGCTTTTTTATATTATTTTTATAGTAAATATTTTTATTTCCTTGCGTTTTTTCTCAAATCTAAGCCATTTGCAAAGATATAACACTTCGTATAGACAAAACTGAGCGCTTTGAACCCAATATTGTTATTTATATTATATTGTTGTTTGTTATCGTTAACTCCTTACTCTCGTATAAAACCGATAAAGTAGGTAACGCTTTGCTCTTAATGATAAGACTTTAAATGAAATAAAAAACCTCGTTAAATTCCTATTATAGTACTAAACTCCCTAGATAAGAGTAGACATAGATAAATATTAATAAATTAAATATTAGGTATCCTTGTATTATTTTCGTTTAAACCTATTTATAATCGAATTAAGCATTTATTGGTGTTAGTTTCAATAATTCGCCTTAATGTATTCGTTCCTAGTATATTGTATTTAATTTTATTTGTACATTTATTTTTTTCGTGAATATTATCGCATATATCTAATAAATCGATTATATAGATAGTAATTTCATTTTATTTCATTAATAGCCTCTTGCCATCGTCCCAATTTATTTGCGGTTGGCGCAACTTGCCACAGACATATATAGAATTGTCTTACATCGCGAGAAGATGCCTTACAAAATATATAGGTATATTATGTTCAAGTATATTTAAAGGGAAGAGCTCATTGGCCTTAAAAATATTGTCATCATCACTGTCAGTGGCAATTGAACCCAAAAGGCTGGCAGCGTTGCCACGTTGGATGACTGATTCTTTGACCTAATAATTGACCAGCTCTCGATATCATGGCCCTAGTGCCTCAACCTCAAACGGCTCAAACTTATAGCTCCCAATAAGGTTGTTATATTTGTGCTGTTTGAGGTTTTGCCGCCTGCAGCAGCCGGCAAATTGTCTGATTCTCCTTAGTGTTAACCTGAACATATTTTGGCTCCGAAATCGATGGGTACTTTGTACGTACAAAGATCCGTTCCAAGTAATTTAATTAAAAGTCCTGTGTCGTAGATCGACACAGGACTTTTAATGAATAGAAAGTATTTCTGTAATTAATCTCATGAATTTCTGAGGTTTTCCCAGGTACCAAATTATGTGTGTCTCTGTCTTCCAAAACAACTTCCAAAACGAATTTAAACAGTGGTTCTAAAAGTACGGTGAGCTGATTGAAATCTTTAATATTTTCCTAATAATCATTATCTCTAAACAATCTATCAATTTACAGGAAAACTCATCCCATCAGGCAAAGGGAAGCATCCTTTACTGCTATACAACAAACACACGTACACTTTCAAAGTGATGTCAGGTTCAGGAGTCCTTTGGCACTGTTCACGAAGAACCAGGACCGGATGCAAAGCTTTCGTCAAGACTTCGCCAGACAAAATAAACTTCATCGTGGCAGTTGATGATGACCATTGCCATCAACCAAGAATGGGTGTTGTGATTCCGACTCCGGTCGTTAAACGGCGATTTTAGCTAAATACATAATATACACTTTTCTACTGGTAGCATTCCATATCCAAAAATCATTGCAATGTAACTCTTATTACATTGTTATAAAGCATAATTTGTAATGATTACTCTGAGTTTGATAAAACACTTTGGAATCAGTCTTTTATATACCTTATTTTACCGAGTTAAGAGACATTGCAATGATTTACGTCGATACAGAATATGCTCTTTCATTAGCATTATTCCAGGGGGAAAAATACACCATGTCAACTTCTAGTTTTGCAGCAACTTTGTCTCTAAGTATCTGCTTCATTCAATTTGACTGAGTAAGCATTGTATTTTATACGAAAAAATTTATTTTTAGATTTTATATTTGGTAGTGGAATTTTATTGTGTTGTATAAATATGAATACTTTCACCCCCCCAGAAGGATGCTAATGGTTTCGATTTCTGTACCTATCGTTTAGATAACGCAACTCACAATCATCTATGATCTGCATAAGCCTAGATTTAGGTAGATGGATCAGTTTGTGCATTGATATAAAACTCACAACAGCGTTCTGCGTCTCTGATGGCATTATTCCGTTGGCAATTTACAATAAACGCAGGACGTTTGTCCATGGGTGTATGAGTGGAATATTATTATTCCACTCATACTCCGACCGAAACACATTGGTCAGCCGAAACTGAAAAAGAATCTCAAAATGTTAAGAAATTACATTACTCTCTAAGGCCTGTCGGTTTTTGTAGATTTGTTATAAATAATTTGATCAACGGCTAATTCTGTAATTATCCGGTTTCATAGAAAATATTCCTTTCGTCAGATTTTGTGTTAAACCTGATTTTTTTACCGAAACTGCCCGAAACCGAACCTTCGGTCTGAACTTATAATAAGTTATAATTTGAGAGGTTAATAAATGAAGAAATCATGCATTTAAGGCTTGCATGCAGCTGATTTAATTTTAAGTTTTAATGTTATTGGTTAATTTTATGATATAGTTATGTAGTTGCGTTAAATCTCTTACTAGCAATTAAGTGGTCCTGGCAAGCAGGTATACTGCATGTAGATTAATAAAATTAATACTTTTTTTGTACTACAAGTGATTGTGTTTTACACTGCTCTTAAAACTGTGCAGGAAAACATCGTGAGGCAATCGGCATGTCCGAGAACCTATACTTCGAAGACATGATGTGATATTTATCAACCCGCACTGGGCCCGCGTAGTTGGTTACAGTCTCTGGTCTGTGTCCCAGCTCATTATAGGATGGTTATGCTACAAAAAGCTAAGTACAGAGGCCAGCACATCAAGTTACCACAATCTGTCAGATTTCTTTGAGGGTATTTCAACTTTATTGCAAAGTCATAAGGTACATTTTTAATTGAGAAAATTTGACAGTTAGGGATAGCTTGATGTGCTGGCGTCTGTACAAATTGATCATCGTCAGAAATACATATACAAGGTGAATTTGAATTTATGGGCAATATTTTAAAAGGTCGTTGTACTCATCATTATGAACAACTTTTACTATGGGAACAAATCTGAAATCGCGAAAAATAAATCAGCTGTTCCATACATTTTGACGAGTTATGCGAGCATAATGTATGGAACAGCTGATTTATTTTTAACCGACTTCAAAAAGGAGGAGGTTCTCAATTCGGATGTTTGTATTTTATTTTTTTTATGTTTGTTCGCGCATAACTCCGTTGCTTGCCAACCGATTTGAAAAATTCTTTTTTTGTTGGAAAGGGTATACTTCCCAAATGGTCCCATATAAATTTTATCGAAATCGAATAAGCGGTTTTTGAAAAATCAACAAAAATCTAAAAAATCCTACTTGATATATGTGGACGATGTTCTAATAAGTTCCTGTCACTGTAATTTACATACCAGGTAGTGTAGTTTTGGGGGGAAGGGGGGGGTTGTGTAGGTAGGTACCACAACTAAAAAGTGAAGAATAAAAACTTTTTTACAAAAAATAAAACCGACTTCCAAAACAAACACTACAAAGTGACAAATAATTTTGATTTCGGAAGTCGGTGGCAAAAAATGAAAATACAAAACCGAAGACACCGACTTCCGAAATCAAAATTATTTCTCACTTTGTAGTGTTTGTTTTGGAAGTCGGTTTTATTTTTTGTAAAAAAGTTTTTTCAGATTCAAATTCACCCTGTATATGCGATATGAGAGCAGAGTTATAGATCTATGCAAAAACAAATCTTTAAAATAGTGCTAAATGTTATGTCTACGAAATGTTCTAAATCGTTTGTTGTTTCTTAATTCAGTACTATTGACAAAATTATTGGTTTGATGTAAAATATCTATAAAACTGATTTTAAATAATTATTTTAAGTATTACTTAGGATATTAATAAACATTTATTTTATAATGAGGATGCAATGATTTTTATGTGTTTGTATTATTCTTTAGGTAAGTACTTAAGTATATAAGTAAGTTTTTTTTATTTTCAAAGGAGCAATAAAATCTAAAAATATTGCTTCTTGTGTTTTTTTTAATGGTATCCAAATCTTTTTTTGTGTTCTGGCAATACTTATCGATATCCTCGAGAATGAGGATTATGTCAGAGCTCTGTAGGTACTCGTTACGACTAGAACCCCTTTCTGCTACCATTATTATGCTGAAAGCATATACTCTGCTCTTTATTTATGTACATTCCCAACGTCATATTTTTAAAGATCGCAAAAGATTTAATTAAAAAAATTAAGAAAAATGCCAGATATTTTTATTTTTTTCTTTTAGGCATCAAATACATATCAACAGGAAAAAAGTACCCAGCGATGGTACTCAAAAAGCATGTGTACAAAAGAGTGAAAGAAAATCGCTCAGGGAAGGTATTCTATAGATGTGTCCTGACGCACAGAGGGTGCAAAGCGAGTTGCCTCGTCAATGAGGACGAGATTGAGCTGAAGGATGACCATAACCATGACCCTCCGAAAACCAAAACGCAGGGAGGAAGATGGATTGTTGACAACATACCAAAAATTTAACGTTGAGTGCCAACGCGGTCACCGGTGAGCCGCGAACAATAGTTTTCCTATTGTGTCTGCTGCGTGGCAGTCAATGACTTAATGTTATTCTCAAATATGCCAAATTAAAAGTTTTACTGTGTTCATGTTTTGTTTCCTTTTCACCAGCTTCCTCTGTGTAATATTGATGACGTAATTAAGACAAACTTGATTTTTGAGAGCATCTTGCTTATAATTTATGACGAGGTATCGATTATCTATAGTTTCTTAAAAAAAACTGGTGTTCATTAACACTTTGCGGGACACCTAAACGACGTAATAACAATATAACTTATATGGTGTCTCGTTCTTCAACCGATTAAAGTCGAGCGAAAACGATACAAGTCTATTATAGTTTATGGAGAAAGCTACAGAACAGGGCGCAAACTTAAATTTCCAGGTCAGCACCCGGTTCCGCGGGAGACGCCCCGGGCGTTGGGAGCCACGTCAATCCCGCTTAATACCTACAGGGCTGCCCGCGAAATTCAATTTCCCGGTCAGTACCCGGTTGTATGTTGATCTAAATATGATTCGCGGCCATAGCAAGTACATATTTACATAATCTATATATATAAAAGAAAGTCGGGTTTGTTCCCTCCATTATAACTCGAGAACTGCTGGACCAATTTTCATGGTTTTTGTTTTGTTGGATTTGTCTCCGCCCTGAATAGCAGAATACATTTTTTTTTTTTTTTTTTAATTTATTTTTAGGTAGGGTAGTGTAGGTAGGTAGGGTAGGTAGGTAGGTAGGTAGGGTAGGTAGGTAGGGTAGGTAAGTAGGGTAGGTAGGTAGGTAGGTAGGGTAGGTAGGTAGGGTAGGTAGGTAGGGTAGGTAGGGTAGGTAGGGTAGGTAGGGTAGGAAGGTAGGGTAGGTAGGTAGGGTAGGTAGGTAGGTAGGGTAGGTAGGTAGGGTAGGTAGGGTGGGTAGGTAGGGTAGGTAGGGTAGGGTGGGTAGGTAGGGTAGGTAGGGTAGGTAGGGTGGGTAGGTAGGGTAGGTAGGGTAGGTAGGGTAGCTATCACAGTTAAGACAGGACAACGTCTGTCGGGTCAGCTAGTTATATATAAAATCATCAATACAACCTTCTAAGTTCAGATTATCCTATTATATTCTAACATTCGAGGACAATAAAATTCTAACATAGAGAGTCGTATTGATGATTATGAATCCTGATACTGACCTGCAAATTGCAAAGTGCAGAAGTAAACTTGTGTTTTTGCTACCCTGGCGCTTACCCCAAAACAAAACTTAACAAGGAATGCGATGATTGTATGAAACTGTAAAAGATATCTACTTCATCGAACATCCAGAAATACTCTCATTTAGTAATCATGTATATTAAAAATAAAGTCCTTCAAGTATTTTCGACACGATTGGCGCAGTGGTTGACCGATTGTCTGCTGCGTATCATGTCGCGGGTTCGATTCCCGCACGGAACAAATATTTGTCCGACCTACAAGTAGTTGTTCCGGGTCTGGGTGTTTGTCTAAAAAAATGTATATATAAGTAGTTTATCAGCCATCTCGTTACCACAATACAAGCATTAGGTTGCTTAGCTTAGGACTATATGGCGTTGTTTGAAATGTCCAAAGGATATTATTTAATTATAATTCATTCCAGTAGTAAAAACTTCATCCTTAGATTCTAGAAGCATGTTTATAAAACGACAATCCCATGGGAAATCTCATAACAGAAATGACTTTAATGCCGTCATTCATTCATTTTCGTGTGATTAGTGACTAACCTAGTGTCAGTGTTTTTAAGATGTCCATGGGCCTCTGATTTAGCTTCACATGCTGTTGAGAAATATCTCTCAGCATGCCAGTTTTCACACGATGTTTTGCTATTTAACCCCATCAGCGTATAAATTAAAAAAAATCCTTCCTTAGAAAATAAAAGAAAAAATGTTTATTCTGTACTAACAAAACGCTTCAAGCTTATTTATCATCGTTATGCATGTTCATTCTGTTTTTTGCCTTTACGTGCTGAAGCAGGTAACAATTTTATATATTGCACCTTCTGAAGGAAACGACACAACAAAAAAAAACAAAAATTTTGTTGTCGTCATAAAATGACTCAAACCGAAAATAGTGGAACGACTTTTTATAATTTGCAGCACAAACAGTCACTGACGTAAATAATCACGAAATAATACGGAGGTGTCAGAATTTCAAAACTTGTTTTGCTATTTCCCTAAAATTCACTTTTTTGAGTTACGTCGTTTTCATCCTAAAGGTGCGATATATTTTTTTCTAATTCTTTAATACTTTTTTTTATCAAAAACTGCTTTTTCATGAATCATTCATTTAGTAATTGTTTTACAATTACAGTAACCTCATTTCTTTCACAGTTTGTTTAATACCATCAAAGAGCAAATATCCACTCCTATCGTTTAAAGACTTCACTTACACCAGGTGTCGCGAATCTAATCGTACAGGAGTTATTCATTGGGAGTGCTCCAATAGAGGAAAAGGCTGCAAAGCTGTAGTGTCCAGCGGAAAAGGCTGGTATTTATCCGGCATATTTAAACACAATCATTATCCTCCGTATCATATGTAATCTGAAATTTGCAGACGAATGTACAGACGCCAGCACATCAAGCTATCCCTATCTGTCAATTAAAAATGAACCTTATGTCTTTGCAATAAAGTTGAAATACTATCAAAGAAATTTAACAGATTGTGGTAACTTGATGTGCTGGCCTCTGTTCCAGTAAGTCGATTCTGTAAAAAAACTCATCGTGAAAACAGGTGACGTGATGGTGAATTGAGCTGTCGTTCTACTAAGATTGATAGCTTTTAAAAATAAATAAATTTCATTTATTTCAGGCCCGAGACCCATATAAAACAACAACAGATAGTAATACAAAAGACACCAGAATTGCACTTACTTATACAAAAAAAAAAAAACTAAATAATAATTATAGCAAGCAAAATAGATTTAAAATAAATTAATAAAATGTCAAAATAAATAATAATTCATGTTAATAAAATTTTAAAATTAATACAAAGAATCAATTCAATTAAATTAGCGATAGGGTTCACGGTGAGATTTTTACAGAATACCACTATTGGCAACAACAATGACCAACGATTATGGACATAGACATGATTGATGGCTGAGATTCCTGTAAAATGCCACTGTTTTTTTTTTGTGAGCAAACATGCTAAAATGACAAAGCATAACTTTTCAACTGTGTATCCTCTTTCAAAAAGATGAAAAATTAAGCGGTTTTAGCAATATATTCGAATTTACTCGAACACTGCATTTCACTTTCTGAAATACAGCTTTTCACAGCAGAAAAATGAATTGGGCTGAGTATTATTAATTTTTTCATCTAAGTACTTAATGGGATAAAAAGTTGTGGTGTTTTTTTGTTCAACTACTTATATGAAACAAATAGTTTAGTAGATATAAAGATATACAATACAGATCCTACCGCAATCCGAGATCAAACGTAAATATGAATAAATAATTTAATAATAACTAATATACTATACCTACCTACCTATCTTATACATATTCAAAACCTTATAATTGAAATATAAATTTATACTGTAAATTATTAAACACATCTAATAATATTGAATTGCTACTCTCCTAATTTTGCTGTGCCCGACAGAGTCCATATTGATCTTTTACTTTATTTTACCATCAATGTAATACTTGTAGAATGCAGTAAAAAAATGCGTACTGACTATCATTTAACTGAGCTACCATCCATAGACCTTTTAGGTATATTCCAAAAATGCTTTAATAGGATTTGTTCCTTTAGACCAATAACTATAATTTCTTTTATTTTTTCACAGCCTGCTATATACCATTGAAAGGCAAAAAACGACTTCTAATGTATAAAAGATATACGTACAACAGGTACTTCCAGTCGAGAGTTACAGGCCAAATACTTTGGAAGTGTTCAAATAGAGGCAAAGGTTGCAGAGCTACGATGTACACAGGCAAGAAAGGAGGTTTAAGACCGGGTCCAGGGGAATATGAGCACGATCATCCACCCCCATATTTCGTAGTTAACAGGAGCGGCGAGTGGATTAGAAGGAAACCATTGCTACCCCAGCCTAGTTTGGTTGCCAAGCCAAGGCTCAACGCAAATCAGAGAAGCCAACTTAATACTCAAACTCAAAATAATATCAATTATTTCAAATAAACCAATTACAGGCACTTTTGAACTGTCAAGGGGTCGGTCAGTCAGAAAGATGAAGCTAGATGGTCATCCCAAAGCAGTAGGTACCTATAAAGAAGGACCTATTTTATTTTTATTTATTTATTTATTGGTTCACCGACGATTGTTTACACAGGTTGTATGCTAAAAGTAACATGCAAAAATTTAAGTGCAACAGTGCAACAATCACTTACAGGTAAACTCCGCATGCATAAAGAAGTTGTACAATTTAAGATATTAATCTAGTTTAAAATAATAATAACTTACTTATCTGGAAGTCTAACAGTGTAAGGGTCTAAATAATTAATTAATAAAGCAGCATAAGGTACTTGTTATAGGACCTATGGATACCTAACTTCAATAATGATCTCATTAGATTTAATACATGTATGTCTTGCCGCCTGGTTGTACCGAATCACGGTAACCTGGAAAAGGTGCAGCATCCGTTCGAAGAGTATTCATTTAGTCATTAATTTTAAAAGAACTGTAACTTTAGCCTCATATGTATACACGGTAAAATTGAATTCATGGGCAATATATTTAGGGGTTATTGTACTCGTCATTATGGACAACTTTTACTAAGGGATTAAACCTGAATTCGCCAAAAAAAAATCAGCTGTTCCATACATTATGCTCGCAGAACTCGTCAAAATGTATGGAACACCTGATTTTTTTTTTCGCCATTCCCTATAAAAATATTGCCCATGAATTCAATTTCACCCTGTATATACTGCTATGACAAAATACCTTGTGGAGTGAACATTTACTTATCATAATGAGCATTAGTAGACATAATTTCTTATTCTGTTTTGTTTAGCTATAAGTTTTCCAAAGGAAATAAATAAATAATAAATAATTTTAAAATAATGAACTACTTTTTTGTAATCAATTTACTTCATCGTGTATATGTATTCTGTATGTATACAAATACTCTCGTATAATTAATGTTTAAAACATAAACAAATGCGTGTACTCGTATCTCATTTATATTCTAGTCATATTTAAGTGTGTGGTATTAAACAAAAGTGTATCAGCCAATGTGAAAATAAAATGATAACTCTTCTTTGATTTACATTTATTTTACTTATTAAATACTAAAAAATGACTTAGAAATATTAAAATTAATTATTTTAATTAAACATTAAAACCATTTTTTTGCAGCTTACTTCACAACTTCATCAAGAGGGACCCGACATCTCATGATCAATGGGTATTCCTTCATTTGTCGGACATATTGTCTGAAACACGTGAAAAAGACCTGGAAATGCGCTACACACAGCGGTTGTACAGCTAAAGTACACACGATAGAAGACAAAATCGTCAGAATGGGCAATAATCACAACCATCCAGCGACCTTCAAGACCTGGAACGTTCTTGGTCTGCAATCATACCTACTTCAATCGTAACAAACATTTTATTTAAAAAATAAAAATTTCATACTACAGTTTCTATTAAGACGAGGTAAGGCGCTGTGAGCGGGACTGTCCGAAAGGGTTACCGCTACCCCGAAACATAAAGGACTAAGGAAGGAACATAGATGGGTTTTAGTCAGTAAGAGTCTGACACTCCCTTCCGCTCCACCTAGAGGGTCTTTTGATGATGACCCTCAAAAAAAAGGCACTAAGGTAACTGACTGCCGCTGGCAACGGTCCCAGGTCAAGCGTTAAGTAATTTTGTGAGATTATTTTACACTCCTATTGGATTGACATACTTAAAAATATTCATATATAAGAAGAAAAAACTTAAAAACTGGTTAATGGTTGGTGACCGATCGGTTCACCAAAAATAGGATTTAAAAATTTTTACTTGGCAAGCAACGATTGGCAAATGCATGATTTGTCTAGTACAACAAGAAGTTTGTCAAATAGCTCACTTAAGAAAATAATGATCAGATAAATTTTTGTTTAATAACGTATTATTTTGTTTCATTTTATATCACAAAACAACATTTGGAGTAAAAACGCACTTCAGAAAACCATTATCCGATAAACTTTTGTATAATAACGTATTATTTTGTTTCATTTTATCTCAAAAAATAACGTTTGTTTTTGGAGTAAAAACGCATTTAGGTAATTGCGTGTTGACTTATTTCCTAAAAATTAAACTCCCACAAGCGAAAATAATCTCTTTTTTGCCACCCAAAAGTAGTTAGATTAGGTTAAAAAAAAAAAATGGTTAGGTTAGGTTAAAGTTGAGAGCGTGCTTAGAGGACGCACGAGCCGAGCGAGCGAAGCGAGTGGTGCCGCAGTAGCGGCCGGCGAGTGGCAGAAACGACTAGATTGTATAGAAAAAAAAACCTTAACTAGGCTTAAAGAAAGTTCAGTACTTGCTTGTAAATTATTTGACCCACATGGAAACCGCCACGCATGTAAAATGAGAATTCATAAAATGTGAATGTTTAGTATAAACGTAATTTTTTTTTAATAGGTAATCTAAGAAACATTTGTGAAGAGAAGCATTAGTCAAATAAATGTTTGTAAAACGAGTGTTTGTAAAATAAAACATTTGCGGAATAAGTTGTTTGTGAAATAAAGAGTTTACGAAACGTTGGTTGTAAACTAAAAAATATTTGTCAATGGTGTTTCGGTGAAACATTAGTGGACCGTTACGGTTACATGTCATCATCACTAGTTATGCTAAGCTAACCAGCTGCCGACTTTCCAGAGACTCCAATCGAGTTTTCGATATCACAACGCGGTGGGATAATAATGCACATGGGGAAATACAGTTACAATAAAAAGACTACGACCGGTGAAAAGGACACGTGGTATTGCACTGGCTACTACAACCATCCATCTTGCAAAGCCAAGGTGCACACCATAGGGAAAACTATCGTAGCTGTTTATGGAAACCATAGCCATTAACAGGTTGAAAGTGTTGTAACACTCAACAAGACACAAACGAAGTTTTATTGTTATGGGTGTTCACTGTTCAGCCACAAACTGAACGCGATCAGCACATCTAGCCGAGTTCAAAACCTGTCAGTGTCAATATTCTACAGAAATTTATGATACTGACAGCTCCTAAACGGGGTTTGTGCTGATCGCGTTCAGTTCAAAGGTGAAATTCGTCATCAATGCGATGTAATCGTTGATGCAGATACTTGCGCGCAATTGCAAAAAAAATATTAGAAGAATTAAGTATTTTACTTAGAGATCTGTTGGATTATTATGTTGTGGATATTGTGTTTGGTTATTAAATAAATATATAATATTATTTCTTGAATAATCTCTTAGTTTGATATCCCTTTGAATATGTATTTATTGTTATATAATCCTACGAACGATAAATGTTAGCTAAGCACGGACTACGAAGAAGCAGATACGAAAAATACTTCAAATTTTTCTATCATCAAAATCTTTGTAGTATACACTGGTTAGCGATAATCCAAGACACACACAAACACTGAATAAAATTCTTCATTCGTTACTAATAGTGCTCAAGAACAAATCAAGAACCGAGAGTCCGTGATGGCTTTGATGTTGGGTAGAGAACTCTTCATTCATTCGCATTAAATCTGACCCACATCGGAGGCCAACGCGTGCCTATACTCGCACTACTTTTAATAATGTATTTTTTATTAAATAATACATAAAATGGACTTTATTTTTTTGTTTTCTATTTTCAAAAGGCGCCCACGCTTTGAGGATTAAACCGGAGAGTATGAGGTTTTACCTCTCTTTAACCATCCCAGTGGTCACCATCTGCACACGGAAGGTACCGTTACTCTTAAAAGACAGATCAGAAACAACGTTTAGGACGCATCGCTCGGGAGATCACAAAGGGGTCTGTTTTTTTATGACCCCCTCCTGTGGGTGGAGCGGAAGGGAGTGTCAGACTTTTACTGACTAAAACTCATCCATGTTCCTTGCTTAGCCCAATGTGTATCAGGGCAGGTGTTACCCAAAGGGGTCTCCCCTAAACCTAACTATGCGAGAGTGGTAGAGATGTACACATAATATGCACATATTTTGACATATATATTTTTCCAGTTACGATCGAATCCCATGCAATTTTTAAAGGATAAATGTTTCATATACTTACAGATCGTCACCATCCACCAGCTGGTCGAATATATCGCACGGACAAAGGTGGTCAAGTTTTGCTACTTCAAGGCCACAGATTCTACCGGGAATATGGAAACGAAGTGCGAAGCTACTGGCGATGCTCAAAGAGGGCCTCCCTCGGTTGTAAATGTAAAGTAAGGATTATTAACCAAAGGATTCTGGTCTCCAATGAACATAACCATGTCTACCAGAGGAACGTTTTAATGAGTTCGAAAGGCGTTTGGTAAATTATCCACATCTGTTTGCCAACGGAAGAGGCAAAAGACAGACAAATTTTCCTAGAAACCCTTTTTCATATACACTATATTTTTAGATTGTATTCTTGACACTTTATTAAGGGCCCCCGAGACGGTCAAACGGTTTGATTCAAACACGTAAATTTTGGTTTGACTCAAACCATTTTGATCGTTTACATAGCTAGTTTGAACGGTTTGTCAAACATTTACGGGTTTGAAGCTTGTTTGATGAAATTTCATATTTTTGTTGTGTTTGACGCGCCGTTTGATCGTGTTCCGACGCGTTTGAACAAACTCGGCTTAGTTTAGTGCTAGATTTCTAGCATTTTCTGTAGATGTTCGTGGGTAAAACGATATCTTAGTTTGTACCATTCTTTGGACCAAAGTCTTTTTCTTTTTTTTTCTCTTCTGACGCAGGACATTAACGTTATAAAGCATCTTGTCTGCATCACACACAAGTCTAATTATGGCGGCGTACCAAACCAAACTGCGCAATGCCGTTTGACAACCGCTCAAACCGACATCAAACGGTTTCATCAAACACGTAAGGTTTGAATCAAACCGTTTGACCGTCCCCTTAAGTCCTTCTATTGTTTTTGTTTCCACAATGCATTACCTTTCTTTTTTTCGAATTGTATTAGATGTATTATGACTTAGTAACTATTTGAAACTCTATAGTATTAAGATTTTTAGAAGTACTTACTAATGGGTTGGTATATGGATTTCATTTTTAATAAGTCTAACATAATAATTGCGTCCACTGAATCAATCAATAATATTGTGGTCAACAACATTGTGTCGTCTGATTTTCTCAGTTGAAGAATGAGTTTTGATTAAAGAAAACTAAAGTGTTTAAAAAAAAGACAAAAACAATGTAAATACAAAATTAAAATATTTTAATTACTTATTTATTCAATAAAATTTCAATTTGTCAATAAAATATTTTTATATATAATATTGTTATCATTTATTAACACTCGTATCAATGTTAAACCCCTACTATTAAGCAAGCCCCGTTAAAGCTCTTAGTTCATAAATGTTATAAATTATTAGATTATTAGTTGTTGTAAAATGGATTCTAGAAATTATAATTTATAATTTGTTTCAGGTCCTACGGTTAGTAAGGGTGTCGAGAATCTTCTTATAAGCAACATAATGACTAAAGAGCCAGAATATGACAATGACTCAGATGATGACGTCATCGAGGTAGTACTAGACGATTCTCCAATAGAAATCCTTTCTGATGGTGAAGAGTTGGAACTAGAAAGGCTTAAACAAGCTGAGAATAATGTGAATGTGATACTAAACTTCCAATTTACATCACTACCCACTAAATCGAATATTGATGAATCTAATATTGATATCGATGTAAATCGTTGTGACGACAATCACATAATCGATCCACTAACGAATACTGATATCCCAAATTGTACTAATTTGCTTCCTTATGAAAATCCAATGATGACGTCATTGGACTCTGCTATCGATATTGTCAACGAAGACAAATCAAATCATGAGGATCATGATGAAGAAAATGTTTACGTTAACGTGACCGACGACGTTAATATAAATGAACCGCCACAACCAGAACAGCAGTGCAGTGCAGTGGAACAAAATCAAACTCCTGTCATAACAAACTATAATTCTGTTAATAACTTAAATGATGTTCCTGGAGATTTGTCTCTGAAACCTAGTGAGGATATTGCTGAAAACAAAGAATAAATGCGTATTATTAAGTTGTTAGCAATTAATTATTGCATTAACATGATTATCTCATAGGTTGTAGTGCTTTTACAAGCTTCGATTTTTTTTAAAGATACGCTGACATTGAATTTAGTATTTATTTAATATTTTAAATTAATGTGTGGTAATTTATTTGTAGGAATACGTGAAACAATCCCTTTCTGACTGGGTGCATAAATACAAATGATAGGTACTGCCCAAATGATTTTTAATAAATATTATATTCCTTGATGTTTAGATGTAGTGCAGCTGATTCTTTTTCAATAACAAATTCATATTTGCATTTATATGTTACTTTTGAATATGGTACAAATAAAGTCGAAAGAAGTCGCCATTTTAACTATTTGTATGCAAAAGTTGGAGATCAGTCGGTCAGTCACGGTTTTCCTTTTATATATGTGTATATATGCAATCATTTTTGATCATGATGTACCCAGACGCAGTTGAACCGATAACGGAGGCACCTGTGTGCCCATGCTAAAATTTTTGCTAGAATTTAGGAATTTCTGTCTATCTGAATATATCGTACTTAATTAACAGCAATACTTTCTTTTACTATCCTTTAACGGCTATTACTTTATTTCGCTTCGTCATGATTGCATTCATTTTAATTACAGAGTGTGCGTTTTTACTGACCAAGAGTAGAAGGGGAGCGATTATTTTGCTTCATGAAGGGTATAAATATCGTCAGGACTACTGTCATGGCGAGAGGACATCTTGGCGATGTATCCGAAGGCACAATGGGTGCAAAGGCTGCGCTGTAACTAAAGGGAATAAGCTAATGAAAGCTAGTGAGCACACACATGATGAAGAAGAAGTGGATTCGGATGGGAAAAGCTGAGATTTGTGTGTATTAGTTAGAGGATATGCGGCCAAGTGAAGTTAGTGCGATGAGGTACTGAAATATTAGATATTGAAGGACATACATTCCGTTGAGACTTTCCCTGGCCTGAAAATAGATAGAAATAAATTATTGTTGAGATGCATATATTTTTGTTTTTTTGATCTCGTATATGTGTAGTTTAACTACGATTGTTTTAAGTTGTGGTATACATTACTGATAAAACATATTTTCTTTAGTTTTTTTATTGTTATTAGCATTGCTAGATCTAGGTATTATGAAAATACATATTGGTTGAAGTCACAGAGTGGGTTGTCCATTATTTAAAACTATTTCGTAACTTTAATTATTGTTTACTATCTACCGCCCGCGGCTTCGCCCGCAAAATATGTCGACAAATTGTACACATAAACCTTCCTCTTGAATCACTCTATTAAAAAAAAACGCATCAAAATCCGTTGCGTAGTTTTAAAGATTTAAGCATACATAGGGATATAGGGACAGAGAAAGCGACTTTGTTTTATACTATGTAGTGAAGTACAAATATATAATAATACGTTATAATTTGTTATATTTTAATAAATAAAAAACACGAAGACTAATATGATTTCGCCTTATTCTTCTGCCTTGCCCTTCAATATATTCAACACACCCAACCAAAAGTTTGTCGAGCCCTAAAAACTGACTAAAACACAACATCTACACGAAACTGAAACACGCTGTACTATTTCCAGGGCTCCGCTATAGGCTCGCGACCTTCACGGAGATGAACGGAAGGAATGTGCTGATGATAGGCAACAACCGGTTCATGAGACACTACATCAGCAGACGAGGTAGAACGCGCTGGCGGTGCTGCAAGTCCTTCAATAAATGCAGAGCTATAGCCATCACGGATGGAAACTATATCATGAAGCTTAATGATCAACACAATCACGATTAAATGTACTTAGGTATCTTAACAGACTCATACAATATGGAAACGTGCGGCAGCGTCTTAGGGCGAATTTCACCAATTAATCTGAACGAGTTCAATGCATCTAAACCACGTTCAACAGCTGTCAGCGACAATATAATATCATAATCATTTTGAAACTGACAGCTCTTGAGCGCGATTAAGTGTATATCGCGTTCAGTTTCATTGCTGAAATTAGCCCAGACTTATATATTTGGTGGCGTTGAAAGTACGTTGAGTGAAGAACTTCGCTCTTGAACTGCCTTCAAAATCGTCAATTTCTTTTTTACCTGACTTGTATCGTGGTGACACGATTGATTTGTGTCTTCTTCTTCTTCTTGTGTGGATAGTGACTAACCTGAGTTAAAGTTTTTATGCTGCCCATAGGCCTCTGACTTAGCTTCACATGCTATTGAGAAATATCTCTCAGACGTGCTGGTTTCCTCACGATGTTTTCCTTCACCAATTTTTAAGCAAGTGATAATTATACAATACGCACATGAATCCGAAAAATCTGAGGTGGTTGATTTGTATGGGAATCGTTGACAACACCGTTTTTAGAAGCGTGTGTGTGTTCCATGCATTAACTATAACAGATTCCCGAACTTAGTCAAAAGCGATCAATAAAATGTGTTTCTTTTAACCGAACCATTGTGATAAATAGTTTAATAATTATGTTTTTTTAATCTTCGTCTCATATTTCTTTATAACAACAATAACAAAGTATTATCACTGAAATTGTTGCATATTTTGTAAATAATGAATTTAAAATATTCGTTAGAACTAAAATATTTAGAGCGAAATTAATGAAACTTGTCTATAACCTTAGTTTATAAGTAGATATAATTGGTACCTATAGGTAATATTTATTAGGTATATAGGCAGTAACAAAATGTAGAAGTTAAATTATATTTAAAAAGCAAATAAATAGTATACCTACCTACTATATATTAATCCTATTACATATATTTTTTTATATAAAGTGAAGCATGTCCTCGAACCTACAATTCGAAGAAAAAATAATAATCTAATAATAATATTCGTCGGTTATTAAAAAAATTAATCGGGTCCAGACATTTTAAATTCGTAGGTACCACGTAGTTTTCTATGAAACAGCGGTTTTTTCTTTTTGTGACCGACGAAAATTGCAACGTAAGGTTCAGAATCATGCACATTCTGTATTATTTTTCTTTTGTGTGCGCATAAAACTAAAAATCGTTTTCTCCAATAAAGAGTGTTTAAGGTTAAACGAGAGACATACTTTCAGGGGTTACTATACTCATGCAAATAAACAAATTTGACTATATACCTGAAATCTCAAAAAAAAATCAGCTGTTCAGTACATTGATGTTTGTTTAATTCGTCAAAATGTATGGAACAGCTGATATATTATTTCATATTTCAGAGTTGATCCCATAGCAAAGTTGTTCATTTTCATGGGTACTATACCCCCTGAAAGTATGTCCCTCGTTTAACCTAACACACTGTATATTATATATTTTTTATATTACTTAGTTTGATGTAGGTAGGTAGGTAGGTAGGTTAGAAAAGGTTGATGTTGGCTTGGTGATAAATCTTAGACCTGTATATTGATATCATTTCAATAATGATGTTTTAACTTACCTCTAAATATTTTAACGTTTACATTATGATACTACAATAAAAAAACAATGTTGTCCTCTTTGTTGTATGTTAGAATTTATCATGTTTATTCTCGAATTGTGGCAACTTAAACTTAGCAATCGTCATTTATCACTGATTAATTGCAATTTAGAATCAACGATAAAAAGTCATGATCGATTTTTTAAGTACACACATCAAAAGTGTCTAGGGATCAACATATATTTTTGCAATAACTTTTCTCTTGATTGATATTAATTTAAATTTTCTTTAAGGATTCATCAAATAAAGTGTTTTCGTTTGTCACAGTAACGATAAACCAAGTCACCTTTGCATTAATAAAGAAATTTGCCATTTTCCTAATAAAGGGATTTTTGACATTTGAACCACTAACATTAAAGTTCGAAAAAAAGACTGAAATAACAGTTTTCTTTAAAATTTTATTGGGTAACTTAAACAATTAATAATCCGTGTTTCTACCGCGAACACTAACAACACAAGAACATCGGTTTGGCATACTCAAAATGAGTTCATCCAAATCACGCTGTGGAATGGCCGCCCATGTTCGTTGCAACAACAAAAAAAGGTCTTCTTGCAACTGGATACCCTCCATATTCGGCAGAGCTCTTCTCTGTAGCATATCCCATGCATGCTCAATCGGGTTCAAGTCTGGCGACTGAGCAGGCCAGGGCAGGACATTGATGTTAGCTGCGGCGAGAGTCTGTCTTACAACTCTTGCGGTGTGCGGTCGTGCATTATCATGCATTAACTGAAATAAGGGACCGATTTGCACTTGTAGAGGAACGATGACGTCAGATACAATCGTCTCAGCATAAATTTGAGCGTTGAGGTTGCCTCTGATCCAAATCAACTCAGTTCTTCCGCCGATCCAAATACCCGCCCATACCATGATGGTTCCACCACTATAAGGATGGACTTCCTGGCAGGATTTTAATCGCTGTTGGCGTCCAGGGGTTCTCCAGTGTCGTATACGTCTTGTATCCGGTCTCATACCAAAACGAGACTCATCAGAAAAGCACACGAAACGCCATTGTTCTTCTGCCCAATTTCTGTGTTCAAGAGCCCATTGATATCGAATCCTACGATTGTGCATTGCTATAGGTGGTACCCGTAGCGGTCTTCGGGAATGAAGGTTCACTTCATGCAAGCGGTTTCTGACTGTTTGGTCGCTAATTAAGTTCCCTGAAGAGTGATGAAGCCTCACGGCTAACATCATGGCGGTTATTGTTGGAGCTCTTCGAGTTAAGATTTGAATGTATCGGTCTTGTCTCCGTGTGGTGCAGCGATACCGTCCTTCATGGCGCTCAGCCACGGTACCAGTGCTTCGGTAACGTGTCCAAAGTCGACTGATAACACCTTTTTTTGTTGTTGCAACGAACATGGGCGGCCATTCCACAGCGTGATTTGGATGAACTCATTTTGAGTATGCCAAACCGATGTTCTTGTGTTGTTAGTGTTCGCGGTAGAAACACGGATTATTAATTGTTTAAGTTACCCAATAAAATTTTAAAGAAAACTGTTATTTCAGTCTTTTTTTCGAACTTTAATGTTAGTGGTTCAAATGTCAAAAATCCCTTTATTAGGAAAATGGCAAATTTCTTTATTAATGCAAAGGTGACTTGGTTTATCGTTACTGTGACAAACGAAAACACTTTATTTGATGAATCCTTAAAGAAAATTTAAATTAATATCAATCAAGAGAAAAGTTATTGCAAAAATATATGTTGATCCCTAGACACTTTTGATGTGTGTACTTACTGTTATAATTTAATGTATGATTCTATTGTTCTCAGTATGTGGCAATTAGTAATACGTTGTAAATAAAAATCCGCTTTATATGTAGATTTTAACATATTGAACTCGTTAGCTTTACGGTAAATACAATTGTATAAAATATTAATAATATGTAGAAAGTTTTGTACTTAAATGTTAGTACTTTTGTTCGGTGTTTAATAAATAACAACAATACAATACTTTTTAAAATTTTATATTATTTACCTTGTTCAAGAAATGGTTTCCTTTTTATTTAAGCTCCACTGCTTTAAAAATGATAAAAACAGAATGCAGTGAATTCCCAGCGAAAAAAAAAAAAAAAGGCGAGTAACAGCCTTTCACCATACTTTTTTCCGAGACTATAAAACAAATAAGATTATATCTTCAATCAATAACCCCCTTACTTTAGATGTATTATATCAGGTGAATAATATACACACCGATTTATCTTTATCAGTCGTCAGAAATATGACATTTGAAAGAAGAAGACTAAGCGTTGTGGTTCTATACAGACTCTATACAGCGTTTATTAGTAAGGGGTAAGGGTATAAAAAAGTGATTAATTATGAGCTCTTCTGTGCTGACTTTAAGGCTGACAATAGAAAAACTGTATTAAAAACAAAACATATTTTGACCGCTTCTATTTCAGCCTTCGACGTGAGAACATCGTATGATGGCAGACCAATGTTGATATTCCAAGAACATCGCTTCTTTCGACACCTGGTCAACAGAAGCGGCATGACTCGGTGGAGGTGTCATTGGCACCGGTTTAACTGTAAATCTGTTATTTGGACAATTGATAATTGCATTATTAAGACCAGTAAAGAGCACAACCATTAAAACTTCGTTGTTTATTGTTCGAGGTCCCTCCTATAAAAAGTAGGCCTAACACGAATTACTTCCTGGCCGGGTCGGCGGGATTGTCCGAAAGGGTTACTGCTGCCTCAACACAAAGGGCTAAGGCTGCCGTTCCACCAGAGATGTGCTATGCAGCTATGCTGCAAGAATGTGAAAACTAAGCTACGAAATGTTGTGACCGTTTCCACTGAAGCTAAGTTATGTAGCGGGCTAGTAATGCGCGCCGCCGCGCCGCGAGGTTGCTGGACGATGACAAACGCGCGTTTACTGTAGGTACTCTGCTCTGCACATAGCTACACCATTCGCGACCATCCATAGCACGCGTCCAGATTACTCCAGATCATGCATCCACCCATGTAAAAAAACAGCTTGGCAGAATCCGTTTCCAGAGCAATGCTAAATGGACTAATGAATATGATTGGTGGATATCAAACGCATCCATATCAACGTAGCTCAGCATATCTCTGGAGGAACGGCACTCTGAGGAAGGAATTAGATGGATTTTAGTCATTAAGTCTGACACTCCCTTACGCTACACCCGAAGCAGGAATCCTTTGATGATTTCCCACCCTAGTACCTAGGTACTCGCACTACTAGGCAGGTCCTCACCGGACATGGATGTTTCGGGAGGTTCCTGCACATCATCAGGCAGGAGGAAACGCCCGGGTGTCACCACTGCGAGGATCGCCCAGAGGACACGGTAGAGCACACGGTGCAAACCTGCCCCGCATGGGCGGAGCACCGCCGTGTCCTCGTAGAGGCGATCGGCGGCGGCGACCTCTCGCGCCCGGCCCTGGTGCAAGCCATGGTCCGGGTCGAGAGGGAGTGGGAGGCAGTCACCTCCTTCTGCGAAAAAGTTATGCTCGCGAAGGAGGTGGCGGGATGGGAGAGAGAAAGGTCCTCCCGTCCCAGCCGCCGCAGGAGACGCCCCGGGCGTCGGGAGCCACGTGACGACTCCCGGCCACCGTAGGCGCGGGCCTGCGGGCGGTGAGTTCTGGGTGACTCACCGTCCGATCAGCACCAGACCCGTGCCGTACGGCGCGTATATGTTCCACGCGCGCCTCAAAGAGATGTCAGCATATGAAGGGGCCCCCCAGGGCCAAGCCTGCCGGGTAAGCGGGATTGTCCGAAAGGGTTACCGCTACCCCGGAACATAAAGGGCTACGGAAGGAACATGGATGGGTTTTAGTCAGTAAGAGTCTGACACTCCCTTCCGCTCCACCCAGAGCGGGAGCAGTCATTGGATGATTTCCCAGCCTTAAAAAAAAAAAAAAAAAAGGCAGTGGCAGTATTCGGACCATACTCACTGGGTTTGGTTCAGATGCTGTGACATCACAATAAGGTAATGCACAGTATGATACTTAGTATTGTCTAGTTTGTAAAAAATACTTAAATTTAAATGCTAATAAAAAAAAATGTTTGATCGTCAGCCCACATGATAAGGAGCATCAATGGACATCCCAAGCTGTTCTTCGAAGGCTATTTCTACACGCCGCACAATGCGTATCGTCAGAACAGGGCGCAGCTGTGGTACTGCAGATATAGAAGCGGCAGGAAATGCAAAGCGATGATAAGAACCATCGATGGGATTGTAGTACAGTCTTGCGACCACTCCCAGCACACATGTCGAATCCCGCGGTGCACGATGTAGAAAACAGAATATCGCTCTGGTGCCATACATTGTTTTCCTAAAGAACCAACAGCCTCGTAAAATTACAGTTTTTCGACAGACGCACGGTGGTACCCCCGCTTTAATTACTTATAATGTTTTACCGATATACCAAGAACAAGCTACCCAAATAATAATATGTAACCATTTTACCTTATTATCTTGCGTCGTCTTCGCACACGCCAAGCCCAAGTATCTGCATCGAATGCAGACGCTTCAAAACCGGTTCCTCCGTAGGGTCTCAGCTGCTCCGGTCTACGTCCGTAACATGGACCTCCATGTAGATTTTAAACTACCTACCCCTACCCTAACTACCCTACCGTTCAGCAGTTTATGAAACGCCTCTCGAAGCGTTTCTTTGACACTGCTATAAGTCTCCGCAATCAGTAAGGTTCGCCGTCCACGGCATACCTACCCTCATTGGCCCCGACGATGCCACTACTCCCTTTTAAGAGAGTAACCGTTGTGGCTCTCGATATATTGAAGTTTTATAATCGTGTCCTATTTAATAGTAAAATATTTTACCAAACATGTTACTAATTACTTCTAGTCGTTTTATTTTGTATTTATTTTAAAAAATATGATGATTGGTCTCATTGTCTTTATTGGTTGGTGCAAGATGTAAGAGACAACTGAAAAACTTATAAGTTTTTGTTTAACATTTTAGCTTTAACTTTCAACTAGTAATAAGGTAGTACACATTTACAGTATTGAGTACAAACGTACAGCTTATTTCTTAAGAAATTTCTTCCAGCAGACCTGCGAAAGCTCTGCAATTTTTTATTTTAATAAATAAAGTTATTTTGATATCTAAAGTTTAAAAAATAGGTCGTCTTACATTATCTACTAGTTTGTCAATAGGTACGTGCATGCCATAAGGATTGTTGATTTGGTCATTTGCCTCATTTAACCCAGTATGCGGACTACCGCATACCGGGTCCACCGGGTTTTTTTTTTTGAAGGTCTGAGATCATCAGATGACTCCTCTCGCTCTGGGTGGAGCGGAAGAGAGTGTCAGACTCTTACTGACTAAAACCCATCCATGTTCCTTCCTTAGCCCTTTATGTTCCGGGGTTGCGGTAAATAACCCTTTCGGACAATCCCGCTTACCCGGCAGGTTCTGCCCTAACGGGCCCCTTCATATGCTGACATCTCTTTGAGATGTTTTCAAATGCCTATCATTGGCATGTTGGATAATAGGATCTTTTGATAGGTATATCGTTTTTTTTATTAATCTAGAAGAAATGCCGTCACAATCATGTAGATGCAGTTGGTACCTCTTCTTTTATTAGCACCGGTAATCTGTTAATCTTATAACGGTTGGAGCTAGGTACAAAAAAAAACAATATTATTTCATAAGTTCTCAAGGCAACTTTTAATTAATTATGATGCTTTTATGTCCATCCAGCGCTCGTAAAGGGCTGTGATTGGTTGAATGATGTACGAACCAGCCAATTGCAGTAGTATACACACGCTTGACAATTCAATTTTAAGATTATTTTGTTCGAGAAACTGGCCCGTTATCATGGAACTTCAGGGCACCCTGTGCATCCCTTGTCTCCTCTTGTTGAATTGTTGTTATAGTAGTATAGTAGGTCTATTACATTTATTGTTTTTCTCATAATAAATTATTATTATTGAACAAATTGTGTTTTTATTAACCTTTGTTGTGCATTTCCAAAAGACATCAAGGTCATGGTGAAAACTGAATATTAAAATAAAAATTATTATCAAAAAAATACTTTTATTACAAACAGTGTCAACATTATACAAAAATAATGATTTACAAGAAGTGTACTTATTAACTAATGATTTATTTTTATAATAAAACTGGAATTGTATTATTTAAAGCTTATTTTTAAGCATGCATCAAATGCATGAGGCTATATAGACACATAATTTGACAAGATCTCAAGGCACTTATTTGTTTAAAGAAAAACCGGTTTGTCATTCTTCAAACCGTACGCGTGAAAGAACATTTTATGAATAATATTCGACCATCAAATCACATTTTTAAATCACACAAATATTCAAATAAAAAACGTAGGTACACCAGAAAAAGTAAAAACACAGGAATGATTGGAAATTAATTATTATGATAAAACTTAATACTAAATTTCAGATTTGCAAATCGGTTTCATACAAACCTTAGATAACTTGACTAAGCTAAATCAAAATAATCTCTAGTGCATGGCTTCAAGCTGTTCGACACGAGAAAACCCACTTCCAGGTGGCAGTCTTTTGAATAAGGCAAAAGGTGATAATAAAGAATACAAATAATCGAAAACATACATTATCAAGATCTACATTAAAAAAAGAAACAGACCGAAGAAAATTTTATTTCCTAAATACAACAATTTAAAAAAAAAATACAAAGATTTTCTTGCAACTTGTGTATATCCATTGTCAAACATGAAACTTAATACTAAAATCCGGGATCTAAATAAACATGATGAAGTAACGAACTAAGGTTCATTTAAACATGAACATAGCTCCAGAGTGCGTTAACGCAAGCACTCATAATATTCTTGGACATTTCACACAACGCCATATAGTCCCAAGCTAAGCAACCTAATGAACACTGCCACCATTTTTTGTCAGTTGCTATTCTAAGCTCATTGCCTTCAACACGCGTTGCAATGTATGGACAACTAACACATATTTGTGTTGAAAGGCTTAGAATGGATCAAAATGTATTGAGCACGTATGTGTGTGCAGCGCACTGTGAGATAGAACAAAAACACACAGCTGTGTTCATGGTAGTGTATGGCTCCATGTTTTGACATTTTTCTTTATGCACAGGGCCAAAATCCACGCTACAGTAATTTCACAATTATTTTCAGTCTCAATCATAGTGACCTTTATTCTCGTTACATTAAAGCTGCTGTTGAGTTGCTGTTGTCAGAGATAAAATAAATGTGAAACGACTGTATATTAAAACCATATATCATTTCGGTGTTCCATGATTATGTTCTAGAAACGACCTGACGATCATGGAGTCATGTGTCGTGATGCTCGCTCGGCATCCCAGCTGTATCCGCTTACTGCAAGTCCATCGCACCTTCTTTCTATACATCTCGTGTTTTATGAACTTGTGGTCACCGACGTGCACAACAAGATGGCCGCGGTTTGACAGGCCGAATCGAACTGTAAATGGAAAAAGAGTTGGTTAGTTGGTCGTAGATTGAACAACATAATTATGTTATTTTTTTACCGAATGTACAAGATTTTTCTTAAAAAAAAAATGTAATAGAATAGTTTAATAGTTAATGAGTTGGTAAATATCTACATATTATGTTTGCTAAAAAACGTTGTTTTGTAACAAATCAATAAAAAATAAAACACTTGCACCTTTTTTTTTCCACATCTTCATATTCAAATAATATTTATTGGTAGAAAAACCTAGACAAAGACATAGGTAAAACAGAACACCTGGTACCAGATAGTAACTTCACAATTTGTTGCAGTTGGTTTGATTGGCACCGGTATTGACTCTTTCGCTTCCTACTGCCTCAGTAAGCAGGGGAAGATGGGCATCAACGTGGGGGGGTACAGGTTCAGATTCAACGGATGTGCCAGGAACGGGAAGATCCGCTGGAGGTGCTCACGAGGCCCCTGGTGCAAGGCAGCGCTCCACACTTACAGAGGAAGAATCGTGTACATACAGAGCACACACAACTGTGGTCCTAAACCGCCTGTTTAAAAATACATAGGAAAACAAAATACATATAAGTATATAGAAACAAATATATATCGTGATGTACAATTTTACGTTGATTTTAAAATTCGAGAATCTCATGTCTCAGGTTTATTTATAAAATATTCAAACACATTTTTTTTTGTTTTATTGTCCCTGTTAAAAACTTACCATACCTCCGACAAGTACCTAAAACAAAACGGGGTCAAAATTTATCATACCATACAATTTGTCAGTAAAATTTTTAAAACTGTATTTTTAATGTATTTTGCACAGTGTATTTCTGTATCTAGAAGATTTGTACAAAAACGATTTAACAATATCAAAATATTTTTTTATTTTGAAATGCAGGAAAATATAGTACAAAACCTAGCCTGTATCAGCAAAACTTTTATAAAAACAACTCTTGATATCAGATGTATAATTAAGAATTAATGTAAATTAATATGTAGGTATATTTAGAAAAGTTGTAAGCGGTAACATTAGAATTAAACAATAAAAATCGAAATAAAAGCTCAAACTGCAAAACATGAAAATTCTATTGAAGTTTAATACAAGATTTTGTAATTTTTATTTCACATAACATAAGTAATTGATAGTTACCGTCCTTGGAGAAAATGGGTTATGTTTTGATAAGTAAGAACATTTTGTAATAAGTAAAATAGTTAAGTTAGATTAAGAAAATTTTACCTCATAGTTTATTAGTGTCAAAATATTAAGTAGGGTGAAAGAGCCAGTACATGTCATCATGCCTTTTATAAATAAAACCTTCTTTTTTTTAAATGCATCACTTTTTAACTGTGAATAAAAAACATAATATTGTTTTCAATGAAAATACTAGAGCGCCTTTTTTTTATTTGTGAAGAATTTTCACCCTATTGTAATGTGCTCAGTTAGTAAACTCAAATCGAATATCAAAAATAATGTTTAAGAAAATAATTAGATATCGGCAACCATTGTATGGAAACTACTCGTATATTAGAAATAAAATAAGTACAGAATTTATCAATCATCTACAAAGTACTTACATAAAATTATCAATAAATTGCCGTATTGAGCCAAACGATAAATGTGACAAAAATGTTTTAGAAACTTAAGATAAATGTTAGTATTCTTTATTAGTGTTAAAAATATAAGAAACAATCATGACATTAAACAAGAAAAAAAACATAGAAAAGATTAGTTTAATGAGCATGTTACTTGTAGGATCACAATACAGGGTTTGTTGTCTAAGCAATTTATCAATTTCACAGAAAAAAATAATTTGTAAATATCGCAATCCATAATAAGGATTTAAAGTTATTTATTAGGAAATATATTTTTATGCAGCTCTTTGTAAAATATATACTAAATTACTGAGAATTTCTTGGCGTTTTTCTATTTAATGTGAAAAACGCTTTTGCTGGACATACCAGCAAATTGATGATACATCAAAATTTAAAAATGTAAGTAGGAATAGTGTTTACTATGTATACCTACATTATTATTAAATAAAACCCTTTAGCCGCCATTAATTTTCAACCCCACCAATATCATAAATGATACGTATAACCGAAATTATTTGCAATAACGAAACAGTAATTATTATTTCCTTGATATATAATAATTTTAATTTATGTTATACAATTTTGAAATAAGTTTGTTTGTTCATTTGTTCAGTATTCTGATTTTGGCGGTCGGAGGGTTAAAAATATCAGTACCATACAATTAACTAAGTTGTGAAGTAATAATTGTTAAAACCATCGCCTCTGTAATTGGCTACCTCTTATTACGTATATAAAGTATATAATATAATATAACGTCTATGCGTGGTTGTGTGCGTTATCTTACCGGTAGTGAATACTTGCCAAATTGTGTAGATATAACTTGATGTAACTCGATGTTTGTATAAGAGAATAAAACTAGTCATAACTGTTATTTGATTTTTTATTTACCTTACCAGTTACCTGTACCTTTACCAAAAACGCATCTAAACACCCAACTGGTGAATTTACCTTTACCAACATATCGATACAATAAAAGTTGTAAGTACATACCTCAGGAGCCAGCTAAAATACTCCTTTTTTGTAGATACCTAAAACCGTTCCAAAAGAAAAACCATAAACAAAAAGCAAAAAAATAGGGCTTAACAAAAATAATGAAAACTATGAGATAAATAACAAAAACTTATAACCTAAAATTACAAGTCCCAATTATTTCTTTCGCCCAAGTTTATTTGTAAGCTTTAAAATATTTACACAAACTATATATTAATTAAAACCTAGAGAAAACCGGTGCTACCTATAGCCATTAACAAAAAATTAACTAAATCAATACAAGGTTCACAAAAACCTTAGAACCTGCTGATAAAATATTTAAATGTATGTAAAAATAAAGCAGCTTTGCATCTATTCACAAGAAAGAAAATATAATATTTTTACTGGTACAATAATTTTATATAGAAAAATATATATTATATATTTACTATGTCGTCTACAAAGTTTAGGAGATTATTAATTAAGTAAGAATGACCTATGCACGCAAGGCCGAGAGCAAGGGTAAATATGCAACGATGTTTGTAAGTATTTATATTCATTTGTGTTGAGAACAACACTATTTTACTATAATCGTTCTGGAGGCAAATATTGAATCATAACAGAACGGCTCCCATATTCACGTGTTTGCTGGTATCCCTAACACGAACATCAACAAAAGTAAAAAAGCTTATAAGCTTTATTTTAGGTTATAAGTATTCACATCTAAATCGTCATCGAAAAAAAATCTGCCATCACAGAGAACAGCCCAACTCATACATGGCCGCTAGTTGGCAATGTATGAATTGGGTTGGTGACGTTTCCATGTTTTCATGAATTTGCGTTAATATTGTCTGCTAAATGTGAAGAAACACATTGCTCCACAATCCGCATTTGTCTACAACAACGTTGTAATTTATTGAATGGGTAAGAGATACTATTATTATTTGTAAGCTATCATACAGTGACGCTGGTATAAATCAGAACAAATCATTCATTTATTAGCAAACATGGGTAATTGATACAAGATTTTACATATTTGTTCAATGTAGTATATGTAGACCGTACTTTATTTCGAATAACGCATATGTGTAACGGGCCTTATACGGCGTCGGGCGCCATCTTGTATAATGTAACATTATGGTTCTCCATGTTCTGCCATAGACAAAAACGTGTATCTTGATTAATATATGGGAGTGGCTGGCGACAAATTTGTCAATGTTGATGCTAGGGATACAGCTTAAATAATTTTTGAATTATTCATATAGCTATAAACATATTTGTTCGCGTATCTTATTAAGAACACTAAGTACTCTCTCACTGTTTTTATCATGACAATTATAAAAACTACCGTGCTTCTGTATTCTGTAACTAATCATCTTATATATGATTGTATACATATAATAATAAAATTTGCACGGCAAAAAAAAATGTAGAACAAGATATATTTGAATATACATATTATAATATACACTAATGATTTTAAACAACGATAATAAAGACCATACCTATACAATACATTAAAAAAACTTTGTACACACAGAAAACCAACAGAAATAGAAGATATCTTAATCATATAAACACCTATAATTATTTTACATTATTTACTATAATTAAAACTAAATCGGTATTTAAAAGAAGACATTATGCAGTATAAAAATAAAGCATGTATTTGAATCTATATCAATAAGACATCTCTGTATCTGAACACCCCGAATAGGTAATCAAATACAACATATTAGGTAACACATTGCCATAACAACAGTTAACCTTTTGAACGCCAACGACACAAATGACAATGCGGGTACACTATCAACACGAAATAATCAATTAAATCATTACTTTTGTGTGTGTTTATATAGATATCTTAAAAATTGAAGCTCTCGTACGTATTTAATGACATACAACAAATTAAAAGACACCATGGATATTGGGATATACATGATAATAAGAAGAAGTAAGTTTGTTGCTCGGCGTGCAGAGCACGCGCGTGTCTTTATGCTTTGGCGTTCAAAAGGTTAACAATGTAAATGTTATTTAGACTTTCAGAAATCAGTGGAGCAATTCTTGTAATTTAAGGACGATGCGCTAGAATACGTTTTTTGCTATTTTCAGGTCAGTACTAGATTTTATGTTGTTCAAAACAAGACACGCGGCCGTAGCAAGTACGTATTTATCAACATACAACCTGACACTGACCTAACCTACTAATTGTAAACAAATTCACGGGCTACGGGCACTAATGCATCTCCCGTAAGAACCGTCTCAATCTGTCAAATATACCTGTATTTTTTTTTTAATTTACGAAAATTTTTGTCAAGTTTTCGACTTTCAAATTGTAGCTGACATGAGGCTCCGCCTTAATTTTGGACGCTTTGAAAGAACGAGAATTGGTCTTGAGATATTAGTAAACTATTCTGGTTGGTTTTGTCGAAATCGGTAAATAACAACAAAACATCGAGGCAAGGACTAATGGCATAATCACCCATTTTGGCTGAGAGACTGATAATCACAGTGCGTTAGATGCATATATAGACACTACTGCTAATCATTCTGCTGATAATATGGTTAAAGACACCTCATGCGACCTTCGACGTATTTTTATCCATACTCAAACAACACTACAAATTATTTTAAATAAGTACAGGTTCCTGGAAGGACTTGGGGAAGGCGTATGCCCAGAGGGCCTAGACAAAGTCACATTTTCATTAACAATAACGAAATTAGATAAATCCGAAATTTATGGAACATATATATTATTTGGCATATGCTTTCGAAATGTCACGTCGATGTTTTCGATCGCTAAGTGCTAGACAACATCAAATTATGTAACGAAACTCGATCAATATTCCCATACAAATGCGTTGACAAATGGTGTTATTGACAATCCGAATCGCTGAGATAACGAATTGTGTTCGATCAACAATATTCGAAATCGAATCGACACGGAGCGATTGACACTTGCCTAGGCCCCCAAGAGTGGGACAATAGATGCTAAAACAACCTTTAATAAAGAACGGTTATTTTCTGTACATAATAAAATATTGCATGAATTATACCTTAGATCAGTTTTAACTGATATTACAAGATTTCTACTATAAGTGTGCTATATACTTTAAGGCTTGCCCCGAGGACAGTGTCAAATATTTGTTGTGAAGCCGTTGCGGGGGTCATGTTATGACTTATCAACCACCTCAAAGGAAGGCTGAAAACCAAGGTATTGTCTTTTATGGAGAACCAAATATCTAGAAAGGGACTGAGTTGTTCAACGACAGAGTATTTGCCTGCTCTTATACTCATGATTTATCTACCGACCTCGATAAAACCTAAAATAAATGCTGGATCTATATAGAGCATAACATTGTAGCGACCACAAGCACATTTGGGAACTTTTAAAGAATTTCGATTGAATTTTTTGTTTTAAACAGCAAACATAAGCACTGTACCTTATAATCATCGACATCTATTTTTTAACATTTGAAATTTAGTTGTTCATTATTCAAACTTGAGTCTATGGGCATCTAGCTTCATTTTTCTGACTGACCGACCTCATGACAATTCAAAAGTGCCTGTAATTGGTTTATTTGAAATAAATGAAATAAATGAGTTTGAGTAAGCTAAGTGATAGTGGAAATCACTTTTTTTTTAATACTTTCCAAACGAAACGTGCAAAGATCAGTGGTGACATGAACAAGAGCACTCTTAGCCACTTTCCTTGCTGTGGGTATATTGCGAATCGAGCTCAGAAATATATGAAAGATGTGGTATTTTCTACAGCTGTTGAGAGCAGACTAGTCTGCGGCAGCTCTAGATCAACATATAATCACCTTCATTACGGAAAAGAAAGGTCATAGCAGACACCGTTCAGAATTTAATCGTTTAGTATTAGCGATTAAATCGTTTTTAATCGAGACTGAGCTTTTAACCCCGAACACTTTTAGTATCAGGCACCAGGGATGATAAATATAAAATTATTCTCAATTGCTGCAAGACCCTAAGGCAGCGGTGTCCAGCAGAGGTGTGCAAGTTATCTAGGTGGTGTGTGTGAAAAAATCGACCAATAGGAACACTTCATTTTCAAAGCTTGAGCTAAGCAAGTGTTGTTATTGGATAGTTTTACGCACTTTCGCCGTTAAGCATCCTCAAAAATCTTTGAAGGAAACGCACTCCAAGTGGCGATCAGCATCGTCATACAAGCAATCGCCGAAATGCACGACTTTGACATCACAAACTCGAATATTAGTGCGTTGTCGCAACCATATCAGACCGCACATCTTTATTGGATGGCCGAAGGTCCTGTTAGATCAGTATTACGAAACGTATTACATCTGTATTGTCATCTTCTCGAGACATTGGTGAAATTACTCGGGTGTTAGTGCACCCGTAGCCAGCCAATCGGAAAATGTTCACACTTCTTGGTCGAAGAATCAGGTAGGTATTTTTCATTCGGTATGATAAGGTACAGTACTTATACCTACTTTAAACGTAAACACTGCCTCTATTTTTTGTCACGTGCTAATCTAAGCTTAGTGCCTTCAACACGCATTGCAATGTATGGATAATAAACACATATTTGTGTTGAAGACACTGGCTTAGAATGGATCAAAATGTATTGAGCACGTATGTGTGTGGTACTGTGAGATAGAACAGAAACACATGGCTGTGCTCATGACAGTGTTTGGGTTAAACGCGTTGTCAAAATCCCTACGGAGCGTCTTCAACACGCACAGCAATTTGTTAACAATAAACACATTTTAGTTGTGAAGGCACTGAGCTTAGAATGGATGAAAATGTATTAATCCCGTATGCGTGTGCAGTGAGATAGAACATCCACAGCTTAACCTTTTAATCGCCATTGTCACATATATGTAATTATCAAGCGCATGCCCTTTACGCCAACGACACAAATATGTGACTATGGTGCACTAATAACGCGAAATAAACAATTATATCATTACTTTTATGTGTGTTTTTATGGATATCTTAAAAATGTAAGTTCTCATACGTATTTAATTATATATATAATATAATTATGTAATAAATTTAGTGCTTGGCGTTGAGGGCACGCGCGTACAGTACTCCCAAATTAATAATGCACATGCAGATCTTCGCTAATTGTCGTATTCCCGGAAACACCCGAATCATAGAATCGTTCGAGTCCCTTGTATTTTGCACCTTGTTCGAAAGAAATAGGAGTCAATATCATGTGTACACAATCGAAAACAATTCGGGCGGTCGGCGGTCAGTCAAAGGTCCGTCAGTCGTCTTGTTATATTGGTGGTGACTGCACGTGTTCGCTTTGTCTGGAATTATATAGAGCTGCTATTACACACCCTTCTTGGTTTTGTTTGCAAAGGTGAATTTAATTTCAACTTTAATTATCTTATTCAAATTTAAATAGTTAATTTTGTAAAATATATAAAAATACTAACATTTTTCACGTTTTTTCATTATTAAAAAAATAAAAATACCTACGTAAAATACATATTAAGTACTAGAAAAAACATATTAAAAATCAGATTTAGGCTTATATGAATTATAGCTCGCTATTTACTTACATGGAATTATTGAATCAAATTTCGTTACTGATAAATGAATATTTATCTCTTTTAGGACAAAACACATAATCTTACTAAATTATGCATGAAGAAAATGCACTTAACCACTCTATATACATATCGTCTTCCGATGCTCGGGAAATACGACCGTTGCCGAACAGTGGCGAAGATTTCTATGCGCATTATCAATTTTGGAGACCTGTACGTTTATGCTCTGGCGCTCAAAAGGGTAATGACAGGGTGTTAGAGCTTGTGGTCGACACACAGCATCTACTAACACGTCTCTTCACCCTCTACATCGGCCCCCGTAATGATCTGATCACCGGAGATCACGCCATGTACTAACTTGAGATGGATCAGAATACCCTTCATGTCCTTGCTTGCATCGCTGCACTTTAGACACTTGTACTGGCAGATTTTGCAGCTGTAGAAGTCGTTGTCGACCGCTTCGAAGACTTTCCACACCCAGCTCGTGTCGTCTCCTGGAATTTAGAAAAAAATTATTAAAAATATGAGTTAGCGACCGAGTATCATACATTTACGAGTGTCAGCAGAATATATAGCACTAGCTTCTGCCCGCGACTTCGTCCGTATACTGTAACTGTGTAGGCAGCGCATGCAAATAATTCTGTTTTCGGAGGTATTTCTTTCCGACTTGCTAGACGAAAAATGCGATAGCTCGGCTAATATGTATGATATAAATATAATTTATAGCCTATAGCACTCAGGAATAATGTAGCTATCTATCAGTGAAATTTTTGAAATTGGATCATTAGTTCCGGAGATTACCCCCTACATACAAACTTACAAATTTTACCTCTTTATAATATTAGTATAGATAATCAGCCCATAATGTTCCCACTGCTCAAACATAGGCCTTTTCTCTGAGAGATGGAGTAGGTAAGTTTTATTAAAACCACCCTTTTTTTTTTAAGTCTGGGAAATCATCCAATGACATCTCCCGCTCTGGGTGGAGCGGAAGGGAGTGTCAGACTCTTACTGACTAAAACCCATCCATGTTCCTTCCGTAGCCCTTTATGTTCCGGGGTAGCGGTAACCCTTTCGGACAATCCCGCTTAGGGACAGGTGCCTTAAGTTATATAAGTATTAAAACTACCCTGCGGACCCAGTGTGGGATTTTTTGGTTCTAGGACGCGCCGGCCTACTGGTTTGAACCCACGCACGACCATCAACTCGTAAGTTGGAGTCGTTACCCCTATATAAAAGCGAAATGTCACTCATTCATATATTCACTGATTAATCACGAAATCTCAAAAACTACTCGTCATTAATCAGTTAATCGTTACTTATGAAGATGAAATATGGCAGAGGTAGATTAATTAGATTATGAGTAGGAGACGTCAGCTAAGAAAGTATTTCAGCCCCCCCCCCCCCCCCCGAAAGGGGGAAATAGGGCGTGATTAGTATGTTTTTTTTGTAACTAATACACGGGGGGAGCCGAGTTTGTGGAGGTCAGATAGGCAGTCGCTCCATGTAAAATACTGGTATTCAGCTGCATCCGGTTAGACTAGAAGCCGACCCCAACACAGTTGGGAAAAGGCTAGGCAGATGACACGGGCGGAGCCGCGGGCAGCAGCTACTAAGGCTGGTTAACGCTGTATATCGCTGGTTATGTTTCAGTCCTATGTAATAGGGGGGCGTAACCTATAACCATCAACCGGGCACAAAACCATTCTCCTGACTGCGACTGGGCTCTCCATATTATGCCAAATTAACAGCCGTGCACTATAACTGACGTTCGTTTCCAAGTAACAAATAAGCGAGTGAACGTACCAAGCATATTAACAGCAGTTTTATGGTGTATCATCTTGAGGTGTCGGTTCATGTTGCCGGTCGCGTTGCCGCCGTGGCAGATGTGTCGCTCGCACAGTTTGCACCGCGCCTGCGTGGCGGACACGCGGTCGAAGTACGACCAGATCCAACTGCGACGCAGCTTCTGAGTTGGGCTGTCTGGAACTGGTGAGGTTTGTTGGGTTAGAATTTTTTTTTTTTTCACAGAACGCCATAATTATCCCTAGTCCCAAGCCAAGCCTTACCACACCTTACTCGTTACCACAACACAACCTAATGCTTGTGTTGTGGTAACGAGATGGCTGATAAAGTAATTATATACATTTTTTTTGTAAATACATACATATTATAAATAGAAAAACACCCAGACCCGGAACAAATACTTGTAGGTCGCGAAAATATTTGTGTCGTGCGGGAATCGAACCCGCGACATGCTGCGCAGCAGTCAATCGACCACTACGCCAACCGTGTTGTCAAGAATTATTAGAATAGAAGTTTTCTTGAACAGTATAAAATGGAGTCGTTTTCGCGCCCGTCTGTGTAAGAGTTGCAACTAAAGGCACCAACTGAAGTTGATGTCTAATTAGTTTTGATAAGTAAAGTTCTTTCTTTTGGTTTTGTTAAATAAAGAGTATTATTATATAGGTTTAAGCTACAGTTTATAAATCATGTCCTGAGTAATGGGAAGCATTCAAAATCAGCTAATAGCTGCAGCAGTTGGTAAATACTACTAAAATTTCACTATCGGTCATAGAGGTTTTCCTCTTTAAAACTGTTTGCTTTTGCAAACAATTTTAATGTCTTCTTCTCCTTTTCGTGTGTTTAGTGACTAACCTGGTGTCAGAGTTTTTATGCTGCCCATGGGCCTCTGACTTAGTTTTACATGCTGTTGAGAAATATCTCTAAAATATCTCTATATTTTAAAGTGAAGGAAAGAAAAAAGTATAAACCCTTACCTACAATCTCTTCAAATTCCCGATCACTTGCATAAATCTCCTCTGTCTTAATAGCGTATGGTGTGTCTGTTTCACTCGTTAAAACATGTGCGGTTAGCATCACCTCACTCTTGTACACGGTTGGATGTCTTGACCGTACATGTCGGTTCATGTTGTTGGAGTTACAGCCCTTGATGGACAGCACCACGTTGCACAACTTACAACGGTAAATGATGTTACTGAGCTTGTCGAAGTACTTCCACACCCAGCTACGTTTCCGTGGCCCTGGAATTTGAGAATATATGATTGAGAGATTGATTTTTAAGCTTTGCAACATAACATAACTGATGCGGCTTGGCACATTGAACACACACAGAATTTAATTTACTACTTTGCCACTATGATGTATTGTTGTCATAAACATGATTTCTAGGTTCTGATTGGGCTATTATTATTATTACAAAAAAACGAACTCGGTTTCTTGTAGCCGAGTTCGTTTTTTTTTAAATAAATTACTTACCAGCACTCTCCCGCCTACTTCTTTTAGTTGTCTTTCCATCTAGGACCACAAAATGCATGTTTGCATCATCTGGTTTCACAGTTATTTCCTCATCCTTCTCCTGGATAGCTTCCGTTGCATCTTCGCAAACCTCGCCAAGTATGACAGGCTGCGTCTTTGGGTCATCATCCTTTAATACATTTAAATGCAGAAACTCTATGCGAAACCCTACAGTAGCTTCTGGATTGTCTTTGTGAAGGTCATATATATCCTTATGATCTACTTTCAAGTGATCTAATAAGTCTAGTGATTTTTCATCCGATTTTAAGGTTACATCACAAAGATTGCATTTCATCTCATTGTCAGTAATTTTAACAAAATATATTGTTGCCCATTCCGGTAACTGCTCACTCTGCTCATCTGTAATCAATTTAATTTCTAATTAGTTTTTTAGCTACATATTCTCATATTAAACTCATTTATATTATTTAATTCTACTAAATTCCCATAAATACAATAACAAGCTGAATAAAACAAATAATTTTATCTTGAACTTTTTAATTTTGTATAACTGGAAAAGAAAATGTATGTTGTTATTGAAATAAAAACCCAATGATGTCAGTAGAAACTGTCTAATTTATTTGGTTTGTATAATTATTACATTCCCCTACCTTACAAGTTCAAACTACTGTTCCACAATAATTTATTATTAAGTAAAAAATAATGTTCAGCTGCATCTGGTTAGACTGGAAGCCGACCTCGGCATAGTTGAGAAAACACAAGGCAGATTGATAGAAGAATTAAATAAAACAAAAAGGTTGTAAACATAAAATTATTGACTATCATTCTTTCAGTATCACCTAAATTAGGATTATAACTTTTTATTCAAACTTGTTCACCTATAAACACAACTTTGATAAATTCTCACTAATACTAAGCAATAGAGCAATTTAACACACAATAATACTGTTGTAGAAGTACACAAGCATACATAAACAAAATGAATGTTAGTTAGTCACTTAGTCAGAGAACATTGGTTTCTTGTGGTTGTGGAAATCCCTGACCACTTCGACGCCGTACGTTTGCATATTAATGACAGATATGCAACCAGTTTTCTGTCGGGACGAGCAAATCCACTGCTCAGCTCCACACTGCAACCTACTTTTAAAAATGTAAGTGTAACCTTTAAATAAGATTTGGTGTCCCTTTTTCGTGGGCACGCACTGCACTAAGTCGTCACCTGCAATATTTTAACTCTATTAATCATTGCTTCAACTGGTAAAATATTCTATTTACACAGATACTGATAAAAAGAGAATCAAAACAACTGAATATTATCACGATTTTTATACTTTACAACCTGTCCCTACTACTAAAAAACAATGAGGAAGAAGCTTCTAACATTGTGAAAAAGGAAAATTGAACAAAAATGCATTAAAGTAATAAGAGAGTTATGAAAATATTAACTAAAACTTAAACGTGGGAAAACAGTAAAAATAAATGAAATGACGCAACAAAACTGTCAAGTCAAAGTGACGTTTAGATTGACAACACAAAGCTTGACGAATACGGTTTGTTTTACGCAGTGATGCATAAATCGAATACAAAATGATTATGAAAACAAAAAAAGTTCTTGTGAATGGTCTTCATTATGTGTGGAATTACAAGATTATTGTAATGCAAAAAAAAACTAAAACACATTATTAAGTAATACTAAAAAACACTCGAATGGATTTTAGATGTAACTTGATCAATAGATGGCACTGCATGTACCGTAAAAAATGACTTTAGTTATTACTCAATACTTTGAATTTCCAAATCAAGTAATATTTCTGTCACGAACATTCTTTTAATAACTAATGTATTAATAAAACCAAGCAAAATACCGAGTCCGAACTAAAAACATGTTTTTTTACTACTTACCACCAATAGATGGAGCTAGCAGTCTTATAAAATGAAATATCTCAGAATCATTATGAATCATCTGATCAGCTCGGTGAACAACATTGATCTATGAATCCTATGATGTCGTGTTCATGCAAGTAAGACCGACCCTAAGAACCTTATCACTTTCATAAGCAATGCCTTACGATTTTCCTTCCAGAATGTGTTCGTTTATCTATATATAAAAGAACGTTACACATTGCTATATTGGAAAATTATACAGATGTGGTCAGTGACGACATCTGTATAATTTTCCAATATAATTATATAATTTTATTAAAGACGACTATACGACGATAATATGCTGAAAAAAACGATTTTTCTATTAGTTAAATACCCTCGTGTCCTCAGTATTCACTATTTATTTAAAACTAGCACTTTGCCCGCGGCTTCGCTCCCGTGGTCTTTCCCGTGGGACCCGTTATTTTTCCCGGGATAAAAAGTAGCCTATGTTACTCCTAGAAAACTAAGCTTTCCAACGGTGAAAGAATTTTTAAAATCGGTCCAGTAGTTTTTGAGCCTATTCATTACAACCAAACAAACAAACAAAGTTTTCCTCTTTATAATATTATTAGTATCGATAAAATTCCAGTACGTTAGTTTACAAACTCTTGCTAATAGATGGCGTTAGTAGTCTCGTAATTTCTTACTACGCCGCGCAGTCTTTAATTCTAAAAAAGTATCTCTAATCAGATGTGTGTACATACGGTTATTGTTCAAGAATTCTATGTTTACACGATCATATTCTACACGTGTTGTGACGTATTAGAGAGATTTGATCTAATATTATCAAATCTAATGGTGTCTTCTGATATTTGTATTTATTTAAGTACTTACTGATCCTCGAAATTTTAGCTAACACGTTCATTGTGAACAGTATTTTTGTGTATCTACAAACAGGAGCATTATGAAGCAGAAACCGTGATATTAGGTAGGTACGTATACATATAATCCTGATTATTATAATGTCTGCCGGCGAACTACATCGCTTCGAAGTCGTATAACAGCCACTTTGTTCGTAATTTTGATCTAAGCAGCCAAAATATACGGAGAGGCAAGACTGGGTAGTCTTGCCTCGCTGCTCTCTTGCCGGCTTGCTCTCGCGGGAGCAAGTGGCGGCGTACAGTTGTTCGTGTAAGAAGCAGCTCATCCTGAGGTAGACACCCGCAACTATCAGTAGCAATATCCCATTACTGGCGAAGTTTTCCGAAATTAGTGAAAAATGGATATGGTTTTTCTTTATAGATTTTTTTTTACTAATACCATAGATGATAGAAGAGACAGGTCACTTCTTCATGTTTTCCCATGTATGTTCTATGAAGTATCATATTAATAGAAGGGTTTAATAAAATGAAATTGTCAGAAGATAATTAGAACCGTATGCTTAGCAGAAGCGCTTGCACCGAAGCAATAGCTTAAATTTAACATACAAATGATGATGATCTCTGGATCCGATACTTTTTTGGCTGAATGTATACCACATTCAGCCAAAAAAGTATCGGGAATGGATGATTTGTTTATGGTTCCAAATACAATTTTTTGTTTTTTTTGTAGTTGTTAGATTGGCACAACTGTTTTCCATTTTGGCGCGGAGTTTGAGTTGCATCTGTTATTTATATTAAATACAGTGCTGGTTTTAGTAATATCATATATAGTGTGTATTGCGAATTTCATAATGGACAAAAATATCGAACCAAGAGTTTGTCTTAAATTTTGCATCGCCAATGGAATTTCGTGTTCGGAGTCACTGAAAATGTTACAGAAGGCTTACGGTGAATCGACTTTATCAAAAACTCGTGCTTATGAGTGGTTCAAAGCATTCAAAAGCGGTCGAGATGTGATGGAAGATTTGCCTCGCTCTGGTAGGCCGTCAACGTCTGCAATTGAAGTTAACATCGCAAAAGTGAAGAAAATAGTGACTGAAAATCCCCATTCAACTCTGAGAGAGATAGCCGCCGAACTTTCTGTATCTCACGAGTCGATCCGTACCATTTTAACTAATCATTTGGGTATGAAACATGTTGCTGCTCGGCTAGTCCCATAAGATCTGAATTTTCTCCAAAAACTCAATCGCATGAAAGTCGCTGAGGACATGCTAGAACGAGTCAGTTCGGACCCAACATTCATGAAACGCATTGTTACTGGAGACGAGACGTGGGTTTACGAGTTTGACATGCAAACTAGTCAACAAGCTTCGGAGTGGCGCCTTCCAACTGAACCGAAACCGAAAAAACCACGCCAAAGTCGATCAAAAGTCAAAGTCATGTTGACTGTTTTCTTTGACTATCGCGGTGTTGTGCACTCTGAATTCTTACCGGAAGGTCTAACGGTAAATAAAGAATATTATTTGAGCGTTATGCGGCGTTTAAGAGAGCAAATTCGACGAAAAAGGCCAGATTTGTGGAAAGAAAATTCTTGGATTTTGCACCACGACAATGCGCCTTCGCACAAGGCTATCATTGTGAACGAATTTTTGACCAAACACTCAACAAATACCATCCAGCAACCACCGTATTCACCAGATATGGCTCCTGCTGACTTTTTTCTTTTTCCTAAACTCAAATTACCACTTCGTGGCACCCGTTTTCAATCGATAGAAGACATAAAGGAGAATTCGCGGCGAAAACTGAACTCAATTCCGGAAGCAGCGTTTAAAAAATGTTTTGATGAATGGATTATTCGTTGGCGCAAGTGTATCGTTTCTGGGGAATGGAACCGGCGAGAGATGTCGTGCGGTGTCCCGCAGGGATCGGTTCTGGGGCCGTTCCTGTGGGACATCGGTTACGACTGGGTGCTGCGGGCCGACCTCCCTGACGGCGTCAGCGTAGCAAACTACGCTGACGACACGCTGGTCCTGGCGCAGGGAAGGTCGCATCAGGCGGCGGCCGACGCGATGACACGCGGGGTTGCGATAGTCGTTGAGAGGATCCGGCAGTTGGGTCTCGAGGTGGCATTGCACAAGTCCGAGGCCATGTCCTTTCATGGGCCTCGGAATAGGCCACCATCGGGATCCCAACTTACGGTAGGAGGGGTTCACGTCGGCGTCGAGACCACGATGAAATACCTGGGTCTGGTCCTCGACAGCCGATGGAATTTCGTGGAGCATTTCCGACGTTTGGCCCCCAAGCTGGAACGGACTGGGGCCGCCTTCAAGCGGCTCTTGCCCAATCTGAGGGGGCCAAACGCCTCCTGCCGGAGGCTTTACGCGGGAGTCGTGCGGTCCATGGCCCTATATGGGGCCCCGGTGTGGGCGCGTTCATTGCGGCGACGAGCCGCTCACTATCTGAACGCGCCCCAAAAGGTGGTAGCCATTCGGCTAATCCGGGGGTACCGCACGATCTCGGGCGAGGCGGCAAGCCTCCTTGCCGGACTGCCGCCGTGGGATCTGGAGGCGATAGTCCTCGCGCGCCTGTTCGAGTGGCGCGTGGAGGTACTAAGCCGGGGGGAAACTCCGTTTCCGCAGCAAATTGCGGCGGAGCGGACGGACCTCCGGCGCGATCTCATGGCGGCCTGGAATCAGCGACTGTCGCAACCCAGCGCAGGGCACGCCACGATAGTGGCGGTAAGGCCCCTCTTTGAGAAGTGGCTAGAGAGGCGTCACGGCGCCCTCACCTACCGCCTGACGCAGGTCCTCACCGGACATGGATGTTTCGGGAGGTTCCTGCACATCATCAGGCGGGAGGAAACGCCCGGGTGTCACCACTGCGAGGATCGCCCAGAGGACACGGTAGAGCACACGGTGCAAACCTGCCCCGCTTGGGCGGAGCACCGCCGTGTCCTCGTAGAGGCGATCGGCGGCGGCGACCTCTCACGCCCGGCCTTGGTGCAAGCCATGGTCCGGGGCGAGAGGGAGTGGGAGGCAGTCACCTCCTTCTGCGAAAAAGTCATGCTCGCGAAGGAGGTGGCGGGATGGGAGAGAGAAAGGTCCTCCCGTCCCAGCCGCCGCAGGAGACGCCCTGGGCGTCGGGAGCCACGTGACGACTCCCGGCCACCGTAGGCGCGGGCCTGCGGGCGGTGAGTAATGGGTGACTCACTGTCCGATCAGCACCAGACCCGTGCCGTACGGCGCGTAATATGTTCCACGCGCGCCTCAAAGAGATGTCAGCATATGAAGGGGCCCCCCAGGGCCAAGCCTGCCGGGTAAGCGGGATTGTCCGAAAGGGTTACCGCTACCCCGGAACATAAAGGGCTACGGAAGGAACATGGATGGGTTTTAGTCAGTAAGAGTCTGACACTCCCTTCCGCTCCACCCAGAGCGGGAGCAGTCATTGGATGATTTCCCAGCCTTAAAAAAAAAAAAAAAAAAAAGTGTATCGTTTCTAAAGGAGCATACTTTGAAGGTGATAAAATAAATTTGGATGAATAACAAAACATTTTGTGTATTCCTGATCTTTTCCCGGTACTTTCTTGACAGAGTAGTACAATCTTCAATAGTCTGTCGATGAAGGCAATTTCTTGGCAATGCTGCACGTTTTCATGGGATATTTCAAGGTCCTTAGGGATGCTATAGTGCTTAGCTGCAAGCGGCAAGGCTAACTGACCTGGTTCTACAGCTGCCATGGTTAGGTTGTAGACGTATAGCTCGTTAAACAGTTAAAAATTACCAATACTGCTTTTCAGTCCATTTTATAGCCGAAAGGTACTCATAGCAGTATTATTTTAATATTACTTTCCATTGGAAAGAGTTGGAGCTACACCTACAGTATTGCTTCATCTCTTTCTCACACTGAAGTAATATTAAATAAATACTGCTCATTGAGGTGGTGGTTGGACCCTAGGGAAACAGAATGAAGTCCAGAAATATATTTATTGAAACAATAACAAACACAAGGCGTCGAAAAATAATATTTCTTCAATATGTACTTCCCAAAATGAAGTTTTAAGTGATGCAATAAGCTAATCAGCTTATTTTTATAGTCCATTTTTTACTTAATATTTACAATTAAATTGTAAATAAAATTCGGACTTTCTTGGACTTTCATATCATTTACCAATTGCCAATTAACAATCTCTTAAATACCCTTGCCAAACTAGTTCAAATAAATAATTTCTTTATAATGCTGGCAGAAAACAAAACCCAGTCTTCTCTTTAGTATCAGGTTGCTGGGAATAAAGAATTAAATAGATCAAGACAAATAATGCAAAACCTCGGGGTTCAGTTTCAAAAACCTCTTAAGCCATTTTTTCCCGCTAACCTCGATTCGACATTAAAATTATGCTTTATTTTAAACTTCTCGCAAAAAAAACGCTTGCTTTCAAATAACGTGTGGAGTTAACCTTTTCACGGCCCGACGACATATCATTTGTCGTGCCCCCAGCGCCCGGCACAGTGAATCGAAAAATAAATATCTTCGACGAATAGGGTCTTGCAATGACGTAAAAACGCAAAACCAAACATAAATTCTCAGTCGGATAAATACGACTCAGGCGATACGGGCCCGAAAATATTTGTCGTATTAATCCGACTGGAGCGGTTAAAAGGTTAATGTCTTCCCATTATTAGTAGGTTTTAATAACCTGTTCATGAGGAAAGCTTCATGAGCTTCATTCATTATAGAACGCCAACCCATCTGTTTCACGACACTCTCTCCTTTGACAGGTGATCAGCTAGTGTTTATCTAGGATTACTATAGAGATCAGCTGCAGCTCGCTGTGTCAATTTATCCCGGACAACTGCCGCCATTGCTCCGCGCAAATTTTCTTCGGTCCACATTGCTCTTCCTGAAGACAACCTAATACAATCTGTATGGAGGGAATTATTATTAATTTATAAGTAACTAGCTTCGGCCCGCGGCTTCGTCCGCATTATATTGACGACACGGTTGGCGTAGTGGTTGAGCGATTGACTGCTGCGCACTATGTCGCGGGTTCGATTCTCGCACGGAACAAATATTTGTACGACCTGCAAGTATTTGTTACGAGTCTGGGTGTTTTTCTATCTATAATATGTATGTATTTACAAAAAAAAATGTATATAAGTAGTATATCAGCCATCTCGTTACCATAACACAAGCATTAGGTTGCTTAGCTTGGGACGATACGGCGCTGTGTGAAATGTCCAAGGATAGGACGGAGAAAAGCTGGAATTTATTAAGCAGACGGTTTTCCTGGGAATCACGCTAGACGACAAGTTGCAATGGGGTCCCCACATAACAACTCTTGCGGGACGGCTAAGCTCGGCCGCTTATGCTGTTAGAAAGATAAGGCAGTTAACAGACGTAGAAACCGCGCGTTTGGTCTATTTTAGTTACTTCCATAGTATTATGTCGTATGGCATTTTACTGTGGGGTCGGGCTGCTGACATTGAATCCATTTTAATTTTGCAAAAGCGAGCGATCAGGGCTATTTACAATCTTCGTCGTCGCGAATCGCTTAGGGAACTATTTAAAAGGATTAATATTATGACAGTACCTTGCCAATTCACTTATGAAAATATTATGTATGTAAGAAAAAATAGACATCTTTTTAACAAAATAAGTGATAGGCATAATTTTAATACTAGAAATAAAGATAAAATAATTCAACCATTTTTTCGATTGTCAAAAGTACCTACATACATCTTTTATGGGGTTCTGTGTTAAATGTTACAACAAAATACCTTGTGACATACTGCAATTAAATGAAAGAAAATTTAAAACTCATATTAAAAGTACACTTTGTAAACAAGCTTATTACAAATTAGAAGATTATATTAAAGATAAGGATGCTTGGAAACATGCTGGACCTGTTCCACAGGACAATCTAGTGTCTAGACAAAATCAAACTGGTTGCTAAGTAAATTAGGTAATTTGTACCATATTATTTTATTATATTGGAATAACTTCTCACACATTGATTAATTTATTATTATTAACTTTTAGAATGTTTGTAAATATGTGAGCACCATGCACTTATGACATAATTAAGTTTACTTGCCACTGCTACATGTGTTTTTCTTTTCACCTTTTGTGATGTACTGTTTTTATTCTGGGTACATCGTCTTCACATATAATGTTATAATACATGTATACAAAACATTCTGAAACATTGTAAAAGAGTAACGGTGGAGTTTCTTGCCCATTCTTCTCCACACGAAACTACTTTTTGGAAGGGGCGACTAGAATCAGTTCTATTTCTTGTTCATTTTGACGTTCAAAAGTGCCATTCTTGTGCCTATTTGAAATAAATGTTTTGACTTTGACTTTGATATTATTATTATTATTATTAAATGTCGACAAATTATACACATAAACCTTTGTTTTATACTATGGAGTGATGAGGTACGAGTCCAATCGAGGCAGCAGCAACACGAAGCCAGTGCAAACGGTTTATTGAACCATCCACATACGTTTATTAAATAACAAATAAAAAATATTTTCCCTCGTACATAATGCGATTCGGAAGGAGATCAAATTGAAGTAAAAGTGAAAGATATAATACACTTTTACAAAATTATTTATTTGTCACGACAAGTGATCTAAGTTAACTATTATCACATCAAAATATCAAATTCCATTTTAATTTAACTTAGAAATTCGTATGTCCCATCTCCATTTGACCAGAGTTTAGAATTTTAGAAATTCATCAGTAATTCAAGATTTCAAGATATTAGGGTGACGTTTTTTAAACTCTCTAAACCACTTAAAGCCTGCAAGGCCCGTAGTGATATTAAAATTATTTTTAATATTATTTTCTAAACAAAAATCAAACGCTTGTTTGCGAATAAGTTTCGGAGTAAGAGACATCCCACTTTTTGAAAGTTTTAGTATTCTTCTCACAAGATTATTCTCTTGTTTTAAGTTAAAGGTTAAAACTCGTCCCTTACGTTGTACTAAGCTCCCCGTTTGCAAATGATTTCTGAGAGTTCGTCTAGGAATTCCATAACGATCTGATGCAGCTACCTGTGATTGTCCATTTCTAACAGCTGCCATAGCTGCACGTAAGTTTTCTTCTGTCCACATTGGTCGTTTTGCACACTTCGAACCCAGTAGTATACACCCTGTGGGCAAAACTATGTTGCATTTACTAAATCAATAGATGAAAAATTAAACCAATCTTGGATTTGATTGACCGCGACGACCGTAATTCGGTACACGGTATTTCTGTAACTTTTTCTGGCTGAAGGGAAAGACTGCACGTGCTGTCATCATCAGCCTCACGCTAAGGCCTTCTTGTAACCCTACAGTCAGTTTTTCCTATGTGACTCGCACTACTGGTCTCGGGCCTTTGTTTGTTATGGCGAGAGACTGCCCGACTGATGGCAGCAGGAGAAATAGTGGTGTTTTAGTTTGAAAGTCTAACGTAAGTTTCCATTTATCCCGGAAAAGGCTATGCATGAGGATTTACAGAAAATTGGCCTCACAATATAGAGCTGGAGATTGTTGAATGCCTACCAGCTTTCACCGGTGCGTCTGCTGCCGATGGCCTATTCATCGTCATAGCCTATCTATTTCTTTTATTCCCTACATTTATGACCGCCACTTCCACGCATATTGAAGCGACCACAATATAAGCGCTCTTACTTCCAACAATAGCTGAACCAAGACTGAGACTCGGGAGCGAAAGGTTACCCGCAGCTCCGAATGTTGTGAGATGGCAAAGAAGCATTGCCCCGGCTAGGCACTCCGTCAACATGTGCAAGTGGAGGCAACCATACGTCTCGAGTCAGAACTCCATGCTTCCTCTTCTTAGCGTGTCGATGGCAATCTAAATGTGCTCGGCCCAGAATTCGGCTACGTGTTTAGCGCCATCACTAGCGTCCATCAGTTACTGTAACGTGCATACGGCAGGCACGCAGGACACGATATTAAGTTTTGCATCGTTTGTGGAACAGCACCACATTGACACTCCAAGGAGGAGTTGTCTATGAATCCCCACCTGCGCAGATTTTCCTTGCTTCGGCCAACCTGGGTCCGGAGTCTGTTTAAAGACTTCCAGGTAGGCCAAGGCAAGTCGCGCCTACGGGAGAGACTCCATGCTTATACGGCAAACCTACTTTTCAAATCACCCACGACAGAAGAACACAAATGCAACCAAAGGTTAGTTCACCATACAGTAACTCCAGCCATTCGTTGATGACGTGCCTTATCGTCACTATTACGGCGTGTGTGATCAATAAAGGACTGAATAAATAACATACGAACAAAACAATATTTATTGAAATCACAGTTTGCAACAATGGAATACGTCTACAACATAATTTATGGATTTGTTCATTTTTTATGTCGGTATCGGAAAACTGTTTTAATCTCTGGGTTTCGTTTGACGAACCCTTTATACCAATCTTCACCTGCAAGGCCTGTTGCGATATTAAAACAATTCTTAATATTATTTTCTAAACAAAAATCAAAGGCTTGTTTGCAAATAAACTTTCGAGTAACAGACAACCCACATTTGGAAAAGTTTAGTATTCTTTTCCCGAGCGTTTTACTAAGCTGCCGGATCGCAAATGATCTCTGAGAGTTTGTCTAGGAATTCCATAACGACGTGAGGCAGCTGTCTCGGATATATTTTCTTCTCTAACAGCTGCCATAGCTGCACGTAAGTCTTCTTCTGCCCACAAAGCTCGTTTTGCATTCTTCAAAACCAATTTAATAGAACCTGTGAGCAAAACAATGTTTAAGGTTTTTTTCAATTAATGACCGACGGCCTACGAAAATGACGACAATATTGATGGCATTATTGAAATTTTGTGGGCATATTTTAAAAACATTTGATTGCGCTGTAACAATTAAGGACCGAAAGAGTGACATAGTGAGAACATTTCTGTTTGTTTTTTCTATTCATTACAAACATTAACTTTATATAAACTCGTTGTTACACTGACAAATTAATGAGTTATTAGTTAGATATATAAAGTACTTAAGTTTGTAATTGCATTGTTACGTTTCCCTAAATAAAGCAAAATAAATTGTTTTAAGGTTTATTTTATCAACCCTTAACAGGAACAAATTATTACCTATACGTAATATTTAATTCACAGTCGGTACTTTACATGACCTATGACAGAATACTGTTAAAGTAACTCTATTGCTGAATTCCTTTATTTTTTATACGGGCCCACAAGAAGATTTATTTCGGGGTGTCGATTTAAAAACCCTCTATACCAATCTTCGCCAGCCAGGCCCCTAGTGATATTAAAATTATGTTTAATACAATTTTCTAGACAAAAATCAAAGGCTTCTCTGCGAATTAATTTCCGGGTTGGACACATGCCTTTATTAGAAAGATTTTGTATTCTTTTTATAAATACTTTTTCTTGTACTTCATTCATTAATGTAGTGCGTCCCATTCGTTTTACCAAACTGCCCGTGCGCAAGTGATTTTTGAGAGTTTGTCTAGGAATTCCATAACGACGTGAGGCTGCTGCCTGTGACACGTTTTCTTCTGTAACAGCTTCCATAGCTGCACGTAAGTCTTCTTCTTTCCACATAGCTCGCTTAACACGCCCCGAACTCACTTGAATAGAACCTGTGAGTAATACTATGGATTAAATGTTGCATTTATTAACAATCGATGAAAACAATCAACAGCGGGATTTTCAAACAATTTTCTGGACGCTTTTGATGATATCCGTAATTATTTTAGAAGTTTAATACAAACCCCTCATTCTGCGCGTGGGCACTGCTGTTATGTTGTTGCGAAACTTTAACTGTAAAACGAAACCAGACTAAAAGTAAAAGCGTTACATCGCAAAGTAGCACTGGAAGCTACGATTCGCTGAATGTACGTTAGAGGATACTTATATAATTATTATATATAAGTATTATATTTTTAAATTAGGTTCTGTTCGTGGCCAGGGCTGAACATGATTTTAATGCCTTTATTTTGTAGTGTGTAAATCATCATTGTTCTCTATCCTGGGGCATACACGCACAGATCATAATATCTCACGCTTAGTTTGATAAGCTTGGCTTGGACAAGCTGCTATACCCGAAATTCGGTAAGGAGGAAACGGCATTGGTCTACCTACCTCTGTCTTTAGGATGGGAGTGTTGACACAGTCACCTTTCGGCCAAAGTTTCTCCCATAAGTCGTTGATAGAAAATATAATTTTTATTCAGATTGTAGTTCTATGGCTGGTCTTAGTTTTATTACACAAAACACAGGTGTCGACGGTTCGCTTAAATACAGCGTAGCGTCGCGCCACGCCGTGATGATGTGACAAAATAAATCATACGAGCTTAAAAGAAAATTTTCGTTTTATTGAATTAATCACATAATTTGTTACATCTGAATGTCTTCTTCGTAACTTTGCTCTATGTCTGGATATGTTGATCTTCGGCGTCGTGGAACGGGTAACTCTGGGTGCCGATTTATAAACCCATTATACCAATCGATGCCTGCAAGGCCAGCATTTAAATTAAAATTATGTCTAATGTCGTTTTCTTGACAAAATTCAAACGCTTGTCCGCGAATAAATCTTGAGCTGAGAGTCATTCCAGGTCGTGAAAGTCTGAGTATTCTTAGCACGAGCGTGTTTTCCTGCATGTCGTTCAGTACTCGATTTCGTCCCGTTCGTTTTATTGAGCTTCCCGTTCTCAAATGATGGCTGAGAGCTGGTACAGAAATTCCATAATGTTCTGATGCAGCTCTCTTTGTCATGTATCCCCCGGTAACAGCTGCCATGGCGGCACGTAAGTCTTCTTCTGTCCACAAAGGTAGTTTTGTAATCTTCAAACCTGTAACAAAAACTTTGTTTTATGTTTCATGTGTTAAGTAACAAACGATGAAGAATACCAGCTAACACCATATTTTTTTTTGCGAACAATGTATTCAAATCAACTTCCTAACGCCAGTATTGATTAGTCATGGATAAAAAAAAATCTGAAAGCTTGTTGACATAAAACTTCTAACTAGAACAGCATGCTATGTCTTTGTGGGTACACTTAAAAAAAAACAATTTTATTTAAATTGAAAGAAAGCGTGAATTTGTAAATGTATTATTTATTTAAAGCTTTGTTTATTTCTTTATTAAAACTTCATGTACATGTTGACATTGTATCGAACCGCACTGGTCCCGCGTAGTAGATTACAGCCCACTCCCTTTCGAAGAGGCTGATTATATTAAATTATACCTAGATTCGATTCACAGTCGAAACTTTTACATGACCTACGACAGAATGTCGTTAAAACGGTTAAAGTAACATTATTTCAGGATTCCTTTATTTTTTAATCGTAGTACAGCTGGATTCATATTGGGGTGTCGTTTCAAAAACCCTTTATACCAATCTAAGCCTGCAAGGCCCGTAGTGGTATTAAAAACATTGTCAATTTTATTTTCTAAACAAAAATCAAAGGCTTGTTTGCGAATGAATTTGGATGTAAGAGGCATCTCTCTGCTTGAAAGATTTTGTATTCTGTCTACAAGTTGTTTTTCTTGTACGTCGCTGAATATAAGTTTCCTTCCCAGTCGTTTCACCGAGCTTCCCGTTTTTAAATGACTTCTGACAGTTGGGTCTGGAATTCCATATTGACGTGCGGCACCCTCTGTCCCAAATGACCCGCTTTAACAGCTTTCATAGCAGCGTTTAAGACTTCTTCTGTCCACATGGCACGTTTTGCATGCTTTGTACCTGTAAGTACAATAACTTTTAACGTTATTTAACAAAATTTTATGTATAATTAAATTCAAATCAATATCCGGATTCTAGCATTGAAAGAGACATATAGGATACTCTTTACACTTTTGTACACCATTCCAAATTACATCGATCATCATCATTAGTTCTCTAGTTATCATATCAGGAGTTGGCAAGGTGCGACTGGAGAGGAGCTTCGAGAGCTCCTCTCCAGTCGCACCTTGCCAACTCCCATTTAGTTCCTAACAGCCATCCAGTTACGATCATCACTTTGCCTACCCAGAGGTCATCCTACTTCACGTTTGCAGTTTCGCGGTCTCCACTATTACTTACTCCAACTATCATCGGTTTTATGCCTTTTTAGCTCAGCCGGCCAATTGTTACTTCGGGCGTCTTATTTTCTATTTTCAGATGCTAGCATTGCTCATCGTCACAAGGCCCGCTCATTTCCACTTCAGCTTGCTTATTCTGTGGGCTATATACGTTAGTTTTGTGTCGGATCACCTTATTTACGATTCAATCTCTCAGAGACTCCAAGCTTAGCCCACTCCATAGCTCGCTGATCGATGTCGTGTTTGAGGACCGGCCATACGGTGAGAGTCTACGTTTCGGCTCCGTAAGTCAGAAAAGGTCAGGCGCACTGATTGAGACCTAATCAATTGGCAATGAGAAAACAATAAAGGACTAAACTAAAACAAACGTAGCTAGCTTATAAATACAATTTATTTAATTCTTGATTCTGAATTTGTCCTTTACATTTACAATACACTAGATAGTACAGATACATAACAGTAGAACAATAATAAGCAAAATTTTACTCTTGTTCTGGATCATTTTCTTTTTTTAATTTCCCGATGCACGTACATAAGGATTAATCTCGGGATGTCGTGACAAGAACCCATAAAACCAATCTATTCCTGCAAGGCCCGTGGACACATTAAAAACATGTTCAATATCATTTTCTATACAGAAATCGAAGGCTTGTTTGCGAACGAATTTCGGGGTGAGAGATGCGCCTCTCTTTGCAAGATTTAATAATCTTTTCACGAGTTGTTTTTCGTATTCCTCGCCGAACATTGACTTTCGTCCTAGGCGTTTTACTACGCTTCCTGTCTTCAAATGACGGTAGAGCGTTCGTTTTGGAATTCCATGAAGCTTTCCTGCATCTCTCCGTGTCATATCTCCGCTTGTAACAGCTTCCATAGCTGCACGTAAGTCTTGTTCTGTCCACATGGCACGTTTTGCATGCTTTATACCAAATCTAGTACCTGTAAAGATAAACACGCTTTATGTTATTAAAAGTTCCTGTCAGTACAAGCATGCTTAATGTTATTTTACCAACTCAAAATAATTTTATGCAGAATTGAATTCAAAACAATTGATATAGAGAAAAGATACTCTTTACCTTTCACTAAAAAAACGACTAAACTTCTTAATATTTTTTACATACTTATTTACATTTTACATCCATACTTATACTTATATATAATATTATAAATGCGAAAGTAACTCTGTCTGTCTGTCTGTTACCTTTTCACGCCTAAACCACCCAACCGATTTTGCTGAAATTTGGTATGTAGATAGTTTGCATTCATGAGAAGGACATAGGCATATTATTTTTTGGAAATTCAACCCCTAAAAGGATTACAAGGGGTGGCAAAGTTTGTATGAGAAACATATTTTTATTGCACATTTTTGCTAGGGTAGGTAGGGTAGGTAGGGTAGGTAGGGTACGTAGGGTAGGTAGGGTAGGTAGGGTAGGTAGGGTAGGTAGGGTAGGTAAGGTAGGTATCATAGTTAAGACAGGACAACGTCTGTCGGGTCAGCTAGTATTATATAAATGGTGAATTGGTAAGTATATAACACAACTGAAAAGTGTAAATAAAAAACTTTTTCCAAACAAAAGACCAACTGTTTGTTATTACACATTTAAGTTTTTATGTAATAAGATAAAATTATTGATAGGATATTTTTGTTTTTTTAAGGAATTGCACTATGGTTTAGTTTCGATAGGGCCTTATGAATTTCAGCAAATATGACCACCAGTACCAGCCATAGAACAGAATATAGTTTGGTCGTTTTATTCAAAGTCTCAACACTAGGTAGGTATTACAGTACATGGTGTAAGGGGAACCCAGAACGTACATTATATAAAACCTAAATGCAAACATATACCAGCCTTTCGTTTTAAATTGGGTTATTTTCAAGTCTTCTTTCTTCTGTCGCGGCTATCGCGCGGTGACGCGCGAGCGTCTGCTGCTATTTATTTACGAATACCTACATTCCATGCTAAAGTTGTAATGGTGTAGAAAAAATCAAAAAGAAAATAGGTGAAAATGTAAATAAATAAACATATTTTTTTATGGTATCGTATCGAGAACCACTAGCCCTATTACCTGTCTTCGTTTTCGGATGCGTTTCCCTTACACCCTGTAATATACATTCCACATTTTGAAAGGTTTCGGAGCCTACTCACGAATTTTTATTCTTGCGTTTTATTCACTAAATTACCCCGTAGTCTTTCCGTGCTCTCCGTTCTCAAATGATCGCAGAGAATTCGTTTTGGAATGCCATGATGACGAGCGGTAGCTGACTGTGTTAGGTGCCTTTCTGCAATACCAGCTCGTAAATCTTCAGTCCACATAACATACGGCACTCGCTTCGATCCCAACTGCATTAAACCTTCAATGAAAACATGTTACCTACCACCTGCATAATATTTTTCGAGAGCCGAGAGGTAACGGCCGCGACTAACGAGTTGTAGATCCTAGGTGCGAACCCTGAGCGCTTTACTTTGCGCTAAATTATTTAATCACCATTGCTCTCAGAACGGCGAAGAAAAACATCGTGAGGAAAGTGGCTTGTCTTAAAATCAAAAATTTGAACACCCGGGTGGTGTATTACGGCCGACCACTACCTCTCACAGAGAGGAGGCCTGTGTCCCATCTGTGGGAACAGTATAGGCCGATGCTATGATAATATTTAAGACTAGCACTTTGCCCGCGGCTTCGCTCCCGTGGTCTTTCCCGTGGGACCCGTTATTTTTCCCGGGATAAAAAGTAGCCTATGTTACTCCTAGAAAACTAAGCTTTCCAACGGTGAAGGAATTTTTAAAATCGGTCCAGTAGTTTTTGAGCCTATTCATTACAACCAAACAAACAAAGTTTTCCTCTTTATAATATAGAAGAAGAAGAAGATATATAGTATAGATTATACCGAAAAGTGTAAATAATATTTGGTTGGAGGTTGACCGTTTAGCTGCTTAAGTGGCTATAAGGGACTAAACAAAAAAAAATAGAATCTTTAACAACATACATTTATTTAAATCTATTTCCGAATTTAACCCTAAAGCGCGTAGGGACTGATGCACGACGTAATGCAACCCCTATATCAGACATGCGCAAGCTGCGCCTGAATAACACATAATTAACTATACTCTATAAAATTAGCGTAACTTTACTGTGGGTCTACACTTTTCTTTTGAACGGTAATAGGATTAATCTCAGGATGTCGTTTTATAAACCCTTTATACCACTCAACACCTGCAAGGCCCGTAGTGATATTAAAAACATGATCAATATTATTCTCTAAACAAAAATCAAAGGCTTGTTTGCGAATTAATTTCGCGGTGAGAGGCATCCCTCTCTTTGAAAGGTTCTGTATCCTTTCCACAAGTTCTATTTCTTGAACATGGGTGAATATTGATTTTCGTCCTAGTCGTTTTACTAATCTTCCTGCTCTCCAATAATCGCAAAGAGTTCGTTTCGGAATGCCATAAAGACGTGCGGCAGCTGCCTGTTTCATGCGTCCTTCTGCGACAGCAGTCATAGCAGCTCGTAGGTCTTCTTCTGTCCATGTCACATACGGCGAACGCTTCGACTTCAACTTCGTAGACCCTGTAAATGAAACGTGTTACCTTGAAGCCAGAATGACATTCGGACATCTTCTTTACAAGACCAAAGTAAAAAATCTGACAATAATTATATTTTATTTAAAAAATATATTTTAAGTCAATGTCAATGCCAATAAGCAATGGCTAAGGACTAACAGCCGCACAGGTCGATTCGTCAGGTTAAGCTACGCTTGCCGGGGTTGGCCGTGGATGGGTGACCATCTTTACATACCGAGACTTCTCCGTGCCGAGGAAAGCACGTTAAGCCGGCTAGGTCTCGGCTGTCATTTTATCATCTTTGACAGTCATTACGGGTCGTCAGAAGCCCGAAAATCTGATAGCCAGTCTTACCAAGGGATATCGTATTGCCCAGTTAATGGGTTGTGAAGGTCAGAAAGGCAATCGCTTCATGTAAAATACTGGTATTCAGCTGCATCCGGTTAGACTGGAAGCCGACCCCAACATAGTTGGGAAAAGGCTAGGCAGGATGATGATGATGTCAATGCCAATTCAGGTCAGGTCAATATCAATTTGATATATTTGTCAAAGGTGTATGCTATTTTGATCTTTGTTATGAAATGATTAAATTGATTTTCTATGCAAAAGCAAACTATTGCAATTGATCAAAATCAATGCGTAGCTGCAAAAGGTATATGCCCTGATTTAATAAAACAAAGAATTTGAAAAGTGACGAAGATATAAAAGACTTGAATTTACCAGCACGATTGAATATTTTTAGTGACCAATCAAAATCGCGAGATAATACTTAGTGATGCTGCACAAAGAAACGCAAGTATTGGGTCAATTTAAGCATATTAATATTATTGTAATTTACCTTTTCTATTAGTACCTTTGTACTAAGAGTATCTATGTAAAATCTTAATGTATTTTACAGTGTGTACATAAATAATAAAATAAATAAATAGTTAATTAATTATTACATTTTTTAATCGTTTTTTTTATCTTCTTATTACGGAAGCTATTAACGTTCTGCATGGTTCCCACATGTCTAATATAAACTTTAATTATTTAACAAATATTTTGTCACCATTTAAGTGTGTCCGTGGAGTTTTTTGCCCGTTCTATTACATAGGTACCTACCTACTGCTTTGGAATGTGCAACTAGCTTCATCTTTCCAACTGACCGACCCCCTTACAATTCAGAATTACCTGTAATTGATTTATTTGAGTTTTGAGTTTGAGTTTTTCATAAGCAAATAACATGGCGATCGATAGCCATTTTATGTGTGTTGAGCAGTTACCCCCCAGGTTTAATTTTTTTAATAAAGTAATTATTTATAACTAAAAACGTTTTACTCAGGGACTTTGTAAAATGATTTACGTTTATGTACGACCTCATATACAAGGTTATTTGTAAAACACCAGAAACCTCTTAAGAGGTCATTGTACTCATCATTATGAACAACTTTTACTATGGGACCAAACCTGAAACCGCGAAAAAAAATTCAGCTGTTCCCTACATTTATGTTCGTATAACTCGTCAAAATGTAAGGAACAGCTGATTTTTTTTTCGCGATTTTAGGTTTGGTCCCATAGTAAAAGTTGTTCATAATGATGAGTACAATGACCTCTTAAGAGGTTTCTGGTGTTTTACAAATAACCCTGTATATATCTATATATACTAAAATTAATTGCTGATCGTTAGTCTCGCTAAAACTCAAAAACGACTTGACCGATTTGTTTTTTTATTTTGTTCGCTTTAATACAGGGATGATTTACAGTGGGAAGAGATGGAGATATAGCTCCGTCTCATTCACACACTGAAGTAATATTGAAATAATATTGCTATATGGTGGTTGTTCAGGTTGAGACCATGTATCATCTATTCTATTTAGTCAGCTATTGTACTCCCTTTCGCCCTATAGCGCCCTAGAGCGGGTTCCATTTTTAATGATTTCCCACCCTCAAAAAAAAAGGGTTATTTAAATAAAATACTGCAAGAACTATAAATACGGTAAAACGGTAGTACGGTGAATAAGAATGAAACTTATAAATGGATTTTAACATTGAAAAAATAAAGTTTGTTGCCAACCAGGACAATTGATAATTAATGATTATACAGTAAACACATTACGAGTCCTATTTGGCCACAAACTATATTATTTAGTGCTTAAATCGCTTTTAAAGTTTCGTCCCTATTCACCCCGTTATAATTTAAAAATCAATATCAACACCTAATCCGTTAATGTAAACTTACGAAAACGTCACTTTACTTTTGGATAGAGTAGGTATTATGTAGGTATTTACACGGTTTATAGTAGGTACTGCCTCTGACGCGTATATTTACTCCGAGCCATATTTAGTTGGACTTTGGTCTGTAGCTACATTATCAGTGACGCAGTTATCTCAATCGTACGAGATAGTAAAGGGAAGTAGGAACAACGTGAACGCCCACGAACTTGGTAATACTGATAAATCTTTGTATAATTAGGTATTAATCTTATGCGTACATTATTTTTAATTATCTTTTGCACAAAGAAAAATGAGGGACATAATAGTAGGTTTTGAGAATTTTGAGTATTGTGGTTATGAATAAATAAACCTGGCTACGAATAGTAAGAATATGGAAAGACGAAATAAATGAGGAATGTATTGTAGGCCATCCCACTACTGACATAGCCTCTTATAGACAATCTGAAAGAAGAATAACTGTCCCTCAAAGGAGGCCGGAGTTTGACGATTATATTTAATTTGCACATAAAAAAGATAAGTATCAGATTGACTGCTAACTGAACTGACTATTCTTAACAAATTCAACCTCACGCAAGTACATAGGTACGATTAGGAGTACGTGACCTAATAGTTTAGTTTGAGTTCTAAAATAATAATTATTCTGCTATTAGGAATCTATTATACTACCAAAGTAATATGTAATTCCTATGCAAATATTCTTGGGTGTGATGATTCGTCCTTTTGCGTCCACCATGCGTGGGCGCAGCATATCTATAGACCTACCTATTTGTTCTAAATTAGCATTTTAATTGTGACATACAATCTGTGCAAGTAGGTACCTACTACTGGTGATATCATACGCACTAGTTTTTAAAACTACTTTTGTTTGATTTTTTTTTTATTATCAAGCTAACTCAAAGCATTTATTTAAATTAAACCCACTTTTGAATTTTCAGAAGAGACAGTCATTCAGAAAGGTGAAGCTTGTTGCTCATTTTATAGTGTAATAGATTCCCATGGAGTAGAACGGGCAAGAATTTCCAAGAGACTCCAATTAACCAAGCCATGACTAACCAACCATGAGATTTCTGGGTACCTATGGTTCTCAGACGAGCAAGCTAGTTGTCTTATTTCCTTGTGGAACATCACAGGCACAGCTAGAAGTTTCGAGTTCTGCTAGCTTGTCGGATATAGGCTCATACCTATATAAATTTCCAAAGAATACCTACGTAATGAGGCATTTTTACAGAAATAACAAACGAATTTATGTTTAACATTACCATTAAGTATTTTACACCCAATCATTGCATGCTGATAGCGATAAAACATTATCCTCCGTCGTAATAGCTGAACTTTGGACACCAACAGAAGTCCAAGGACATTTGCATGTTTACGTCAAGTCACCTTGATCTTTGCACAACAACAAACGCCAATCCTACGGCACGTGTTCTTTGTAGAAAGCGGTTTGTTGAAAAGATTTTATTATTGGAGTTTACTCCTTAAGAATCGGATTTTGATATAAGGCGCCCGGTATGAGAAAAATGTGAGGAGTCTACTGAACGAATGACGAATGAACAGTCAAAACAAATTAAAATGGACCGTAATTCAAAGACTTTTAAAATCGCAGTTTTATTTGTATTCATACAAATTCCATCATTCCATACAAAATAAAGAAAAATAAACCTTATTCCAAGAAAGTTAAGGTCTTTACAAATGCATTGTAAACTTAGCGATTTGACCGCACGCACACACTAACAGGAACGAACAAAGGACACCGATAAACTACCTACTTACTTTCGTTCCCTTTCTCCTGCAAACTAAAAGCCCAGGATAGAGCGAGATAGCCACAATGCACCACCGCTTGCGCGGCTACTATGAAAGCTACCATTAATGTAAACAAACATTAGTCGCGCGGGCAATATTAGGGTTTTTCTTGAAAAAATATTATATTTGCCGGTTTTCGTGAGTTTATGAAAAAACCCCGAAAATTGTTTTTTTTTTTTCAGCTAGGTAAACTTTACGCACTACTCTCATCAAAATAATGTGAAGGGCACAAAAAAAGTCCTTAAATTTTAGGAGATATTAAGATTTAAAGAAGTTGACATGTTGAGGATAATGACGTTTAGTGTCGGTGAATGATGATTTTGATGATTGTAATGACGCTATGTTGCACCGAATGACAAACATTATAATTTCAAAATCAGCTTTATTGTAATCAACGTAATAAATATTTTCTTTAAAATAACATACCTAAATCTTATTATTATTACAATCGCTTTTCACTTATGATTTTAGATGATTTATAACTTGAGGTAGTTAAGTTACACAACATCTATGAGTTTTGAATATAGATATATTGACAAAGACGCCTCACAATAACAGAGTAAATTTAGCAAGTTCTTCTTAGACAGATTTTTATTAGAAATCAGCTGTATTCTTTTTTTTACAAGAAAAATAACTTACCATAACGTAACATAAATAATACCTTATCTTTTAATACTATCACAACAGCTTATAATTCAGTTTCAAAAAATATTCTTATTAATTTAAATATAAAATAAACCTGAAAATCAATAGCTTTGATCTAACCCCCCTTATTAAGTATTATTGAATTTTCTGCCTACTTATACATATAATAAAATGTCATCGCGTACTGCGAAGCTATTACGAATTAAATTAAAATCTTATACAAAAACTCTTTGAAATAGTTATGATTAAATTTTAAGGACGTACAAAAGGGAGCACCTAAAAACAGGGAGCTAATTGAGCTAATCATTATAAGGCCAATATTTAGATGTTGACGGGGTGTTAAAATGAGTGACATTGACATCGGATAGAATTTTGACCTTCGGATAATCCTGACGAGTAAGAGGCACTATTCCTGGGTCAAAATTTTCTTTTTTAGAAACTGGCATGTTATTTATCGACCCAAGGTGTTTTACATGTACACATACTTCATTAACGTCACACAGAAAGCAACTCATGCTTCTGAAAATCGTCCTGGGCACAAATTTATCGCATAGGACCTGGTATACGGAAAAGGTGCCTTTGAATGGTTTTAAATTAGGTGGGATCCGTTTTTCTTTTATTAAAATATCCTTTTCTTCAACTTCCTTTACTATTATGTTTTCTAATGTTCCAATCAACTTGTAAAATTGTTCGAATGATCCGACATCAGACCCAAAGTTTACCATTCGATCGGCTGTCCTTTTGACAGTCGCATCTACCCCATCAGGGGGACCTTTTCCATGGCCATTTCCGAATAATTCCACGTGATTTTGATAAGATCGTTGTTAGACTCTAATTGGGTTATGACATAAAACATGCTTTTGTTCCTGTACTGTGATGACGGTGAATCTGATAAAAAATGAATTGTATCTACGAAAGAATTCAATTTCTGGACTTCTTCGATGAGTGGATCTAAATGTGCCCAAATAGCAGGAACATCATGGCGAAGACATTTGCTGACAGTGCAAAAAGACGTTAGAGAGATGCTTCCAGTTGAAAAATTTTGAGTATAAATAACAGCAGTGTGGATAGACACCTGCTGGCGACTTGCACCAAAGTGCATCGATTGCACTTCTAAAAATTTCAGAGAGTAATTTTCGGAAAAATCTACGTGCACCACTACTTCACATAAATTTAAATTCTCTTTAAGGTGTTTAGTGGTCTCGTATTGGTGTACAATCTTGTAACAATGTTTAAAAAAAGTATCAAGTCTGTTTCAAGTTTAACAAGTGCGTCTTTAGGTTTCATTGTAGTTTTTTTGTTTTTCTGTTACTGTCACAATGTTGTCTTTAGCTCGTTTAGAATCTACAGATTTTGGCGCTTTCTTCCAAACAAAAACAGTTTTATCGTCGTCATGATTGAACGCCTTATATTCCAAGCATTTTGTTGAAAAAGCCTCCAAACTCTTTGCAAGCAATTTGTATTTCTAATGCCACAACACAACGCGGACAACACTTCCGCCGAGTTCTTCTCAAGTAAAATTTTTGCCTTAATTAGTGCCCCAATCAAAAGTTCCATGTTTAGATGGACAGCACATTGACAAGTGTCTCTGTTGCTTGGCTTTGGAAATAAAACCCAAAAAGGCTGACATTTGCAAAACAATGAGTAGCTGACTCGAATATTAGTTTCCGTTCTAAATTGTTTGTAATATTATATTAATGACCATAATATTAATGACCATAATTAAGGACTAATAATATTGGTGTCGTTGACGGTGTCTACTGACTCTGCTTCTATCTGAACAGTCTCTAAAATGCACTGCTTTTTCGCATTTTCCTTCTTCCTCTGCCTATACCTTTTCGAATTCTCCTTCCACTTCTTCCGTTGTTCGCGTTGTGTGCGGAGAGTTTTGTCTATAATACTAGTAACCTTTTTGTTTTCCTTTTTTTTTAAGTACGCTGCTCTTCTTTTCTCTTTTTCCAAAGCAAGTAATTCTGGATTGTTCTTAATCTCAATATAACGACGTCGTTTGTTTACTCTTTGTTGAACTAATCTCTCTTGTTCTTTGGATTTCTTTGGTTTAGTCATTTTGTATCCTACAAAATAAAAAAGTCTATCAAAATGGATTCAAACTCTGAGTTTTAGTTTTATATTACGATATTCAGCTCACTAACAGTAAACCGACTTTTATCAATGAGTGCAACCTAATAATGATCAGCCGAATTTAATCGATTAGTTTAGATTAGATATTTAGTAATGTTAACATCTAATTTCAATTACACTATGCTCAATGGTAACAAGTCTATTGCTCTATAGTCTATGCCAAGTTATTTGATTGAATAGACGCCACAATAGAACTGAACGAAGAAACGCACACAAGCAATAAAACAAGTGCTCATAAAGACCATTTTATAAAATGGACAGAACGCATAAGTAAGTTTTTATTATCTGATTAATTAAATAGGCATTATCTTGATAGAAATGATTTTAACACGGAATATTTCTAGGTTACATGTTACTGTTCAAGAATCTGAAGAATCTTCTACTGAGAATGAGAGCACAGATCAGCAAGAAGTTTGTACTGACTTACCTGTAATCGAAGGTAAATCAAAAAATATCTTGGGGTCAAACGATACAACTCCAGACTTATCAAGCGATGACGTTGTAGAAGATCCACAACCAACTCGTTCTGTTGCTTCCACAAATACAGAAATCGACTGGAATTAAAGACAAGATATACATAAAGCATATTTATTTGGCATGATTGTAGCTCAATCGTTAAGCTTCGTAACAAAAACAGAGAGAAAAGCATGTCAGCGTGCAATGATGCGAGTCCTGTACGAATATGTAAGTTGTGAGAACTGACGTACTGACGAATTGATTTATTTTTAGTGATAGCCATGTTTCTAATAAAAACAGTGTACCTAATTAGTTTGTTGTTTAATTTTAACTCGCTAACAGGTACGAAAACGGTTAGTAAACTAAGTATAAAAAAAAAAAACAAGAAAATCATTATTAGCCACATGAAATCATTATTGTTTATAGGTACAGTCATTCTGTGCTACAATGCGTCATTATGGGCAGAAACGGTTTTACCAATAATGACGATACTAATAATGACGGATTGTACCAAAACACGTTATAACATGTTAACAAAGAGAGATTTGAAATAAAGATTCTCGCGTAAAGATCAACTCATGAGAGTATTAATTATAATACACTCACAGGCACAATTAACCGCCCACCCATATCTTTCGTCAGCCTGTTTATTTATGTTAACTGTGGCTTATCTACTGTTTTGTTTTTTATTAAGTTGGTGCTTTAGCAACACACTAAACACTTATACTCTTATTTCGATCCCTAAAACTTGTATCATCGTAGCGTTTTTGGAATTTAGTCGTTGTTTGACATTGTTGCAGTTGCGTTACCGTGCTTACATTTCCTGATTTTTTCTGCCAGAGTGTGTAAATATGGTTCGATTTAAGTTTGTAGTGTTCATTTGTTCTTTGTGACTAAAAAATGCCACTCGATGCAACTGGTGCTGCGAGGGCAGTGGCTTTAGGTGAAGCTGGGTACAGCCAATGTCGCATCGCCCGGACACTTGGTGTAACGCGAACTACGGTACGGGCTGCTATCAGGCGCTTTCGGGAGACTGGTTCGTACAAGAGGAGGCCAGATCAAGGGCGGCATCGACGCACTTCAGCTCGGGATGACCGCTTTATTGTCAGTAATGTGGTCAGAAATCGCTTTTGCACCGCTACTGAAGCTCGTACACATCTTTTTTAGGTGAGAAATGTCGTGTGAGTGAACGCACCATAAGAAGAAGACTGGCAGAAGGAAATCCAATGGTTTTTCGTCCAGCTCGCGCTCCACAACTACTCCCACAGCATCGTAGAGCTAGACTTGCCTTTGCGCGAGAATATGCTAACTGGACTGTCGAGGGATGGAAAGACATACTGTTCTCCGATGAGAGCAGAATAGCTTTAAGGGGTCCAGGTGGACGTCAGCGTGTCTACAGACGACGAAATGAACGGTTTGCTCCGTGCGCGATAATCGAAACAGTGGGTTATCAGGGAGGGTTCATAATGGTTTGGGGAGGCATCTCTTACGAAGCTCGTACCGATCTTGTGGTGTTCGATAGAGGCAGTTTGAACGGTCACAGATACGTGGAAGAGGTGTAGAGGCTGGGGATAAAATCCCCAGCCTCTACACTGCTGTTTGTCGATAAAAGGCATGCACGCGAGCAAGCACACACCGTCAAACAGCCAAGACTTAGAAAATAGACAAAGTAAACTATTTGATCATTGGGTGAATTTCGTCTATTAGAAACGGATGGAAATATAGGGGCTTTTGTGCAGCTATGGGACGATGTAGGCTGATAGTATTCAGTATTTAGTAGTGGCCTCGCCCGTTGGTAGACTGGCACACTTATCACTCAGCATGAGTTTTTTTGTTATAGTAACATACATTAATTAACATAAAAAGGTATCTACAGACAGCATTATGAGCAGCAGCATTCTGTAGGCAACATTTTGTACCCCGCTGCAAGGGAGTTGCGTAACACACTAATAGCAATCCAGTCGACCCTCTATACGCTTAGATCTTTTAAACTACGCTACGGATTTTAATGCGGTTTTCATCAATAGATAAAGTGATTCAGGAAGAAGTTTCTACGTATAAAGTATCTACAAAGCACCCGTGCGAAGCCGAAGCGAACCCCTAGTCTACTTACAAAACCCAGAGTACAAAACGCCTAATAAATCCATATACATCAATAAGATAACTGTAATATAAAAAATGGAAACACCAAGTTTGTATCGAAATCGAAGTTCAAATTTAGGTCAGGGTTTATAAAACAGTGCTTGGAATATAAAAGAAACATTATGGCCAAAGAATCATGTGATTCACATTGCGATCTAAGTAATTTGATAACATGCCAAATAATCGTCTTTATTGAATTGAATTTAGCTTTGCAACAAAAAAAAATGTTTAGTTTTTACCTGTGAGAAGTGGTGACGCACAGAAAAATGCACCTATTTGGCAGAATGTTTTGTTCATAGAAGTGTTAAAATGGGGATTCCCCTAAACATGTAGTAGAACCAGACTTGCTATGCCATTTCTTTCGTTTTCGAAATAACATTGTTTCAGTCTTGCACATTAAAGAATTTTATTTCTTTTAAGAACTTAGATAACAGATTACAAAGTGCTTACGTCAAGTTATTATCGAGTCTGACACTCCCTTCCGCTCCACCCAGAGCGGGAGCAGTCATTGGATGATTTCCCAGCCTTAAAAAAAAAAAAAAGTTATTATCATTATTATATTTGCCTGGAGGGCGTTGGTGAAAGTTGGTCACATTTAGTTTTGCCATACCATTGTAATAACAGTCGTAGAAATCAAACTCAAACTCGAAAGTATTTATTTCACATAAACCAATTACAGGCACTTTTGAATTGTCAAGGGTCCGTCAGTCAGAGAGATGAAGCTAGTTGCTCATTCCAAAGCAGTAGGTACCTATGGAGAAGAACGGGCAAGAAACTCCATGGACACTCTTTTAAACAAAATATTGGTTACATAGTTCATATAAATATTATACATGTGAGAACGATGCAGAACGATTAGGAACGTATCTATCCAAATGATTCCTAGTTTAGTGCCCTTGTTATTTATGTTCAACGACATTTTTCCCAAAGGCGTTTTTTAATATAAAAATGAAGGCTTAAAATTAAACAAAATAATCTATCAAAAAATTTATTGTGACACTCAATGCACATAAATACTTTATGTTCGCCACAAACGGTTTTAGAACATGTATAACAAACAGTTTTACTCATCCTGCGTATTGAAGAGGGACAGTAAGCACAATACTTGCGTTTTCTACTTCCATCCTTCCAGATACTCGAAGATCCTGATGTATTTTGTGTTAATTTAGATTTCGTGGAGCGACGTCGTTTCTTCAAACATACCGACTCCAGCATTTCGGTAAATATACACGCCTCTGGGTATAGATGATTCGTGTAAAATAATTGAAAAGTAAAAATTAGAAAAGTATCTGCCATCATTATAATGGTCCCCCAAGGTTAGGCAATGGGAGATGAAATAATATGCTGGGTTCAAATGGAAATGGCTCTTATTCTAATATTTTTTATCGTCGAAACATTTTGTACTAACCTACAGACGTAACTTCACTACATAGTATAAAACAAAGTCGCTTTCTCTGTCCCTATATCCCTATGTATGCTTAAATCTTTAAAACTACGCAACGGATTTTGATGCGGTTTTTTTAATAGATAGTGATTCAAGAGGAAGGTTTATGTGTATAATTTGTCGACATATTTTGCGGGCGAAGCCGCGGGCGGAAGCTAGTAAATTATAAGATAATGATAAAAACAACACAATCAGTTCACGTAAAATGTTTATTGCTTCAAACATGGCGTCCACCTTAAGTTCTCCGGACACAGGTTCGGTACATTGAAAACAGACCTTTTTACTGTATCTATGTATATTTGAGTGATAAAAATAGCACTTCGGTCCAACTTATGGAAGTCTTTCTAACAGTATGTCTTCCGGTGAGCGGTCACCACTCCAGAACCTTTCGGCCCCATCGGCCATTTCTGCGAGCAATATGCCCTGCTCACTGCCACTTAAGATATGCAATTTTTTCAGGACAAATCGGTTGCCTTAGTTCTCCTGTGGATCTCTTCATTTCTGATTCAATCACGTTGGGTTACTCCAAGCATAGCCTTCTCCATTGCCCTTTGAGTGACTTCTAGCCACTTAACCCATTAGATGTTTACCTATTAGAAGCCGTTTGCTTATAAGAGCTCAACGATATAAACGGTTATATTTATTGTCGTTTCGAGAGAATTTTTCTTATGGGATTCATACGACGTTTCAGGGTTTAATGAGGGCCATTGTAAACTAAATAAGACTTCCCATCGTCTAGGTATAACTAGTTGCTTGATTTTTCAACGATGATGTCATGTAGTTAAGTTTCAAAGGCTTGCATTCCCCTTTCTACTGATGTAGGCCTACATTCGTTATCATATCCAGTTTGTTGCGAAGCTCAGGCTAAATTTTCAACAAGTGGTCAGCACTCAGCAGACACATCCTATATAAGGAAAAAGCAAGGCTTTGGACTGTGAAGTACCTACCCATGAAGTCATCAACTCAGATATAGAGTTAAGTAGGATTAAAGTTTACATAGGACGGTAATTTAAGTGTTTTCAAACGCAATCGCAACAACCACAACCGTTTAACTTTGCCCGAGCATTTATTTTGTAGGTACCTAATTTTATTTGAATTGATAGATACTACAGAGGAGCAGTTGACCGTACCAATTTACTATCGTTTGGGGAATTTTATTGCTGCAAGATGCTGCATATTGTAGCACTAGCACCATTTTGAATTAGCTTATTAATAATTGAAGATTGTAGAAAGTCTTATTCCTGTCTCATAATTATTATCGCCATGATAACAGAGGATAGGAAATATTTGTGAGGACGGCTCTATTTGAGTAGGCTGAGGCTGCTGGCTGGGCTGAGAGGGAGTGAGTGGGATTGTCCATTATAAAACCGCTAATCTATTCATTGAAACGACTCGACAATGAATGTATGTCAAACTATCAAAAAGAGAACGAGATAAGAAAACGTCACTGTGTGTACCTAATACGAGTATGTAGGTAAGCTTATCAAACATACGTCGGTAAACGACATGGCGTAGGTACGTTGTTGCGAGTGATAACAAAAATTCAAAACACTACGTAAACCTACTTAAATTTGGCAGCTTATTAGCATCTCTACCTTTACTTAGCAGCCCGTAAAAGATGCCTACCAGGAACTTGATGGACACGTTGAAGTACTCAGGAGCTACCTCGATAGGTATAAAGTATCAATCAGTAGGTTCTTTACCGCTTTGATGACTCAACAACAGTCATCCACTGTTCAAAATCTGCATGAATCACGACCTTATTCTCATTGAATATCGTCCGAAACGTGGTCATCAGATTTGGGTAGCACTTCATTAAAGATTGAACTTTATTCCTGAGAGTTAGGGCTTAAACTTGGCTTTTTGTTAAGATTCAACATTCTAATTGTTCCTATATTTGCGGCGGCGTGACAATATGGTATCAATTGCTATTGATCTCTTTTTATTAATCAATCGTTGGTCCCGTCTGGCTTTATTGGAAGACATTTTAAATCTTAACTAGATTCCGATGAACAGATAGGCGTATTTGGTACTTAGTTAGCTGGTTAAAAACGCAATTACATTTACCTTATCAATGTCGGCTAAACCATACCTAGGGCATGAGTCAGTTACGATATCTAGCTATCTTTTCATTTGCCAGAGAATACCAGGCCATTTAGATTGAGATAATATTCATGACGTATTATTGTACCTACCTATCTCATTATCTTCTAATTAAATCGCATACCGATGAGTTATCACTAATCCATTGCAGTACGTAGGTAGGTAATCAAATACATCATTATTTTCTCTTTACCTTGTCTAGAAATTTCTTCCTTCTTCAAAGCGGTGGCAACCCTAAAATGTATCAGCCAGGAACTTAACCACAAGTACATTTTATCAGTGGCATCCATTAATTCCTGTTTTGAGCTCGTTTTAGAGGTGTGGATATTATGAAAACAAAAGACGATCATACAATAATATATTTTATTTTTGGTTTACATAAAAACTCCTGAAAGGCACAATTATTATAATACAGAATGGAACTTTGATCTTTATAATCTAATTTCTTACCATTTTATTATCATTACATGATCTTTGTCGTATTACCCACTGACTGGGTTGTGGGTGTAAGATAGCAGCAATCGCTGCATGTAAAATACTGGTATCCAGCTGCATCTGGTTAGACTGAAAGCCGACCCCCCCTACAGTTGGGAAAAGGCTAGGCAGATTGATTGATCTTTTCGTTGAGTGGCATGTGCAGTGTTTTATTTAATTGGCCCCGTAGTGCCAGTAGAGTACAACAAAGTAGGTACCTATTGTTAAAAGCTACCTACCTTTTTATTTGTGTTTTTTTAGAGAAACAGCAAGATTTTATCTTTTCTAGAAAGATCTACTGCCGTCATCCATACTGCGTCGGTGTCGTCATGTCCAATGTCTAACTTGACCATTAATTTACATAGGTAAGACGATTTTTTATGGACTTCCCAATACAGTCCAAGTTAAATAAAACACTGCAAATAGATATTTGATGAGTGTGGTCGACGAAAAAGGCAATAAAAAAAGTTTAGCGGTCAACTTACTGGACTAGGGTTTTTTTACATCTGTTTTTAATATTGAGGTAGGTAGAAACTTAACGGTATAGTTTTTTTGTCCTCTAACCACGCTATTGTTCAGGCAGGTACTGTAGTGTTATTCTGAAAAACCTCACCGTGCATGTGTAGGTGAATTGAGTTTAGTGTGCTGTCACTAGTGTCAATATACCAAGCATTCAATGGAAGGACAGCTCACTTCAGGTCCAATTCATCCGTTTTCACGGTGAGGTTTACAGATTCGACCGGCTGTTGTAGAACATTACATGTCCAAAATATGTACTTAGGTATTTACTCTTTAATAACTCAAATATTCAGACATAGCTATCAGACAAATACAGCACAGGTGCTATGATAAAAATCGCGTAAATCGTAATACATGATTAAGTAATGCGGTGTTAACTATAGATCAGCTAATTTTATTTAGCAACGTCATGTTTTATTGATAATTTCGTCCAATAAAGGAATTATATCGTGAGTTTTCTTCGAATTATCTCAATAAATCTTGACAGATTAGATTTTAAACGTTTTAACCGAAAATAATCTATCAAAACAGAGGACTAACTCCAATTAATCAGTAGAAGATGAAAGCATCATAATTGACAGACGAACATAACATACTTCGGTATCGAGATAGGGTGAGTAAATTTAGTGTTACCTCTCATCAAATATCTAGGGTTGCCACAAACAGGAACAATAAAAAGGCGTTGGACATCACATTACAAAAGCCTAATCCCTGCTTCACCTTGATTTAACGACGCAAATTGTTTTAAGAAACCCATTTTTTCGGCCATCGCCCGTCTTATAAAAGTCTGATAGATCAGAACTGCATTCAACTTTAACCCGTTTATTTTCGTGCATAACAATATATTACCATAGTTATATCTGGATCTAACAAATATACCAGGTTTATTTGTGCCACAAAATATGAAGCATAAGAGACGCCATCTATGCTTCGAAACTCATTTTTGAGTCTATGACTACAACATAATACTTTATTATTTCATTTGTAAATTTTCGAATGAAAATTGGGAAGAATATCGTAAAAATAATTTCTCAAAAACTGGACTTGCTAGCTAAATGGCGAAACGGAATCTTTCATCTAAATGCTTTATTTCTATCAGCTTTTTAAATAAAAATATGGCCGAAAAATGGGCTTCTTAAAACACTGCGCGGCGTAAAAGAAGTCAACTCAAGCGCAACAATAGATATATTTATGGGCGGATCTATTAAGGTCATGATTTCATGAAGGACAGACAGACAATTAGTAGGTACACTAAAAACGTGTCAATATTACATAGTATTTTATAACTATACAATTACAACATCACTTTTGTGACTGAAAATGCATGATGTACAATAAAGAATGTACCTAGCAATATTTAGCATCCAAATATTGCTTCGGCGTATGACTTATCTTTTGATTAGCGACATTATCCTAGCCAAAAGCAACAAAGTGACCAATAACTCTTCAATAATTTAAAAGTTTATCAGTGCCGGATGTGCCGACTATTCCATGGTATTTTTCAAGGCTGTTGGGCTAAAATGTTGTTATCAAAATGACGCTGATCAAAAAATAAGGAACTGGACGCCCCCTTAAAAAAAAAAGTGTACGAAACAATTCGTATAGGTATTAAATATATTAAAATCTAAAAGAGAACATAATGTTTGCATTTCATATAAACTCTCAACTTTTGTACATAGTCTAAAACATTAGTATACGTACTTTATAATTACAACTAAGTTACAGACTAAACTTTTGACATAAACTTAACATTCCATAAAATACAAATTAAAATCTCATCTTGTTTGAAATAGAGGCAGTTTGTTCATTTCACAACAAAATAAAGGCAGTAAAACAAATTGCTTGCAAATACTTTTATTGTAATTATACATTGTTTGGGGTGTTGGGAGGAGTCTTATCTGGTAGGGGAGGGAGACTATAGGATTTACCATCTGGGGTCATCCAACAGGTCGGAGGATCGTGGTTGTGTCTGCCGATGCTTTCCGTCACCTTCCCAGCATTATTTATCCGTAACTTCGCAGGACAACACCGGCTGAAGAAGTACCAACAGTACCACAGCTGACTGCCATATGCCTTCTTGTACATAAACCGGAACGTGTGATTCTGATATATGAATAGTTTGGAGTTCCCTCTAGTGTTTATGAATATACCTGAAAATGAAAACGGAATTGTAACACAAATAAAGGCTCCTTCACTTATGGTAACAGGAAGGTAAATAAAACAAATAATATTATTAATTATTATAATTGCAAAATATAGAAGAAGATAACATTTGTGGAAATTTTATGAGAAATTATTACCTCACTGGGTTTCCTTTACAATTAAATAGCCAATGAACAGGAATACCATAGTTAATTTGTTCGCAGAACCTAAAATAACTTGACAATAACTACAATTCTAGGTCCTAAAGTAAGACCTTGGGGTACACCTATATTGTTTGATTTATGACAAAATATTTTAGTATGGTAAGAGGAAATGTTATACAAAAGCTATGAGTGAGTTAAAAAAATATATGAATTAATGCTGCATCATATTATGCATAAGAACAAATTTAGCCATATATATTTTGTATAGTACCTAGTATACACTGCTGGACTGCTAAACCAAGCCACTCTGCTCTTTATTGTATAGAATAATAAACTTTTTAAATGTTTGTGAATTAAAATTCTGGGCAGTGATGGACATCAGCCATGTATATTTAGAACCTACTTGTGTGAAACAAAATGCGGTGAGTAAAATACTTCAGTGTCCATCAATTAAAAGAATATAGTGTTTATATACAGGGTTATTTGTAAAACACCAGAAACCTCTTAAGAAGTCATTGTACTCATCATTATGAACAACTTTTACTATGGGACAAAACCAATAATGGCGAAAAAAATATCAGCTGTTCCCTACATTTATGTTCGTATAACTCGTCAAAATGTAAGGAACAGCTGATTTTTTTTCGCGATTTCAGGTTTGGTCCCATAGTAAAAGTTGTTCATAATGATGAGTACAATGACCTCTTAAGAGGTTTCTGGTGTTTTACAAATAATCCTGTATATTGTGCAAGCATTTCATTCTGACATAGATATTTAGAATGTATTTGTTATTAATTAAACTTTGTTTTAAATATAATCTGCTAAGTCCTAAATAAATAAATAGGTATTAAACATCCTTGGTGGTCATTGGAGGCTGTTTACAATAATGTTTATAAGAAAATAAAGAAAACATACAATATCTAATGGATAATTATGTTATATAATAACCTGTTTGACTAGACAAAAATATATGGCAGAGAACCGTCGTTCAACCGTTTAATTAGGGTCCAAAAGTTTGATTTTAAATTCTTACAGAAAAAATCACATTATTCACTGCATTTACTAATGTGGTGTGTTATGTGCCGAGGAGTGGATTTTACTATAATTTGGGAAAATATGTGATTATTACATTAATTAAATAATCTTGAAATGTTTTCCTCAATGACTCATGATAACAATAATATCAAATTCAGGAAAAGAATTCCCATAGTATAAATATTTAAAATTATAAGGACAACTTTATAATTTCCATGACCTACTTTTTGTTTATAAAAAAAAAAGTTTATTTTGCATTATTGATAACAAAAAAATACAAGTAGTATGTTTTTAGACAAAATCTTTTTACAGCAAGTAAGTAAAATAAAACAGAATGGTAAAAAATAGATTTTATTTTATCTTGCATAAAATAAAATCTATTTTTTACCATTCTGTTTGGTTCTAGAATGGCAAATAATTGATTATAAGGTAATATACAATAGATAAGCAGATCTAATGCTTCAATCTAAGGGATAATAGACATCAATAAACACATTAATTATTGGCTAAAAGCCAAAGACATTTCTGGTATAAATAAGTAAAAATATTGAGGAAGTTTTCTCAAAATATTTCTGCAAAAATAAAGTTTTTATTGTTTTTTTATACAAAATAAGTACACTATTTAAACTTTAATACAAAACAACATAATTTGATTAATAATTTTAGTTAGATCAGAGAAAACTTGTTAGATTATGAAAATCTTCGCATTTACATTAATAACCATATTATGTAATAACCATTGGATACAACTGAATTTAATATTACTTTTTAAGTTTTTCTAGGTTACTAACAAGACTGATTCAACAAATCAGCAGTTCCAGTTATATTGTTATCACTTTGCAATTGACAGGTCCTCAAATTAAACTTTATAAACATAATTTAAGCAATCCAAGCAAAATCCATATGAAAACATTATGTTTAAATCTGATGTTTACTTAATTACTCATCAAATATTGTGGTAGACTTCTATATACAAACTTAACACTAAACATAACACATTTTTTAACTACACAAGAGCACTATTCACTAAACACAAAACTTTGTTTTAAAGTTCACAAACTTCATAACTTTTCTAATGCATCCAGAATGCTCGGACACTATCGCACCATACAAGGAATGGGAGAAACATTCCGCAAACTAAACATAATTCGATATTCTAACTAAATAAAATCAGATAACATACCTAATAAGCTAATTCGATGTTTTCTTTCCGAAACACGTTTGTCAAATTGTACCTTTCTGACAAATACTGACAATAACGTTTCGTATTTTTGCAACAATCGAATATTATACTCTCGCATCTACTACTACTAAAAACTTGCGAATAATTTAGGTATGAATTCGTGATTATTGCGATAGAACAGGAAAATTAAAAATTTATACGACAAAGTTGTATGTTGATTGTTTAAGTTTTTTCTGAAATTCGATGATTAGGCATTAGGGCAGAGTTTTAAATCATTCACTGAAACACCTTCCTTTTAATTTTTGGACGGACATATTAAATTGTATGCAAAATCAAAGCCTTTCTCTTGTTTTTATTTATTTAAGTTCAATATTGAGTGTAACGGAACGTTTTAAAACCGAGGTGTTGCTAGTTACAGACACAAGCACAAAAATGCGAACAAGTTGATTTTATAACTAAGATCGATCAAATTTTTATTCTGGCTACATCAAAACGTAAAAGTAAAAAAAAAAACAAAATGACAGACAAGACAGCGTCATTTTTTAAGCGTTGCGTACCTAGTATGGCGTGCTGTATTTTTGTGTTTTCAATGTGTAAATGCTAAGTTTTGTTGTAAACCACAGTTTGTGTGACGTTTACAAAACTAGTAGTAAACTCAAGAAAGTTTGATAAGTGATTTTAAAACTTCTGACTAAGTTAAACTTCGATAGGTTATAAGCGCGCGAATAACTTTATAAAGTTGTTTCAAGTTCTGTTGGTTCATTTGAAAGAATAAATGATTAAATAGTACACATACTGTACATTTCCCTGTATATAGCCTGTGAATTGTCCTGGAGCATTACTTGCTCTTTTATTAATACTGCTGTAACACTATATCAAAGTTCTAAATTAATGTCTGTAAAAGTAATGTGATGTATGAAAAATAATTTATTAAATAGATACTTTTTTATATATAAAACCGTGTTTCATTTATAGATCATCCTAGTAATTTCAAGTTCTTCACTAATTAATAATAATAAATAACTAACTAACTAATAACTCATCAACATTTACTAACATAACTTAATCATTTCAGTTGCAAACTTCATCCCAACACGAAAAGGCAGCTTACTTCTAGTTAATAAAGGGTACGCATTCCGTCTGAAGAACAAACTGGCTTACGGAAAGAAACAATGGTACTGTACATCTCGCACAAAGACGGGATGCAATGTGGACATAACAACAGTGGTGCATCGACTGGGACAGGTCATCAAACGGGTGCGTAACAGTCATAATCATCCACCCCATGGTTTCTACCGTCGTAACGATGGATCATTTAAAGTTGTTTAACATACAATACTCAAGTATGTACTTAAGACATGTTTTGTATAATATTTAGTTTTTAAGATACTTATAAAACACTGACTGAAAATATAAAGAACTGTACCAATAATAAATTAAGTGAATCAATGACATTACACAAATTGTTCACCATGATTATAAAAGACTGAAAACTGCTTTTATACCTTTTTTTTTAATGTGCATGCACACTGTTTACTTAGTTCTCTAGTTGTCAAAATAATATAAGTCTGATAATGTATTTTCTACCTCAAATAAATTAGCATCTAAGTTTTAAAATTAAATAAAGAAAATATTTTTTGACTGATGATTTTATCATTTAACCAAGGTACAATATTCAGAACCAAAACAATGATGTATTATCTGTAAGTACATTAAGTTAGTTTAACTTTTAATTTTGTAATATTTTAGTCACATTATGTTGTGTGGTGGGGTATTTATCGGAAGTTTTTTTTAACAATTAAATAAATAAAGTTAATCAATAATTTTAATTCTTTTAGCTGGTGGGTACTTACTGTATTTTTTAGTTCTATGTTTTAGGTTATAAATTATACAAAATAATCCTTTTTTGACTGATCAACACTAAATTAAGACTGATTGTAATACTCACTACCTCAATGTGTTTTGTATGTTTTTTTAATTTATATCTAAATAAAATCATTTGTAAGTACAATCATGATTTTATTTCATTATTACAAATACCTAGAACTAGACCACCGTCTTTCTGTCTGATCAGCGATTAGTTGGGGTCTGCACAACACATCTTTTTTATCCATTCTCCCATCAACCGTCAAGCTGTAACTCCATTCTCTTGTTCTTCTTTGGTCTTCTCCGTCCATCATCAATTATATTGACAACTCTTAGTTGTATCAGTTTTCTTACATAACCATAATTCCAAACCAAGGCAAACAATTTCAACTTTTGTATCACTGGTGCCACTTTCAAACTTCCCCATATATTCAACAACTACTTCTACAACTAGCTTCATCTTTCTGACTGAGCGACCCCTTGACAATTCATAAGTTCCTGTAATTGGTTTATTTGAAATAAATACTTTGAGTTTGATTCTCATTTACTTCAATATACATTTTCGTCACACCACCCAGCCATCTCACCATTCTCATCTCCGCTAGCCAATGCTTTTGAAAGGAATGCAGATTAGAATGTTAAAATTTTTTGGCCTTTATACCAAAAAAGGGAAAATGGATTTTCAGTTTCTGGTAGTTACGTTCCGTATAACAAGGTATGGCCCTGAATATAAAAATGCGTAGGTATTTATAAATGTGATGTCCAACTAAAATGTCGCTATGGTTCAGTGGTTTAGGCGCCTGCCTCTCAAGCGGGTAACCTCGAAACTAGACCAGTACCAGCGACACTTTTTCAAATTCAAAATATCTCCGACATCGCTGACATACGGTGATGATAAGAATTGGGGGAAATCGCCATTACCTCGAGCTAGCATGGTGAAAACACGCCGTTGTCCTGCTGTGGGGCGATAATCCACATATTGTTATCAAGTCTTCTTCTTTTTGTGTGGTTAGTGACTAACTAACCTGGTGACAGATTTTATGCTGCCCATGGGCCTCTGGCCTATATCTCTCAGACATGCTGGTTTCCTCACGAATAACTAAATGCTGTGATGCATTCTTATGGTGAGATTTCCTGTACCTACTGATCAGTCTCTTTCATCAGTAAATTTTACCGGTACCTAGATAGTAGGTACAAAGGAGCTCCGAAATACACACTGGTGTACAGTGCGCCTACTACGCTACGAGGAACAAGGTTTAGCGGGTAGTTCGTCTATCGAATGGCAATACCATGAAGTTATTTATAAAAAGCTATTACTGACAATCTAGTCTTTTAAAAAAAGACTTAGTACTCAAATTTTTCGGGATCTGTCTACGGTACCAGCGTAGAGCGTTCGTTCGTATTTTATTTTGTGTTCTCACTTTGTTCGATTTCTTAGTTCGATCCGTTAACTTATTATTCTTAATCGAGATACAAAAACAATAAATATGAGTGATATGTGTAATAAAGATCACAAATACACGCGTTGCATATGTACATATAAAAATTAAAAATGCTTATAAATGTATAATTCGTGATTTATTGGTCAAAGACTACTACAATAAATCACTAACTAAGAAACCGAACACAAAATAAGATACTCTCACTAGTTCGACGGTCGAACAAACGAGAAAAATAATTCTCACTAGTTCGACGATCGAACTAATGAATCGAACTAGTGAGAACGAACCGCGTAGAGTAATAGAAAACAAGTAGGTAAGTAAGGTTCCTGCCGCCAAGCAGTCGGGTGTTCGCGTTCGGACTGTGACGGAGCGATTTATAGCGTAGAGTAATGAGCGGCACCCTGCCTCAGAGACAGGACCGGCAAATCGTATATATGTAATAAGCCTTGCCAATGAGGGTTGATGGTTAAAAAAAACTCAATATCGGTTATTTATATAAACAATTTTATTTAAATAATCTTTATAATATTATATATAGGTGGTTTCTTATAAGTAAACTTTGATTTCAAGGCACACTCATTAAAAAAAAAGCAAATGTGTGTAAAACTGGTGAAGCTCTCAAAAAGCCGCTGGTGTGATTTTTTCCGAATACCTAATTAATATTTAAGTAGAATCATAACGCATCGGCCGATGGTTATGGTAACCCAAAGCCGTTATAATGACATCGTCGGCTGTAGTCAGAATGTATGCTCTGCAGTTCCTCACTCTCGAGCAATACCACCGCCAGCCATTCCTAAGAGGATTTGGATACCGCGCATAAGTATAATTTTTGTAAAGTATCAGGGGCTTGCCTCGTTTTGATCTAATTTCGTATGCTGAAAGTTATATATTATGTAAATAAATTTATTAAAAAAATATGTATTTAATCGTTTTAAATATAAGTAAATAAATAACTACTAAGTTACACAAACCACCAGTAATTTATTAACTTTAACAAAAGATAAATACACAATTATCATTATAATTAAAATTTTACAGTTATGGATAACATAACGATCCAGGTCAATCTGTTTCAATAATGAGGGGTTCCCTCAAAGCACCAAGTACATGATCAGGTTTAAGGTAGTACTTCGGCGGATCATGGCAGTGCTCCTCGAAGGCAGAAATGATGTAGTTGTTACTATCAGTGAAGACGCAACCGCGGCAGTTTTTGAGTGTGGAGCAAATCCAACGAGATTTGTTCCCCTTGTCGTACTGCTTGCGATAAGTAAACTTACGGAACAAGAGCATCTCTTTGCCTTTGCGAGATGTGATGACTACTGCTGTGTCTGTGAAAAGGGAAAAATGATGGTTTTAGTAGATAATTTCACGCGTGTGTATAAGATTATTCACAAAGCTTCCAAATAAGACCTACCATTTTGATCTGTGTCTATATTTTCAAGTCTTGTAGGTTGGGGATGATCATGTTCTTCGTGGGAGATTAGTATTTCATCTTGATCACTGAGAAACAGGAAAGCGGAGCAGTGCTTGTTAAGAGAGCAGTTCCAACGGGTTCCGTTCCTGGATTTGTAAGTCTTGCGATACCTATGGCCGTTGTACTGGAGAACCGTTTTCCCTCTACGTGACTCTAGATATAGAGCTGTATTATTGGTTTCCTCAGTTCGTTCTTCTTCGTATTCCAATTGTTCTTCGTATTGTTGCTCTTCTTGTTGTTCTTCTTCTAATGCTTGATCCTCATTGGGCGTAGTTACTGGAATAAACGATCACAAATAATAAATCCTTATCAATTGTGCTTGTACTTTTCTCATATTAGACTTTTAGATTTCGTAACTAATCTTAAAAATTGTAGTTGAAAAGAAAACTCAGTGAGATGTCTTCGCAGATATCTATGGGGTTCATTAATGTGATATTTTATAACCACCAGAACTTTCAATGTATGTCTACGGATCAGACAAGGATTTGGAATGAAACGACAAATTAAAATCAATACTTTATTAATTTCACAACAAAATGAAATAAACAGAATATGTACTTTCTTTAATGAGATCCTGGTATGGTTTATGAAATCAACAAGGACGCATGTGGACGTTACATAATTTTATCTTGAAAAACGCGACAGAAAATAGGCTCGTGAGTGTGAGCGTTCGCCATAAGGACCACTTCGTACTTCTCATTGACATGGACGTAAACGTCGCATTTGCTGTCATTAGGCTCGTTGCACACCCATCTTGGCCACCTTGTATGTTCCTTCACACCATACTCCTCTTTAAAAGTATATCCATTAATAATGAGCAAGGTTCTACCCGTAGACAATGTGACTACTGAAACTGAACAAAAAATAAAGTGGCAACTAAATCGAAAATAATAAGAAAAGCTTGGAGCATCCAAAAACCATGTGACTAAGTACTAAGATACAAATACGACTGCAACTACACAGCTAACTCATTTGATAATCTTTAATATCTAAATAATTTACAGCATCTAAAATTATAAATTGCTTCTAATAAGGTCACAAACATTTTTATTGAACATGAAATTTAATGCACACCAATTACAACTTTAATTAATGTATAATTAGAAAACAAAACATAACCCTCCATCAGGGATAGTCGAGTATTAATAGCCATTGCGAACTTGACGCTAGGTATTTACAAAGGTGCATGGCAGTTGGTTGGTTAGAATCAGTTATTCTGGTTGAAGGTTAAAATATGAGATAACCCTCCGCTCTTCATCTCATACGATGGGTATTTATGAAGATAGCCCCACGGAGAACAGTTCCGGAGACTGTAGACAACTGCCGTCCTATTCTGTTAAAATCTCAATGTGAAATGAGGCTGATGTCAGCTGTTATTGTATCTTAAGTTAGGGATTGACACCATTGACGGCTCACTTCACCTAAGTTACAGAATAGCACTACAGGTAGGTATTTGATATTATTTGCGGACCTTTGAAAGTCCTTTACATACTATCCTCAGTTTAGTTTTTATTTTTAAATTTATTCATTCGTAAAACTTTGCGGAATAGGCCCCCAAATTGTGAGGAGGAAACGAATAATTACATCGAAAATAAGGGAACCTGATGAGCAATTTATTTTACTTGATGATCATCTAAAACCAGTCATAACGGGTTAGTCCCATATAATGGAAATGTATTTAATGGGTTCCTATAAGTATAAGGCAACTTCAATAAAGTCCCATCGCGTTGCATTAAATAAGGAGGAGGGCTGTGGTTATGATCTCTGACGTAGGCGGTGATGTTGTGGAAATTATCAAATTGAACCTTAGCCCTGCAACCCCTCGTGGTCCTTTTGGAGCAGTTCCAGTATCTAGTGTCTTTCTTAGCTTGGCTAAACGTATGGTTCTCTAACATCAGAAGAGAATTCTTCCCGCGTCCGGATGGTATGAATTTGTAGTCGAATCCTGAAAACATATTCGTTTTAAAAAAAAGTTAAGTGTGATTAGGTAGGTATTATAGGGTATGGACGGAAGTTGTCGGAACCTACCCAATATTTTTTTCTTTGAATTTCCGCTTTTAGCAAGTAAATGAAAATTCCCGTCATTTCGCGAATTCGGATCGTGGATGCATTGCGCAAACGCTCAAACAGTTGTAACATTATTTATTTCTTGTTCTGTCACAGGTGAGATTGAAAATTGATGCTTCGGGGTAGAATTAAAAAAAAAAAAGTAAAGTAAAATAAACCAAGAAAAGCTAAGTAGGTACGGTACTTACATCTTATATCAAGTAAATCACGGAAATTTCAAGACATTTATTTTTTCTACGGTAAACATTAAAAAATATCCTACAATTTCTTAAATGAAATATTCATGTAGTATTGAAGATCCAAAACATTTCTTATTCCTAATTAGACCCGAATGGTGGATTACATGGTTATATCTACTCGTATACACATAAATGACTTATAGAATACTTATTCATTTACCTAACCATTATTCAGATTAAATTGAACAAAACACTGATGTCTTTGGTAAGTTTTAACTTATGTTAGGTGCATCAGAGTACACTTTACAATATAACATACTATTTTACCGTTCACATAATGCGTTATTATCAAAGGTAAGTGGTGAGAACAGATTTATCTAAAGCTAGTTTGACATTAAGCTGTCCAAAAATGTATACTTACATATTTACCCTATAACACCGTTATAGGGTAACCGTAGTGCGAAGGAGGTGGCGGGATGGGAGAGAGAAAGGTCCTCCCGTCCCAGCCGCCGCCCCGGGCGTCGGGAGCCACGTGACGACTCCCGGCCACCGTAGGTGCGGGCCTGCGGACGGTGAGTAATGGGTGACTCACCGTCCGATCAGCACCAGACCCGTGCCGTACGGCGCGTATATGTTCCACGCGCGCCTCAGAGATGTCAGCATATGAAGGGGCCCCTCAGGGCCAAGCCTGCCGGGTAAGCGGGATTGTCCGAAAGGGTTACCGCTACCCCGGAACATAAAGGGCTACGGAAGGAACATGGATGGGTTTTAGTAAGTAAGAGTCATTGGATGATTTCCCAGCCTTAAAAAAAAAAGGGCAACCGTAGTCCGCTTTCTTAAAAACACCAAAGCTTTTATTCTATTAGTATGTTTTATAAACATTAACATATTTTTTTTCTTATTTCTCAAATATACGGAATAAACTCTAAAAGTTCGACATTCAGATATTATAGTATTAAAAATTATACTTAATAAACTCTAAGAGTTCGACATTTATTTTTATAAATTATACTTATTTTACAGAAATATTAATACTTATATTAACATAGAAAACTTTAAAATATTGACAATTATTTATCATTTAGGGGGAATAAACATGATCTATAAAAAAGGTTCCGAAATTTTTGCAGCGTAACAGGGGTTATTAAAAAATAAGAGTGAGTGGGTTCTCGCTGTCTGCCTAATGCTAATTCTGCCAGGAGGATCGCTCCACACATGCCGCTTTGAGTAGCAGAGCGGTATGTGTGGTGGAGTCAGAGCGAGCCCGGTGTGCACTTACCCTGCCGCCGGGCAGGCAGGAGGGGTAACCCTTCTGTCACCGCTAATCTCGTAGCCCCGGAGACAGTTACGGTCATGTCTCTGACTTTTGAAGGGGGTCGAGGGTCTTGGCTTAACCGCCCGGACCGCGAAGAACACTAACCTCTATAGAAAATTCCCGAAACCCCTAAGCGGTATCAAAATCCTTTGGATTATAGAAAAAGCGTGATACTCAAATGGGGTGCCGGGCAATACTGCAATACCACGACAGGTCCAATCACAATTTCAATATTCCATCTTACATAAAATTAATCTTAAACTCAAATCACTAGCGTAAAAAAACAGTCTCTGAATATTTAAAGCTCAGGATAAGCTAACATCGAATGGATGACTAGAACAAATAAATATACAACCGAATACAGTCATACTTCGTAGATAAGTAGAATATTCAATTAGACATCTCTTGGCTAACATCAGTAATATAAAGTTGCTGTAAAAATATTCTTGGCCTATACGACCCCTATCATAATTTATTTTAAGGAAGCTCCTTTTGCGCACATTCTACTCTGCACACTAAACTTTGGCAACTGAGAGCTAGACCGAAAAAAGTGTAACATTTTGACTGTCATTGCACTTTTTCTATACTATGATATGTGTTTATAATGTATAGATACATTATTATAGTATAGACGTGCTAGAGTCTGTTATTTTTATTTAGTTACTCTCAAACCTTGTTGGTTTTAGTATTTGATTGTTTAAATACCAGACTATTTAATGTTCAGACGCCAGCACATAAAGCTGTCCCTAACTGTCAAATTTTCTCAATTATAAATGAACCTTATGTCTTTGCAATAAAGTTGAAATACTATCAAAGAAATTTGACAGATTGTAGTAACTTGATGTGCTGGCCTCTGTAAACAGTGAAAGGGACTTAGTACCACGACACCTGCTATCTAAATGATTTGACAAATACACCAAATATACTCTCAAAATTTGACATTTAGTGATTTAGATATTTTAGTAATATAAATTATACTTATTCTACATAAAATCTAATGACACAAAACACTTTAAAATTAAAATATTGACAATTATTTATTATTAGGTGGATTAAACTTGATCTATAGATTAATAATAGTTTCTGAAACTGTTGCAGTGTAACAGGATAATAAATAATTAGAGTGAGTTTAAAAACTAAACCCCAAACATGATTGTTAAATTAAGAACAACCCGCTATTGTGGGATAGGCTAACATCATAACACTCAAATTCCGCAGCACTTGCATTTTTTTTTTAATAAATGAGTAACAAGACACACTTCGAAAATATTTTTAGAGGTGGCAATAACAATCTGTAAAACGGCCAACGGGATAGTCAGACTATGGACCCGCAAGGTAATTGCGTATTACAATCACAATTTCAATATTCTATCTTACATAAAATTAATCTTAAACTCAAATCACTATCGTAAAAAAACAGTCTCTGAATATTTAAAGCTCAGGGTATGAATGGATTTCAGACTAGAACAAATAAGATACAGCCGTATACAGTCAATACTTCCTAGATAAGTAGAATATTCAATTAGACAACTCTTAGGCTAACAGTAGAAATATTCGTGGTTAAACGACGGCTATCATAATTTATTGGAACGAAGCTCTTTGCGTACATTATACTCTACAGCTATACACACTTGGCGACTGAGAGCTAGACCGAAAAAGTATTACATTTTGAGCGATTCGACACTTATACCACAATATAAATATGAACTACGGAAACTACGAACTAACGTTCGAAACGGCACACTCACACAAACACGCGAATCGACGAGACCCCTAAGCGGTTGTCGCGGTGCTGTCAGTCGTGAGTGCCGCGCCAAGACGAATGGTTAATGCACACGCATTTTCGGGTTAACACGTGGTACCTACTATGCGACTGCGTTTTAACTTAGAATAGGATGACCTTGGCCCTATATTAGACAAACAATAATCATACTATGAAAATTACATGAACAAGATAAGTAATTTGCATAAGTATTTTTTTGTTAAACTTAATTGTTGTCACAATATGGTGCCAAGGTCATCCTATCCTTAGTTGAAACGCACAGTACGGTGGGCGGCCGCCGGGTTAATCAGGCATCGGCGCCAAATATGCGCCATGCCGCGCGCCGTTTGCGGCGGGTGTCCTCCGCGCGCTCTTCCGACAAGGATCGCACGAAACGTTTTCGTCTTTCCGCGGCTCACTCCAAAACTTGTAAAAGGTTACGCCATATTGATAAAGCTCACAAGTTGTTGTGTATTGATTTTAAACTGTTCCGTGTTATAAACAATCTTCTTTTACTGGTATTAACCGAAGCCATGAGATTACCTATTTAAATGTTATTAGTAAACAATCGAAAAAACAATCGAGTTGAAATAACTAATTCCAACTTGATTGTTTGAGAACACAAATATTTTAATAAATACATACAGTTCAGTTTCAAAAACATTACGAGTGACAACCCTATTGCTGCATTGGAGCGCAGGTAATTATTTCAACAAATAGGCTTAGTTTCCATACTGTTCATATTTATATTGTGCTTATACTATAGTATGACTTATAATTATATGTTAGAGTGTGTATGTAGTTGAGACGTCCATCTATGGATTCAGCAACCGTTCTCCTAAGGCGGATTCGCCTTTGGACTGTTCGTCGACAGGATGATTCATTTATCACCGTTTCCCCAGCAGAGCCTTTCATCTACGGACATTGCACCGACAGAACCTTTCATATGCGTCACTTTCGACGACAGCCCTTTCCAGCTACTAAATGTTTCACCGACACGACGATAAACCTATAACTCTTTTAACTACAGACCTTTCCATCTACGACGCAGTATTCACCGTCAATCTTAAGACAAGCGATATCAATCTGTCTACAGCTTACTGTGTCTTTACTAAGTTACTACTTTATTATTATCACTGGCAACTTTTTTAATGTCTTCCTTGTGTTTTTACAATTATTTCCGGTGTAATATGTCAATAGTAAATAAAGGAAAATGATGCAACTGCCGCACATAGGTATAAGTGTAAGGTATAGGTGTATATAATGAGATAATTTTATTTTCATAGAATAGACTTATATAATACTCGTAAGTAGGTAATGCTTTTTTTTATAGGTGAGACTTAAATTTTTCTAAATATTTAGTTTTGTGTTGTAAGCAAAGTATAATTTTTAACGGCAGGGAAAGCCCTGATCGCTTCGTAAAGACACAGTAAGCTGTAGACAGATTGATATCGCTTGTCTTAAGATTGACGGTGAATACTGCGTCGTAGATGGAAAGGTCTGTAGTTAAAAGAGTTATAGGTTTATCGTCGTGTCGGTGAAACATTTAGTAGCTGGAAAGGGCTGTCGTCGAAAGTGACGCATATGAAAGGTTCTGTCGGTGCAATGTCCGTAGATGAAAGACTCTGCTGGGGAAACGGTGATAAATGAATCATCCTGTCGACGAACAGTCCAAAGGCGAATCCGCCTTAGGAGAACGGTTGCTGAATCCCATCTATGTATGTCTATGTATATTCCATTTTTTATGGCATTAGACAAGATTGTATACGAATATAACTGGTTATATGTATTAAATGGCTAAATAGCGACAATTATTGCGTAACATTGTTGAAATGACTATGGTATTTTTTAACGATAATGGTAAAAAGATTACGTTTGCTTTGTATTTAGCGTGAAATACCGTTTATTGTTATACATTCTTACTAACGACGAACGGATCTTAGCCGTTATTTTCTAATGTTAACATAAATTATAACATTGTGCCTGTCATTTAATACAAAACTATAAAGCCGAAGGAACTTCCCCTTAAACGACTTTATTGACGAAATTTATAGACGAATGTTTGAGAAGGAAACAATAATAACACAGATATGGTTTCTTCGGGCACTGCTCGCAAAACGTAGTTACTTTTGAAACCTTCACCTTCTCCGTATTCCAGAACAGTGACCAAATCTTCAAACAAATGACGCACGGCTGTCGTCTGAACCCTGATCCGATGAGATTAGTCAGCATATGTCCCTTAGGTTTTTTCCATCTCTTAGCTGTTAAAAAATAATTAAGTATAAGTTTTTGGTCAACAGTACTTAATTAGACAAGTATCACTAGGCTTTTAAATGAGCATTTTTTTGCAGGATCTCAGAGGTATCGTTAAATTAAGTGGGTCAAATCAAGCAGTTTTATAAAAGCAAAGCAAAAAATAAAATAAAAATAATAATAAACTTACACAGTTTTAAGTAATGCAACATTTAATAAATATAATCACTCCCGTTTTTCAGATCATGCAAACTTATTTAAGTAATTATCATTTCGCAAATACAGTTAATTACGTTGTATTTATTTGATTTTTAAACATAAAATTTAACCTTCAAAAAATCCAAAACACACTTAAACCTGGTAATCATCAATATTTTACAAAACTTTGTCCTGGCGAAAATGTCTATGGTCAACGGCTCTACTCTGATAACCAAAAATTCTTTTGACAAACAGCACATTAGGTTAATCTTAATAAGTACTTTATCTATGTACACTCAAATCCTAACACACAAAAATATTTTTGATACATAATTAGCTAACTTATTTAAGTACACAAATACCCTGAACATTACATTTATATTAGTTTATACAAAACACATATAAAATGATTTCTGACGTATTCATTAACAATGAAGTCTGAGACAAAAAGCTTAATTTAAGTACGTCAAAGCTACAAATACTTATTGCCAAATGAATTTAAACCTTGCCACAGTAACTCAAAGAATAGTTTCCATATAAAGTCCATCAGGGGTCTTCTCATACACAGGGGGTGTGTGTGTATGTTCGTTGGATATGCAGACGAGTTCGTAGTCATCGTTGACGCAAAGGCATACGTTACATTTCCACCTGGTTCGTCCTGAACAGTACCACCGTTCGCCTCCAGTCATTGGTGCAGGGTTGGTGAAGGAATATCCATTGAGCATCAGCAAGGTGGCTCCATCTACCGCTGTGACAACTGACACTGGAAGGTGATGGGAACTTGAATAGAAACCGGACAGGATAACTGGCAAGTAATGTTTTCTTTAAGGCTCCCACAGATAAGTGTGAGCAACTCTAGTGTAACAGTTTCTATGAAACTTCTTGGAAATTGTTCTACTGGAGTCGCGTAGCGCCTGTCTGCGGGAGCCTTCAATCAAATGAAATGTATATTTCTGAAAGTAGATCTTTTAAGACACCAGTATTTCCTAGCTGACTGATTCCTAAGAAAAAATGCCGAAACAAACTCATAGAAATATTCGAATTTTATTCTATAAAATGAACAAGATTTATTTCGAGATCGCACCCTGCGAAACGCATTCGTAAATGACAGTCGCTGTCATTTTGACAGTTTATGAAAATCCTTACGATGAGTTTCGTCGACAATGATTGAACCAAGTCATACCAATTGTAATGTTATTGACAAATAAAAAGTATAGCAATTGAGATTTTGTACGCAGCAAATCGGGAACATGGAGTTCAGGAAACATGTAGTTACAACAAACCTTTTCCGTTGTATTATGTAGTTATTCTATTAACAAACGCAAGACCGGCCTTGTAGCCTCAGCTTTACAGGTTGACATCCTTTGCAACTGTTTAAGTCTTTTATTAGTTTTTTTTTATCTGGAATTTAAAGTACAGGCACGACACATCAAGCTATCCTAAACTGTAAAATTTTCCCATTTGCACATGAACCTTATTCTTTTCTTTTATAATAAAGTTGAAAAGCTAACAATATAATTTGACAGATGCGGGTAGTGGCCTTTAGGCCAGCCCACCAAGCTACCTTAATATAGATATTATGTTTTGGGAAAGGGATTATAAAAAACTAGGAAACTCAGTTATTTGTTGCAGTATTTAACCAAATAAATAATAGAGTCGAAAATAGGATTAATTAAAATGCAAATACTCACGCAAAACTAAATTTATTCTAATAAAAATATAAGAAAATGATAGGTCTTTATTTAATTTAAATTGTTTATTACATACCGTTGCATAATTTTGTTTCCTAAATATGACTGGTAAGTGGTACTTCTTTTCTATGATAAAAACAAATACCAGTAAAGACAAAGTCTCTAGAAGAACATATTGTATTATATTTTAAGTAAGCAACAAATACTTTACGTTGATCGTAGTTGGTGTACAATTAGGTACACCTTTGTCTTACCCTACAGGTATTATAGTTTTGATGTTACGTAAAGGTTTTTTAATTTGAACTTAATTTTAGAACTTATCAGGCTATTACGAAGACTGAAGTACAAAGTGCACGGTTCCAAATTGCAGTACTATGGAGAAGAACCGGCAAGAAACTCCATAGGGACTCACAAAAAATATGTTAGCTATGCCTTAGATACCTATGGCATAACGAAAATATACAACTAGACTATACGATAAAAAAACATTGAAAAAATCAACACCTTACATTATTTAAATTTTTATTACATTGGGCAATAGCCAATAGCCAATTTATCCTAAATAATTATTTAAGTATAATAATATAGCTTAGTTCATATAATGTAAATAATAATTACTATGTCTGAGGGAAATAGACCCATCGTCTTTCATAACTTGATTATTATATTTTTGCAAAAAAAAAAAACAAAATTCGCGTAAATATGACTGTTCTGAGGTAGAGTATAATTAGTATTGAGTATATTCTATTTAATTGTATTGCTTAGGTACCTATATTTAGCAACCTTTTATCGAATTAACTGTTACGTAATAAATCTTTTAAATATGATTTTGTAAATTTCGCGTCGAAGATCACTTGGTCACCGTCATAAAGCTAAAACTAAAAAGCAAACACGCGGAAATAAGTACCCAATTAAACACGCAATTACACACTACATAATTTGTTAACATATAAAGGTATAACTACTTTAATTATATCAGAAAATCCTTTTAAATTCTGGTGAATAGGAGCTTTATAAATGGTTTTATAAAGCTCCTAGAAGGAACTTATTTATATCAAATAATTGTACTTTATTTATAAACTATTTGCCTATCTTAAAAAATATGGCTGTTTAATATTTATAGACTTAGTACTAGAAATGTTGTTACTATTGGCTGCGCTTACACACTACCCCCTTATTAATAAACGTGGTATAGCGTCTGTATTATATATAGCGTTATACAACGCTTTGTCTTCTTCTTTCAAAACCCGAATGTCTGACGACTTAAAGACGAGTAATTACTGTGTAACTATTCACCTGATACAATACGTTTATTAATAATGGCGTTAGACAAAATCTACAATAAGGAATAACCTAACATGTACTCAACAATATGGCATTTCTAACTTTAGTTTAGTCTAAATATAAAATAAATCCTAATAAAATACAACCTAAGTGCTCATCCCATAACTGCTTTAGGCATCCGTTTCACCGCGGACGAGGAAGCGACGAGCTATCATTTCTCGCTCAAAAACGTACAAAAGATTGTAAGGTAAGTAAAACAAATATTTGCATAATTATATGAATAGTTGATCACTGATTACACCGTTGGTCACTTCATTTTTAGTTCGGTGGGACAGCTGCCATATGCCATCAAACCTTTGCAAACCTCTAATATTGAAACATAAGTACATTATTGCTTAAGCGGGATTGTCCGAAAGGGTTACCGCTACCCCGGATCATAAAGGGTTAAGGAAGGAACATGGATGGGTTTTAGTCAGGGAGAGTCTGACACTTCCTTACGCTCCACCCAGAGCGGGAGGACTCATTTGATGATTTCCCACCGTCAAAAAAAAAGGTACATAATAATATATTGCATTTTTTTCTTTTGCGTTGCCAACAGTAACCTTGCTTTACATACAACTTATGTGCTAAAATAAACATGCTTCGGTTTCCCGTTACTCTCAGGTGGTTTGTGGGAGTGATTGTCCTTCCTAGCGACTACATTCAGGTTATCATCCGTGGTCATACGTGCTTTACACTCTTCACTCTTGCTCGAGGTACACTTCCAGACAGTGCCTTTCTTCGACTTCGCACTCCGTGAATAAGTATATGATTTATAAAAGAGAACATACTGTCCCTTTCTTTTTGTCTTTATGAGTACGGGACCTGAAATAGAGAAGGAAATTAATACGTATTTGATAAGTAACTACATAATTAGTAGATTTGTACGTGATTGTTTTATCGAAAATAATAAGGTAACATCAAAAATCAAGAAACGGCAGGATTATTTATGTACCGGTCCTATAGAAACACGGTGGAGGAGACATGAATCGCAGACGTTACCCTAAAAGCAGCTAAGCTTAAATGGGACCGGGGCTGACACGTATGTCGCATGTCGGATGCATTATGGTTGACCACCACAGCATGAGTTCCGGAAAAAGTCCGGAATACATGCTGTGAGCGGGATTGTCTGAAAGAGTTACCGCTACCCTGGAACATGAAGGGCTAAGGAAGGAACATGGATGGATATTGGTCAGTAAGGGTCTGACACTCCCTTCCGCTCTACCTAGAACGGGAGAGGTCATTTGATAATCTCTCAGCGTGTGTTCCGGAAAACATCCAACAAAATCGTCAAAGACTCAGGCGTAGATAACGGGATGAATTTGAAGCTTATAAGGAGGGATTGGTTCGGTTCATAATGGCCCAGGATCGTGTTGAATTTGGAAAAAAGGAAAGTGGACCTTTGCACTGCAGTGGGACAATACAGTGTAACATTATTATTATCCATCATTTCAATACAGATGACTCATGAAAAATACCATCATGATGCGTTGTTACCTTAAAAACCTGTTTTGCTAATTAAAGATAAGTAGGTAGGTACGCCACGTGTTAGGCAGGTACAATGAAACTTCAATCTAAGAAAACATGATTATTTAATTCATTTAGTAAATATTATGCAATAATATTTATGCAATTCGCTACATTAAGCGTAATTAATTTTTGTTCTACACCCAAACCTACAGATTGTATAAGCTGCCTTTAATCTGAGAAAAAAATCTTTAAATAGTTTTATTTTTTAATTAATAAATAATCGTAAAAATTATTATTAAATACCCTTACGAACTAATGACTAATAGTCCTTCTTGGACATGACACAAAAAAACAGCAAGCAACACAGTTGCTGAATGTATAATTCATAATTACTATTAAAATATTAAAATTATTTTCTTTTTAGATTTTCTACTACGATACGATCACATAACATAACATAACGTCACTAGAGGCGTGGCGCATCCCTGAAGGGCATGGCAGAGGTGAACCTACAGTACACGCACATTTCGCGTAAAAATGAAACTATGTCATTTATAAATATTAAAAAAAAAAAAATAAGGGTATATAAAGTGATGTGTACACTGACACAGTATACTAACGTAAGACATTGATCACTATCAGTGTATTTATCACTTTATTTACAGGGCAAAAGTGTTTTTTTTTTCTAGATAGGACTGCACTAATAATATGATCCAAGTAAATAATCAAATAAATTCGTAAAAAATCTTTAACATAGCCAACGGGACATCTCAACGCGTGTAAACTTTTTTTTATTCATTTCTATAACTTATTTTATATATCAATTTTATTAAGAGTCAAAAGTCATGATCGTCTACGTTTAACAATTACGATGCCCTCAACTTTCTCTTTAGAAAAAAATACGTACCAACAAGCAGTATAGGGGCGCGAAATTATAAATAAGAATATTTATACCTACTTATGTTAAACCATTTCTAACACATGTAGACAGGTCTTTCCTGATCCTGTCATTCATTAGTACAACCTTTGGCCCAATAATAAACCGAGACACAATAGCGGCATAACCAGTGTCGTGCTACCAATATAGGCATCCAAAGAGGGTAGAATATGGCCTATGAATTATCGCCGCCCGATCCGAACATAGGTTTCTTTCGTTCTTTTCTCTCGTTAACACTCGGTCGATTCTGTAAAAATCTCACCTGAGATTTCATCAGGTGAAGTGAGCTTCTTCTTCTTTTCGTGTGGTTAGTGACTAACCTGGAATCAGAGTTTTTTTGCTGCCCATGGGCCTCTGACTTAGCTTCACATGCTGTTGAGAAATATCTCTCAGACATGCTGGTTTCCTCACAATGTTTTCCTTAATCGATTTTAAGCAAGTGGTGAAGTAAGCTGTCGCTTACCTAATGCTACAGACTGACACTGGTGACAGATTTGAACTCACTTCACTTACGTTTTCAAGGTGAGACTTTTACAGAATAGCACCACTATTTCATTGGTGAAACTCACCCTTAAACTTGGCACACTGCGATCATTTTAACCAGTTAAAACATTTCCATAACTTAATACCTTTGCTTACATAAACAGTTCATCATGAAATCGAAAATATTTGGAGCCGTGATTATGATCGCCATAAACTTGCAGTACTCTGTTATCGAAATCTGTAACAACATTAACTTTGCACTTCTTCGAGTTTCTTGAAGAGCAGTACCATTTTATTTGTGTATCTTTCCTTGATAAATAACTCTTGTTATAGGTGTAATTCCTGTAAACCAATTTTGGCTCACCACGTGTTGATTTGACCACAAATGCTGGAAATACAAGTTTTTTTTTTATTAAGAATATGGGTTTTTATGGTATCAATGTCAGAAAATGTAAGGTTTCAGTTAAACAGCTATTTATATAGTTTTTCTTTTATTTTCTTATTGTTAAGTTTACATTTTAGAGTGAATACTTTAATACGTATTTGATAAGCTATTTTTAGATTTTCGTTTTTTTTTGTGCCTTATCCTACCTAATCTTTTAGTCTTTGAACGCTGGTGCTGAAGTGTTTATTTTTCCTCTTTCGTTTCTCATAAGCTTTCTCCACATGGCTCGCCGTTTTAACACTTCTGCCTCAATCAATTCCGAAACCTTTACATACCTTAGTTTCTTCATTTCTAAGTCTTTCATTTTTATATAAACTTTAGGGCGTTCTTTTTTATCCTTTCTCTATATCTCCTCATTTTTTCCGCCGCACCTAGTGGCTTTTTGAAGCCTAAAAGTTGTTTTATATCTTTAAGGAATATTTTTGAACCTGAAATAAAGAACATTAAAACAACAGTTTAACTGTACAATACACAATTTAACTGCACAGCGATTGATATAGGTTAAAAAAAAATAAAGTTTATTATTATTGCAATCAAGACTTTAATAAAATACACGAATAAACACAACAGTCTTCTAAAACATTTTGGCATCCATTACCTCCTTTACCTAAATACACTTAAAATAATCTCATTAGGAACTTTCCAAAGGAGATTATCTATCTGTATCAACAGGACGTCTGTCCTGTCAACTAGTTTTATATAAAAATATCATACTTTAACCTGTAAGTTCTGTTGTACATAGTAGGCTAAAAAAACATTACATAAAATGAATCAAGGAGTTTTTGTCCTATTTAAATCACTAATACATAAATAAAAAAACTTAAATGAGATCTTTCAATAACACGAGCCAAAGTTCAAGTAGTTAAATACTTTAGAAAAAAGAAACGTTAAACGAACAGCCATAACAGGCGGTAAAATTAAAAAAATTAAAACTTTAAAATTAACGACTCAATACTACATATTTTTAAAATATATATGGTGTAGCATAGATACAACATTTTATGTTCCTATGACAGAAACAGGTTAGCAACGTGTGTATAAAAATAATTATTCTTAGAATAAAAGGTTTGTCGTAAACATAGATACCCCAGCCACCCCCTATTGACCACAGGAATATATCAATGGTAGCCGTATTGAAGAGCAATGCTCCTACATGCAACACATCATCTGTTGGATTATTCTATACCAAAATGACACAATTTGGGGTAGCATCGAAGCCCATAACTGAAATCCTACTAATCTATCTTCTCAATAAATTCTTCGTCATCTTCATCCGAATCGGTTGCTATGCTCAACTGTCTTTTCGACAACCTCTTGTATTCACCCTTTTCATTGACATAGAACACGGGAGGAGGATGAGAGTGATTTCCCTTCAGCACACGAAACTTTCCTGTGTTACTGAGGGTAACCTGAGCTTTACACTTCTTGGAGCATCGTGAGGAACAGGCCCAAGTAACCCTGTGTTTGCTCTTACAATTCCTAGCGAAAGTGTACTGTTCGTACACAAGTAATTCGTTCCCCTTTTTCGACGCTATAAAGTGTATTTCTGGAACAATACGATTGATTGTCACAGCTTAATTCTAATCATTTCTGAATGGAATCAAAAGTTAAATAAAAGGCTTACATGTAACATCGTTATACAATTTATTAAATAACTAATTTCAAAAACCAACACCATTAGCCTAAGTTCTTTTTTAATAACATCAAATATAATCTATATCAGTAGGCAGTTTAATTTTAGGGGGAGGATGAGTATGGTTATCATTATATTTCGTTACCCTGAAAGGTTGTTTATCCTCATTCGTGGAGACGTTCGCTTTACAGCCTTTCTTGTGGTGACTGGAACAAGTCCAGTAATTACCATATTTCTTATAGTTCCGCCAGGAGTAAGTGTAGCCGCGGAAGAACAGCATACCTTGGCCTCTTCGATTTCTTGAAGGTATGATCAAAGCATCTACAAAATTAAACATATGCTTAACGTGACGATTAGCTGTTTAGAGATACCCTGAACATGTAGTATCCTCGGAAGTGGGTGAGCTTCTAAATAAGAAACCTGAGAAGTAAAGGTTCGATGGTGAAAACAGATGGAACTGATTCTCGTGGATCGTATCTATACTCTAAGATTAATCAAAATCTGTTGATTTTATAGATTCAATCAATCATCTCAAAATCAGCATCTTAGCGTTTTGGCAGCTATAGTAGGTGTCAGATACCAGTGTAAATAGAATATCGGAAATTTACGCAGAGTGATCACCACTTTCCAACAGGGTAAAATTGATTACCTAAGACTTGCCTACGAAATTTCTGTCCTTCGGATGCCTTACTAATATTGCTGCATTTGTCTGTCAACCAGGACGGAAATTACGTCCGCATATTTGAGGCTTCTGGGGTGAGAATTAGGGAATTTAATTGGATCTAAAGGGTCTTCATTTAGATCCAAAGGTGGCAGAAGACATTAAGCCTTTGATACCTCATTAAAATGGCTTATAAAAATAGGTAAGTACAGTACTCCCAAATTAATAATGCACATGCAGATCTTCGCTAATTGTCGTATTCCCGGAAACACCCGAATCATTGAATCGTTCGAGTCCTTAACAATGCACTTGCATTTTGCACCTTGTTCGAAAGAAATAGGAGTCAATATCATGTGTACACAATCGAAAACAATTCGGGCGGTCGGCGGTCAGTCAAAGGTCCGTCAGTCGTCTTGTTATATTGGTGGTGACTGCACGTGTTCTCTTTGTCTGGAATTATATAGAGCTGCTATTACACACCCTTCTTGGTTTTGTTTTCTAAGGTGAATTTAATTTCAACTTTAATTATCTTATTCAAATTTAAATACTTAGTTAATTTTGTAAAATATTTACCTAAATATACTACCGTGAAACCGGCCATCATTGCCCGCATTTCCACGTATTTTTGAGATTTTGCAAAAAATATTCACCAGAACTCGTAATAAAGTCGACCATGATAGCAATTACTGTTAAAGGTCTAAAATCACAAAATAAAGTGTTTCTAACTTTAACAGAATCCAAGAAAAAGGCGCTTAAATAGCCGGGCAAAATTATACGCACAACCGTCCAACATTGCTCAACCTTAATTTCTCTAAAATTATCAGTTCTAAAGCTTGGGTAATAGGGTATGTTTTAGTGAATTATGCAAAGTTGCCATCCTTCGTGTTCAATATGTCAAAAACATATTACTTTTTATTTTACTGAGGTGGGCAATGTTACACTACACACCAGGGACTTTTTCATACATAGTAAAACAGTGGATTAGGGTTGATACATATTAATGTGATAAATAATAATCTGTTCAAATATAAACTCTTTTATTATCAATAATCAGTCAAGTTTTTTCTGCTGATCTCGAGGACATCCTATTTTTTTTTACATTTTCAACCGCGAGCTGTAACATCTCTTCTGAATAATTTTTATAGGGCCGAGACCCGAGGACTCTGCGATTTCTTTTCGTAGGCTTTCCCATACTGCAACCAAACAAACTAAATGCAGGTACCTAGTTTATATTTGTCAACTGAGTGCTGATGGGTGCCAACCCTAACATTATTTTTGTAGTGGGCAATGTTGTCACTCTTATGTTCGCGCAAATTCGGGAATCATTGCCCACTCCATTATCTTCAAGATTTTATGTTGTAAAGGTCTCAAAGTAGCATTAAAATGAAGCGCGATATTTATAATTACTCTGATATTAAAATAACTTACCTGAGAGATGTAGTACGCTGACAGTAAGTAAAAACATAACACAACATTTTGGCACCACCTCACACTAGTCCTCCTTTCAACATGTCTCGCTGACAACTGAGTGAAGTTAGCACCGTTGCTAATATTTAATTTTGCCAGAAAAATGTTTAAATTTACCCTAAAAATTAGATAATGTTGTCAGCTAAATACACTTATTTACAAATCATTATTTTAGTTATTTTTCGTGTTCGGGCAAACATATCCGCTAAGGGCAATGATGGCCGGTTTTACCGGTACCATTTTTCACGTTTTTTCAATATTAAAAAAATAAAAATACCTACGTAAAATACATATTAAGTACTAGAAAAAACATATTAAAAATCAGAATTAGGCTTATATGAATTATAGCTCGCTATTTACTTACATGGAATTATTGAATCAAATTTCGTTACTGATAAATCAATATTTATCTCTTTTAGGACAAAACACATAATCTTACTAAGTTATGCATGAAGAAAATGCACTTAACCACTCTATATACATATCGTCTTCCGACGCTCGGGGAATACGACCGTTGCCGAACAGTGGCGAAGATTTCTATGCGCATTATCACTTTTGGAGACCTGTATATATGCGTAATATAAACCACCTCGACGTCTACTGGCACAAAATTAGGAATAGTTAACAATTTTATGAATGTAGGGTTAAATAAAAGAATCGGTTAGTTTAAAATTCTTTAATGGCACAGTCAGTTTCATAAATCTGCTCCAAATAACTAAAACGTAATATTGTACATAGGTACAGCTACATTACATACATTGCACAATTTCCAAATTGGAAGATCATTCTTAAACTAGCAACATAATAACAACACATTTAAAAACATTTTTTAAATGAATAAAAAATTAATCCTGGATTAATTACAACACTATGTCTTACTACGTTCGAGATATATGCACATTATATATAATACTATTTAAAACGTTTTTTATCTGTAGCTACTTACTGGCTGTACTTACTTTCGAATAAAATCTAAGACCATCACAATTAAAAAAACAAAACAAAAAAAAATCTTATAGAGCTGCCAATACTAAAATTACCATCGAGATCATATTTCGCTACACCACCAATACTTACTTGTAAGTATGTTTCTGATATTATACACACTCAGCACAAATGTATAATGCTACCTTTTATTACTTTCAAGACAATTTAAAGGATATACCTACAGGACACGGTAGGAATAGGAACAGTTTCAATACAAAATATCACATATAAAATGATTTGCATGACAGATAAAAAAACAACACCACAGATAAAATATTTAATAAAACAAATTAAGGCAGAATTGCATGCCGTGCACTAATCCTAGGCCTTCCTGTTTTCTTCGGGTGCTTATGAATTATACCGACCGGAGTTTGGATGATCACCGGCGCAGGATGGTTATGGCCGCTTCGGATTTGCGTGATATTGTGTGAGCAGTCAGTCGTCAGTACGGAGGGGCACTGGGTTCTTCCATACATCACACAGTACCAAGATATAAAGCCTTCCCTGTTAGCTTTGCATTGCTGACGGTATAACCGGCCATCTAAATATATCAATTGAGCGCCACGTGCTGTCCTGACGTATTTTGCTGTAAATACTTAACGAATTAATACCAACGGTAGATTTAGAATTTCATACGTCAACGGGAATAAAAGCCGGGGGTCAACTCGGCAACAATTGATGTTACGGGACGTGATGCACAAAGAAGATTTGTGACGTTGTCTATGCAACAACACAGTGTCCTTTATGAAGTTGAGCCTTGTTACCAACATCGCGGCATTGCGACCCATTCCAAAACCAGACGGATATCCCATAACAAGTAGTGCGTCAGTTGTTGCCTGTAGTAGACACCCGGCTTTTGAGCCGCGTTCTCAATTCACTGTCTAAAATTTATCACCACTTTCAAAAGCCTCCCTAAATAAATCAGTCCCGGATTCGACGATTGAGAGTAGTGATTTGATTCTAGGTTACTACTTATGAAAAAACTACATTAATACTCACTCATGTAGTCTGTTGTACCTTGACGTTGGTATGCTTTCGTTTTTTGGAAGCCCTAACAAGAACTTAATACCAGAAAGTTCAATTTTTTTTTTTTTTTTAGAGTATACACTGCTGTAATGAGTGCTGTTTTCTTAAGGCGATTTACACACGACACCGCGCACCACCGCGGTAGGCGGTGAAGCGCATTGGTCTCTAAGAAATCCGTTGATGATTAACACACTTAGGCTAAGAACTCACGGAGCGATTTTCGCCCGCAACCGCCGCGGTCGTGGATCTGCGGTTTTATTTCAAAACTCACGAGACCGGTTATTCGCGCGGTTACGCGGCAAAATGCAAAATGGCCGGATGTCTGTACCTCCCCCCGCGCCGCCCGCCGGCCCCCGCGGTCGCCCGCCAACCGATCGCAAAGCACGCGGGCGCCACCCGCCGAGGCTGCGGGTAACCGCGGCCCGCGCGATTCTACTAGTTGCCCGCCGGTACAGCGGGAGCCGCATACAACCGCGTACACCGCGGGCGTAAAACGCGTCGTGAAATGTGCTTTAATTTTTTATATACATATTTGCAACCCGCAACCGCAGCGGACGCGGGCGAAAATCGCTCCGTGAGTTCTTAGCCTTACACCGCCCGACCGCGCGGTCGAGCGGTGCTCGTTTCTACTGCAAACTGCTCCTACCGCGCGGTCAAGCGAGCCGCGTGTTAATCGCCTAACCATAGCTATTATAGACGGCTTCTTTTTAACAAAATAAGTGATAGGCATAACTTTAATACTAGAAATAAAGATAAAATAGATCAACCCTTTTTTAGATTATCAAAAGTACATACATCTTTTATGGGGTTCTGTGTTAAATGTTACAACAAAATACCTTGTGACATTCTGCAATTAAATGAAAGAAAATTTAAAACTCACATTAAAAATACACTTTGTAAACAAGCATATTACAAATTAGAGGATTATATAAAGGATAAGGATGCTTGGAAACATGCTGGTCCTGCTCCTCAGGGCAATCTAGTGTCTAGACAAAATCAAACTGGTTGCTAAGTAAATTAGGTAATAATTTATTATTTATAAAATACTATTTTAACATGTTGAAATAACTTCTCACACATTGATTGATTTATTATATATTAACTTTTAGAATGTTTGTAAATATGTGAGCACCATGTACTTTTGACATACTTAAGTTACCTACCATTACTATATGTGTTTTTCTTTTCACCTTTTGTGGTGTAGTGTTTTTATTCTGGGTGCATCGTCTTCACATATAATGTTATAATTCATGTATACAAAACATTGTAAAACATTTTAAAAGAGTAACGGTGGAGTTTCTTGCCCATTCTTCTCCACACGAAACTACCTTTTGGAAGGGGCGACTAGAATCAATTCTATTTCTTGTTCATTTTGACGTTCAAAAGTGCCTTACTTGTGCCTATTTGAAATAAATGATTTGACTTTGACTTTGACGGCCATAATGTCCAGTCCAGTAAAATCCAGAAGGGCAAACTGCTATGGAAAGGCGTTCTCTGTAAAAATGATGATATATTTTTATAAATAATAATATTTAGCAATGTTGATTTTTTTTAAGTTGGTAAATGAGTTTGTGACGAGGATGTGACGATTTTATTACCTTTCGGAGACCTTTAACCCATGATCATAATGATGTATCAATTCAGTTCACTTACAGCCAGTAAGTGAGCAGGAATGTCTTTTGATTTTTTTTTTGCAAACAAAACCATTTTTGTGGGTTTGTTAAAAACAAACAGAAAAAAAATATTTTAGAAATATAATATATTAGACTTTAATTAATATGAGTAAATAGAACGATTTTTAACTTAGCAAGGGCTAAATAATTGAAAATGAGTTTCTCGATGAATACCCAGTAAATACAAAAAAAAATAGCAGAAATACATTCTTATGATTTATAATAGGTAAGCACCCAAACAAACTTAACAATAAAGAACAGGTTAATTTTTATAAAAAAAATTATTAAAGTCAAGTGTAACATTTAAAAAAGCTTGTACATGCATAAATTGACGAAAACATGTAATAATAAGTGGTCTCACATCAAACAACTTGAATTATATACAACTATTTTCAGATTGTTAATTGTACTTAGCTACCTCATTAACACAAACACTGCCACTATTTTTTTGTGCTATTCTAAGCCTTCAACACACATACATATTCAAGGCAGTGTATGCGTTAAAACCAATTAGATTTTTTCTCTCACATAAAAGAAATAAAACCTACATCTTGAATCTAAAATTTGAATTAAAAAAAAAACGCCAATCTTTTAAAGAGGTAACAAATTACTGTGCTTTTGATACAGAAATATAATAAAACACTTACCGATTTCTCCTCATTCAACTTTTGCAGCATGCAAGACTTACCTGAAAAGAAATAAACATTTTTAATTGTATTCATTAGTTATATAAGAGGAGCTTGTGGCTAAGTAATAACAGCCACATGGATTGATCCATCAGGTTAAGGTATGCTTGCCGGTGTTGGTCTGTGGATGGCTGACCATCTTTACATGATATTGAGACTCCTCTGTGCCTTCGAAAGCACATTAAGTTGTTGATCCCAGCTGTCATTTGTGGATCTTTGACAGTTGTTATGGGTAGTCAGAAGCCCTAAACTCTGACAGCCAGTCTTACCAAGGGGGAATGTTGTTACCTGTTACTGACTGGGTTGTGGAGGTCGGATAGGCAGCCGCTCCATGTAAAATACTGGTATTCAGCTGCATCCTGTTAGAATGGTAGCTGACCCCTACATAGTTAAGAAAATGCTAGGCAGATTGATTGATTTATTAGGTACTAGCTTCTGCCCGCGACTTCGTCCGCGGAAAATTGCGATTTACTGTAACTGTTTAGGCAGCGCATGCAAATAATTCTGTTTTCGGAGGTATTTCTTTCAGACTTGCTAGACAAAAATTGCGATAGCTCGGCTAATATGTATGATATAAATATAATTTATAGCCTATAGCAGGAATAATGTAGCTTTCTATCAGTGAAAAAATTTTTGAAATTGAATAATTAGTTCCGGAGATTACCTCCTACATACAAACTTACAAATTTTACCTCTTTATAATATTAGTATAGATTTATGTTAGCAAGTTTCCATACAATTTTTCCCCACAGAGTTACATGTAATAGGTACACCCACATTTTGCCAGTTATGTTAAAGTCCCTAAGTCGTAATCCTTTTCAAACATGATATAATATAAAAATTATAAACAACTTCTTAATATACAAGTAGGTACTTAACAGAAAGAAGCAATATAAGTTGGTCCTCAACCCATCAAACAATCACCTTTCAGTAGCCATTCGCATGTACATGCTCAATGATTTTCACAATCATATTTATTGTTGGTTCTAGTGTATTTTTTTTATGAAACATGGGGGTGATGGGTGTTCATACAACTGTTGACAGGTTAAAGAATATGCCAATAGACAGCACTGCCTATCATCAACCACAGTTATCATGAGATGACCTTCAGACAAAAATGTGGATGTGTGGATATGGTATATTAAAACCTGATCATTTTATCTCAATGAATCTGTAAATCATTAATAATGACTATTACCTAAGGTTGAGTAGTTGTATCGTAACTAAACTATGACATTTCATAGACATTGTGTGGTTTTACTTTTTGGAGGGATTTTTCATAGTAAGTCTTTTTCATAGCTATACAGGTTCCATCTAGGCATATATACTACAAACTAAAAAAACATTGTTTATTTATGAAATAAATAAAGTTGTACAATATGGTGAAATATAGAAACATGTAAGTACCTTTCCTTCTTCCTCTGAACATTTTCGTCTTGCCGAAAATGTTCACTGTCACAACACACTTAATTCACTATAAACGAACTTATGAACCACACTACACACTTACACATAATTTATATTTGATATAAAATCACACAAGAGTTAACATAAACATAACAACAACAAGAAAATTTGAAAAAGTGTAATCAAAAAATTGGTCCAATGAAGATTTTTATGTAACGGTAATTCACAGACATATTCACGAAAAAGTATGTACCTTATCACTGAATTTGATTCACTTACGCACTCAAACATTTCAAATTCCTTAAACAACAACAAAATAAAACAGAAAACTAATTATAAAACAAAATAAACAAGGAATCTTTTAGGTTATGTCGAAGCATCGAAGAAATGTCAAAAGCGAAACGTCACTGGTTCAAGACGGCAGCGGGCGGACACGGATCATGACAATAATAAGTTAAATGCTCTAAGCAATAATAGCAATAATTAAATTGTTTTTTTTAATTGAAGACAAAATAAAATGAAAATAAACAACTAACAATTCGATTAGGTAATCGATTTAAAGAAAACCTGAGATGCAAAGTTTTAAACCTACTCGTAATTTTTGCTTATTTGTGAAGAATTCGTAAAGAAAACCAGTTGCATAATGTAATAAATGTTCACTGATCTTGAATTAATTTAAAACTGGTTCTTTTATTCACAATTTCCGCGTTGGTACTTCTTTTCAGGTTGGTTTTCAGTCATTTCAATTCAACCTTGGTATCATATTTTGTGATTATTATTACTATGTTAATTAAGACACTCGTTTATTAACAATCTGCTACATACAGTGGCGTAACTATAGGGTGGCAGGACTGGCTAAATGCCACGGGCACCCGGCCTGAGGGAGCCCCCGGCCCGAGGGGCTGCGAGCTCAAAATTGACATAGCATTTTGAACAAAATTTATTAAAAAATGGATTTGCTACGGGCCTCAGATGGTATGGTTACGCCACTGGCTACATATTTTTTTTATTGGTCTAGTGTTACTTTTCGTCAATGTATTTTCGTAGATTTATTTTTTATAGGTAGAACCAGCAGCTTCAATTAGTACTAAATTGTTACTCAGCAGTCGGTATCTTCGTCATGCCACCTTTAAAAATGTAACTTGTCTATCTATTTCATTCGTGGGCTAAATAAATGTCATTTTCCTTGTCTCGCCTGTCCTGCTTTACCGTCAAAAGAGTTGAATAACAAAAAAAAAACCGAATAGTTTGTAAGGTATCATAAAAGCCCCTTAAAAGCCCGCGTAAATGAGAAACGTACTATTTCCTGCCTGGGAAGATAAGATAATAAGGATATTATGTGAAAGTGGATATTATGTGATATTCTGCTTATATACCTACCTCAGTAGGCAGTGGCGTAGCGTGTATTTCTGCCGCCCGGGGGTCAACCTTAAACTGCACCTATTTTCGCAACTCAGCATTATTGCAATGTTAGGTTAGGTTAGGGCTTCAAACTTCGGGAGGCACTGCAGTACCATCGGGTGACTCTACCTTCGCCGCATCGTTGGAGCTTAATTGGCAGAGAGGTGTGTACATGAGACGTGATGGCGGAAACCAGCGCCGCATGTCGTTCGGTGTTCCACAAGGCTCGGTTATAGACTCGCTCAGTGTGGAACATCGGTTAAGACCGAACTGACAACCGACCCGGAAGTTCACACAGGTAGGCAGCATCCCACAGATGGTGAGCCGCATGCGAAGCCTGGGTCTTGAGGTAGCTCTTAACAAATCGAAAGCTATGGTGTTCCATGGTCCCCGGAGAGCGGCGCCGCCCGGATCACACATAGTGTACCATGGATTGGCGGTCGACAGCTGGTGGGACTTTGGTATCCACAACCGGTTGCTGGCGCACAAGTAGTTGAGTAAGATTACTGCCTCTAATCCGGCCCGTAGCAGACGTCCCGGATGTCGGCGGAGAGCGCGCAAGAATCTAGTACTTCATATAAAATATTTTCGTATCGATTGCCGACCCGAAATAACTAAGTTTATGGTGAAGTAAAAACGGAACGCGCCCAGCGCCATAGTTCTATTCTAGTTCGTTCGTAAACATTTTGCTGCTGTCAAATGTCAAAACAAATAATATAAAATTGTTTAAGTTTAACGCGATTTCGCTGTATTAAGACACCCAAAACATATTTTATAGCACGAACAATACAATATGGACAATTTATAGACTGTATGTGCGTAAACGATTTATTTACTTTGTTTGTCAGTGATTCTAACCTGAAAATGTTTTGTGTTATTTTATGGGTAATTGTGAATTAAATCGAAATCAACGATTTATGTGATGGCGCCGTGTTAAAGCAGTGATGATTGTGATATTGTGATGTGTTGGTGTGTACCGGACTTTGCTGGTGGCGGTAAGTACGTAGTAATAGGATTTCGAAATTGTTAAAAAACTCCTTCCATCTATACCTATTAAAATGATGTTTGCTGTAGATCTAGTATAAATTAACAGTATTTACAATGATTCCAAATTTTCATGAAGGTTTACACTATAACAATAAATGCTTATGGCCGAGTTACAGTGCCTAAAAATTAAAAATTATCTTTGGTTTAATACAATTTAGTTATAGTTTGAAGATGGAAGTACTGCCTGTTTAGGGTTAATGCCTGTGTGTATTAATGTATATTTTCTATGAAAACCATTATTATTTGGTCATACACCTTTAATTTTATAAGATTTTACAAAGATAATTCCCGCCCCTAAGACAACCCACTGATCTAATACTTGCTGTGGTAAACATGTTTTTTTTTTTAATTTGTTGTGATTCTAAATGTTGTATTAACAGGAAGCTTAAAGGTAGGTGAGATAAATATTTATTATTATATTAGAAACATTTGTAAACAATTAAGAAACTATTTAATTTATTATTTTCAGTATGAATTTGTAAGCCTTCAAAATGTTTATGAGTACACCGTTTACTTATATAATGTATAAATTAAACAATTAAATACCTACTAAATATTTTGAATAATTATTTTATATGGGGTATGTTTACTCTTTTCTCATTCCATAACATCTCATCAATTACGTCAGTACAGCAACTCTACAATTAATGCAATATCAAATAATGTTTTTCTCCTACACTGTGTGTACAGTCTGTTCATTACCTAATATTGTACCTACCTGTTGCACGCGAATGGAGCTGAAAAGAATGAAAATGAAATTATTTCAAAGCCAACTTTACATGTGAGTGGTTGTCTTTCTTTACTCCTACTACTTACATTGACATTCAATAATGCCTTTCACATTTCTATTTAAAATAAATTATTAATTGACTTTGACTTATCAAGAATTTTTTCAAGAAATTCCAGCTGTAATCAACGAAACTGCTATGCTGCCCTGTTTAACATGACCTAACATCATGCATGTATTGTCTGAACGGTTAGGCAAAGTTTTACCCATATTTCAGTATGTAATGTTTAAGTATCATGTAATAGGGGACAAGGCGAGCCTTCATCATGAATTCTTTCTTCTATTTACAGTAAGATAACTCCTTATCTGATGAAAAACTTCGAATACCCGGAAGAATGGTTATACAATACAAAGTCAGATAAAATTTTGTTGAAACACAACAGAAATCTTGTCTTAATGCAAATTATGTCAAATGGTGTGAAAATGCGACAGTGGTTTGTCTTTATCATTAGTGTCACATAGAAAGAATTTTATGTAACAACTTCTATTAAATAATGTCATGTTTAAAAAAAATTGTGACAAAAAAATCTCTTTTCTTTATTCCATAAAGACATCATAACAATCTTTTTGAGTTCTGTACATTACATCGGATATAATATGTATAGTATGGGCAATCATTTAATGACTTCTCCCGCTCTGGGTGGAGCGGAAGGGAGTGTCAGACTCTTACTGACTTAAACCCATCCATATTACTTCCTTAGCCCTTTATGTTCCGGGCAGAGATAACCCTTCCGGACCACCCTGCTGATCAAAGGACTATCTCTTGAGCGATAGTTGGCGGCGTACGTCGACCTCGCAACGACAGTACGACGGGTACCACAGCGACACAGTGGAAGCCATTCGTAATAACTCTCAATTTCTACCATATTTTTTTTATCCTAGTTCAATTACTTATAAATACTAATAAATAATATAGTAAAACTGCAAACAGATTAAAAGTTACTAAACACAACATTTTTTTTTCAGTGGTTGTTTTCTACCCAACTGAAAAAGGTGTGTATTAATTGCAAATATATTTAATTGCAAAGCGACGGCTAATCTAATTGATGGTTTAACCAAAACAATCCACTGTGTATATGACTTTAAATTAAAACAAAAAAATTACATGCTTTTGAAACATTGAGCTTTTAGCTATGATTTCATAACCACTTTCCTTTCCTGTTTGAGTACATGAGTGATCTATTCAAAGTGGTTTTTTTTACTGGGGCAGTATGAGGAAATCTTAAAAGTAGATATGGGAAACTGTCTTTACTTTATGGTCCATTAGCAATTTTTCCTTTTGGTTGTCTATGATTGGTTAGAATCAATAATACCCCCTTAATAATTATGTCGTATGAGCTACGGTTTCCTCATACTTTTTCAGTGATAAAAAGTAGGTAGGTACTCGGTAGATGAATCTAGAATTTTCGATAGACCTATACATTTTCCTATCGTCTCTTTTATTTCGTCTTTCTTCCAGTTCGACCAACATTCGTGAACTACCGTCACGGGATTGTAATGCTACTGGACGGTTACACCTACAGCAAATCCACCAGACTGAACTGGTACTGTTCCCGAAGAGTTTCCTGCGGCTGCAAAGCGAAGGTTAAGCTCACGGCAGACGAGAAGTACGTTGAGAGGCTGGTGTACACCCACGATCATCTGAGAGAAAACTATGTCGTATCTAATAGTGGCAACTTGATCAAGCTGAATTAGGGCTTAGGATATTTGATAACTAGTATACAGGCCATATAAATATAAAAACTTCTTTCTTACATTTATGCTACAGGCTTTACGCTTAAAGCACGACTGCTAGGATAGCCCGCGAATTTCAAATCAAATCAAACAGTTTGAATCATATTTTAATCAACATGACAACAGCATGACAGTGACCTATAAATTGCAAAACACGTGGACAGATTTAAATTACGTGGGATACCTTAGCTCTCCCCCTTAACTAACACGGTGCTTGAAGTAGCTGTGGTGTTGGGGTGTGGTGACGGACATAGTTCTTCAACAACCTTCCCGCAAGTTATCTCAGGGACCGTCTAAGTTAAGCGATAGCTTTACGCTTATATTTTTTGAAGGCCGTACACATTTAGTATGGCATCAATTTTTATTGAATGCTATATTGACGATAAATTGTTCATATAATGCGCATATTTTGTCAATGTCTAAATTGGGGTTTTGTTGATGTACCTAACGCTTTACTGCTGGTTTATGCCTTTATTTTGTTTAAGTAATAAGAATTATATATTTTTTGTTATTGATCTATTGAATAGTTCAATATTAAGCTTCAAAAGAATAATGTGATCTGTAATCGATGGTATTTTCAGGGCTCTTATAATGTCTCTGGTACCTTAGTACCTATAGTATTCATTTAGTCTAGTGGCATTGTTTGTCATTTTCAAAGCGACAGAAATAATCGCGAAATTGTGGCACGACGAAAATAAAATTAATTTCTTATAATAATATTAGAGAAAAACATATTCAAACTGTATTTTATTTATCTGGTGATTTTCTTGACAGTTGCCCTAATTAAATTAAAGTCGATTTAAAAAATAACTTCTTCAACCTACAATGTACCTAATGTACCTTCTTCCCGGGTTTATTCTCATTTACAGGATTTCTCTTTTTATTGTGTCAATGATAAACTGTTATTAATTTGAATTAATTGTATGTAATTTATTAATCTACTGTTAAATTTTAATAGAACACAATAAAGAATTTAAATAAAAATGAATCCTTTTTTTTAAAGCCACAGTCACACGAGGCGAATGCAAGCGCCGCTAACAAATTCGCTTCATGTGACAATCAGCTCACAGCGACACCGCTTCGTTCTTCTGTCGTTCTTCTTAAAAAATAATAAAGCTCTCTACCCTCGGCTAATCCTACTAAGAATCCATTTCCTTTCTTTTTGCGACTTGTAAGGTTAGTTTGCATTTGCTTTGATAGGTCCGTGCACCGTGCATGCCAATCGAATCAAGTGTTGTTAAATAATAATTATTATTACCAATACTTGAGCGCCAATAGAGTGCTGAAATTCACGTGACACGCACTTGACCTGGGTAGTCGCTGCATGTGACAGGTAGGCAGCGGATTGTTAATGCGAGTTCATTTGTTGCGAGCTAACTCGCTGTGTGTGACCAAGGCTTAATAATAATCCTGTAATATAAAGTGAGTAATATTTATTTTCGCTTATTTGGTTAATTTTCAGCGTTTCCATACACATTCATACCGACATGCCGTGGCAGTAAAAGCAATCTTTTGTTAATGCTAAACGGTTACACATACTCACGAAAACATCAAAGAAATCTGTTTTATTGTTCGAAAAAGCAATCAATTGAAAATTGTCAGGCTAAAGTGAAGCTGGATGAAAGTGGCGCTATAGTGGGTGGCGACTACAACCACACGCATCCTCCTCCTGAGTACTATAAAACACCGTCGGGAGAATACGTTAAACTTGAATAAAATATTCTTTGCCGGTTTCTGAGGTACTTGGATCCTCTATCTCCCCGACAAATCCCAACATTTTTGTTTCGACACACTGTACTGTACCGTACCTACTGTATTTTCATAGTTTTCTTGTCGTGACTGTAAAATGTGATTAATTCGATTTTTTTTGCGTTATATTTTTGTAGGTATAAAATAAAATGTGAAAGCTAATAACTGTATTCCTGTCTTAGTATATGTATACAGATAAAAAATAAATATTGTTTATTAGTAAGCCTATGAAGTGGGAACAGCCGAACTGATTTGGCAATTTTTGCTTTAAAATGTCGTACGAATTAGAAACATTTTCAAGTCAAAATGCGGGAATAACTTAACGTCCTTTTTTCTATAGAATGTCAGGACAATGTCTGTCGGGTTATAAAGCTTGTAATGACGTCACTTTTCATGTTTGTGCGTGCGTGTGTTGTTCTTTTTGAACTTCGCAACGGATTTTGATGCGATTTGTACTATCGTTTCGAGAATATACTCCGGATTCAATAGTGTATAAAAAAGAAATCTCGATGTTTTGTCACGTCGAAAACTGTGCTAAGTTGCCAATAAAGATTTAAAATATAAATTGAATTTGACGTTCCATTATTTTTGTCTGATGAACCAGTATTCAACTTTATGCAGCCGTTTTGTATTTCGTTAATAAATGTTTTTTTTATTACTTTGGTAATCTTCCAGAATTGAAATACGAATTAATACCAACGAATCGAGGCAAAGGGAATCGTTTATTACTGCTGAAAGGCTACACATACTCTCGTCGTCAACAAAGTAATCGCTACTATTGTTCAAAAAAGCAATCGAGTGTGAATTGCCGGGCTAAGGTGAAGCTGGCAGCTAATGGCGATATAGTTACTGGTGACTACAAGCACACGCATCCTCCTCCTCAGATCTTTAAGACATCTTCTGGAGAATACGTTAAAATTAGGGAATAAAGTATGTACTAATGTCTCGTTTCTAAGGTTCTCATATAATCACTCTCCTCGACTCAGTACTGATTTCACCAATGATACTAAATGCGATCAGCGCATCTAAACTGCTTTCAAGAACTGTCAACGTCAAAATTCTAAACAAAATATTCCATTGACAGCTCTAAAACGAGGTTTATGCGCTGATCGCGTTCAGTATCATTGGTGAAATCTGCCCTTAGTTAGTGTTTTATTAGCAGATGAGAAACTGAAGTGACAGCTTTTGAGGCTGTAGGCAGGTAATGTAGGTAAAACCTTGCATTAATGTGTCAATTAATACTTATAATATTATACTTAAATATGATTTTTTTTTATTTTGGGAAATCATCAAATGGCTCCGCCCGCTCTGGGTGGAGCGGAAGGGAGTGTCACACATTTGCTGACTAAACCCCATCCATGTTCCTTTCTTAGACCTTTATATTCTGGGGTAGCGGTTACCCTTTCGGACAATCCCGCTTACCCGGCTGGCTCCGGTCCGGCATGGGGCTGGTCCTGATCGGACGGTGAGCTACCCATTACTCACCGAACGCAGACCCGCGCTTACGGTGGCCGGGAGTCATCACGTGGCTCCCGACGCCCGGGGCGTCTCCCGCGGTGGCTGGAACGGGAGGACCTTTCCCTCTCCCATCCCGCCACCTCTTTCGCAAGCATGACTGCTTCGCAGAAGAAGGTGACTGCCTCCTACTCCCTCTCGCTCCGGACCATGGCTTGCACCAGGGCCGGGCGCGAGAGGTTGCCGCCGCCGCCAATCGCCTCTTCGAGGACACGGTAGTGCTCCGCCCAAGCGGGACAGATTTCCACCGTGTGTTCCACCGTGTCCTCTGGGTGAACCTCACAGTGGTGACACCCGAGCGTTTCCTCCCGCTGGATTAGGCTGAAACATCTATCCACGGTGAGGACCTGTTTCAGGCGGTAGGTGAGAGCGCCGTGACGCCTCTCTTGACACTCTTCAATGAGGGGTCTTACCGCCACTATCCTGGCGTGCCCTGCGCTGGGTTGCGACAGTCGCTGTTTCCAGGCCGCCATGAGATCGCGCCGTAGTTCCGTCCGCTCCTCCGCAATTTGCCGCGGAAACGGAGTTTCCCCGCGGCTTAGTACCTCCGCGCGCCACTCGTATAGGCGTGTGGGGACTTTCGCCTCTAAATCCCACGGCGATTGTAAATAGGATGGATTTGTATTTCTGTATGTTTGTAACGAATAAACTCAAAAACTTCGGATACGGATTTCAAAAATTATTTCTGAGTAACAGGCTATACTTATATGATAGTATAGAATTATAATAATAATTTTCAATTTATATCTCCTTACTTTTACAGAAATTCAATACGAGTGGATTCCTACAAAAGGCAAAAAATTATTAATGCTGAACAAATATACGTATTCACATCAATCCAGTAGTTGTTATCGGTGTTCGCAAAAAAATTCTGGATGTAGAGCTGCGGTGAAATTTGATAAGTATGGCAATATTGAAGAAGTCAAAGGTGTACATCCCCACGAACCGCCGAACTACATCAAAACGGCTTCTGGACACTATATTAAAGTTTAAGATTTATCCATCATTCGAATCACGGAAAAACTGCTCTCTTAGGAATCCTTGCTATAACGGCTGAAAAATATGAGTTGTGAGTCAAAATAAAAACTGCCTTCGAAAGGCTTACGTCATAGTGTGTGCCAAACAGCCCATCCGTTCAGTAGTTCAAGCTATGTGTTGATAGATCAGAGCAAATCATTGTTGGCCTAGTGGGAACTGCCTCTACTTATGAGTTGTATGTTGTTGTTGTTGTGTTCATCACCACTGCTCTCAAAACGGTGAAGGAAAACATCGTGAGCAAACCGGCATGTCCCAGAATCAAAATTTCGATGACATGTGACATCCACCAATCCGCACTGGGTCCGCGTGGTGGATTACGGCCCGCGTGGTGGATTACGGCCCGCGTGGTGGATTACGGCCCGCGTGGTGGATTACGGCCCGCGTGGTGGATTACGGCCCGCGTGGTGGATTACGGCCCGCGTGGTGGATTACGGCCCGCGTGGTGGATTACGGCCCGCGTGGTGGATTACGGCCCACTCCCTCTCGAAGAGAGGAGGCCTTGGTCCCAGCAGTGGGAACATTATAGACTGATTATGTTGATAGATCAGGCAGTCAGTCACGGTTTCCTTTTACTTATTTGTACAGATGTAAGATTTAAAAGAGTTAATTAGGGATTAAAAGTTGCATTGAATTTTATCATTTGTCAATGAGAAATCCTATCGGTGTAAATATTAAATTCACGAAATATATATAATACTATGTTTTTCGAGACATCGCCAAGCAGTTGGTCGAGTCTTCACGTGACCAGAGGCCTGGCCTATTTTTCGGTCAAAGAATCAGCATTGCCATACAACGTGGCAATGCTGCCAGCCTTTTGGGTACTTTTCCTTTTGACAGCGATGTGGACGAATTTTTTGATGCCCTTTGATTTATCTCGTTGTATTTACTTTTACATAGTTATTATTAATATTTTCAGTATTTTAGTAAATATTATATTATGTACAAATAAATAACTTCAACATAAATGAATAGCTAGATTGTATTTAAGATTAGGGTGCATACAAATTAATTTAAAAAAAATACTAGGTTTTAATAAATAATTGGATATAATTCTTGTTGTATTAATTTTCATTCTCACCATGTGTGCGCGTATTAAAAAAAACAACTTAAACTATTAAGTAGTCGTCTATGGATATGAACCCCTGGTATCGTAGTATCATCTAGCGTTGTGACATATTTATGTATTAAATAAATACATATTATTAAATCGCAATCTACTCAAGATTGCGATTTAACATGTCATTGTATTTACAGAGTTCAAACTGACAGAAGAACAAGAATGGCGGCTGACGCTGAACACTTCTTAACATGTGTTGTTTTAGTAATGTACAGAGGCAGCACATCAAGTTACTCCAATCTGTCAAATTTCTTTGATAGTTTTTCAACTTTATCGCAAAGATGTAAGGTTTATTTTCAATTGGGAAAATTTGACAGTTTAGGATAGCTTGATGTGCTGGAATCTGTACGGTCTACATATAATACATCGGTTTTGACGCTAAAACTATGGTTCCTCTAGGAGTCCTAATTTGTCACATCCATGCGAACTACAATGGTAATGAAAAATGAAAAATAGATTATTATTTCAACAAGTGTATCTTAAAAAATAATGTGGGTTAAGTTATGCATCATTTCTTGAGTAATATTTATATCTGCACTATTGCAGGACTTCAATGTGAGTGGATTCCTACTCCGAAAGGCAAACAATTATTACTGCTGAACAAATATACGTACTCTCGTCATTCAAGTTATTTTTATCGTTGTTCGCGAAAAGATTCTGGATGTAAAGCTGCGGTGAAATTGGATGAGTATGGTAATATTGAAGAAGTCAAAGGTGTACACTTGCACGAACCGCCGAACTACGTCAAAACAGCTTCTGGACACTATATTAAAGTTTAAGATTTACACAGCATTTAAATCACGAAAAAACTGCTCTCGGAATCCTTGCTAAAATGGCTGAAAAATATGAGTTGTGACTCAAAATAAAAACATAACACGGTACATGAAAACGAAGTCTGAGACTATTGTAAAATGTAACATTTAACAATTATTATGAAATCATCGAATAAATTCTATTTTTTAAGTATCCAGAGAAGTGCCAAAATCTTTGCGTGACTGGTCTTCTACTTAATAAAAAAAAAATCGCTCACAGACAACTCCAACTTAAATCCCTGAGTTAAGAAGCAAAAAATTTTGCTAAAGACATTTTTGAAAATTCTTCCAACAAAGGGGTTAAATATGAAGATGAAAGTTTGTATAAAAGTTTATTATTTTTGTCATCGAGTGGAGCCACTCACAAATTACAAATAATATAATGTTTTTTAAGACAATAATAAATGATTTGATACCATAACTGGTACATTTAATTAAAACCTAATAGTGTTTTCACTTGTATCCTAAATGAATAATTAAAACCAAGTTTGCAAAAAACCTCAATTCCAGTTTTTACTTTTCTTATTCATGAGGGCGCTGATAGAAAGAGGGCGAAGTACGCTCTGTGTATGTTGGGAAACCAGCATGTCTGAGAGATATTTTTCAGCAGAATGTGAAGCTATTTCCCAGCCTTAAAAAAAAAAAAAGTCAGAGGCCCTTGGGCAGCTTAAAAACTCTGACTCTCACGAAAAGAAAGAAAACGCTCTGTTGGCGGGCCGATACAATTTTGTGCCTTTTGCAGTAGAGGCCATGGGTTGTTAGGGCATTCAGGCCAAGAAGCTCATTAGTGAGATAGGGCTCAGAAAACGGGTGACTCCCGTTCCGACTCGTTCTTGGTGTAGAGGTTAGCCATAAATTGCCATTCAACGTGGCAATGCTGCAAGCGTTTTGGGCACCTTTGTGTCGGGAACAGTTAGGGGCGGGTTATTTGACAAGTTCTATTTATTTTTTGTTGACGTGTTGTTGTGACCATCAGCTTGACATATTTAATGGAATGTTAGGATTAGACGAATTGATATAAATTATATATTATATTTTGAGTTCCATTAATAATATAAATAAAAATATAATATTATATATTGCTAGTAATATTTTTATGTCTGCACTTTTACAGGACTTCAATGTGAGTGGATTCCTACTCGACAAGGCAAAAAATTATTGCTGCTAAACAAATACACGTATTCACAGCTCCGGTCCAGTAATACTTATCGCTGTTCTCGAAAAAGTGCTGGATGTAAAGCCTCGGTGAAACTCGATAAGCACGGCAATGTCGAAGGATTCAAAGGTGTACATTCGCATGAACCGCCACACTACATGAAAACGAGTTCTGGTGGCTATATAAAAATTTAAGATTAAGCCATAATTATGAAATCACCGAATACATTCTAACTTTTAAGAATTTCTGCTGAAGATATGACAAAAATATTTCGAGCCGAAAAAAGTTTCTGTTTCTGGGGGCATGGTAGTGCCCTCGCCAAGACGAGCCAAAACTAAAAGTAGAAAGGCGGAGAGAGGAGGTGCTGGACCTTTTCTCTCAGCGTTTCGCTAGAGTGCTCAAATTCTCAAGATGAGATGTAGATAGCAGACTAATAAAACTAAGTTTTATTTGTTTAACTGGGTTCTTCTGTCTATTATATGTATGTATTTACAAAAAAATATTTATATAAGTAGTTTATCAGCCATCTCGTTACCATAACACAAGCATTAGGCTGCTTAGCTTGGGACTATATGGCGTTGTGTGAAACTGGCACACTCACTCATTTATAAAATCTCTAAAATGAGCATTAGAGATTTTATAAATGAGTGTGTGTGTCCGAAGTCCTAGAAAGCTGGCATTTCGAAAATTTCGCCAGGATTTCCAGTATCAAAAAGAAAAATGTATTTTTCACCTTCTAATCCCCTTAATAAAACGGAGCTGCAAGCCTGTATTTCTTACGGATAATATATAAGGTAATGTTATCTCAATACCGTGGTTGTAGAGTTAGGCGCTGTAGTGTTAGGAGCTAGGCTCTACATTGGATGTGATAACTTTTTAACAGAGAAAGCGTTATGTGAGTTTTTGGCAATCTATTTTACATGAAATGTTTTTGTGCCAAACACGTATATTTAACCACAGACAGATAACGCACTTCAATTTAGATCAAGAATTCCTTGTTTAAAGGAAGTTAGCACGAAGGATGGATTTTTAAAAATTCATCCACCAAAGAGTAGGAAACTTGCATGGAAGTGTATTATTTTTGCCGATGGGAAATCCCACCGGGTGTGCGCCCGCTTGTGATTATTAAACTCGCAACTGTTAAAGTTTTTTTTTTGTTTCATGAAGTAATGTTTAATGTTAAATAAATAATATATATATAAATTGATTGTCGTTGTATTATACTGATCCATTTAGGACTTTCGTTCTTATCAGAGACTATTATAAAATGTACGCTTAAATTGTTTTTAATTAAAACCAATTTTGTCCAGAAAATTCGACTGCAGCGTTTCACATCCATGCGAAATACAATAATGTGTTTGTAATCACGGCATTTAAGTTATGTTTTATAATATGTTAGTAATATTTTGATTTCGCACTTTTACAGAATTTCAATTTGAATGGATTCCTACTTCTAAGGGCAGACGGTTATTACTGCTGGACCAATATACGTATTCGCAAAATCATTCCAGTAAAAATTATCGCTGTTCACGGAAAGATGCCGGATGTAAAGCGTCTGTGACACTTGATAAGTTTGGAAATGTTGAAAAAGCCAAAGGTGTACACACCCACGAACCACCACGCTACGTGAAAACAGCTTCCGGAGACTATATTAAAATTTAAGGTTTAGCAATAATTGACTATTTGTCACGGTCAAAAATGAAATATGAAATCACATAGAAAAAAGACCGCTTGTCTTAAAAACTACAAAAAATTGTAAAATTGCATTTAATGCTAATAAAATTTGTGACGTCACATTGTTATATTTCGTACAAATCACGTACAAATCCGCCTTTTGGCAGTTCATAAAAAGTAACGTTATTGACCCTTTCAAATACCTAATTATGAAATCATTAAATAAATTATATTTTTTAAGAATTCCTGCTGAAGATATGGCAATATAATTTACTTTGAGCCGGAAATATTTATCTTCTATTTAATAAAACTCTGGGAGCACGGTAGTGCCTTTGCCAAGCTCAGATGCTCTTTTTAGAGTCTCTGCTAAAAACGGCTGAAAAGTATTTGTTAAGTCGTAACTTCAATTTAATGTTATTTTTAATTACCTCATAATTGTCGTCAAAGATTTTGAACGTTGACAACTAAACTGAAAAGTGTGTTTTTTTGAATTATTTAGCTATAAATAATATAAAATAATTGTATCTATATTTCATGACTTTTTTGTATTAAAATATATAATTGAAAATCATTCTTGTGGTATTATTCTGATTTATATGTAACTTTCCTTCTTACCAGAAACTATAGCGACGTTTGCGCTTAGTTTGGTTAAGATTACCTATACATGAATAGAATGAAGAATGAATTAATAATCGTCTATGGATCATGAATACCTGTTGCCATAGTATCATTTACAATTAATGATGACCAATTTCGTCCAGAAAATGAAATTTGAGCCTTAAAGACATTACTTTTATTCAGCTCTATTCGCATTTCGCTGGACGGTCGCAACTAGTCGACGAGGATTCGAGAACCATCCGTGTACAGCGCTATTCCGCCACGTTCGGCGCTGAACGATGTTCGCGTACAGCTCTGAACGTGGCGGAACAGCGCTGAACGCGATGGAACAGCGCTATAGCGCGTATTCGCATGTAAACACATTTGGCCTCATTTTAAACCTGTTTGCCGCGATAACTGAATTGACGCCGAAAGCTGAACGGATGCGAACGTGGCTCCTTACAAAATTGTTGTTTTCTATAGACAAAAGCTTAATAGAGCTGAATAAGTGTGGTTAGTCACTTTTCTGTTCACATTCTTGGTTATGTGTTTGTAATTACAGCATTTAAGTAATGATTTTATTAATATAATTTTTATCGCCACGCTTTTACAGAACTTCAATGTGTGTGGATTCCTACTGCAAGGGGCAAAAGTTTATTACTCCTGAACAAATATACGTATTCACAAAATACTGCCAGTAAAAATTATCGCTGTTCGCAAACAAAAGCTGGATGTAGAGCTACGGTGACACTTGATAGGTTTGGAAAAGTCGACAAATTTAATGGTGTACACATTCACGAACCGCCACGCTACGTGAAAATAGCTTCTGGAGAGTATGTTAAAATTAAACACTAGCTTTAATTATTAAATCATCTAAAAGTGTTATCGTTTTAGTATCCTTGCGAATTAACGGTTGAAAAATATAATTGTGTAAAGTTGTGACACAGAAATGTGTCTTTTGTAAAAAAACGTCTTATCCAATAACAAAACTCAAGCATAAATATGATGTTTTTATTTTAAACTAGCTGACCCGACAGACGTTGTCCTGTCTTAACTATGATACCTACCTTACCTATCCTACCTATCCTACCTACCTATCCTACCTGCCCTACCTATCCTACCTACCCTACCTACCTACCCTACCTACCTACCCTACCTATCCTACCTACCTACCCTACTATGATACCTACCCTACCTACCTACCCAACCTACCTACCCTACCTACCCTACCTACCCTACCTACCCTACCTACCCTACCTACCCTACCTGCCCTACCTACCCTACCTACCCTACCTACCCTACCTACCTACCTACCTACCCTACCTTACCTACCTACCTACCTACCCTACCTTACCTACCTATCCTACCTACCCTACCTATCCTACCTACCTACCCTACCTACCTACCCTACCTACCCTACCTACCCTACCTACCTACCCTACCTACCCTACCTACCCTACCTACCCTACCTACCCTACCTACCCTACCTACCCTACCTACCCTACCTACCCTACCTACCCTACCTACCCTACCTACCCTACCTACCCTACCTACCCTACCTACCCTACCTACCCTACCTACCCTATCTACAAACATTGTTCCAACAGTGACTGCTTGTAATTCAATATGAACTTTATACAATAGCAATAAAGCTCGTTTTAGTTAGAAAACGTTTGTATGGGAAAAAGAAAAGGGCTGTTTTTAGGGTTTTTCCGGCAATTATTCGAATTTTTGAACTCGCCGTAAAAACCATCTTTGAACTTCAACGAACATTAAAAAAAAAGAATTGGCCAAATTGGTCTAGGCGTTGTTGAGTTATGCGCTTACCAACACATTTTGCGATTCATTTTTATATTATAGATTAATTACTTAGCTGAGTGTCTACAATCTATTAAATGATATAAATGGGGTATATTTTTTTTGCATTATACTGATATATTTAGAACTACTTACCCTTCTAACTAAAGACTATAATAACGCGTGGCTTTATATTTTTTTTAAATATCGCTCATTGGTCAAGGTCTCGACTCTCACACAAGGTGTAATGGGTCCAAATCCAGGCTCTTCTGGGCCTCGGAAAGCACGCTAAGCCGTTGCTCCCAAATGTCACTTGTGGATCTTTGACAGTCGTTACGGGTCATCAGAAGCCCGAAAGTCTGACAGCTAGTCTTAGCAAGGGGTATCTCATTACCCAGTTACTTGGCTGTGGAGGTAGAATAGGCAGTCGCTCCATGTAAACCCTAAATTCGTTGGGAAAAGGCTAGGCAGATGATGATGATGTAATATCTATGTCTGCGCAAATTTACAGGACTTCAATATCAGAAGATTCCCACTCCAAGGGGTAAACATTTACTGATGCTGAACAATTTCACATATTCCCAACACCGTTCAAGCAGCACCTATTACTGTTCGAGTAAAATGAAGGGATGTAAGGCTTCGGTGAAACTCGATAAGTCTGGAAATGTCGAAAAACTCAAAGGTGAACACTCGCACGACCCGCCACGCTACATGAAAACGATTTGTGGAGCTTATATTAAAATTTGAAGGCTAACCTTACTAATTCAATCAGCGAAAACAATATTTTCATAATCCCTACTAAAAAATGACAGAAAAATTTACTTTTTATCTCGAAAATAATTAACTCACAATTAATGTCAAAAACAGTTCGTGCGAAAACTATAAAATTAAATTTTAGCTCAGCGATAAAACTCAAAATATATGTGGTGGAATTAATCTTACTAACTAATAAATATATGTGGATATCATTCTTGCTGTATTATTTACCGAGATATTTACATAATCCGCGAGAATGCGCGCTATGAGCAATTGCTCATGCAAACAAATTTCAAATCAAACAAGTTTGTTTTTACAAAAATTGATTGCAAGATTGTTTTTTTTTTTTTTTAGCATGTTCTATTTAATTGATAATTCAAGAAATTCAATTCATACATAGATTGTTTTGCGGTAAATGTTGTTTTATTCAATTAGACTCAATATTAGCAAGTAAATATTATAATTATGGCAACATAACCAATTGAAATAATATGAGCATTTTGCTCGCGCTTTCTTCTCCGTAGGAAGGTGCGCCTTGTATTGTTACCCAAAAGATTACTTATCAAAACTACAGCGCGTATCTTATCCATACATAGTATAAATCAAAGTCGATTTCCGTGTCTGTCTGTTTGATCGCGTAGGTTAGACGAACTACGTAATAAAAACGTAATGAAATATCATAATATTATGTAATTTGTTACGCACGTGTCATAAGTCTATAAAACATAAAAAAAACTAAGAGTTCTTGCTGACCGGTAAATTGCCAGACAACTACTGCCAAATTAATTGAATTTATTGGTTAGAAATGGAATGGATTTTTATGTGGTTTTTGTTCAATCATTAACAGCATTAATGGTTTAAGTATGAGTAACAATATGTAACTTAGATTTAGCACAAATCTCGATATTTTGACATGTCACTATTGCACACGTGCAAGTAGGGGCTGGTTGCTAGTTTAATAAACATTATTAGAATTACTGCCGATTTTTTCAAATATGGAATGGAATAAATATGGCGGTTCGGCGGCTATAATATTAAAACTAAGTAAAACTGTCATGATAATCTTCAGTTGTCGTTGTTGTTTGTTGTGTTAAATATTGTTTAATTGTTTTTTTTTAGTTTTAATGTTCTTTATGTTTAATGTTTTCTTGGATTTCCTGTGTATGTGCCAAATAAAATATTGTTTTTCCTTTTTTTTTTTTTACTTGTACCCATTTCTGTAAAGGTTTCATGCAAAAGATGACCTTATGTCTCAGCTGGCTGGTAGGAAAATAAAACTGGCTGCATTCGATCTTTCAAGCTAATTTGGAATAACATAGTCTTTAATAAGAATAATAAGGTTTTATTTGATAAAAAACAGTGTTTTAACCGTTTTGATAGACCATCGAACTCTATTAAAATAATAATTAAGACCAATCTTTACCTGAGATCTCGATTAGAACTACTCTTATATCACCTCTCTCTTATGCAAGATAAATTATTTTATTAGTAAGTAATCTCTGCATTTTTACAGGCCTTAAATATGAGTGGATTCCTACCCCAAAGGGCAACCATTTGTTAATGTTGAACAATTTTACGTATTCACACTATAATTCAAGCAACACCTATTACTGTTCGAGTAAAATGAAGGGATGTAAAGCTTCGGTGAAACTTGATAAGTCTGGAAAAGTCGAAAAACTCAAAAGTGAACACTCGCACGAACCGCCACGCTACGTGAAAATGGTTTCTGGAGCTTATATTAAAATTTAACACGTTAGACGCCACGCCGGTCACCGGTGAGCCGCGAACAATTGTTTTTCTATTGTGTCTGCTGCGTGGCAGTCAATGACTTAAAGGCTAAACTAACTAATTCAATCGGTGAAAAATTTAGGTCAGCGATAAAACTCAGAAGATATGTGGTGAAATTAATCTTATTACTTAACTTTAATAAATATGTCGATATCATTCTTGCTTTATTTATTTATTGTGATATTTACCTAATCCGCGAGAATGCAGTGCGCATTCTCGCGGATGAGCATTTTTTTCGAAAAACAGATCATATTTAAATTAAGAATTACCACATTACTAAAATCGTCGTTAAACTGCTGTCGTTTCTTACGGAAAAAGATGGCGGAAAAAGATGATGTTGAATAATTATGACTCACAACTGCAGCTGTCAAATACCTTTGCTGAGGTGTCTGAAATCTTAGACCGACAATAAAAATAATTATTTTTTAATAAGTTTAATAAATATTTAAATATCTAATATCTTGTTTTTTGGTTTACCTTTTTTTGTTTATTTATTTTGGAGCGTAGCCGTTATAATTTGTTCAATGTGTTGGTATAGTATTCTCTCTGAGGCTCAGACATATTGAAAAAAATTGGCTTACCAAATACTACCACGCGTATAATGTCCATACATTTGCGTTTCGTGGAACAGCTAAGATCATGGCTTCCCAACTGGTAGGGCGCGCCCTTCTAGTATCGTTTCCAAAAATGAACTACTAATAAATATAATATATTTTATTTTCTTGCTATAAGAAAAGTAAGTTCAAACAATAATATTATAACTAAATTTACCATTGCACACCAAGTAGTAACCATCGGACACCAGGTACTTGCCCCAGGTTACCAAGTACAGACGCCAGCACATCAAGCTAAATCCCTAACTGTCAAATTTTCTCAATTAAAAATGAACCTTATGTCTTTGCAATAAAGTTGAAATACTATCAAAGGAATTTGACAGATTGTGGTAGCTTGATGTGCTGGCCTCTGTACATACTTTTGGACGCCTGGCACTAAACATCGGGCACCAAGTACTTACCATCGGAGGCTAAGGACGTAACATCGGACTCCTTTAAAGCAATGGATTTTTGAGGACACTCATATCATAATAAGAATAATAAAGACCGATCTCGACCTAAAATCTAGATTTTAGCCTTAACTCTTAATACCCAAGCAAGATACAATTGTATTGTTTGTATTTGTAGCAAAGTTACGTATTATTTTATGAAAACAGTAGCGACTCACCCTGACTTCGCACGGGTGCAATTTAGTACTATCATGGGGACATAGCTGCGGGCTAAAGCTGGTAATAAATATAGCCTACGTTTCTCAGAAATAATGTAGCATTCAATGGTGAAATTTTTTTTTATATCCGCCCATTAGTTTTTGAGGTCAAAAATACAAATCTTGCCTATGTCCATATTAGTGTATATTTAATATTTTGATCTCCGCATTTTTACAGGGCTTAAATATGAGTGGATTCCTACCCCAAAGGGCAACCGTATATTGATGCTGAACAAATTTACATATTCGCAACACTGTTCAAGCAACACCTATTACTGTTCGAGTAGATTGAAGGGATGTAAAGCTTCGGTGAAACTTGATAAGTCTGGAAATGTTGAAAATGTCAGAAGTGTACACTTGCACGAACCTCCCCGCTACATGAAAATGCTTTCTGGAGACTATGTTAAAATTTAAGGCTAACCTTAATATTGTAATCGGCGAAAAACGATCTTAAAACCCCTCAAACACCCTCCCCCTTCTTCAATTCACACACAAAAAAAAGTTACAGATAAATAATACTTTGTGCTTTGAAAATTTACTTTATTTAAAAGAGTGTCCATGGAGTTTCTTGCCCGTTCTTCTCCATAGGTACCAACTGCTTTGGAATGGGCAACTAGCTCCATCTTTCTGACTGACCGACCCCTTGACAATTCAAAAGTGCCTGTAATTGGTTTATTTGAAATAAATACTTTGAGTTTGAGTTTACTCACAAATACTGTCAAAATCAGTTTGTGCGAAAACTATAAAATACTATCTCAACAATAAAACTCAGAAGATATGTGATTTTGAAATAAGGAATTAAATTAGATATTAATAAAATCTGCAAAAAACTGCTACTCTCAACAGCCGTACGAACACTACAAATCTACTTAAAACAAATTTTATTACATTTAATAAATAAATGGATTAACTCCTTGTTGTATTATTTACTGTGATGCCTACAACACCACCCACCAAAAACTACAGACGCGTATTTTCTTTTGAATTATACATTATTTTATTGAGTCGTAGTAGGCACCCACAGGAAAGTCCAGTAAAGCAGCCATCTTTGTTTTATTCCTGGTTGGGAAATCCTCATGTATGTCCTCCGTGCTGGGGCGGGCGGAGAGTCTGTCAGACTCTTACTGGCTAAAACTGCGCCGATGTTCCCTTCTCTCATTAAGACTGGGGATCAGACTCGAATGACTGAAGTGTACACTTGCACGGCTTTTGGAGACTATTAAACTCAATTGTTAGCCGTATGAAACATGAAACGTCAGACAGGATGACATTAAAATTTTCTGTTTTTTAGTATTTCGTTGTATACATATATATGTTTTATTGTTTTAAATACATTAAGCCTCTAAAAACGCAAAGAAGGAGCGCAATATGGATGAAATTATGAAACACCGGAGCAATTGACGCTGTGTGACAATGTGAGCGTGGATAATTCATCGGCGCCCGTTCGATGTCCAGCGCGCACAGGATGGATGGAAAGCAGCACATGAAGTAATTTTTATTCCATTGGTGTAATTGCTGTATGGCGTTCCAGTGGAAGGATAAATAAATAAATCAATAGGATCATCAAGAAATTGCGACCTTTGAACAATTGCAGAAAATAATAAACATACGCTTTTAAATTGCATGACTACCAAACTGTCAAATTTTCTCAACTGAAAATGAACCTTATGCTTTTGTAATAAAGTTGAAACACTATCAACGAAATTTGACAGATTGGTTTACTTGATGTGTTGGCCTCTGTACGTCGTTCTTACATATAAATTATTTAAATTAATGTTTAGATTATTTTACCAATATTTTGTAACAATATTCTGGTCTTTAAAAGATTATCCACAGAGTTTCTTCGGGTCATGGGACACCTTTTTCCATAGGACCCTACTACGCTTTGATTATCTAGCTTACTGACTGAGCTTTGAGTTTGGTTTAAAAAAATATTAGGACGACTTTGGGCCGTAATTTCTCAGTTAAATTTATATTATTATTTATTTATTTTAAAATAATCAATACTTAGAAAAATTAATCGATACTAATAACAAAACTTTTGGTATTTTTAAATTAATTTACCTAATTAATAGACCAGTGCCGACAGCTTTTAAAACAAAAAAAAATTACAGTAGAATGAAACCCATTGGAAAAGGAAGAGAATATAACAAAAATTAAAGGAAAAATAATTTACGGGCGATCTGAGGTCGGGAAGTGGATGGGAGTGCGTTTTTAAGGGTAAAAAATGGTTTACCTGGATTTACGGCAAAACTAAAAGTCCTATGGAAAAAAGTTAAAAGGCAAAGATATAGATCATAGATCGTGCATTTTCTGACAACATTTACTACGGTAATGTTTATTTTTTTTACACCATCAGAAAGTAGAGATTTCAATGACCATAAAGCATATCGACTTTTTTTTTAAAGTTGATATTTTGACAGGAGATTTTTTGATCGAAAATTAGGCTACTTTTTCGATATTAAGTCAATATAAGCTGAAAAAATAAATATTTTAAATCAAAAAAATTACAGTGTGTTTGGAACATAAAAAGGTAAGTTATCACCAAATTTCGGGAAAAAAAAATTTTTTTTGTAAAAGATAAAAATAAAAAACCAAAAACTTGGTTATTTGAATTTTTCACATACATTTTGAGGTGATGTGAAAAAAGTGTGAATACGAAAGTTGTAGATCTTTTTATGATCTATATCTTTGCCTTTTAACTTTTTTCCATAGGACTTGTAGTTTTGCCGTAAATCGAGATAAACCATTTTTTACTCTTAAAAACGCACCCCCATCCACTTCCCGACCTCAGATCGCCCGTAAATTATTTTTCCTTTAATTTTTGTTACATTCTCTTCCTTTTCCAATGGGTTTCATCCTACTATAATTTTGTTTCACTTTTTACCATTTTCAAAGGCTTCGGCACTGGTCTATAAAAACTAGGTGTTTAGTAACCTTCGGTTTCAATAAATAAGTTGATATCATTCTTGTTGTATTATTTCTTACCTTTAACTTACTTATAACCTTACCTAACCAAAGTGATCGTCGCCTGAACACGTTACTGTCGTGTTCAATTTGTTCGAACCAACCGAAGCGCTTTTACGCCGATAGAGGGCGCTTTCCAGTTATCTGAACCAATGAGTGACTTATGAACTCGACAATCGTGTATTCGCGCGACCGATCGTTTTGGTTAGGACACGGGGTTAGCCTGAAACTAAAAAGTCTTAACTTCTTGCAACCATAAACTTTCAACATTAACTAAATATTTTCTCACTTTCACAGGCTTTGAGTATAAGTTCATTCCCACTCAAAAAGGCAAAAATCTACTTATGTTGGACGACTATACATATTCACAAGACCACTATAGCACCACCTACTACTGTTCGAAGAAAAGCACGGGTTGCAGAGCTACCGTTAAACTGAACAAATCTGGGACTATCAGAGAGGCGAACACTATGCATACTCATGAACCGCCAAGATACATGCAATTGGCGACCGGAGAGTACGTCAGAGTAGCTTAGAAAGTAAAAAAAAAATATGACATAGAGATACTTTGCCTAACCCTGCGACCTAAGCAAAACCATAGTCGCGCGAACAAGCGACCATCGCGTTTATTTTGTTCGCCGAACTAGAACGCGTGGTGGCACCGAGAGAGAACGCATGAGTAACATAAAAACGCGGCGATTGGGTATACGTGACACCGATCGCTTTGGTTAGGACGCAGGGTATGTGCACACGAATCAGTCACGACTTAAAGCTCTCTATTGTGTGAATTATTTTTGTGGTACTTATAGTTGATGATTCGAGTTCTATTTATTAATACTTGTAAGCATTCCTTCGCTTTTTTTTTTAGGCTAAGAAATCATCTAATGACAGCTCGAGCGGAAGGGAGTGTCAGACTCTTACTGACTAAAACCCATCCATGTTCCTTCCGTAGCCCTTTATGTTCCGGGGTAGCGGTAACCCTTTCGGACAATCCCGCTTACCCGGCGGCACAATCCCGCTTACCCGGCAACAATCCTGGTGAGATGTCGTGAGATTTTATTCAACCCCCTCCCCATCCCCCAATCTCACGTGGGATTTTTCAAAATGTGGGTTTCTTACGTAAACGCTTTGGATTGTTATTGTAAAAATAAAACAAAAATTGTGAATGATCTTAATCGTATTACGATTACGCTTAAGATTAAATCTTAAGCATGTACAATCTGGATTAAATGGACCAAAATAATATTTTTTTTGTTTCAATCAGAACAAAAATTGCGTGATTTTTTCCGAGACTCCCCCTCTCTCCAACGTAAGATTAGATGAGATTTGACTCGACCCCCTCCCTCCCCCCTTAAACGTATCTCACGTAATTTATGGACGCCCCCTTATGTATTCCGTTACTCAATCAAACCATTTATTGTTTATTGCATGATTAAAAAAAAATTACGTCTTCTAGCTCAAACGTTCAAAAAATGTGTAATTTGGCACTGTTATGCAGATTAATTTAATGTCACTAGCTTTTGACAAGCATGGTACAAAATGTCAATTGAAAATAATTGCATATGTTTAACCTTCTAACCAGTCGGATTAATACGACAAATTTTTCGTGCCCGTGCCGCCTGAGTCGTGTTTATACGACTAAGAATGTATGTTCGGTTCGCGTTTTTTATGTAATTGGAAGACCTTATTCATCTCAAAGAAAGTTTTTTTTTTTTTGTTAATTGGGGGCTGGGGGCACGGTAATTGTTATTAAACCAAGCAGACTTTAGATGAAACTGCGATTTAATACCTAAACTAATATAAAGTTAAAAGTCCATTAAATCAAGTAATTAGGATAGCAATATTTTTACATAGTATCAAGTAATTTAGTGTAATTATTACGTTGTGATGGTGGATGGTTTCTATTGACCAGCTTACGGTGTATCTACCTCATATATCTTGAAACTTTCTTTTAATTGATAGGATAGTAACTGAAGCATTGTAATTAGTAATCAATGATCGGAGTAGGTAGATTGAATGGGGTTCATTGATCCGAAACGTAATAAATATGGACATTCCTCAGGAATTGTATGATTATAAAAAAAAACCGGAACTTATATAGGAATTGTATTCTGCTAGGGTTGCGGAATTTGTTCGAAAGAGTTACCGCGGCGCTGGAACGCAAAGGGCACTTGATGAAACACGGGTGGGTTTTATTAATCAACAGATAAATAATGAATTCATTTAGTTTTGATACCTAACTTCCTTAAGATTTTTAATTGAGTAGTAATAATATCACTACCAACATTAACAATATTTAATCGAATCCGGAAATACCGGAATTACTTGCCGGAATAATGGTTTATCCATGTTATTCTTTCTCTGTGCATTTATGATACAAGTACCAAATATCAATCTACCTACTCCGATCACTCTTAATAATACATGGTTCAACTAAACTAAACACTTGGATGGAAGACACCAAATTGAATAATTCCATCAATTTGGTTGAACCGAGGATTATAACCATTAGGTGATTGTTTTAATTTTAATACCTTAGTTTTATAAGTAAAAAAATAAAGCATGAAGTACTATATGCTTGTGTATTATTTTCACCTTTTTTATCTATTATTGTTACAAATGAGATTTTTGCAAACAGTATTTTTTTTTAGCTTTGTTTTTTAAATATTTTGTCTTTAGAGCAGCATACACCGTTGAATAAATTGTAATTAATAGCCAATTTGTTAATTATTTGTCTTACTAGATTTACTTGATAGTTTTTTTTTTGATGTCATTATGTACTTTTATGAAAACAATGAATTAGATAATTAAATGGATGTAACTGTTTTTCTGTTGTATTATTAAATAAATCGTGTCGATTGTTTATGCTGGTGTGGTTTTCTTAACATCCACCTATGTTCCTTAAAAGGATGGTCAGAAGTGTAACTATAGAACACCTACGCCCAACACCTGTAGGTACCTAATCATTTGTTTTGTTTGGTGTATATTTATTAAATCAATCTTATTTTCTTCCGAGTTTCAACTCCTGCAAAATTCACTGAAACTTTGTCAGGTATTGATGGTGCAGACATTATCGCCAAAAAAAAAACATGCTTCTATTGTTAAAAAAAGTGATCAGCCGCAAAAGTAAGATTAGAGTAAGGTGAAAGCAAGCCTTTATAAAACTGAGAAAAATAATCAGAACCCCCTGATGTGCCCAGGTCGTTGAATTATTTAGTTATCTCCCGTATGAGACTTTTTTTTTTTTTAAGGCTGGGAAATCATCCAATGACTGCTCCCGCTCTGGGTGGAGCGGAAGGGAGTGTCAGACTCTTACTGACTAAAACCCATCCATGTTCCTTCCGTAGCCCTTTATGACCTTCATCATATTAGGTACTGAACATTATCAAAAAATACTTAACATTTATGTGCGAACGGCGAGACATGTCAGTATTTTATTAATAAAAATTAAATCTTACAGTTTTTTTTTTCGTAGGCTACGGAAAGTTTTAACTTCCCCCTCCATAATGACCTACAATTATAGGTAATCACAGTACGTACACACTTGTAAATAATTCCTGGATTATCGGTAAAAAAATTGTGAGATTTTGAGAGTGACCTCATTCATCGATGCGGCATCGGCTTTACCCGGTCTCGTATCATCACTCTTGCCCGAGGTAGCCCGAAATTCAAGCTTTCTTGCGTTTTGTGCAATTTTCAGGTTAGGATATTTTTATCAAGGTGCAACCGGACACTGCAAAAAACGCAAGAGAATTTTAATTTTCCGGGCTACCTTTGTGTGTCCACCTTAAAAAGAATGCGGTGTCGCGAAACACCTTCCGAACCGTAATGAGCCGAATGACGTCTTCGTCACTTATATTTTGTTATTAGCATGGACGTACAGCTCTTTTTTTTTGTCCGGTTAAGCAGTAGACAACCGGTAGAGCACACGGTGCAAACCTGCCCCGCTTGGGCGGAGCACCGCCGTGTCCTCGTAGAGGCGATCGGCGGCGGCGACCTCTCGCGCCCGGCCCTGGTGCAAGCCATGGTCCGGGGCGAGAGGGAGTGGGAGGCAGTCACCTCCTTCTGCGAAAAAGTTATGCTCGCGAAGGAGGTGGCGGGATGGGAGAGAGAAAGGTCCTCCCGTCCCAGCCGCCGCGGGAGACGCTCCGGGCGTCGGGAGCCAAGTGACGACTCCCGGCCACCGTAGGCGCGGGCCTGCGGACGGTGAGTAATGGGTGACTCACCGTCCGATCAGAACCAGACCCGTGCCGTACGGCGCGTATATGTTCCACGCGCGCCTCAAAGAGATGTCAGCATATGAAGGGGCCCCTCAGGGCCAAGTCTGCCGGGTAAGCGGGATTGTCCGAAAGGGTTACCGCTACCCCGGAACATTAAGGGCTACGGAAGGAACATGGATGGGTTTTAGTCAGTAAGAGTCTGACACTCCCTTTCGCTCCACCCAGAGCGGGAGCAGTCATTGGATGATTTCCCAGCCTTAAAAAAAAAAAAAAAAAAGCAGTAGACAACCCATGGTTGAACTGCAAGATGCCATTATCAAAAAAAAAACAGCTCTTTTTGACCGGCTCAAACCGATCCGCGTCAACACGTCTTGTCACTCCCAGTGCGACAGGAAGCCTTTATAAATTTTTAATATGTATTTTATTACAGTTTGCGTGAAATACAAATTTATAGAAACAAACAAGGGAAACAGGTTATTGATGGTCAATGGGTTCACATTTTGGCAAAACAACAAATCTAAACTTAATTTCTATTGTTCAAAAAAGTCTTATAGTTTTTGTAAAAGTAGCGTGCGCCTTAATGCAGACGGGGAGATAGTTAATTTGAGAGAGGAACATAATCATCAGCGACCTTTGTTTAAGATATTGGTAGATGGGAAATACGTGAAAATAAAGGGATAATGTTGCAAGGTATAAAATATAGTAATTAGTTAAACAGCGCACATATTAAAAGAAGGTATTTACTTACTTAAATGGACCAATGGCCACGTAGATGGGTGGACTACCTTCAGAAGAACGCAAAAAAGACCTGTTTGAGACTCGCATTGATCAGGGAACCATGGCACACAGGGAGAAGGCCTATAATCGACAGGGAGTGTAACAATGACGATGATGATTCACTTACACAAAGAAAATTGAACTTTAACTTTATACAATTAAATATATAATTTGTGGATTTTTTTTTGGTCGTTCTAAGCCCAATTTGAAGTGTGAAAGAAAAGTTGATGGTAACCTAAGACTATTAGGCTAATGCAGGTGCCCGCGCAGGTGTGGTAAGGGTTACATTTTGCGAATCTGATTATTTATGCCAATGTTATTTAGATATTGAAGTTTTTTTATGATGCATATTACACGTTTCATGTGAGGTTAATATTATTATATAATAATATTACGTATTTGCATGTTGATTTTGAAAGTGTTATCATGGAGCACGGATATATGTATATACGTCTGTGGGCGCTGCTAGAGACGGTGTTATCAACACTTTCCATACAAACCAAGCGTGTAGGTGGGCGTTACCGTTTAACTGACAATACTGCCAATGTACAGAGGCCAGCACATCAAGTTACCACAATCTGTCAAATTTCTTTGATAGTATTTCAACTTTATTGCAAAGACATAAGGTTCATTTTTGATTGAGAAAATTTGACAGTTAGGGATAGCTTGATGTGCTGGCGTCTGTATGTGACAGAAGAATTAGCGCTCAGCGCTAATTGCGCGGACACGAATAGTATTAGTACTTACTGGCAGTCTCTAATTGCTGCCGCCGCAGTGATTAAGTGCTCTGTGTATGTTATACATTTATGTTGTCTAACGTTGTCTGTATATACACACATCAAAAGTGTCTAGGGATCAACATATATTTTTGCAATAACTTTTCTCTTGATTGATATTAATTTAAATTTTCTTTAAGGATTCATCAAATAAAGTGTTTTCGTTTGTCACAGTAACGATAAACCAAGTCACCTTTGCATTAATAAAGAAATTTGCCATTTTCCTAATAAAGGGATTTTTGACATTTGAACCACTAACATTAAAGTTCGAAAAAAAGACTGAAATAACAGTTTTCTTTAAAATTTTATTGGGTAACTTAAACAATTAATAATCCGTGTTTCTACCGCGAACACTAACAACACAAGAACATCGGTTTGGCATACTCAAAATGAGTTCATCCAAATCACGCTGTGGAATGGCCGCCCATGTTCGTTGCAACAACAAAAAAAGGTCTTCTTGCAACTGGATACCCTCCATATTCGGCAGAGCTCTTCTCTGTAGCATATCCCATGCATGCTCAATCGGGTTCAAGTCTGGCGACTGAGCAGGCCAGGGCAGGACATTGATGTTAGCTGCGGCGAGAGTCTGTCTTACAACTCTTGCGGTGTGCGGTCGTGCATTATCATGCATTAACTGAAATAAGGGACCGATTTGCACTTGTAGAGGAACGATGACGTCAGATACAATCGTCTCAGCATAAATTTGAGCGTTGAGGTTGCCTCTGATCCAAATCAACTCAGTTCTTCCGCCGATCCAAATACCCGCCCATACCATGATGGTTCCACCACTATAAGGATGGACTTCCTGGCAGGATTTTAATCGCTGTTGGCGTCCAGGGGTTCTCCAGTGTCGTATACGTCTTGTATCCGGTCTCATACCAAAACGAGACTCATCAGAAAAGCACACGAAACGCCATTGTTCTTCTGCCCAATTTCTGTGTTCAAGAGCCCATTGATATCGAATCCTACGATTGTGCATTGCTATAGGTGGTACCCGTAGCGGTCTTCGGGAATGAAGGTTCACTTCATGCAAGCGGTTTCTGACTGTTTGGTCGCTAATTAAGTTCCCTGAAGAGTGATGAAGCCTCACGGCTAACATCATGGCGGTTATTGTTGGAGCTCTTCGAGTTAAGATTTGAATGTATCGGTCTTGTCTCCGTGTGGTGCAGCGATACCGTCCTTCATGGCGCTCAGCCACGGTACCAGTGCTTCGGTAACGTGTCCAAAGTCGACTGATAACACTCTGACTTGTATTCAGAGCTAAAGCCACAGTACGTTGCCGGGAACCAGCTTCTATCATTCCCACGGCTCTGAGCATTTCTTCCCTGCTTAAATGACGTCGCCGCTCCATAATAACGTTGGTTTTAATCAGTAGTAGGGAAACAGTAGCACTAATAATGTCTTCAATGCGTTGTATGTTTTTATAGGGAAAATATTGACAGCTGATTTTCATCTTTTACTCGAATTTGATTGACAGTTCCTGTTTCAAATTATGAAATGCACCAAAAAGGATCCATATAAATTTATAAAATCATAAATTTATTACAAAGCCACATCTCAATCTCAAGAAATCCGCATAAAAATGCTTGATCCCTAGACACTTTTGATGTGTGTAGTTTATAATAAATTATTATTGTTATTATTAATTTAATTCATTAAGCACAAAAATGTACAGAGGCGCACTTGCTATAGCTAAGCATTTTCAACGGTCAAACTTTGGGTGATGCGTAGGAAAAAAATGTATTTTTAAATTCCTGTCGAATTTGCCTAGCTGTTGAGATGCTTTTCTGAACAACCCAATTTTTCCAATTATAATATTATTTAGAATTTAACCTTTTTAATGCCAGAGCATAAACGCACGCGCGTGCCCTCCACGCCAAGCTACAAATTTATTTCTTCTTTTTATCATGAATTTCCCAATATCCATGGTGTCTTTTAATTTGTTTCATGTCATTAAATAGGTACGAGAGCTTCAATTTTTAAGATATCTATATAAATACTCACAAAAGTAATGATTTAATTGTTTATTTCGTGTTGTAGTTGTAGTGTTGTTGCAGTTGTCACATATTTGTGTCGTTGGCGTACACGGCATGCGCTTGCTTGTCACGTAGGTATATGTGACAATGGCGTTAGAAAGGTTAAAAACAGCATGTATTTTCTCACTTTAATATGAAATGAAATGTATGATTCTAAATCGTTACCATAAATGTAATATAATTTTGTTACAAATATTTAGTATGCTTACTTATCCGCGGGCCAATTGCGTAACCCACTATCAATAATAACGCCTTTCATTTTGACAGATCAACAAAATTCATTGCGTTATTAACGTTTGTCAAGCGGACGAATTTTTCAAACATGTGAAGCAATGGATTAAAAAAGATTAAATGAGATAGGCAATTGGGGTAGGTATGTATCAAAATCCTTGATAGACCACGAATCTGATTACAAGATGTCTTTAAGATGTAATAAACGAAGTTTTCTTAACAAATATCTGTCAATGGTTTAATTTCTATTCAAGCGAGCATCGCAAAATACTTACACGGTTCAACCAAATTGATTGGTATTAGCAGGACGGATAAGAAAATAATATCCCAAATATCCTTGGACATTTCACACAACGCCATATAGTCCCAAGCTAAGCAACCTAATGCTTGTGTTATGGTAACGAAATGGCTGATAAACTACTTAAATACATTTTTTTTTGTAAATACATACATATTATTATAGATAGAAAAACACCCAGACCCGGAACAAATACTTGCAGATCGTACAAATATTTGCTCCGTGCGGGAATCGAACCCGCGACATGCTGCGCAGCAGTCAATCGCTCAACTACTGCGCCAACCGTGTCAAGAATAACGAGACAGGTTAAAAAAAAAAACAACCGAGTTCCAAAACAAACAAAAAATTACGTTTATTTTGGAAGACGATGTCTTTGGTTGTCTTTTGTTTTCTTGCCACCGACTTTCGAGATTAAAGGAACTTTTCTCTTGGTATTATTTTTCTCGTTTTAGTTGCGGCAGTAAGGTTCAGACGCTAGCACATCAAGTTACCCCAATCTGTCAAACTTCTTTGATAGTATTTAAACTTTATTACAAAAAAATAAGGTTCATTTTCGATCGGGGTAATTTGACAGTTTGGGATAGCTTCATTCGTGTATTATTACTTGCTATGTAAACAACAGTGTCACGATTTTTTTTGAACCTGATGAATAGGTACGATGACAGGGTGAAAAAGAAGAAACTATACTTAGTCCGTCAGACAGATAATAAAAAAATAATTTGACACGCTTTTTTTGCTTTATCATATTTTATTTTTATTTTTTTTATTTAGCCTACATTGCCCCACTGCTGAGCTTTATTATCATATTAATAAAAAAATACTCACTTAGATAAAACGCATTAAAGTTGAGGAGTGGGGGCGCGCTACGTCACAACTCAGTATAAAATCTACAAAGGAGTGACGTCATGCCACAATTTAACTCGATCTACGTAATCTTTCAATCGTGAAAAAGAAAACTTCGTGTCCAATATTTTTTTTAAATCTAGCTGCGGGACTAAAAAAATATTTTAGTAATCATCCTTATTGACTCATTCTAAATTATAATGACAATTAAAGGAAAGCGGGAGAAAACTTTGGTATCATGTAGAATGTCAAGCGATTTTGAACCATATTCGGTGCACTTACTATGTACTGTCATTCTGACCATTCCTGCGGAACAGCTGTCCTAACAAATGGTAAATTGGTACAATTCCATGATTGGGAAATTTCTAAACTAGTTTTCGGCAAAGACTTTTGAATAATATTACGCAAATTTTGTTTTAGAAATAAAAAGATACCGTAAAGTGGCTATGACACCAGCAGAACGTGCAAGAAATTACAGAAATAGGCTAAAGCAGAATCCAGAAAAATACATCTTTTTAAAAAAAAAGCACGCAGAGTATGAAAAGTCAAAAAGGAAAAAAAATAAAGAAAAACGACTAAAAGAAGAAATAGAATAAAATCGAAAAGTATGTCGCAATCAGAAAAAAATATGAAAGAGCCTTTTCTCAACTATTTTGAAATCGAACCAGCTGAATAATGGTATTTTACATGGAGCGACTGCCTATCTGACCTCCACAACCCAGTCAGTGGAAAACTATATACTCCAAGGTCCTTGGTAAGACTGGTTGGCAGACTTGATTTTCCATCTACTCGTAACGACTCAAAAATCTACGTATGACAGAGAAAGATAACCATTGATAACGTCGACTAATTAATCTATCCTAATATTATAAAGCTGAAGAGTTTGTTTGTTTGAACGCGCTAACCTGGAACTACTGGTCCGAATTGAAAAAATATTTTTGTGTTGGATAGTCCATTTATCGAGGTAGGCTATAGGCTATGTAACATCACGCTACGACCATTAGGAGCCGAGCAGTGGGTGAAACCGCGCGGTAGCAGTTAGTACATAATAAGGTTATACGTTTAGCCGACCTCATAATTGGTTAACCACTCTTGGCAACAATTCCCAGCACTTTGACTTCGCTATTTTATTGCAAGTTTTTAGAAGTTGTGATGACCTGGTGAGTTTTATGAACGAGTTTGAATGAAACCGGGACTTATGGTTAATAATATTCTGAAATCGCCAACCCGTCTTGAACAAGCATGGGGATCAATACACTTGTCTTCTTGGTATGAGAAGACGCCTTCACCTTGCAGTAGAATAATAATTAGAGATGCACCGGATCCTACTTTTGCCGGGTACCCGGCAACCGAGTACCCGGTGCAAACTTATGCCGGGTAGCCGGGTACCCGGCAAAATTACCCGGCATGAAAAGACGTACATTCCACTTCCCTGTTTGGGCGCGACTGACGATAAGTCAAGCGGTTCGCGCCTCGCGCGTTTGTGCCGGCCGACCACAGAACAGATAAAGAGGTTAGAAGGGCCTTGTGGGCGGGACAGGCGTGCCACTCGTTAAGCGGGCGCTCAAAACTCAACCGAAATTAGAATCACCGAAACCGAACCGAAATTAGAATTAGGTCAACAGTCACCAAGCGGGATTGTCCGAAAGGGTTACCGCTACCCCGGAACATAAAGGGCTATGGAAGGAACATGGATGGGTTTTAGTCAGTAAGAGTCTGACACTCCCTTCCGCTCCACCCAGAGCGGGAGCAGTCATTGGATGATTTCTCAGCCTTAAAACGCTCTTATTGTGAAAGCGTTCAATTCGCCGCGGAAAAACGAACGTCAAAGCAATAACTTTTTTAAAAAATTTCCTAGACCTAATTATTAGAGCAGTGCCGGGTATCCGGCGCCATTACTCGGTACCCGGCCGGATCCTGAAAAAGTGCCGGATCCGCCGGGTACCGGATCAACACCGGGTACCCGTCCCATCTCTAATAATAATACGCTGGGAAAGGTGATAAGGGTGTTAACTGAATCATTAATGTAATTCAGAAAGACTATTTATAAAGGTTCAGCCAGCTCCGGTATTTTTCGTTTTTTTTTTGTTGTGTTGTGTTGGAGTGTGTACTTAAATAATAAATGTTCCTTAACTTTATATAATACCTAAATATAAAATGTTATTTATAACCTTGCCTTTGATTAATAACGTCATAAAAACATTTAGTTTTCCAGTGAACAACTTTCCTGATTTATTTTTTGTCTTGCCACGATCTTGTTATTTGTAATTTTTTTTTACTTTTTACCCGTCTAGGGTGGTCCGCAAAAGGATACTAATGTTTATGGGTGATTTAGTAATTTTGTAAGAAAACCATCAAACCTATTAAAGTTTTTAAAATGAGACACCAAAAAGAACTTGTTTTTGACATTAGGTTGGTAGTGGTTTTTTTGAGAAAATATAATTTAATAGACGATTTGTTATTGCTATTAATACACAATTTAAATAAAAAAAACATATTCCAGATGACAGGGAGCCAATATCCAGCGTATGTGGAGCACAGGAAAAGCAGACTGAATCCTGTGAAGTTAAAGAAAATGCTGTACCCTGCGAAGTTATAGAAAATGATGCACACCAAAAAGACGATCACCCACCGAGGATTAAAAACCATTTGGCTCGAATAGTTCCAAATAAATCTGGACGTGTTATAAGTAGATTATGTCAAGTTTGCGATCAATATAGTAAGAAAGCAGCAAGCACTATTTTTACATGTGTCGAATGCCCTGGTTCACTCGCTATATGCCTTGGTTGTTTTCGTAGACGACACTTTTTAAGTTACAGCAAAACATCTGTAAGATAGATAAATAAAAATAGTTCTTCTAAAAAGAAAAACTGAAAATGATAAAATAAATACCTAAAAATTACATCTTGGTTTTTATTTATTGGATACTGCCGAAACACATACCTTGTCCACAGGTACCTACAGTGCGGCGTTGGTTAATAAAATTACGAGAGAAAAAAGGTTTATATCCAAAGCTAGTTTGTAGTAAAAAGACAAATTCTTTTATCACTAAACAATCTCACGAGCGCAACACAAATGAATATGTTACTTATTTTCAGATATATCAAACTACAAGTTTATACAAACAATACGCGGGAAAACATTGCTAATGGTTAACGGATACACGTACACAGAAAACAATCGAGCCAAGAACACTTACTACTGTTCCAGAAAGTATAAAAGCTGCAAGTCCAGCGTCAAATTAGATGAAAATGGAAGGATAACAAGTGTGAGAATGGAACACAATCACTCCCCGCCTATCTACCGTTCAACCCTGAATGGACTCTATGTTAAATTTAGCACTGATCAGAATCCTTCGTTGTACAGTTATAAAACGTAATTTAGTTATATAGATCCTTAGGGTGGTAAGGCAAATTTATGGTCGACTTTAACAGGCTGGCCTTACTATTGTTTCTATTTTTATGTGAGACATCTAATGCGGCGGGTTAGTCCGACTGATGTCCCCACACGCTCCTAACTCTGCGACTCTCCCCAATGGGCTCAGCGATCCCTCATCTCTCACCCCACTGGAGGCATAGACAAGTGTCAATCGCTCCGTGTCGATTCGATTTCGAAAATTGTTGATCGAACAATTCGTTATCGCAGCGATTCGGATTGTCAAGGACATCACTTGTCGACGCATTTGTAATTTGTATGGGAATATTGATCGAGTTTCGTTACACAATTTGACATTGTCTATCACTTAACGACCGAAAACGATTGATTAGGTGACATTTCGAAAGCTTATGCCAATTCCATACATTTCAGATTTGTCTAATTTTGTTATCCTTAATGAAATTGTGACTTTGTCTAGGCCCCTTGAGCTCTTACACCTGTACAATATTTTCTATACAAAATAGTTTCGATCTTTTACATCTGCCAGGCGTATCGCGGCGGCAATTATAAGTATGTACCTACTAATGATCTAATTTATATAATTAACACGCTTTTATTAGCTCGGGTTGTATCTATGTATGTATGTAACGGAATCTTTGAGCTTAATTTTCACCGGTTTCTAAAAGTCTGATCAACTTGAAACTTTGCACACGTCTCAAGGACCGATGACAATGCAATAATTTTTACACGCTTTATATTAGCTTCACTTGTATGTATGTTTGTAACCGACTCCTTTAGACGCGATTTTCACCCACTTTAAACGGCCAGATTTCATTCAAACTTTGTAGATTTATCGAGGACCGATGACAATACATTAATTTGACACTAAAAAGTAGGAAATTTACTTTTTAAAAAGCGTGGGGTGCATGGTGGTGGTGAATATTATCTTAAAAAGCACCCCACGCTTTTTAAAAAGTAAAATTTTCTTTAAAAAGCGTGTTTTTTTAGTTTTTTTTAACTATTTTTTTTTTAATTTTACTTTCGTTATCTTTATTGTAAAGTTGAAATAATGGCACGTGCCTGCCCCATGTACGGTCTTAGAAATTAATATAGGTACATATAATTTTCTTGGTAGCGCTGAAAAATTAATAGAAAAGTATAACCTGTAATAAATAATAAAATAATATACACCTTTTAAGCTTTAGTTTCCCAGTAAGTCATATTATAACGGCCGTCATGTAAATCTATCATTTTCAGACAGCCCTTATTGTGTGGCTGTTCAACGCTTTGTTAAAAAACCATACCTTTAAGGTGAATGCGCCCGAATAGCCCGGGAGTTTCAAGTTTTCTGCAATTTACAGGTCAGGTATTTAGTTTTATGTTGATCAAACTATTCATATTTAGGTACTTTCCCTTCATGTGGCAAGTCGTGAGACGCCCTGTATATGGAACCGTAATCATTAAAATCATCAACACAATCCTCTAAGTTCATATTTCGGAATGGAATTATCCTCCAAAGGTATAATAATAATTCCAGCTTAGAGTCGTATTTATAATCTTTCTGTAAATACTTACTTGTTACGGCCGATCATATTTAGATCGACATACAACCTGACGGCAAATTACAAAAAAATGTATGAATGTTTGAATTTCGCGGTTCAGCGTATAAACCGCGCCTTAGAAACGTGTCTGTCAGCAAGTTTCCATAGTGATCCATACATCACTGACGACCGTAACTACACTGAATAATACCGTAGTTTTTCACGGCAAGAAAAACGTGTGTACAGTCGTCAGCAAATCAAGTTACCACATCTTGTTAAATTTTCTCATTCGATTTTGAACTTAACCGTCGACGTTTTAAGGTTTAAAATTGATTGGTGAAATTTGACAGTTTAGTATAACTTGATACGCTGTCGAACGTTCAAAAAAGCCTTAAGTTCTAAGTATATAGTTTTAATAAAATTGTACCTAAAGCAAAAATATCGAATATTATGTAATATAATAACGAATGGATTATTGTACTCTCACTATATTATATTGTTATTTACTGTTGTTTAGAAGAATATTGGAGGCAATTATTAAGTAATATAAGCCATAAAAATACCTACGGTGTATTTTATTTTATAATTTTAAAGGGCTATGTAATTGATATGCGGGAAAAGCGCTATCATGGGTATGCTGGAAGAGATTTCAAGCATTTAGTATCTTTGTACAGACGCCAGCACATTAAGCTATCTCAAACTGTCAAATTTTCGCAATTGAAAATGAACCTTATGGTTTTGCAATATAGTTGAAAAACTTTCAAAGAAATTTGACAGATTGGGGTACTTCATCTGCTGTTCCTTTCTTGTACCTGCATAAATGGTTAAATAAATTGTATGTTATATGGTAAAAAGTTAAAAACTATACAGGTGCAAGAAAATATGAACTATTGTGCATTAAGTAAATGTTTTTTTTTTATGGACAAATTGTACTTTATCACAATTAAATAAGGTTTATATTATAGGTGAAGTGGTATAGGAAGGGATGGCTTGCATAGGTTTTTTTCTTCACACTTCGACGGATAAATTGACCATGCACTTGCGAGGAACACATGCGACTTGGACAAAAGTAAGCAAGTAGCTTGCCATTTCATCTTGGCGTATCGATGGCAATTCAGAAATTTGTTGTGAAAATTCAAATGTATGTACATTATGTCTATTGTTTACTCCTATCATATATACTGTATAACATGATGTTTAATTATGTAGCTAAAAGCATTTTATAATGATTTTAAAGTTAGTTTAAATATATTGGATATTAATATTTCATTGTTTTTTTTTTCAATATTATTTTCGATTGCTGAAAATAATGATGCCCGACGCGTATCTAACTTGATGCTCTTGCGACTGTACTTGAATGCTAGTCCAGTCTTAGGTAATTGGTAAGCGGAATTGTCCAAAAGGGTTACCGCTACCCCGGAACATACAGGGCTAAGGAAGGAACATGAATGGGTTTTAGTCAGTAAGAGTCTGACACTCCCTTCTGCTCCACCCAGAGCGGGAGGAATCATTTGATGATTACATTGATTACCCACCGTCAAAAAAATAAAGTTTTAGGTCATTAACCCACCACCGGCGATTAACGAGAAACGAGTATAGCTAGTAATAGGGGTAATGCTTGGGTGAAAAGAAATAAATGAATTATATTTAAGTCCGTCAGTCAGATAATAACAAAATATTATACACGTATTTTTTGCTTTATCATAATTTAAGTTGGGGAATGGGGCTACGTCACAAGTTAGTATAAAAATTACATACTCGTGACGTCATGCCACATTTCACTCAATGTATCGGAGTAATCTTTTGATAACGTAACAAAAAAAAATATGTGTCCAATATTTTTAATAATCAAGCTGACGGACTAAAAAAAAGTTAGCCAAAATCCCTATTAAAGATGAGGTGGCGAGCAACAAGAAGCGACCGCGTGAGGGCGGCGAGCGATTACTCGCTGATGCGTATACCAAGCGTAAGGCTGCAGATCCACCAGGTATGTGCGAGGAAAAAAACCACTAATAGGATCACTTTATTTCCATAGCTTGAGCTATCGCGTAGCATAGCATCCTCGCCCATATGTGGTGGAAACGCACCCTTAGTCCCTTGGCGATTGTTCTTCCCGCCCAGCTAGCATCCCTGAGCGAGTACTCTCTTTGGTAGCTTTTGTCACTGCGACAAACTGTATCTTCAAGTATTTTTTTCATTCTGGCACGGTAAAGGCGACGTCATCATCTGCCTGGATGATCCCGCCCTTGTTCCCTTCTGTTCCCTCCTACCTTCCTTTACCTACCCAGGTAATATTTTGTTCAATTATTGACCTACAATTACAAACCAAGTCAGCGAACTTGTATTTATTAACCGACTGCTCAAAGACACGTCTTGTGATTAAATCGAATATAAATTACTCTTCCAGATACATACAAAATGATTCCAACGAACAGGGGCAAGCATTTGCTGATGTATCAAGAATTCACCTTCTCACAACAGCATCGGACCTTAAACTACTACTGTTCCAAGAAAGATGCTGGATGCAAAGCTCGCATCAAGCTCGACAAGTATGGCAAGATATTACCAACGTCGATTACCACACACGGCCATCCACCACCAAAGTATATGGTCTTGGCGAAAGGAGAATATGTTAAATTGTCTTAGAAATGGGAAGGAGATGGAGCTATACCTACTGTATAGCTTCATCTCTTTCTCAAGCTGAAGTATTACTAAAATAATACTGTACTTTGAAGTGGTGGTTGACCCACTGTTTGCAATTATGATAATAAACGATAACTTAAATGTAAATTCACGCCTACATAATAACGTTTTATATTTATTTATGAAGACCCAGAACGTAATTTCATAGACTACTTAGGGCTGATTTTACCAATGAAACTGAATGCGATCAGCACATGACATCTTAACTGAGTTCAAAAGCTGTTAGTCAATATTCACCAACTATAAATGACACTTGCATCTTTTGAATACGGCTTGCCTAAGCTGATCGCGATTGGTGAAATTCGCACTAAATAGTTGTTTCAAGCGTAACGTAAAGCGGAGTTTAATTTGAAGATATCTAAATATCAGTAATCTAAACATTTTGTATAGATAAGATAGTTAAGTTTCTTTTTTGTGTTAATTTTCGTAGTCAAGAATAATTAACCATTTAGTAATAATAGTATAATCAATATGGAATGTATGCTTTTATTTTTAAGAATAAAATGGTTTAAGATTTATTTTATAATGGTTTTTAATTGCATATCCTTATTGTATATATTAGAATAAGCAATACAAATGCTTGAGATTTATATTTTAAATGTAGGTATACTTACAAAAATCTTAAGTATGTACAGAGACCAGCACATCAAGTTACCACAATCTGTCAGATTTCTTTGATAGTATTTCAACTTTATTGCAAAGACATAAGGTTCATTTTTAATTTAAAAAAAATGACAGTTAGGGATAGCTTGATGTGCTGGCGTCTGTACAATATACAACCTGTCACAAAAAAAATATATATTCTATTTATTGTATAAATGTGAATGAATCACCAATTTATTTTTGTTATTACTGTTAAAATATTAGGTGGTATCCTGAAAAAAATCTTGACATATTTACCTAAAATAACTTATTCCATTTAATTAATGTACGTACGTTTTGCGAATTCACTTAATATGAGTTTTTTGAAATAAACACATAGATAAAGATTTTTAAAAACAAATTTAAAACGTTGGTTTGAAACAACTCATTCAATACGTAACTATCTAATTATGACGTAATAGTGCCATTTTTTTTTACTTAACTAACACTGTCCCATTGCTAGGTAAAGGCCTCCCCCAAACCCTTCCAGACTTTTTTCTCTTGAGCCACCTCGATCCATCCTTAGTGGGATGCGTCTAGGTCCTCTCGCTACCTCTTCCTGAGCCGGCCTCGACGGCGCCGTCCATCCTCAGGCACCCACCTTGTGCGACTATTGCCTAGCGGCAAAAGTGACCATAGGTGTACTAATCCATTTATTTTTACAGACTACAAATATGAATTTACGAGGTCACAAAAGGGCAAACAGTTGATTCTCATCGGAGGGTACACTTTCTCAAAAGTTAAAGGCCGGATATGGTACTGTTCTACGGGTTCTTCAACCTGCAAAGCGAAACTCAAGATGGATGACAATCAAAAAATTATCAGTCTCAATAACGAACATACGCATCGACCTAAAAAATATTATTATATTAATGGAGAATATATTGTTATATAAATGTTCGTATACAGAGTTGATTAAATTACACTACGTATACCATACGTGTTTAGTACCTACTAACTCGATACGAATAAAATATAAAAAGCACCAAAAATGAGTTTTTTCTTGTCAAACTAAATAGCTTACAAATGAGAGTAAAACGCAACCACCCTTTGTAAATAAAAACTGACCTTGTAACAACGCATCGTAGGTAATGGTAGCTATGATTTATCGTTTTAAGGTAAATGACTTATGCGTATAAACATAATCAGCTGTTAGGAAAGATACATCGTGTTCAAACGGGGCGAAAACTTAAAAAACCATTTGCGACCAAACTACGGCTCCTATTTAATTGATTTGCGTAGAAAAAAATATTTATATGTAATTTTAAGAATAATACATGAAATATAATTCTTCGTCTGATTTAATAATGGGGTTATTTTTTTTGCGAAAACTTTTCCTATGTTTAATTCCTATATTTCCTTTTCCTATCTCAATGAATTAATGAGAATGCGAACTTTATGACCACCCCAAATATTTGTGTATTTTGCTAGCACGGATTTGAAATATGAATTGACGAAATCATAAAAGGGAAGGTGGGTGATGCTCATCGGAGGGCAACAAATACCTATTATTGACGTACTTAGGTTTATTAGAAAACATATTCGTGTAATAAAACGTGAAAATAATAAATGTTTTGTGTTTTTATTATTAACTAGCTTCCGCCCGCGGCTTCGCCCGCATAATATGTCGCCAAATTATACACATAAAACTTCCTCTTGAATCACTCTATCTATTAAAAAAACCGCATCAAAATCCGTTGCGTAGTTTTAAAGATTTAAGCATACATAGGGTTATAGGGACAGAGAAAGCGACTTTGTTGTATACCATGTAGTGATAGTTTTTTAAAAATAAAAGCATTTATAAAGCTCTTAAACTCCGCCCCTAAGACGACTCACTGACCATAATTTTAACCATTTTTTTTAGGTATCGAATCAGACCATTGTTCCAATGAGAGGTTTCCTTCTTAGTATAAAAAAAAACAAAGTTTTCAAGAACTCTGCAGATGGTGTTGAACTGACTACGTTACTATGTGCCAAAGGCAAAACGCATGGGAGAAAAAACATTGCGTCACGTCACATACGCTCGTTGATTGACACTTTCGTTGTTTCGTGTACTTTTTTATGTACAGAGGCCAGCACATCAAGTTACCACAATCTGTCAAATTTCTTTGATAGTATTTCAACTTTATTGCAAAGATATAAGGTTCATTTTTAATTGAGAAAATTTGACATTTAGGGATAGCTTGATGTGCTGGCGTCTGTACGTTTCGATTTAAGATGTCAAAATTACATCCAAGTGACACGATGTGACGCTCCGTTCCTTGCAGTAACATACCAAGTTCAGCGCCATCTATCCAGCGACTAGAAAGTCCCACATATCATTAAAAAAAAAACAAACTTATAATATCAACATCTATTTGGTTGATAGATTACCAATACGAGGTGGTTACGTCAAGAAGGGGCAGGGAGTTGATTTTCATCGGAGGGTATACCTTCACAAGAAACCGGTCAGGACGTACTTGGCACTGTTCATTGAGGTATCCAGGCTGCAAAGCGAAACTCATTATGGATGACGACCAAAACATCATCAGCCTTTATAATAACCATCCACATCCTCCAAAAAAAACTTGTGTTGTAGATGGGAAACACTTTTTTGTGTAAATTCCAGTTGTTACAAATTGTAAAATTTTCTCAATAGATTTTGAACTTAACCATCAACGTTTTAAGCTTTAAAATCATTTGGAGAAATTTGATAGTTTGGTATAAGTTTATGCGCTGGCGACCATACGTTTGTTAAATATATATATAATTATATGTACAATAGAAATAAAAAAGATAAAAAAAAATATTAAATACCTACTCATCTTTTTTTCAAAACCAATAATCATCAGAAAATATCTAATTTAGATATAAAAATTAGTTTGTACTACATTACAAAACAAACATTTATTTATCCGTACAGATTTCGAATACCAGTTTACAAGGTCGCAAAAGGGCAAACTTTTGATTCTCATCGGAGGTTACACCTTCACAAAGGCCTCTCGAGGTAATATTTGGGTTTGTTCCACGAAGAAACCAGGCTGCAAAGCGAGACTCATGCTGGACAGCAAGCAAAATATCATTAGCCTTAAGAACGAACACCCCCACCCTCCTAAAAAGTATTGTAATGTAAACGGGATGTATGTTAGAGCGTAAATAAAATGTACTTATACATATGTATTCAAATATAATTATGAAATCAAACTAAAACTTTATTTTGGAAGCCAGGGTAGGGAATTCTTGGGCAAGTTTCGGTCTGAAACAGGTGCGTAACGTAGTTTTTATGTAATTGCAGTTTTACATAAAAAATACGTTATTACATAAAAATATTTTATTAATATATTTTGTAAAAATGTTAGTGCCAATTTCGTCAATGTAACTGATCATCACGTCTAAACCGCGTTCAAGACCGGTCTGTCAGTGTCAACATTCTACAGAAATTAATGACAGTAAGCCCTACAACGGGGTTTATGTGTTGATTGCGTTTAGTTTCATTGGTGAAATTGGCACGAGTTCTTCTTTTCGTGTGGTTAGTGACTAACCTATTGTCAGAGTTTTTATGCTGCCCTTGGGCCTCTGACTAAGCTTCACTTGCTGTTAAGAAGTATCTCTCAGACATGCTAGTTTCCTCACGATATTTCGGCACGAAGTGTGATGCAATAACTCCGCTGGCCATACTAAAAATATATTTTTTTCGAGCAGTTATCTCATATGAGATCGTAAAGTCACAAAAAGGCAAGCAGTTGATTCTCGTCGGAGGACACACCTTCTCAAGGGCTGGTCAAGGGGCTCATTGGTCTACTTGGGTCTGCTCTACGAAGAATCCGAAGTGCAAGGCGAAACTGAAGATGGATCTAGAACAAAATATAATCACCTTGTTTAACGAACATCCTCACCTACCAAGATATTGTAAGATAGGTGGGAAGAATGTGCTTACGTAAATTATATTGTACAGTAGCCAGCACATGTAAGTTATCACAAACTGTCAAATTTTCTCAATCCATTTTGAACTTATCATTCAATGTTTTAAGGTTTAAAATCATTTGGAGAAATTTGGAAGTTTGGTATAACTTGATGTTCTTGCGACCGTACCTAGTTATTGGAAAACAAGGCGTAATGCTATGTTATGTTAGTTATATTTTATATGATATTGTTATGTGATAAAAAGAAGATCTAAAAAGAAGTGACTTTTAGTGTTGGCGTGTGTGTTCCCTTTGTTCTTCAAAACAACACAAATAATTGAAAGCGTAAGAGGAGTGCAACGGAGAACGGAGATATGGGTAAACTTGCAGAAAAAAAATCAGAACCAAAACTAAAAAATTGTTACTGTGATAATTTATTTTAAAATCTGTTATTTATTCGCACAGATTACGAATATGAGCTTGTGAACTCACAAAAGGGCAAGCAGTTGATTCTCGTCGGAGGATACACCTTCTCCAAGAAAGGTCCAGCTTCGGCTTCTTGGGTCTGTTCTACGAGGAATCCGAAGTGCAAGGCGAAACTCAGGCTAGATCGAGACCAAAATATCATCAGCCTGTTTAATGAACATCCCCACCCGTCAAGATATTGTAAGATTGATGGAATGAATTATCGCATGTAAATCAAACTAGTATATAATAGACATGAATTTAAATAAAAACAAAGAATTACGGATGCCAGAGTAAAAATTCCCGGTCAAAAATATTTCCGTATCAGACCCGATTCGTAACCATCAATTTTTTAGATGAAAATGTATCACAATCAAAAGATGCTATGGTCGCTAGCGCATCAAGTTATAACAAACTGTCAATTCTCCAAATGATTTTAAACTTTAAAACGTTGACTGCTACGTTCCAAATCGGTTGCAAATATTTAACAGTTTGGTAACTTGATGTGCTGGCCAGTACATATTATGTTTGTCATCTGTACTGATTAAGAATCGTAAAATCAGGTGGTTCTTAGGTCTGCTCTACGAAAAATCTGGTTCTTAGGTCTGCTCTACGAAAAATCTGAAGTGTAAGGTCACAACCAAAGCCGTGTAACCGTTTTTCTGCTAATCCCGAATAAACATCTGGACAAATGGACTAAAAACTGTGTTTTAATCGGCTCTAGACTCGTTCCAGCACCTCGTAGCAATTACTTAAAAAATTATAAAGTTTTGACTTCGTTACCAAAATAGTCCCGGAAGTACAGACGCCAGCACATCAAGCTATCCCTAACTGTCAAATTTTCTCAATTAAAAATGAACCTTATGTCTTTGCAATAAAGTTGAAATACTATCAAAGAAATTTGACAGATTGTGGTAACTTGATGTGCTGGCCTCTGTACGTTTCCTTGGCATAATTTGCGACATTCACGCGGGCGAAGCCGCTGGCAGTAGCTAGGTATAAAATAAATTAGAAAATTATTATTATATGTATAGATAAATAAACTAAAGTGGCTTTTCGTGTGTGTATTTCTTTTGTTCATAAGCCCCTAAAACATCGCATTCACGATCGCCTGACGTAAAACCATTAGTTAGTCATTGCGATATAACCCCCAACTGATTCTAATTGATTGCAATAAATAAAAGACTGCATATTATTAGATTTGGCCAAAGCCTTTGACACGTTCTCTGTGAAAATTGGAACAAATAGGCGTGAGAGGAGACCAACTCAAAATATTTAAAGACTTTTGTCATACACAATATGTGAAAATAAATTATTACATAAGCTGTGGTGATTTAATTGTCTCCTTTGGGGTACCTCAAGGAAGTATTTTGGGTCCATGTCTATATCTAATCTATCTAAATGGTCTTGTGAGTAATAAATAATATCGTATGTGGACGATACGGTGCTTCTGTTTTCCGCTGATATTTGGGAGAATGTGTACAAGAGTGTGTAGCGTGATTTTAACATAGTAAGCACTACAGAAAAATGTTCTTACTCTTTTAAAGGGGTTATCACCATCATCTTCTGAAAAAGAATCCGGGAGCCATAAAAATAGGGAATTTTGCAGCCAGGGTTAAAACTCTCATAGATAAATTGTCAGAACCGAATCCTGTTTGTAACGATCTAGTAAGAATGAAAAAAAAATTGTCACAATTAAAACAATCTGTTATTTATTCACGCAGATTACGAATATGAATTCGTAAAGTCACAAAAAGGCACGCAATTGATTCTCGTCGGAGGATATACCTTCTCAAGGAAATGTCCAACTTCGTCTACTTGGGTCTGTTCTACTAGGAATCCGAAGTGCAAGGCGAAACTCAAGGTCGATCGACAACAAAATATCATCAGCCTGTATAACGAACATCCACACTCGCCTAGATATTGTAATATTGGTGGAATGAATTATCGTGTGTAAGTAAATGGAATGAATAACAAAAAATAAAAGAGTATAAAAAACAAAGATTTACGTACGGATGCCAGGGTAAAAGTCTCGATTAAATTTTTTCTCTGGTCTGATCTCACTGGTAAGTGAGGACCGATTCTGACTTTTTTATATTACAATAAAAAAATAAAAATATGTTTGTTGTTCACACTGATTATGAATGTGGGATCTCAAAATCAAAAAGTCGGAGTTTACACCTCGAAGATCGGTCAAGGGTCTTCGTTTTCTTCGTTCCATTCATCCACTTGGGTCTGCTCTACGAAGAATCTGAAGTCCAAGGCGAAACCCACGATGGATCTAGAACAAAATATCGTCACCACTTTCACCCACGAAGGTTTGTAAGATAAATGGGAACAATGTTCTTATGTAAATTGTATCTGCTTAGTTATTATGATGTACTGAATCTGATGTAATAAATGGTAATCTTAATGCGAAGTGCCCTTTATGTGTGTTCCCTTAATTCTTGTTAACTACACAATGAATTTTGGAGCGGTTTTCGCCATCATTTACAAGATTAGTTCCTTTAGAGGATTGAAATAGTGAATTTTGAGGTCTGTGTAAAAATACTCAATGAAAAAGTTCAGAACCGAGTAATTTTAATGTAAAAATTGTTTATGGCACCATTAAAAAAACTGTTTAATTTTTCACACAGATTATGGATATGAGTTCGTACCGTCACAAATGGGCAGGCAGTTGATTCTCGTCGGAGGATACACCTTCTCAAGGACAGGTCAAGCGTCGTCTACTTGGGTTTGTTCTACGAGGAATCCGAAGTGCAAGGCGAAACTAAAGCTGGCTAGAAATCAACATATCATCAGCCTGTATAACGAACATCCTCATCCGCCTAGATATAGTAAGATAGAATGAATTTTGCGAAAATCCTAATAAAAATAAAACTTATTACGCATATTATACGCATTTTCTGGCATGTTTGCTGAGCCACACGTAGACAGTTTCGCTGCAGTTATGTGCACGCATGCGTGCAAGTACTAACAGCATCCTGGGCGTATTGTCGGACCGCTGGGATTCTCCGATACTCGAGCGCTGGACTCTGCATGCAGTCAAATAAACGCACGCACGGGTATCAGTTTATCCTGATAATTTTATTTATTAAAATTAATTGTTTTTAGTTTAAGTGCCATTAGGTACTAACATTAAGTATTCCGTAAGTATGTGTTGTACTAGCAAATTATATGGATGTTAGAAATCTGAAATAAATGAGTGTCATAATAAGCCATAGTAAAATTTTCGATCCAAATATTTTGTTCCCGAATTAAACGAACGATCTGATTTTTGTTCAAAAATGGCCGAATAACAAAATAAAAATATGTCATTTGTTCGCACAGATTACAAATATGAGTTTGTTAATTCACAAATGGGCAAGCAGTTGATTCTCGTCGGAGGATACACTTTCTCAAGGAACGCTTTACATACTTGGGTCTGTTCTACGAGGAATCCAAAGTGCAAGGCGAAACTCAAGCTAGATCGAGCTCAAAATATCATCAGCCTGTATAACGAACATCCACACCCGCCTCGATATTGTAAAATAGATGGAATGAATTTTCGATTGTAGGTAAATGTATATGTAAGTAGGTTCATATAGTAAGTATAGAGAGGAAGTCAAATATAATTCGCACAGATTATGAATATGAGATTGTAAGCATACTCACAAATGGGTAAGCAGTTTATTCTCGTCTGAGAATACACCTTCTCAAAAGTTAGTCAAGGGTCTTCTTCGTTTACTTGGGTTTGTTCTACGAAGTTACCGAAGTGCAAGGCTAGACTTAAGATGAACCTAGTTCAAAATATCATCGCCCTGTATAATGTGTGTAGGATCGGTGGAATTAATGTTCGCTTGTATAAATTCTTAATTACAATAGTAGGTTAATTGCCCTAGCTATAGTATTATGTAGTATCATTATTTATAATATAATTATGTTTGATTAAAGTATGTTTATGTATTCAAACGGTATAATATAAAAAGAACTATTAAAGGGTTAAAGTAATGGTTTAGACTTGAAATAAAATCTACTACTGAACTATCTTTTTTTTCTATTAATCTCATTTTACTATCTACCGAGTATTATGCTATTGAGTAGTCCTCGTACGGTTATGGACTGAAAAATATTTATTCAAGTTATTACAAGTACCTACGATCCTAGTCTCACCTTAATATAAAAAAAAAACAAATCCGTTTAAAACTCGATTTGTATGAACTCTGATCCCACCCTCCAATAGCTACCTGTAATAAATACATCGAAGCTGAAAAAAAGATACGATGCACCAAGTTCTGAATCTTAGTCTGTTCAGAGTTATACTTTATGAAATAAATAAATCTCTTTGAAGATTACACGTCAACGACGCCCGAAAAAAACGTAATGTGTAAGAGCTCTGTAGGCGATGACTATAGAAACATATTTTTATTAACATTGGTACTGGGAAAGCTCTGCACAAAATTGAAGCCCGGCTTAGGCAGGAGCTACATATTTTATGTTACAAGTAGAAATAAAAATAAATATTTATACGTAACTTTTTCAGAGTATCAGATAGTGAAATCGCAACGAGGAAAAGATTTGATACTTTTTCAAGGATACACATTTGCCAGAGCCACTCCCTCCAGATGGACCTGTTCAACGCATTATCCGGATTGCAAAGCAACTCTGAGACTGTATAAAGACGGCAGAATCCGTGACGTCACGGAGCATATACATCCAGTCAGGAAATACATTATAACAAGTCAAGGACAATATGTTAGGCTTTAGAAGGGTAAGCGAGATTGTCCGAAAGGGTTACCGCTACCGGAACATAAACGGCTAATGAAGGAACATGGATGGGTTTTAGTCAGTGACACTCCCTTCCGCTCCACTCAGAGCGCGAGGGGTCATTTGATGATTTCATACCCTCAAATAAAAATAAAAGGCTTTAGGCGAAATTATTGTAAATAATATCGAAATTTTGTTGCGAGCTTTGGTGTGTGTCTCACCCGTCGCCCGTCGCCCGCGCCGTCGTTAGTTGGGCAACCTGTAATGCATATATGTTTTAAAGGAGATTGTTCTAGACCGCCCTATAACCAACAAACATTTGACGTGTACGTTAATTTTAATTATATTTTAATATGCTTTTTAAAAATAATATATTCAAGCGGACACTGTTTAATTCTTAATAGGTTTTTAAAATTGACCTCATTGATTTTATTACCAACTGAACTCGCCATCTTTCAAGGAATTGTCAATGTGAATGTCACAGAAGATTAGACAGTGTCGCTCTCGCTCATCTTACATAAATATCGATATCGACGACGATGTCCATAATATCTAGTGATAAATAATGGATGTTCGATATTTATCACTTCCAAAACATTGAAAATGTGCAACATAAAAGTTTTTCATGCATATTTTTTTCATGGAATTAGTTCCGTGAACATTTTAATGGAACTTATGATGAATATGGCCTAGCACGATTATGATGAAAATATAATGAACAAAACAAACTCACAAAAGTACTTACTAGTCGAATGAGGGATTTTCTCACAAGTGAGAAAATATTAGTTCAAAAGAGGCGTTGGTAAAAAATACGTCACTGTCTCAGGTTTTTGACATCAAATAAGCTTTCTTATTTAGGGATCTTATTTTTGTAATCAGTAGCCAGTAAAACAAAGACGTATTTTTTACCCACGCCATCTATTGAACTATGTTTTTTCACTTGTCAGAAAATCTCTCATTTAACGATTGAAATGTCATTTACGACGCAACTCTAGTGAATTGTTCTCATAACCATTTCACGACTTCAATAGCCATATTTTTACTTTTTAAGTACTTAAACTCTATTTTTAAATGTCGTAAACTAAAACGTTACACATTGTTCGTTGGGAAGAAAATATTTTATTTTAGCAATAATTTAATTGAAGTAGAATCATAGCAACAACGTGTTTATGTTTGAAACGGAACAAATTAATTGACATTTGACATATTGATCTGTCATTTTGGCCTACTAAATTAAAACCTCAGATTATATAGGTATTGATAATCGATATAGAATGATTGATCTTCGAGAGAGCATCTCTATTCTCTACGTCACTACGTCAGTCGGTTCGTCTCACCGAGTCTTGTGTTGCATTGTATTTGGTGATTTCTTTTGGCGTTTTTGATTTGGTTTCTGTTTGTAATACAACTGTATTTACAGTAATATTTTACTGTATTTGAAGTTTAATGCTTTGTAGAAACCTGAAATAGCGATTTTAGAAGGAATTACTTAAGTTTTCTTTTATTAAAAATAACCTCAAAATCGGTTCCTTTTCATTAAATAAATCTGTTCTCTAAAGTGTCCGTCAAGAAACTTTGTTCTTATGGGCTACTAAGGGCAGTTTACAAATAGAAAATGATTTTTTCTATGCTGTTGGCTCCAGGGCGAACAATGTATGGGCGTAGAACAATCTCCTTTACAATTATTAACATTAGTAATACTGGATCTTTTCCCGGAAATATGTCCGGGCTCGATGAGAACCTCATGTAAAATTGTCTGTTGCCATTCCGAATAAATGCACTATTGGACGAAGCTTGCGTTTTCTTTCATGACCAGAAAACCACACATTCTTTGTATACAATTTGGCGCTACAATGGTGACATTCATTTAACACACGGGTAGGGGTAGTGCCCATTAATCATACAAATATTGATAGGTTAAAATAAATCGAAAATTGAAAAAAAAAAACATCCTAATAGTATTGCTTATTCGTTTTAATTTCATTAATGCGAACGTTATGATCCGTGACCCCGGCAAATGATCGCTGCGCGACAGTTTTTTAAGTACAGGTTGCTCTAAGATGCTATTTTCAAACATTTTAAATAAATCCATAAATTTACCTTTAATGGAAATATAATGTTAATGTCTTCATGAAACGAAAACGTGTATGTGTTTAATTACTGTCGTCGCGCCAGTCGACAGTTTTCTAGAATTGTATTGTTTTTTTTGTTATTTTCTGTATTTGATTTTATAATTAGATAACTATACTATATTGTGACCAAAAATGATTATGCTGTGATTTTTAATTAAAAATATTATGAAGGATTGCTTTTTTTTTGTTACTATTGACACACCTCTCCCCTACAGGTTGCTCTTAGATGCTATTTTCTAACATTTTAAATAAATCCGTAAATAATATCATTTGATGTAAATATAAAGTCTTCCTGAAACGAAAATGTGAAAACTGTGTATGTGTGTTAAGTTAATGTCACCACGTTGTATTTAAATGTTTTCATTCCAGGATCTATTCTGTAAATTTCTCACCGTGAAAACTTATGTTACTGATGTAGAAAGAGCTGTCAATCCACCTGATCCTAGGGATTGACACTAAGTCATCATCATCATCATCATTCTCCTGCCCTTATCCCAATTTATTTGGGGTCGGCGCAACATGTCTTATTATCTTTATATATATAATTCTTCTGTGCGTGTGTATGTCACTGAACTCCTCCTAAACGGCTCGACCGATTTTAATGAAATTTGTGGTGGTAATGGTTTAGATTAAAAAAAAAAAAAAAAATTACAAGGCGGAACGAAGTTCGCAGGGACAGCTAGTAAACTTATAAAGCATAGCCAATAGTTTTTATGAATACACTTTAAAACACTTAAAACATTTTTTATTCGTCAGTTTTGAGCTGGTTCTTCACATCCCACTTTCCTTTATTTAAATAACATCAGACAACATCTGATTCCTGTAACAATTTGGTAATGACTGTATTATTTTGCATCCTTGATTCCTTTAGTGTTCAGACGTTTAATTTCTAGTGAAAGTTGCTGAATGAACGAAGAGTGTAGCGTCTGATATCAGCTTAAGATTCGAATGTGGTATTGAAGTTCAAAATAAAAACAATGGAATTATTTTGTCGTAGGTTATAATACGCGTTACGAACTAGTGATGTCACGTCGTGGGAACTGTCAAATTCGCATCGGAGGATACACGTTTACAAGGAAACAAAGGAACCACTGGGCTTGTTCTACAAGAAGGCCTGACTGTAAGGCCAGGCTGAAGCTGAACTATCAAGGACAAATCACCAGAATTTACAATTATCACAGTCATCCTCTATAAAGTTATGGCTTTTGTTGGTGACAAACTCTGGAAAGAGGTAACTGCTTGTTAAACGCCCGGGTGAAGGTTTTTCTTTAATTTTTTTCTAGAACAGTCTGTCCCAAGTAGAGGAACCTCAGAATGAGAGAAATCACAAGAATATTCATTAAAAAAAATGTGCTTAAAACATAATTATATTCGTGTACTGTTGACCTAGGCAATCTTAACAAACACATTTCTTTACAATGAATAACTCTTAACTTTATATTATATACTTGCGCAAAATTTGATTTGCACACTTTGTGATAAATTTGCACAAGTATCCGAGCACTTCGGTGTCACGCAGACTATTGCAAGTCTGAATTTGCGCAAGTATAACGTTAAGGCTATGGTAGAGAATTATATTATAAATATTATGTAAATTAAGAAGATCAAATTAATGTACGTTGTAGGTTTGCAAAAATTCAGCTTACTATCTCTCATTCCGAAGTTGTATGCTTACTTGATAGGGCTAACTACTAGTGATTTTATTTTATCTTTTTCTCTTGCAGGTTTCAGTATAAATGGGTTCTATTGCAAAAAGGAAAGAATCTCATAATAAATGAACTTGTTCATATGCTTGGAGTTAACTAAGATTTACCAGTCAGTGTCATTGGAACTATTAATAATAATCACTCTCAATTGCCAAGGGATATTAATTTTTCAAATGGACAATAAGGATTATTCGTTAAAATTAATTATAGAAATGTGTTATGAACGTATGACGTAATAAACTATTGTTTTATTAGTACCTGCCTTTAATTGTCCCACTACAGAACAAAGGCCCCTTTTGATACGACGGTGCGCGGTGGCGAAGGAACGTTTATAATACCTTTTGTTCACCTTTATAAGGTGATAAATAAGATAATACACTCACCGGCACGGAAACTTGGCCACATGTAAGTTTCACGATATTTCGCATTTATTTATATTTTTGACACCGAAATAAGGGTAGATGCACTCAGTAAGTGTTTCTTATGCTTTTAGAACTTGAAATTGAAAACGTCACTGTACCAATAACGGTGATTTATTAAATTGGGCACTTTTGCAGAAATAAGAAATTTTACACTATCAATTTTAAAACTCTATAAAATAAAAAAATTACCTAAATTGGTCTATTGTCTCTACGTTTTAGTATCGGGTGTTTCCTCCTCTAGCCCTAATAACGGCTTGCATTCGATCTGGCATGCTTTGAATGATGTTTCTGATATCAACTTGCGGTATGCTCTCCCAAGCAGTAAGTGCTGCATTTCGAAGTTAGTTAAGAGTTTCTGGCGGGTCGAAGGTGGACTTTATCTTTCTTTGTAGCATGTCTCGGATATGTTCAATCGGGTTTAGGTCCGGACTACGAGCTGGCCACTGCAATTTCTGAATACCAACTTCTTGAAGATATTCTTCAACACAGTATGCAACGTGTGGGCGTGCATTATCGTGCATTAGGAGGAATTGCTCATGTCCAATGTATCCCGATTAGACCAAAACATGTTTCTGGAGGACCTCCTCGATGTATCGGGTTGCAGTTATCGACGATAACCAACTCCGTGCGATCACCGGAACTTATTCCTCCCCAAACCATTATAGGCCTCCATAGAAACTCACAGTTTGTGTAGTGGTCATTGGTAGAAATCTCTCTCCTCTTCTTCTCCACACTCGTTCTCGACCGTCTGGAGCACGTAAAGCTATTCGACACTCATCTGTGAACAGCACTCGAGCCCATTGCTCGTGGGTCCAGCTGGCGTGTTCACGAGCGAATTGAAGTCAAGCTACTCGGTGATGTCTGAGGAGTTCTGGACCACGTGCTGGCCTACGAGATTTTAAATTCACTTCCTCCATTTGCCTTCTCACTGTACGCTCACTAACATTCACGCCTCTTGCAATTTGAAGCCGCTGGCGTATCTCAACAGTGGTCAGGTAGCGGTTTCTTAAAATTTCCAGGACACTAAAACGGTCGTCCCGGGCCGATGTGCATCTGACGCCTCCACTGCCTAGTCTACGGCAATAGTGGCCAGTCTCCTGGTATCGTTGAAGGGCATACTGCATTGATGAACGTGGTACATTAAGCACCACAGCAACTTCACGCTGTGTCAACCCTTCGTCGATTAATGCTACAGCCTGTGCAACCTGTGCAGGTGTTAATGGCATTTTTATTGGTGTTAAAGCACTTTTAGTTAATCAATGAAAAGCCCAAAACCACAATAGTTCAACAAGGTACCGAAAGCTTTTACAACACACAAATTTAAACTTGCAACTTTGTCGCTCAAGAGACACGAATCAACTAAAAATTAAAAGTTGCACCATAGTGCTCTCAAACATAATGAATTACCCTCTTGAACTAAGAGTTAACATTTTTTTGACCTACCCTCATAAGAAACAAGCAATAGAAACACTTAAAGTTTTTGTTATGGCGAGTATTTGCGAGATAAGCGCTTGGCCAAGATTCCGTGCCGCTGAGTGTAGATCGTATTTTCTTATTACGGCCCGTAATTTTTCTCTTTCTCTTGAATATAAAATGAAGACACCATTGAATTGACAACATGGTGCGCAGTAAAAGCAGTGGTGGCTCAGTAACAACGGTCATGACTTACGCGTTATAGGTCTTAGATTCGAACCCAGACAGGCGTTTCATTTTGTGTATGTCAAATAGGCACAAGAAAGGCAGCTTTGAACGTCAAAATGAACAAGAAATAAAATTGATTCTATTCGCACTTTCCAAACTCTAAAGTCCTCCCTACCGCACAAAACATTCGCAGACGTGACATCTACCAATCCGCATTTACTGAACGAATCTCCACCTCAGTAAGATCACCTTGCTTTGAAATCTGTTTAAGACTTGAAGATTGGCCGAGGCCTCAGCAGATGGGAGATTTTCAGCAGGTCAGACTTATATTCTAAAAATGTATTCATGTGTGGACTTTGAGTAAAGTTTTATGACGAGCCAAAAATGGACTAATCAAAGTATCAGTCTTTTCAGGTCCTCACTATGATTGGGTGAGATCACGAAAACGCAAGGATTTAATTCTAGTGGGAGGTCACACGTTTAGTAAAACAGGTGTATACTCTTGGACCTGTTCTACTAGAAATCCAAAATGTAAAGCTAAACTTACTCTGAACCTTAATGGCGAGATTACTAGAATATACAACGAACATTGCCATCCACCCAGGAGTTACATTAAAGCTCCGAATGGGCAGTATGTACTTCTGTAATTTATTAAATAAAGAATATTTTTTTTAATCAAAATCTTTCCTTTTTTTATCATGATTTTTAGTTTAAGTTACAGGATGATTCCGGTGAGAATAGGGGATTCGCTTGAGAAAAAAACAAAAATTATGTTCAGCCCGTTAATCAGATAATAAAAAAATATTAGACACGTATTTTTTGCTTTATCATATTAATTAAAATAACGCATCAATGTTGGGGAGTGAGGGCTCGTTATGTCACAAGTAAGTATAAAAACTACACACTTGTGTCATGTGTGTGACGTCATGCCACATTTTAACTCAATGAATTGAATCTTTGGATTACGTAAAAAGGAGAAAAATGTGTCCAATATTTCTTAAAAATCTAGCTAACGGACTAAAAAAAAATTTTGTCATCATCCCTTTTATAGAAATGTTTGTTGTTTAATAACATCACGAAAATTCCCGATTAGGCAAAGGCTTACGTATATTGTTTCCGTTTATCATTTCCACAAAAATGTATGGCCCCTATTCGTCATATCGTTCGTTTGAAATACTAGTGTCCGTAACTTCCACCTCACTCAATACTCAAACATTGCTTTACTCTCGATTAAAGCCTTTTGATTGGGTAAAACTAGTTTTAAGTAATGCTCGGGTCTTGAGTGAGCTTCTGTAACACGGGCCTAGGAGTCGCTGATCGTCACTGGTAGTTTTTTATTCAGGTCTTATGCTAATTTGAAAATGATTTGATTTCCAAAAAAAATCGTAAAATGTTGGACATGTCGGTTTTATAACGGCTAAAACAGCCATACAAAATTTAAAAAAAATAGGTTTCACCGTGCCACTGACTATCTAACTGTAGAAAGGTCTCGAAGGTATAGAGAGAAATTGAAACGAGAGAAGACTGATCAGTAAGAGGCTCAAAGACTGAAAAACTTGGAAAAAAAATAATCTTAGATGACAGAAAATCTCTTAATATGACACAAGAAGAAGCTGAGAAAAGGAGAAAAACTTGACGTGAAGAAAAACAAGCTAACAGACAGAAACAAATAAATAGTGATCACAATACAGGAATGTAGAGGCCCTTAACGGCAATAATTACAATAAGATGCTGATGATGATGACAATATCATCATCTGCCTAGCCTTTTCCCAACTATGTTGGACTCGGCTTCCAGATGATGACAAAAGTAATGGTCGAAGATGATGACAATGATGTAGTATAATTGTATTGAAGGAACTTCATGTCCTGGTCTCATCTATTCTATTAAATTCGAATTGTTTGTAATCAAAAAGAATTGAGTAGAGGTGAAGATATTTCTTTTTAATAAAATAAATTTGGGTTGACTCTGAAAATTGATGATTGCAAGTTGCAAATCATTATACGTGTCGGATCTAATAATTATCTTCTTGAATGTTAATAAAGACTTACAAAACTATTTCGTGTTTCAATGACATTTTTTTTCCAACTACTATCAAGGTACCTCTTTGCTTGTCCTCTGTTTCGTCGACTTGATCAAACGATACGTTCTTCTATTTCGACTGTAGATAAGTTGATTATATTATTTATTTATGTTTGTGACGTTACTCGATGTTTAGTTGCTTTATGTTTTTCCTTCCCTCCCTTTTTGGCTAATTGTTAAATCATCTTCCCGATTGATAACCTACCTTTTTTTTTATATATTTTTTTTAAAGGCTGGGATATCATCCAATTACTTCTCCCGCTCTGGATGGAGCGGAAGGGAGTGTCAGACTCTTACTGACTAAAACCCATCCATGTACCTTCCTTAGCCCTTTATGTTCCGGGGTAGCGGTAACCCTTTCGGACAATCCCGCTTACCCGGCAGTGAAAAACTACCTCGGACCTACATTCTGTATCAGTGGCGTATTTCTAAAATATGGCTATTCATCAATCTCAGCACATAGTTAGCGCATGACACACATTCTTTAAAGCTGCAATTAGTTATACAATAATCTCCTAATAACGTGAAGTGCGAAAGAGAGCTCTCTCTCTCACTTCATTAACGTTAAAACGACAAATCTGTAAATAATTAAACGAGTATCAAGTTTTTATGAATCAATAGTTTTATTTCTTTCGCTGAATACCTGAATTTTACTTACAGGTATAAGGTACGAAATAACAAAATCCCAAAGAGGAAAGGACCTACTTCTAGTCAACGGGTTTACATATACAAAGATGAGTTTAAATTGTTGGGGGTGTTCTTCGAACAAGACAGAGTGCAGAGCTAAAATCAAGAGAACCTCCAGCGGTGCTCTGGAATTTGTCAACAACGAACATTGTCATCCACCGCGACAGTTTTTCAAAAATAAGAATGGCCACATTGTATTAAAAAAGCGAAGTAAATTTAGACCACAGGCGTTCCTTGACTAGGTTGGAGAAGGTTCACACCAGATGAATTGTCTGGATGTTGTACTTACATGCTAGTCGCGCGGTAAACTCTGCTTGCGCGATGCAGGATTTTGCGTGACATCAGTGTGACGCGTAGTTTGCTAGTGGGGATGTCGAAAGAAGCAATGTATAGTTTTTAAAATATAAAATTATCATAAGTAAAATCTAGTTACATAGACATTTTAGTCATATGTAGTAAGTAAAGCGTATGCTGTGGTATATTATTAATATTTCTTGTAATGAATAGATTTTGATCTCAATAAAAAATTTCATCTTGTCATTAGAAAATCTGTTAATGTTATTTCAAATTTCCTCACGTGGTTTCCCATCCTGTCTCTTTTCCATGTTTACAGTGAACGCTGGCCTCTCAAACTGTATTTCAAAATAAACTTTATAAAATATTCTCATATTTGTTTTTTCATTTCATTTGTACCTGGGGATGGTAACAAACGTAATTACGGCAAACAAGAAGTACTCTCCGGATCAATCTGCCTAGCCTTTTCCCAACTATTTTGGGTTCGGCATCCATTGTAACCGGATGCAACTGAATACCAATATTACTTGCGACTGCCTATCTGACCTCCATAACCCAGCCAGTAACTGGGTAATACGATACCCCTTGGTAAGACTGGCAGTCAGACTTTCGGGCTTCTGACTACCCGTAACGACTGTCAAAGATCCACGAATGACAGCCGGGACCAGCGGCTTAACATACTTTCCGAGGTACAGAGGAGTCTCGGTATGTGAAGATACCCATCCAAGCCAACCCTTGCAAGTGTTGCTATCTATATATTTTGCATCGAGCTCCTCAGTACGTAAGTACTCTCCGGATCCCTATAATATATCAATCGTAATTAATCTAGGTTGCAGAAGAAATTAAGAATAAATCCTCTAGCTAAAATATTATAGTTACAGGCAGGCGCTATGAAGTCATAAAATCACAGAGAGGAAAGGATCAGATTCTCATTGATGGATACACTTATACTCAAATGAGTCCTCACGGTTGGTGCTGCTCGACTCACAAGCCACAGTGCAAGGCCAAACTGAGAGTGCACCCGGACGCTGACAATATTGCTTACATCATCAACGAACACTGCCATCCACCAAGGCAGTTCATTAAAAAGAACACGGGAGAAGTGGTTGCGAAAAATAGGAAAAAGGAAGTTTTAAGTTATTGGTAGGGGACCAAAAGTCTGGGTTTTCTGAAAGGTTACCGCTACCCCGGAGCGTAAAGGTCTGAGGAAGGAAAATGGATGGGTCAGTAAGAGTCAGTCTTTTCCGCTCCACCCAGATCGGGGGCCAAAAGTTCTGTATTCCATTAGATATTTTATGCAAGAGTTATTTTATATGTAGTTACTCAAGATCTGGACCAGAACCATCACCTCTTAGATTCGGAAATAGACTTAGCTACACGTCTTGTATAGCTCCGTCTCATTGAAGTAATATTACAATAATACTCTTATACGAGTTGGTGGTTGCTCCCTGTTTAATTACTCTTTCAACTTAATTTTTCTTAATCAGTATTATTAACTGTACTTGATAGATTATGTAAGTTTAAATTAATGTTTATATGTAATAGGCTGGCCGCCCATTGGCGTAGAATATTAATACACTTGATTTTTAATTCACTGCAATAACTATTCAACTGAAATCTTGCTCAAGCTACCCACACTTTTAAATTTACTGTTAATTCCTGCGCAATATCAGATACTAAAATGAAGGTAAAAGAAAAGAATATATGCGTAATACATCACAAGGAATTAGTATTGACGTCGAGTAACTTTGTCGTGGGCAGGGTCTCTAAAAAACCGAATACTTGACAGCTGCGGCCAATAACCAATGTGCGGCCAGCCTTACGTATCAACGCCATACGTGAATGGGACACCATGGCGATGACGTCAGATCGTGGTGCCAACCAAATATTAACAGCTTATACTGAGTGGCGCATCTGGCGTCCACTTGGACACACAACCAACAATTCATTTTGTTGGCCTGCCATGGTTGGTCCTAAGGACTGTCACCAGTTTAATATGTAGTTGCGTATACGAATTTATTGTTAATCTCTAAGGTATTTTAAGTTTTGTAGTAAAATGGTATGTTATTCAACTTCATTATTTATTGGAACTTTTTTTTAGCTTAAATGAAATAAAATTTTGATAACGAAAAAATAACTTGTTTTATTTTAATGGTCTCATGAAAACTGAATGAGAATAATACAAATAAACTGTCGAAAAAACGAGTCTAAGTATCTCACCGTTAAAACTTAGGTGAAGTGAGTTTCCAGTGAGCTGATGCTAGGGATTGGCACTACTGACAGATCAAACTCAAACTCAAAGTATTTATTTCAAATAAACCAATTACAGGCACTTTTGAATTGTCAAGGTGTCGGTCAGTCAGAGAGATGAAGCTAGTTGCCCATTCTAAAGCAGAAGGTACCTATGGAGAAGAACGGGCAAGAAACTCCATGGACACTCTTTTAAACAAAATCACTTCAAGCTCACTTTACTCAAGTTTTCACAGAATAGATCGACAGATTGCAAGAAGAATTAAAGACCATAAGGTACTTACATAATTTTCTCATCCAATCCAATTCCTGTAACATAAACACTTAATTACCCACAGAATATCCATAAAATCTAAACCCCAATCATCGTTTACAGGTTTGAACTATGAAGTGATAACGTCACAAAGAGGTAAGGACCTCATTTTGATAGATGGCTACACGTTCACGAAACTGCGGTTGAAATACTGGATATGCTCGTCAAGAGCCCATGACTGCAAGGCGAAACTCCGGCTTGACTCTGAAGGGTACATCTTGGACTGTTATAACGTCCATAGCCATCCGCCTAGAGAGTTCTTTCAAACGACGAACGGGAAAAGGATTCGAGTACCGCAAAGACGAAATGAATAATAGTTTTAATAAGAGTAGAGGCTGATCAATGAAACATATGGATTGTGTGAAAGACGATATGGCCAGAAAGGAGATTAGAATAGTATGGCAGTAGAAGACAAGCTGCGCTGATTACAAAATGATGATGAACTGTCGACTTTGGATAGATTCTGTAAAATAGGTTGTTTATACAGGATTATTGTTAATATGACGGCAATTCGTGAAGGGGTGTAGGTGACTTCAGTTGCAACCAAATGACCCCTGTGTCAAAAATTTCTAGCAATTTGAAATTTTATAAGTTTTTTGAAGATATCTCCAGTATAAAATTTCAAATTACTCGAAAATATTTGACATTTGCACAGGGGTCATCATCATCTGCCTAGCCTTTTCCAACTATGCTGGGGTCAGCTTCCAGTCTAACTGGATTCAGCTGACTACCAGTGTTTTACATGGAGCGACTGCCTATGTGATCTCCACAACCCTGAACCCAGTAACTGGGTAATACGATACCCCTTGGTGAGACTGGCTGTCAGACTTTTGGGCTTCTGACTACCCGTAACGACTGTCAAAGATGCACAAATGACAGCCGGGACCAACAGCTTAACGTGCTTGCCGAGGCACGGAGGAGTCTTGATATGTAAAGATGGTCACCCATCCACGGCCAACCTCAGCAAGCGTAGCTTAACCTGATAGATCGACCTGTGCGCCTGTTATTACTTAGCTACGAGCTCCTCTGATTGATGCTTCTTATGATTTTGATTTTGCAGACATCAATAGTACCGAAAAGATAATTTCAATTAACGCTTTCCTAACTTGTGCGTGGATAACACGTCTATCCTGTGCCAAGGTATTATGAAATGGTATTATACTAATCAATTATGAATTATGTTACAATAAATTATTATTTTTAAAACGCCTTTTTAATAAGAACCTTTTAATGAATTTAAGTAGCTCCGTAGTGTTTAGCAGCGAATCTTTCCTGATGATGATGTGGGTCGTGAGGAAAAGAGACAGCGTCAACTTACGCCGCAGAATAGCAGAACTGAAGCAACTTCTTGAGCACCTCTTAATTGCAAATCATAAATTCACATAGCAACAATAACAAATCGAAGAACGCACAATAGGTACTGTTACTTAATAATGCATAAGTCAAAAGATCCCTAATAAACGATTGCGAAAAAAAAGCGATGTACAAATTTAATAATTTATTCATTCGACAGGCTCCGTCGAGCACCCATACTCCTATACAACCATAAAATCACAAAGAGGTAAAAATCTCATTGTTTATGGTGATTATACATTTGCCAAGACTTCAACAAGTCAATTTTCATGGGTTTGCTCAACCAGGGCACGGGAGTGCAAAGCGAGGATCAAATTGGATGTATACGGGAACATTATCAGTGTCAATAATGAACATACTCATCCTCCAAACATGATACTTAAAGATGGAGAGTACACGAGAATGTTTAGATTAAAGAATTAGTTTCGGTTGTGGAGCTCATCATCTTTCTAATTTATTTAAGGTCGCCATTGCATATCTTCTCCACACAATACTTCCATAATTTTCTTGGTCTTCTTCTTCTCTTATTTATGTTCCTTGCCCACATTAATTTAACTCAAAACATTTCTTGTCATATCTCTCACATATCCCGCCTCAGTTCTAATTATGGTGATACATCTATTAAAATGTATGTTGTGTTAATAAAAAATGTAAATATGTATATTAAATAAAAAGTGATCAAAAATATATGGAGTTTCAATTTCTTTCACTACGTGTGCACCCTTTTTTTTTTTTTTTTTTTTTTTAAGGCTGGGAAATCATCCAATGACTGCTCCCGCTCTGGGTGGAGCGGAAGGGAGTGTCAGACTCTTACTGACTAAAACCCATCCATGTTCCTTCCGTAGCCCTTTATGTTCCGGGGTAGCGGTAACCCTTTCGGACAATCCCGCTTACCCGGCAGGCTTGGCCCTGAGGGGCCCCTTCATATGCTGACATCTCTTTGAGGCGCGCGTGGAACATATACGCGCCGTCCGGCACGGGTCTGGTGCTGATCGGACGGTGAGTCACCCATTACTCACCGTCCGCAGGCCCGCGCCTACGGTGGCCGGGAGTCGTCACGTGGCTCCCGACGCCCGGGGCGTCTCCTGCGGCGGCTGGGACGGGAGGACCTTTCTCTCTCCCATCCCGCCACCTCCTTCGCGAGCATAACTTTTTCGCAGAAGGAGGTGACTGCCTCCCACTCCCTCTCACCCCGGACCATGGCTTGCACCAGAGCCGGGCGCGAGAGGTCGCCGCCGCCGATCGCCTCTACGAGGACACGGCGGTGCTCTGCCCATGCGGGGCAGGTTTGCACCGTGTGCTCTACCGTGTCCTCTGGGCGATGATATCTGGTTTTTCATCACATTTTTTTTTTGAGGTTGGTATATCATCCAATGACTCCACCTGCTCTGGGTGGAGCGGAAGGGAGTGTCAAACTTTACTGACTAAAACCTATCCATGTTCCTTCCTTAGCCCTTTATGTTCCGGGGTAGTGGTAACCCTTTTAATCCCGTTAACCCGACAGGCTTGGGCCCTGACAGGCCACTCATGCTGATATCTCTTTGAGGCGCGCGTGGAACCTGGTTTTAAAATTCTGAGAATATTCATATGTTTATATTTTTATTTCAGAACATTACCCCTCGCTTCTAAGTAAACCATATTTAATTATTAAATCACAAAGAAACAAAGATCTGATTATGCTTGAAAAGTATACGTACTCCAGTCATAAGAAGTCAGTCTCAAGCAGTACGTGGCGTTGCTCATCTAGGACAGGCGGTTGCAAAGCGATGATTAAGTTGGACTTGCAAGGGAACCTTATTAGTAGCAGTAAACATACTCATCCTCCAACTGTGAGAGCAAGAGGGAAGAAGAAAAAGAGAGGGAGGACACGGATATCATGAACAAACGAAGAAGACGAAGAATATCGTTAGATGGTCTAAAATGACCCTGTTAACACTCGACGGTCGAGCGTAGACATATTTACAAAAGTATTTAAAAAATCTATTACTAACATTAATATTACATAATTTATACATTTTTAATGTTATCTGTTCAGAACATCTATATGAAAATTGAAAAGACTGAAATTATTTGCATAATTAGATAATAAATTCAAACTCATAGCATTTTTTTCACATAAACGGGGGTCGGTCAGTCCGAAAGATGCAAGTCCATTAATACTTCATAGACACACTTTTAAATCAAAATGTGGTTACAAATTGCGTTTAGGTTAAATTATACGGTTATGATATCAAATACCTACATACCATCACTAATCCTAGCATTTTTTATTGACAGAATTATTAATTCTACGGGAAATGCTAGTTTTAACCGATGCTTTAGTTTAATATAGTAAAATTTTAATATTATGTGGTTCTCTTAAGCATTTTTCAAGCTCATTATTGAGATACGTCACAAGCTTCGTGACAAAACGGGTAATTCCCGCTCCGGCTCGTTCTTGGTGCAAAGCTTAGCCATTGCCATCCAACGTGGCAATGCTGCAAGCGTTTTGGGCACCTTTGGACCAAGAGCAGCTAGGGGCGGGTTATTTGTGACCTTGTATTTGTTATTCATTGTATCCCCATTTTAATGATTAATTAAAATTGTGTGTTATAATAAAAATATTTTCATACGATTTACTCTTTTGTATTATAAAACTCACAGCTCTAAAATACCATAGACAACCAAGGCATCTTTAATTTACTCTTAAATCTTCTTCTGAAACCTCAGATTAAAATTTGTTTATATAGTATGTTCGAGCCGTTTGGGGTTGAAACACTAAAATCATGGGGTCCGAACATAGTGGGCACCCACTATGTTTTTGGAGACATCGCCAAGCGGTGGGTCGACTTTTCACGTGACCAGAGGGCTGGCCTATTTTTCGATCAAAGAATCAGCATTGCCATACAACGTGGGAATGCTGCCAGCCTTTTGGGAACTTTTTCTGTTAACAACGGTGTGGACGAATTTTTTGATGCCTATTGATTTACATACTTTGTTACTTGTACGTAGTTATTATTAATATTTTAAGCCTTTTTTAAGTATGTAAATATTATGTATATTTGTTTTATTTTCGCAGAATCACGTATCCAGGATTCAAAACTACCTTATCCGATAATTAAATCCCAGAGAGGAAAAGACCTTATTCTAGTTGAAAATTATACATACGGAAAAGTGGCGCCCAACAGTCTTACCTGGGTGTGTTCGTCGAAGCTTCGAGGTTGTAAAGCTAGGCTCAGACTGAACGAGTCTGGCAACATTACTGAAATCACTAATGATCACTCTCATCCACCTAGAAAGTACATGAAACTGAAAAATGGACAGTACATAAGGGTTTAATTTTATCATACAAATATTATGAAAGCGAAAGTGTGTTTGTATATTTGTAACTTCTTCACGCAAAATCTATTGAACGGATCTGTAAGAAATTTGGCACACAGATAGATTATAACCTGGATCAATACATAGGTAATTTTTATCTTGTTAGTACGTGTCTGTGGGATAATTTTCGACTTCCACGTGGGCGAAGTCACGCGCAGAAGCTAGTGTTATAGACATTATATAGCTTGCGGTGACTGGTGATTCTTTTTTGTTTGTATGAAGCAACCAAATTGAAAGATATATATGAACTACTACTATTATTTTTTTCTGTAAATAAAATTTTAAACAATATTTTCTTTTGTTTTACTCATAGTTTGATTTTACAGTCAGGTATTTACAAATACTTACAGCGATAAGACTTTTTGTCACCCTATGTAAAGACACCCGCAGATAAACGCGACGTGACTCTAGTAAAACAATTTCTATGAAAACTTTAAGGAAATGGTTCTAGTAGAATTGCGTCGCACCGTGTCGGGCGCACCAATCTGCGGGAGCCTTTAAATGTCTTCATTAATATCCTAAATCATACATACTACACAATTAAGAGTATGTATATATTATATTCGAAAACATATGTAGCTGCACACTTGACTTCTACATTCATTTGTAAACGCTTTTTTCTACAGCCGATGTGGGATTCATAAACTTGAGCGAGACTAAAAGATTGCTGATGGCTGAAAAGTACACGTTCGCTCAAGCTACTCCAAAGCACTGGTATTGCTCCAAGAAGCAAAAAGGCTGCAAAGCAAGAATCTTCCTGACACCTGACGGAAATCGAGTGGTTTTCATAGATAATGAGCACAATCATAATCCGCCTGTCTATAAGAAGATAAATGGATATTATGTAAAAATTTGTGGTTGAATTTTAATATTTAAATCGCTAGATTTGCCCTCACCGTACTATACAAGGTTGAAGACCTTCTTACTGAGGGAGCTCAATGGTAGAGCGTGTAATTTGTGTGTATTGGTTTTTTCTACGCTATGAATGCAAACACACAGGCCGAGAAACACCACATATTTATAACAAATACATCTGGCAAGCCCCGCGGCCCGAGGCGAACTCTCGCTTGTACAAACACCTATTTACTATTCTTAACGTAATTTAAAGGTTCGAATACCGTCAGATTATTACCAGCCATGTTCAACATAAGGTTTCACTCAGGCTCCACAGTACTTAGAAAAAAGGTGTCCAATCATACTGACAAGAGTGAGCTCACAAATACAGAGTTGATACGATAGAGGGGTTTTCCTTTAAACCGCCTATACTAGACAAGCTCAAGATCTGTGCCAAAAATCAATTAAATAGGAGCAGTAGTTTAGTCGCAAATATTTTTTTAAGTTTTTGTCCAGTTTGAACACGATGTATAGGTATTTCCTAACAGCAGATTATGTTTATACGCATAGCTCATTCACATTAAAACGTACCTTAGTATAACCTACGATGCGTTGTTAGGTTAGTTTTTATTTACAAAGGGTGGTTGCGTTTTACTCTGATTTGTAAACTATTTGGTTTGTTTGGAAAAAAAAAACTCGATTTTTGGTGCTTTTATTTTTAAACTGTACCGAATTAATACTAAACCCGTATAGTATACGTAGTGTAATTTAATAATCCTCTGTCATATCAACTCTGTATAAGTTAGCTAGCGCATCAGTTCAGAATTTCCTTTTTTTAAAGTTAGTTTTATAGTTTGAATAAGGTTTGGCCAGCTTGCTATTAGGTAGCATTTCCATTACAAATCAATTCACTGTGTCATTGTATCAGAGGTGACAAAACTAAAGAGAAAATCGAGTATCTTTGGACGCGGGGCGAATCTAACGATTTAAATCTTTGATTTGAATCTTTTTGAATCTTTTCTTGTACAGTGTGTTATAAGAGTCCTTTCAAAGATATAATATTTCTTGTTTTTGTCAGATATTACATAATGTAACATTATGTGATGTGAAAGGATTGTGTAACGTCTGTTTCCAGTACTACTTTACTACTTTTACATTATGTCATAAAGATACATTATGTCATAAAGATACATTATGTCATAAAGATACATTATGTCATAAAGAATTATATTTTATTTTACTTCAATTATTTAAATAAATCTGTTATACAAATAGCTTCTGCTTCTTTAATTTGATATTGTATCAAAATTATTTTACGTTCTTCTCACTTCGATTTCTCGTCATTTTTTTTCACATACATTTTTTATTAAATAAATAATTCCAACAAGTAAATAAATACATAAAATAAAATAAGTTTTGCATTCAACGGGAACTCGTTATCGTTAGCGGACTTGATTGTTTAATTGATTGATATCATACATAAAGTAAAATTATACCTACTCGATGTTACTTTCGTGTGGGTAAATAAAGTCTTTTCTTCCTTTCCTGGGGTCATTCAGTATCGATAGTAGATACCAAAAACAAAAATATCTTTAACTTATTATTTTACAGTACCAAACATTTATTTAGATGTAGAGCGTAACTCATTACTTATTAACAGCCTCAATTTATTTTGTTCACTTTGAAAATTTGAAACTTTCGTTCAAAACTAGCTATTCTCATCAGCTAACAACGCTACCTCGCCAAATCCAGGCGACTGGCACGGCGATGGCGCTTTCTTATTTGATAAATTTGTTACCTAGGTTTTTGAGTAATGCTCTAAAGTTAAAGAAATGTTTAGTAGAATAAAAAAGGGTAAACTGAAAAAAAAAAAATTGAAAAGAATACTTTATTTTTTGGAATCTATTATAGATACTGAATCACCCCACGAAAGAAAGCCGAGACTTTTTTTACACCCTGTATACACGGTAACATTTTATTCGTTTTAAACCCTGAAGGAGGTGAAAGTGCTCGTTAAACTAAACAAGTTTCCCTAGGGAACATAGGCCGAAATATAAAAAAAAAATTGGGCCTTCCATACAAAATTGACGATTAGCTGATTGATTTACTATGGGAGCTCCAAAAGTTTTTTCATATTTCGATCTATGTTCCTTGGGGAAAGTTGTTCAGTTTCATGAGTTATGTGGTAAAACTCATAAATGGTTAAGTCATTGACTGCCACGCAGCAGACACAATAGAAAAACTATTGTTTGTCGGACACACGGTGACCGCGTTGGCGTTCAACGTGTTAAAAATCACACGGAATTAAGAAAAAAGAAATCATTTCAGAAAACCAAGTAAAACCGAAGGACATTGGCCATTTCCTTGAGATGAGCAATAAACGAAGAAATTGTGCAGGGTGCTACGACAGACTGCGGAAAACCTTTAATAGTACCCAAACAAAAAAAAAAGTTAAGAAAATAAAAAAATATTGCAGGAAATGCAATCAAAACCTTTGCGTAACATGTTTCCAAGACAGGCATAAGTAAATAAAAACATTTTTCAGTTCTTTTACGATAATACTGTTTTATTTTCGATATTTTTCTCTGTCCCATCACTACCAAAAATACTTTCTAGTGCGGTTCAGGTCGATATCGGCCTGCCGCTTTTCCTGCTTTATTTCAAAAATGTATACATTATGTTTCCACAAAGTTATAGCAATTTAATCTATCCTATCCTAGTGCTGGTGGGTCTAGAAAGACCTGCCACGCACTAGCGGAAATATCATTGGGGGTGCATTTTGGTCCGCCGCGCCGCTGCACCAGATGAAAAATTATGATTTTACTTGCCGCAGTAAACGTGTACAAAAACGATTCTTTAGTTTTTGAATAAGCCGCAAACATACAGGCAGTTCGAATACAGAACCGCTTTACTTACGAGGTGAACTAAACGCGTAACTAATTTATATTTGCAGTTGAACCGACATTTATAAAGCTGCAAGGCAATAAGAGATTGCTGATGGTCAACGGTTACACTTTCGGCCAGTACTCACCGCGGTACTATTATTGTTCCAAAAAGGGTAAGGGCTGCAGAGCCAGCGTCGTCCTGAACCGTGATGAATCTCAAATTGTTGCGTTCAAATCTGAACATAACCATGAACCACCTGTATATAGACAAATAAAACAAGGTATTTATATGAAAATTAGCGGATGAAGACCACTCAATAAAAATTTTTTTTTTGTGCTTTTATTAATTAAGAAAAAGAATTAGTTTGTAAGTAGGTATGTTACTGTTTGTATCACTTATATCTAATCGGAATTGGAACTTTGTTGAAAAATATTATAAGTAAATGTAAGTTATTCGAAATGTAGTTTTTCATTGCCTTTATTGTTTCCTTAATAATTACTTCTAGGTATATAATATTTTTATTATAAGGTTTTAACCTAATTATGTACCCATTTTATTCAAAAGATACAATGTTTTGTATGTTCCTACTATGTATTTAAAGCACCATCTAATCTCTTCACCACACTTGGTAGACGGTTGAGTAGCTCGGGTGGTATTTTTCGCACAACTGTTTTCACGTAACGTTACGACTGCTCTGCGATGTTTCTGCCGCCCGAACTATTCTGAGGCTACCCAAAATCAGCTACGGCGTCCTTATTAGGTGTGCTTCCGACTACCGAGGCAGCTCTCAGGCGCCCGAAGCCGCCCGAAGCTGCCGTAAGGCGCCCGAGCTGTACCGAGCCGCACCGATGCCCACCGATAGTGGGCGCCGGGCCTTACTGTGTGCGAAAAGTTTAAATAAACATCACCATCATCATCATAAATGAGCCGAAAGCGTCCACTGCTGGTCATCAGAGGTTACCCAAACACCGCCATTTCGACCGGATCTGTGCTTCCCGCATCCAACGGACCCCTGTGACGTCGCACTGGAAGATGGAGCCTCCCACAAAGTGGTCAAGACGAACAACAACGTAGCGTCGGTGTATCCAGTGAGAGTCGGAAGGACCTAGGTGACAATAAGTACCCGAAAAAATTAAATTAAATTAAAAGCAATATCATCTATTTTACTTGTGTTTTTTTTTGTTTAAGTCTACGTTGGTGATGCGTAAAAAAAGCTTCATCCTCTATGCAGCTTTTTTTAAGAAATCCGCATCACCATTTTAACTTTGTGATATTTTCTCAAAGTTGCACCCCAACCTAGACCCAACCTAGGGTTAGGCTAGAACTGTGAGCAACCACGCGCGAGCCGAGCGAGCGAAGCGAACGGTGCCGCGATACTACTACCGCGGCGATCACTACATTTTTGGTGGCAGTTAAATTGGCTGTTAAGTATTTTGGAACAATAAAAAGGGATTTAATTGAAGTTCACAAAAATAGGCGCATTTATGAATAGTTAAGGACATCAACATGGGAATAATTCTTGGTTTCATTAAACACAACCATTTTTTTCAGGTCCAGCTAAATTCATAACCCTTATTGGCAATAGAAGGTTACTAATGTTCAACAAATTCACGTTTAAACGGTCCAAACCACGGTACTACTATTGCTCCCAAAATATTGGTAAGGGATGCAAAGCCAGCGTTGTCTTAAACCGTGATGAAACACGCATTGTGATGGTCAAAAATGAACATATTCATGAACCTCCTGTATATGTACAGGTGGGAAATGGTTTACATATAAAAATGCAGTAAGGTAGATAATGACCGTTATATTTGGAGCAGTGTTTTTTTTTGGTCTTGGCGGCTATTAACAAAAGGTAAAAAAACATGTACAATATAATGTGTAATATAATATAATGTACTTAAATATTTGCTTTTTATTATCGTAATATGATACAATAATAAACCTTTTTCGTTGTGGTACTAGTTTCCAGCTAAGAGAAGACTTTCGGGCTTCTGTCGACCCGTAACATCGTTAAACATCTACAAATGTCAGCCGGGACCAACGGACCACCCAATTTGACTTTTCAATTCGTAATTATGTACAGAGGCCAGCACATTAAGTTACCACAATCTGTCAAATTTCTTTGATAGTATTTCAACTTTGTTGCAAAGATATAAGGTTTATTTTTAATTGAGAAAATTTGACAATTAGGGATAGCTTGAAGTGCTGGCGTCTGTACTTTCTGGGTTTATCTCTCTAATCTCTCATATTACTGATATCGGTGAAGGAAAACACCTTGAGGAAACCTGGACTTATGTACAACGTGGCGCTACAATGATGACATTCATTTACGCACCTACCCGTGCGTGCTAGTGTAAATTGAAAAAAAAAAAACAAATTAAATAATAAAACCAATTCGCCTACTTTTTGCAGCGGTTTCATCTTAATAGTATTGCTTATTCGTTTTAATTTCATTGATGCGCATGTTATGATCCGTGACCCCGGCAAATGACAGCTGCGCGACAGTTCTTTAAGTACAGGTTGCTCTAAGACGCTATTTTCTATCATTTCAATTAATCCGTAAATAATAACGTTTAATGAAAATATAATGTCTTTATAAAACGAACATGTGAATACGCACATATATGTACGTTTTCATGTCTTGTTAAATTAATGTCAGCATTGTAGCGCTACGTTGTATATTGTTAGTATGAAAACGCCAACCCATCTTAATCAAGTGTGGTGTTCAATGCTCGTGCCTTCTCTGTATGAGAAGAGGCCTTTGTCCAGCAGTGGGACAGTCACAGTTTTATTATTATAAAATAATATTATCTGTTAAATACTGTTGTAATATGCTGGATATTTTGTTGTTAGAGTCGCTTTGTATAGCGTTGGATTTGAAAAGGATATTTTTGCTATTTGGTTATTTACTTAAGCGTCGACTATTGAATAATATTATACAATAATAACAGAACTCACAATTACCTATGATTATTAATTTACACGCCGTATCCCCGACAGGATTTCCATCGGAAAAAATTACGAATTTCTATAAAACTTACATCCTCTATTTAAACTTTTACTATTTTTGGTGTAGTATAATATTGATTTATGATGTCTATTTTTCTCATTTAACAGTTATTGATAGATTTGCATGTGAATTAAATTAAGTTATTAAAATGCTCACTATCTAATGAAATAATTATAATCCTTAAAAGTTGAAGTGTTGCATATTGTACTGCATGGAATAAAAGGCTTTATTTTATTTTTATTTAGAACTAGCTAACCCGGTGAGCTTCGTTCCGCCTAACAGGTATTTTTCTAAAATAAAAGATTTTTTCTAAAAATAAACGTAGCCTAATTTACTCCTTATTACATCATCATCTACCTGCCAATAAAAGTCCCGTCAAAATCGGTCCAGCCATTTCAGAGATTAGCCGGACAGACAAAAAATAAAAAAAATGTTATTTTGGTGTATTTACAGAGGCCAGCACATCAAGTTACCAGGTTCATTTGTAATTGAGAAAGAACAATGGCAGAAAAATAGTTGACAAAAATTATTGCGTCTAGAAATATCAGAAATATTAAATGAGTTTAATTATTTTTCTATGATTTTACGAATAAAAATGTATTTAATTTAAGGCCACAGAAAAAAACATACATTTTTGGGACTATCAAATGACTTTACACTACCCAAGTGTTGCCATTTACTATATTTATTCAATTTTGGTGTAAACTTTTAAAACTACCAAAATAAAACACAGAATAATGCATATATTTTTGAAATAACTATACTATCAGTAAGAATAAAAGTGAATTTTTCGAAAAAACTTTCTAAAAAAGAATTTCTTGAAACACATAAACATAGTCGCAATCATAATCAATGTAACAATTCCATTTAATGTTATGGCAACACCAGTTTAAATGAAATGTCAATGTCACATGAAGCGCGGCCTGTCATTGATGCTCCTGCGCTTTTCGTGTTGGTTGTGTTGTTTTTGCTATATAGTACAGAGTACCTAGTACCTGCAGGTTGACTGACTTTTACAATTGAAGGTTCAAAAAATTCATTCTTAACATGTAAATATATTATTGGAATCAAATTCTAAAAATGCTCAACTCTGTAGATAATCATGTAATGCTAAGAATTCATTAGGATAGCAACAGACAACCACTGAACGTATGAATTTCTTCAATGACATAAGACATAACCGAAAAAATTTCTAGTCTATATATCTTTTTTTTGGAGCCCTGTCAGGACATAGTTCTTGAACAAAGTTACTCAAGGGCTAAAGCTTTACATTTTAAGATATTTTTGACATGTAGACGCTACCATTTCTTCTCAACTATTTTAATGTATGAAAGGCTGCCATTGTTCTTTGACAGTTAGACGGATAGCTTGATGTGCTGGCGTCTGTACCGTATTATATTGATATACATGTAGTAAAAAGCGGTTATTTCAATATTACAAACAAACACTCCAATTTTTAGACAAATTTACCTATAACAGAAAGGACAAAGACCGGGTTTCATTTTCAACAGATTTATTGAAGTTATATTTATTGCAGGTCAAGCAGAGTTTATAACTTTATTGAACAACACAACGCTGCTAATGTACAACAATTTTACGTTTTCTCGAAAAAGGCCACGCTCCTATCAGTGTTCGAAAAAGGATAAGGGGTGTAAAGCAAGAATAGTACTGAACGAGGACAGTACTGAAATAGTGTCGATTGAATGTGAACATGACCATCCCCCTCCATTGCTTAAACGGGTACATGGTGGGCGGTACATTAGACTATAGAAGAATTAGGCATTATTAAAAGATCAATCAAGAAGAAGAAGAAGAAAGATCAATCTGCCTTGCCTATTTCAAACTATATTGGGGTCGGCGTCCAGTCTGACCGTATGCAGCAGAATGCCAGTATTTTACATGCCACGACTGCCTATCTAACCTCTACAACCCGGTCAATAACTGGGTAATACAATACCCCTTAGCAAGACTGGCTGACAGATCCACGAATGCCAGCCGGGACCAACGGCTTAACGTGCTTTTCGAGGCATGGAGGAGCTTCAATAAATAAAGATGGTCTCCCATCCACGGACTAACCCTGGCAAGTGTAGCTTAACCTAATGATTCGATCCGTGCGGCTGTTATTACTTAACCACGAGCTCCTCGTTAGATTATTTAAAAAGGAAAAGGGTTGTAAAGCGAAAATAGTGTTGAACTTAAATCGATTACCATTACCATAATTATGTTTGTTTGTTTTTGACCGATTACAAGATGGACGTTATAATAAACTATAAGTAGATAAATAAATTAATATTGTAATGTGTTAGATAACTAGTGTTAACATACAAAATGTAATAAAAATACTATGAATTATTTTTTAAGCTGCCTAACTTTATTGACTACCCTGTCAAATACCCAATCCTACTTACTTTTATTTTCAGGTATTTTTACGTTTGTTGGAAGCGTAAACAGACTTGATTTCATTTTCAATAGATTAATAAAAGTATTTTTTATTGCAGATCAAGCGAAGTTTATCACTTTGATGAATAATAAAACTTTACTGATGTACAATAATTACACTTTTGCCCTAAAAGTACCACGCTACTACTACTGTTCGCAGATTTTTAAAGGGTGTAAAGCAAAAATCGTGTTAAATAAAGACAATACTGAAATGGTGACTATTGATAATAAACATAACCATGTACCTCCGGTGTATAAACTATTGGAAAATGGGCGTTATGTTAAACTATAAACAATTCTGCTTCTTCTTCGTGTGGTTAGTGACTAACCTGGTGTCAGAGTTTTAATGCTGTTGAGAAATATCTCTCGCGCATGCCGCTTTCCTCACGATGTTTTCCTTCACCAATTTTAAGCAAGTGATAATTATACAATACGCACATGAATCCGAAAAATCAGAGGGGTTCGAACTCGAGACCTATGACTTGGCAGTCGGTTGGTCACACCACTAGGCTAACACTGCTTTTTTATCAATTTTATAACAATAAGTAATTGTGATTTGTTGTATTTTAACCCTTTAACCGCCCCAGTCGGATTAATACGACAAATGTTGTCGTGTCCGTGCCGCCTGAGTCGTGTTTATACGACAGAGAATCTATGTTCGGATTTCGTTGTTTATGTAATTGCAAGACCATATTCGTCTGAAATAAAAGTTTTTTTTTTATGACTTGGGCGCTGGGGGCACGCCAACTGATATTTAGTCGGGCGGTTAAAGGGTTAAAAGTTGCTATACAAGATCTAACTAAAATATGTGTGTTAGCAATGTACAGGCAGGGTTTTCCTATAGTAGGTGTTATTTTGATATTCAAAGAATAATGCATTTTTTTAATATAAATGACCGGTTGTTTATATCATTATAAAGAGGAAGGTATGCCGTTAATAGTGGAGAGAGAGGACAATACTGAAATAGTGTCGATTGAATGTGAACATGACCATCCCCCTCCACTGCTTAAACGGGTACATGGTGGGCGGTACATTAGACTATAGAAGAATTAGGCATTATTATAAGATCAATCAAGAACAAGAAGAAGAAAGATCAATCTGCCTAGCCTTCTCCCAACTATGTTGGGGACAGCTTCCAGTCAGAGCGGATGCAGCAGAATGCCAGTATTTTACATGCCACGACTGCCTATGTAACCTCTACAACCCGGTCAATAACTGGGTAATACAATACCCCTTAGCAAGACTGGCTGTCAGACTTTCGGGGTTCTGACGACCCGTAAGGACTGCCAAAGATCCACGAATGCCAGCCGGGACCAACGGCTTAACGTGCTTTTCGAGGCACGGAGGAGCTTCAATAAATAAAGATGGTCTCCCATCCACGGACTAACCCTGGCAAGTGTAGCTTAACCTAATGGTTCGATCCGTGCGGCTGTTATTACTTAACCACGAGCTCCTCGTTAGATTATTTAAAAAGAAAAAGGGTTGTAAAGCGAAAATAGTGTTGAACTTCGATCGATTACCATTACCATAATTATGTTTGTTTGTTTTTGACCGATTACAAGATGGACGTTATAATAAACTATAAGTAGATAAATAAATTAATATTTTAATGTGTTAGATAACTAGTGTTAACATACAAAATGTAATAAAAATACTATGAATTATTTTTTAACCTGCCTAACTTTATTGACTACCCTGTCAAATACCCAATCCTTCTTACTTTTATTTTCAGGTATTTTTACGTTTGTTGGAAGCGTAAACAGACTTGATTTCATTTTCAATAGATTAATAAAAGTATTTTTTATTGCAGATCAAGCGAAGTTTATCACTTTGATGAATAATACAACTTTACTGATGTACAATAATTACACTTTTGCCCTAAAAGTACCACGCTACTACTACTGTTCGCAGATTGCTAAAGGGTGTAAAGCAAAAATCGTATTAAATAAAGACAATACTGAAATGGTGACTATTGATAATAAACATAACCATGTACCTCCGGTGTATAAACTATTGGAAAATGGGCGTTATGTCAAACTATAAACAATTCTGCTTCTTCTTCGTGTGGTTAGTGACTAACCTGGTGTCAGAGTTTTAATGCTGTTGAGAAATATCTCTCGCGCATGCCGCTTTCCTCACGATGTTTTCCTTCACCGATTTTAAGCAAGTGATAATTATACAATACGCACATGAATCCGAAAAATCAGAGGGGTTCGAACTCGAGACCCATGACTTGGCAGTCGGTTGGTCACACCACTAGGCTATCAATGCTTTTTTAACAATTTTATAACAATTAGTAATTATGATTTGCTGTATGTTAAAAGTCGCTATAAGTACAAGATCTAACTGAAATATGTGTGTTAGCAATGTACACGGTTTTCCTATAAAAGGTGTTTTTTTGATATTCAAAGAAAAATTCAATTTTTTTATATAAATGATCGGTTGTTTATATCATTATAAAGAGGAAGGTATGCCGTTAATAGTGGAAAATAACATCAGGCAAATGACCACCACGACCACGCTTACAGAACACGCTTATTGGAAAACCCTGTATATCATAAAATCTTAATATTAATAATAAAATTCAATAAAGTTTTGATAATAACGCTGTGTTTTAATTTCAAAATTTTACAACAACCTAAAACTTAAAAAAATAAAGTGATAAAAAAGGGGAAGAGCTCATAGGGCGTCAAAAAATTCATCCTCATCGCTGTCAGTGGCAAACGTGCCCAAAAGGCTGGCAGCGTTGCCACGTTGGATGGCAATGCTGATTCTTTGGCCTAAAAATTGACCGGCCCTCTGGTCACGTGAAGAGTCGACCAACCGCTGGGCGATATCCTGAAATATTCGATGAGCACTCGGACCCCACGGCCCTAGTGTTTCAACTCCAAACGGCTCGAATACATAACTTCCAATAAGGTTGTTATACTTGCACCGTTTGAGGTTTACCGCACCTGCAGGAGTCGCTTGCTAGGAAGATGGGATGGCGCAAGGGGGTCGACACAGGTTGCATGCCACACCAAAGGCCTACCCACCTTCCAAGGCGTGTGGCTGTGTGTGTTGCTGGCTTTTTGTACTGTATTTTGAGCACACACAATTTATAATACTTACGAGTTCATGCTACATTTATTTTAAAAAAATTATGTAATATGTATATAATTATTTCAGGTCAAGCGAAGATTATTACTTTAACGAACAACAAAAAGTTATTAATGTTCAACAATTACACGTTTTCTATGAAAAAACCTTGCTACTACTATTGTTCGCAGATTTTAAAGGGGTGTAAAGCAAAAAACGTGCTGAGCCAAGATAGTTCTGAAATGGTGACGGTTGAAAATGAACATAACCATAATGCTCCGGTGTATAAACAATTACAAAATGGCTGTTACCTTAAATTAAGTAGATTTTTTATTTAAGAGTGTGTCTCTATGCAATGTTGAATTGAAATAAATCAAAATCTCTGACGCTTCAACTAATATGTGTATGCAAAATTTTAATCAATTTACAAGTAATTAGTTTTGCAGCGTGTATCAGTGTGGTCATTTATTTATTTACAGCACAAACTATCGTTACAGTCATATTTAATGGTATGGTGCAGACTATACAACACTCAGACTCAGACTATACAACTTCATCCATGGGACCAAAATCGTTATCGCGAAGATTTTATCAGCTGTCCCATACATTTGGGTCGAGTAGGTTTTGAAGTTTTGTATGGGATAGGGTACATCGTCTTCACATATAATTTTATAATTCATGTAAGTGTACAAAACATTTTAAAGAAGAGTAACGGTGGAGTTTCTTGCCCATTCTTCTCCATACGAAACTTCATTTTGGAAGGGGCAACTAGAATCAATTCTATTTCTTGTTCATTTTGACATTCTAAAGTGCCTATTTGAAATAAAGATTTTACTTTGATAGATGATTATTGTCACGCGATTAAGATAGTAGTCCCATGGAGAATGCTGTAAAACTTGATGGTTCATATCTTTAAGTATGACCACAAATTTCGTAAATTACTGTGTAGTTTGTTTTAAACATTAAACATTGTGTTCATATACATACACAGAAAGTAATGCTTGCCATTAGCTTGTTAGAAAATCTTTATTTAAATAAAACCTATTATAGCCTTGATTCGGTGCGGTTTGTTTTTACTATATTTTAGTGCGAAACGAGGCCTAAATCACCCCTCATGCAACTTCCTTGTGGTGCGGCAAGGAAAAACGTGAACATCTCTGTCGTGCGAAGGGCATAGCTTTGGTTTGGTCCAGTATAGAAAAGAGATAAATGTATATTTGAGACGCGCTAATGGTCCCGGACTCGGTGGTATACCTACCTTGGTACCGGATGTCTTAGGCCTCGTACCGCACTGAATTAATATAATTTTAATGCAGTGCGGAACGAGGCTAAAACGTCCCATATACCGCACCCAACGCGAGCTTCCCGCGACTATTGTTGTGCATCACGTCGATTAGAAAGGACGTCCTTTTACATCGCCGAACATGTCTAAACGATGTCGGAAGAAGTTAATTTTAAAAAACCAAGTTTTTAATTTATATTTTTGTTTTTTTTTTGGTACATTTTAGGCATAAAGCAAACACATTCATTTAATGCAGTTATACATTATCATTGTTATTCTCATCTACGATCTAACCTAAGTAATAATGCCAGTTTTATTACGTTATCTTTACATTTTTGTTATTTTTCAGCACCTGAAAGCTGCGCACGTCATTACCTCGAAAAGGGTGAAAAAAGAAGAAGATGTGTTGGTTGTTACCAGAAACTACGCAAATTTTTACTATCTCGTGAAGCTGACAAAAAATCCAAAAAGATTTTGACTCGGTGCTCTCAGTGCAAAAAATCTTATTGTCTACCGTGTTTCAATGAAAAACACTCATAAGTACAAAATATATATTACGATTTTTTATAAAAAAGTATATTGTTACTGATTTTTTTATGTTAATTCAAGTTCTAATAAGTGTATTTTTAAAGCCCGATGCAGAATACATAGGATAGTTTCTTTTCTACTTCTGGTTTTCTTTTTTTTCTATTCTGTGAACCGCATTAAGATTTTCACACAAAAATAGATAAACGTCGTTGCGTCGATATTATTTTTCCCATCACTAATCTTAGCGAAAATTTACCCTATTTCAGTGCGTTACGAGGTGTATAAGATCCCATATTTTGTTTTGCCAATAATTCCTAAACTAGTTATCAGATCACGGGGCGACGGTAGATTAGGGTTCATCAATTCACTGTCTATATCGATAAGGACCAAATTTTTTCATTTATCTTGGATTTCGCGCCAGAAAATGGATTTTTGTCTGTTAAAGGAGATGGGGAATAATAGTCCGCGTGTCGCCCTAACCTCTGGTCACGGTGCGGGCCGGTAATACCTCGTGCCGCGAGGAAAGTTTGCAAAAATTGGTACCGCAGCTAACGTGTAAACGTACCCAACATATGAGTTATTTCTGGGTTGGAGTCTTTTGGGCTTTAAAAAAAAATGCAATTTACTTTTGTTTGTTTAAATATATATACATTTTGGCCCCATTGGCCATAAGTTCGCGAGCAATATGCGCTGCCCACTAAAAGCCTATTTATCATTAATTTCGTAATTATTTCACTGTCTCTATTCTGTCTGATATAGTGTTTTTCCCATTATTCATAACATTATACATATCAACAAAACTTCGTAAAAATAAATTACGATACATGGCCCGCCCCTCCAAAATTCAAAACATTTGAATGTATTTGTGAAAGTAATTACAAAGCGCCACTAAGACTCACAACGCATGTTGCTGCTACTGAAGACGAATACACAACTACATACAAACTCTTTCGTAAGGATGTGGCTACAAACATTGAAACAGTAATATGGCGGTGCGCGCCATGTTATCGTAGTTTTTCTCTACCTTTTAATTAACTTCCTCATTTTCCACAGGTAAAGTGAAGTTCATACAACTATCAGAAAGCAAGAGATTGTTGATGGCAGAAGGATTTACCTTTGCTCAAACTACGCCACGACATTGGTACTGTTCCAAAAAGGCCAAGGGATGTAAGGCAAGAATCTTCCTGAACAAGGGTGAAACAGAAGTGGTGTTCTTCAATAACGACCACGATCATGAACCGCCAATGTATAGGAAATTTAATAATGGATTTTATGTTAAAATTGGGTAGGGAAATAATTGTCGTTAGTTTAATAATATTTTGGTGTTGGATCTAATAAAGATGTTGCATTTTCAACACGCTGATCGGCGATCTGTATGTTTGTTTGTTTATACAGTAGGTATTCGTTTATTTTTGCCTATACTGTTCTGCACCTGAATCACCATCTGTGTGAGAGTGAGACGGAGCTAAACATGACGTATAGCGCCTCCCCTTTCTCACTGTGAAGGTATATTAAAATAATACTGGTTTAAGAGGCGATGGTCGGCCCTTTGATCGCTGAACAACTACAGAAACAAGATAGGTTTAAAAAAGTCAGAAAATAATGTTAGAAATATTACTTACTGGCTTGTTACTTAAGGCTACGAAGTGCGAAAGCTTCAACCTTAATACCGAACTAGCTTCTGCCCGCGACTTCGTCCGCGGAAAACTGCGATATACTGTAACTGTTTAGGCAGCGCAAGCAAATAATTCTGTTTTCGAAAGTATTTCTTTCCGACTTGCTAGACGAAAATTGCGATAGCTCGGCTAATATGTATTATATAAATATAATTCACTCAGGAATAATGTAGCTTTCTATAAGTGAAAATTTTTTTGAAATTGGATCATTAGTTCCAGAGATTACCCCCTACATACAAACTTACAAATTTTACCTCTTTATAATATGAGTATAGATAAACATTTGTACTTTACAAAAAAATATGTAGTATGTAAGTCGTGAAAGTATTTCTCTCTGGGAAAGTAAATTGTAAACTTTTGATATTAAGATCTTAAGAGATACTTAGCAATATTTTTGTATTATTTTTATAAAATGCTCGAAAGTACTTAGGTTTAGGTACAACTTTAAACACAAGTATCAAATAATTATATTATGAACACTTAATTATATTATTTTTTTATAAACTAATTTATATTATTTTTTTATTACCGTCTTTAAATACCATAAGTAACGAACGATTTTATCCTATACGGTACATTATGTGTCAGAAAGGTGTGACCATATTTTAAGGAGAGGTACAGACCATCAAACTGAACAAATTAATCTGCCTAGCTTTTTCCAAATGTTGGGGTCAGCTTCCAGTCTAACCGGATGCAGCTGAATACCAGTATTTTACCCAAATGCCAATTTAAACGGCTTAGCGTGGTTTCCGAGGCACGGAGGAATCTCCGTATGTACCTAAAGATGGTCACGCAACTACGGACCAACCCCAGTAAGCGTAACTTAATGGATTGCTCCTGTATTGACCACGAGGTATCTGTATTACTTAACGAAACCATTGGGTATGCTCTAAAGTCTGAATCTATATGTCATGAAAGGTCATTAAAACACAATTTAATTCCAGATTTCAAATTGATACCAAACGGCTTGAAAAACGATTTATTAATGAAAGGAGGGTACACGTTTTCGCAAATGAATGGCGGAAAAAATTGGTACTGCTCGCAGAAGAAAAATGGCTGCAAGGCGCGACTGAAGATGGACACTACTAAATATACTATAGTGAACCAGTATCTTGTGCATAATCACGAGCGGCGAAAGTACCACGTTACTCCAGATGGAACATACGTATTTTTATAACTAAACACACCACCATTACAAACAACCACTCTTATGCCAAATCTTTTGGGGATTATGTACAGGCGTAAGAGAAATAAAAAGTTTACTGTTCAAAAACATACACTTTTTCGCACACTATGATTCCTTGTGTTTGTTTGTGAATTATGATTAGGATATTGTCATTAAATAATAGTATAGTTACCTTTTTACTAATAAACGTTGTATAGCGTCTGTATCTGTACACATCTGTACACAACGCTTTGTCTTCTTCTTTCAAAAATCAAATTTCTGGCGACCGACAGAGAGAAATCGGTATGTAACTATCCACCTGTCATAAATACTTACCTATTTAAGATTGTGGTTTTGAGTTTCATCAGTTTGGATTGGAAGATATTTTTTTATTTTAAAATAAATATATTTACATTACACCATAGTTGTTTAATTTAATTTCTGTTACATCTAAATGTGTACACGGTTCAACGTAATTGATTCCTTTTTGATTAAAAGCACAGAAATGCAAATTAAGTACAGCCGACTTTTAATGAACCACTGTCAAGTGTACAGGATTCAATTTGGTAGCTCCAACCGAATTGTAATACAAAAGTGACATTGTAATTCTGGCGCTATGCGTCACTTTCTTGTTTTATTTTTACCAAGAAAATCATCATTATTCTCCTGCCCTTATCCCAATTTATTTGGGGTCGGCGCAGCATGTCTTTTCCTTCCATACTTCTCTATTAGTCGTCATCTTGGTAGTCAGTCCCTTTCTAGCCACATCATCTTTCACATGAATGAATTCCATCGTTTCTTTGGTCTTCCTCTACTTGTACAGCCTACCACATTCATGGTCAAAATTCTCCTTACAACGTTTCCCTCATTCCTTCGCATATCATGCCCATACCATGACAACCTATTTTCACAATCTTTTCAGTCACCGTTTGTTTACCAAGCGATTAAAACCTTTATTTATTTTCAGAATTTATATTTGTACCAAATGCAAATAAAAAGAAGAATATGTTGCTAATGCTGGATGGATATACCTTCTCACAGAAGAGCAGTCTTCGTATTTGGTACTGCTCCCAAGCGAAGAACGGATGCAAAGCGAAGGTTCATATAGATGCTGAAGGGAAGACCATTGTGAGGGGATACAGAGTACATACGCACGCTCCGCCGTTGTACCATATCACCCCTAGTGGACAATATGTATTTATTAGGAACAGAACTAATTTAAATCCTGACTAAGATCATAAACATGAAAGTATGTTTTCATGTGTCCTGCTTTTGTACTGTTATGTTAATTGATTATTTTGTTAGTTAGATAGTATTTTGTAGCTCAGTGTAAGGGTATCGGTTATGTTTGGAACTTAAAACTCTTAGATTTTTTCTATGTAATGTTATGAAATATACGTCTACATAATAAATATAATTTAGTCTTTGATGCCACTTGTTTAATTTTTAACCCATTGCAATTAAATAAGTACTTCTGACCTAAAATATTATATCTACATATAATATCGGTATACCTTCCAGATTATATCCTCATTCCATCTGGACAAAAGAATCAACTGCTTATGCTCGATGGCTTCACATATGCTCAGATGCACAGCAAACGTCACTGGTACTGCTCAAGGAAGAAAGCTGGTTGCAAGGCCAGGATCAAGATGCACACAGACTTTTCAACCATCATCGAAGCCCATAGGTCCCACACCCACGAACCACCAGAATATTATATAGCTGAAACTGGAGAGTATGTGTTTGTTAGAAAATATAATACACGAACGAAAAGTTACTAATGATTAGTTACGTAATAAGTTGTATGGGTTGTAAATGAAAATAGATCAAGGAATAACACGCATAGAACTTCATGGGATTTTTTTTTTTTGAGTGTGCGAAATCATCCAATGACTCCTCCCGCTCTGGGTGGAGCGGAAGGGAGTGACAGACTCTTACTGACTAAAACCCATCCATGTTCCTTCCGTAGCTCTTTATGTTCCGGGGTAGCGGTAACCCTTTCCGACAATCCCGCTTACATCATGAGAGACTTACAACGTCGTTCGTCAAACTTGACATATAGTTTTTTGACAGTTGCGCGCATAGGCAGTAAAGGTAGCGCGTGTGTCGTTGCCCTAAATCATTGTTAATAATTTTTGTTTTAGTTTAATTCTAGAGTATTTTTTTTTTCATTTTTAACACTTGCTGCACCGGTTTGACGTCACCACCTCAACGCCGGTGGCGCTGAAAATCAGCGCTGTGGCTCCATCTCGCATGGGGTCGAAGCATAATGCTTGTGGCCGTTTTGCGCGGATGTGACGCATATTGCCCCACAATAAACATTTTGTTTTCTTCTTTACTTCACTGGCTATATGTGGTTGTACTATAGGCGCGTGTTAGTCAGATACCCATAGGCAGCGTAAATTCTGACACCAGGTCAGTCACTGCCTAATCCTTCGGTAATATCAGGCGTGATGTTTTACTTTTGTTAAGAGATAAGAGGAATAGGCTAAGGAGAAAAAAAATACAGGGGGTGTGGAATCCAAACTCATCCAGAGAGGAAGCTTGCACTATAGCCGTCGTTCCTAACCTTTTCACTCTTGTTACCCCTATGACTATTAGAAAAGCCGATTTAAACCCGACGTTAAAATGTTACCAATACGAACAATACAAGCAAATACAAATATCTTTATAACTCACAAATTGGACATCAATCTTACATGACCATGACGCGACGGCAGCTAGAAAGAAATGCCACAAGCGCGGTACTTACTGCGTGGCGATCTATAATTTTATTAGATATTAGGTCTTAATTATTAGGTTCTACGTTACCCTCACCAAAAAGCTGATTTACCCCCGCGGGGGTAATTACCCCCAGGATCGGGATCACTGCACTATAGCTAAAAATGTTTGGAGAATTTTCTGTAGAAGCGAAAGATATAATATCTGTGTTTGAGTACCATTAAGGTGGCCCATAAAAAGATGAGTAGACTTTTGAAAAGTTATTATACAGAATAAAAAAAAACTTTTAACCTACTATATCTCACGTTAAACGCTGTTAGTTATCAAGTATTTCTTCTCTTCTAAATAATCTTACTTCTCAATTTTTAACCATATTTGTCTATTTAATTGTAAATAAAATATTATATGTAAATATTGTAATTATTAGGAGTAGTAAAAGTGTATGATGTTTCAATAAAATAAAGCTGAATAAAGAACTGGGTACTTTATTACTATATTTTTCCATTTATTCACTCATACTAATAGCGTTGTCTCGCTCTAACTGTCCAGAAAGACATCCTACTGTATATTGGTTTCATTTTAATGTACAATAATATATTGTTTCTTTTATTGTTATTATTATTATTGTTATTATTTATGACAAGTTAATCTACCGGATTATCTTCCATATAGAAATATCATGTAAAAAAAAAACATAGACAAGACTTGAAGTGCTAATTCCACCGATTAAATGGAACGCAATCAGCAAATCCGAACCGCGTTCGAGACCTGCCAGTGTCAATATTCCATAGAAAATTATGACATTGACAGCCCTTGAACTGGGTTCACGAGCTGATCGCGTTTAGTTTCAATGGTGAAATTCGCCTTAACTCTAAAATAATCACGCGTAAAGTGTGTTAGAGATAATTCCAAAATATATTTTTAATGTTTTTATTCTAGATTACATCCTAATACCAACTGGTCAGAAGAACAAGATTCTCATGATTGGCGGGTACACGTTCGCCCAAGTCCACAGCAGACACTGGTACTGCTCTAAAAAGAAGACTGGCTGCAAAGCCAGAATCAAAATGGCCGTAGATGAAGTTACAATAGTAGATGCTTGTAACGTGCATACTCATGATCCGCCAGAATATTACTTGGCGGAAAATGGCGAATATGTGTTCCTTAGAACACGTGGAAAAAGTTCAAATTCCTCCAATAAGGCTGTCGCTTCGAACAAATAAATTTCGCTTGTGGTTTCTGCAGTGCGCCCATCGACATTTATGTTTCAGTTTGCTTTCGTTTTTTGACGCGTCGCAGTCGCCGTATTAAGGGGAACATGGATGGGTTTTAGTCAGTAAGAGTCTGACACTCCCTTCCGCTCCACCCAGAGCGGGAGAAGGCATTGGATGATTTCCCAGCCTTAAAAAAAAAGGGTGCGTTTCCACCAGAGATGCGAGGATGCGTAGAGAATGTTCGTAAAACTGACCAATAACAACACTAGCTTATTTCAAGCTATGAAAATTAAGTAATCGTATTGGTAGTTTTTTCCTCGCACACTGTCTATAGTTGCCTCGCATGTCTCTGGTGGTTACGCAGCCCTAAGCTACGAAGAGCGGTGGCCGCCACATGTCGGCCGTGACAGCTGTCATGAACATGATGGCGTGGCGCCGGGGTTTGACTTTACGATGTCCATAGACAACGCCTCTAGGAAAACTCACAAACATTATTTCATCAATTACGTTTCTTTGGCTTTGGAGTTGATTTTTCCGACGTCAGAAATCTTTTTGATGCAAGTTTAAGTTATATTTTGTTAGTGCAATAGAATTATAGAATCATTACATTGGCAATGATGATTGGTAATGGTTTAGTATATTAATCATGTAAGTATTTGTTTCTAATTGTGTTCAAGTTGTTCCTCGGTCCTTTTTATGACGACTTAAGTATTTGACTACATATTATTTGGGCTTTAAATTTTTTGAGCACTGTTTATTTTGATGACAAAAAAATTAAAATATTATTTTTATAATTTTCCTGTATTTACAAGATTAATTATATTCTTTAGCGCTGTAGTTTACAAGCCACATAACTTCATAATAATTCATTATACGCACATACATAACGAGTACCAGCTAGTACTACGTACCGGTAATATTCTGTAAAAATTACAATATAAATGTTATTAATTATTTCTGTAATATTTTTTACATAGTAAAACATTTTAAAAGAGTAACGGTGGATTTTCTTCCCCATTCTTCTCCATACAAAACCTATTACTCCATACTAAACCACCTTTTGGAAGGGGCGACTCGAATCAATTCTATTGCTTGTTTCTTTTTGACTTTCAGAAGTGCCTTTCTTGTGCCTATTTGAAATAAATGATTTGACTTTGACTTTGATCAATCTCACCGTGAAAATGTAGTATAAGTGAGTTTAAAATGAGCTGTCAATGTTGTCAATACCCAGCGTTAGGTGGAACGACAGTTCTCCACTTCATCTAAGTTATTACGGTGAGATTGTTACAAAAACGACCGCCTGAAGTACAGACGCCAGCACATCAAGCTATCCCTAACTGTCAAATTTTCTCAATTAAAAATGAACCTTATGTGTTTGCAACAAAGTTGAAATACTATCAAAGAAATTTGACAGATTGTGGTAACTTGATGTGCTGGCCTCTGTACAGACTCCATTACATCTAGCTATCCCGAACTGTCCAATATTCTCAATTGAAAATGAACCTCATATAAGGTGTTAAAAAATTAACTCTAAGAATTTCGTGGGAGCATTGTACTGAGCTGTTCCATAAATTTTATTGAGTTACATAATTATGTATGGAACAGCTATTTATTTTTTTCGCGATTTCAGGGTTCATCGGTAGTAAAAGTTGTTCGAAACGATGAGTACAATGCTTCCACGAAATTCTTAGAGTTATTTTTTTAACACCTTATACTTTTGTAATAAAGTTGAAAAACTATCAAAGAAGATTGTCAGATTGGGGTAGCTTGATGTGCTGGCCTCTGTACATGACCAATATGGTCACTTTTTTAGCCCTTCTAGGGCGTAGCCTCCTCTATTTTCGTCTTACATTTGCCTTTTAAATATCTTTTTTTTGTGTTCTAGAAATACAGTATATAAAATTGTCTGAGTGAGACTTTGACTTTGAAGAGGTACTTGAGGTGCTCTAGGCGGCAGTCAGCGAGGTGTGGAGCTTAAATGGAACGCAATCAGCAAATCCGAACCGCGTTCGAGACCTGCCAGTGTCAATATTCCATAGAAAATTATGACATTGACAGCCCTTGAACTGGGTTCACGAGTTGATCGCGTTTAGTTTCAATGGTGAAATTCGCCTTTTTTTTTTTTTTAAGGCTGGGAAATCATCCAATGACTGCTCCCGCTCTGGGTGGAGCGGAAGGGAGTGTCAGACTCTTACTGACTAAAACCCATCCATGTTCCTTCCGCAGCCCTTTATGTTCCGGGGTAGCGGTAACCCTTTCGGACAATCCCGCTTACCCGGCAAGGTGAAATTCGCCTTAACTTTAAAATAATCACGCGTAAAGTGTATATGTTAGATATAATTCCAAAATATATTTTTAATGTTTTTATTCTAGATTACATCCTGATACCAACTGGTCAGAAGAACAAGATTCTCATGATTGGCGGGTACACGTTCGCCCAAGTCCACAGCAAGAGACACTGGTACTGCTCTAAAAAGAAGACTGGCTGCAAAGCCAGAATCAAAATGGCCGTAGATGAAGTTACAATAGTAGATGCTTATAACGTGCATACTCATGATCCGCCAGAATATTACTTGGCGGAAAATGGCGAATATGTTTTCCTTAGAACACGTGGGAAAAGTTCAAATTCCTCCAATAAGGCTGTCGCTTCGAACAAATAAATTTCGCTTGTGTTTTCTGCAGTGCGCCCATCGACATTTATGTTTATATTCAGTTTGTTTAGCGTTAGGTGGAACGACACCTCACTTCATCTGAGTTATCACGGTGAGATTGTTACAAAAACGACCGCCTGAAGTACAGACGCCAGCACATCAAGCTATCCCTAACTGTCAAATTTTCTACATGACCAATTTGGTCACTTTTTAAGCCCTTCTAGGGCCTCCTTTCTTTTCCTCTTCTTTTCCTCTTACCTTTTAAATATCGCTTATAACTCGCTTTTTAGTACCTTTCTTCTTAAAAAAATATTTTTTGTGTTCTAGAAATACAGTATATAAAATTGTCTGAGTGCAAGTCGGTGGCGTTGTACAAAAATTATACGTATTCGTTTAATGATAAATCGAAGAGGTACTTGAGGTGCTCTAGGCGGCAGTCGGCGAGGTGTGGAGCAAAACTGACGCTGGATAAAGATGGGAGGGTGGTGCCAATTGATACCAATCACAACCACCCAGCGCCAAAATTTCACCCGGCTGGCGAAGGACGCTATGTTAGAATTTAAGAGCATCTTTACTCTTCGGTAAAATTGTAAGCGTACAGTAGGCTGCACGTGTGGTAACAAATATATACTAAAGTGAGTAAGTTATACTTAAGTTATAAAGTGATTTTATGTTCCGTTCCCACAGACAAACCGTGAGAACGGTTTTGTGGGGCATAGTTGATAAATTAAGACTTTTTGTAAACTTTACTTTAATAATATAAATAAATAATAATAATAATCAAGTTTAAACAGGGGCCCAATTCTGTAAAATTACCAATCAATCCGCATAGCCTTTTCCCAAACATTCCAGTCTAACCGGATGCAGCTGAATACCAGTATTTTACATGAAGCGACTGCCTATCTGACCTCCACAACCCAGTAACTGGGCAATACGATACCTCTTGGTAAGACTGGCTGTCAGATTTTCTGGCTTCTGAAGACCCGTAACGACTGTCTAAGATGCATAAATGACAGCCGGGACCAACGGCTTAACGTGCTTTCCGAGGCACGGAGGAGTCTCGGTATGTAAAGATGGTCACCCATCCACGGCCATCCCTGGGAAGCGTAGCTTAACCTGGTTGATCGACCTGTGCGGCTGTTACTACTTAGCCACGAGCTCCTCCCTGTAAAATTACCAACTTGTCAATAGTGTGTCGGTAGTGTATAAAAAGTGTCTTAATAAACTAATCATTGACATTTGGTATTCAACAAACTATTTATGGCCATTAACTTACCACTGAGTGCCATTGTAACGTCATAATAAGATTATTGTAATAATTAGTATTTACTATAATGTGTCAATGTCATCGTGATGGCCAAAGTTATGGTAGCCTGTACATATTTTAACACTGAAACTATTGTACTGCTATACTATCGACACACTACTGATCCACCACTGAAAGGCCATTGAAGTTTTTTTAGAAAACCAAATTTGCAACAGTCGCAACATAATGTCTGTAGTGTGTGGATAGTGTCAATGTCGTGTTGCTTAACTCAAAGTTACAGAATTGAACCCCTTTTTTTCTCTTGAGGGTGGCAAATCATCCAATGTCTTCTCCCGCTCTGGGTGGAGCGGAAGGGAGTGTCAGACTCTTGCTGACTAAAACCCATCCATGTTCCTTCCTTAGCCGTTTATGTTCCGGGGTAGCGGTAACCCTTTCGGACAATCCCGCTTAAGAATTGAACCCCCGGTCTCTTATTCTATTGAAACTCCTTACTACGCTATAGCGGCCTACTGTAGGTAGTTAAATGATTTTAGAGAAAATGTTTCAATATGCACTAACACTGCTTGCATTATCGATGCAGTCGGCGATTATGTATCGGAAGTAGATCAAATTTACATGAATTAGTACCACTTCTCTTAGTTGTTAACATCTCTTTTATCTGATGATAAAAAGGATAAAAAAAAGAAGTTTTTATTCATGGTAATAGTACAGACGCCAGCACATCAAGCTATCCCTAACTGTCGAATTTTCTCAATTAAAAATGAACCTTACGTCTTTGGAATAAAGTTGAAATACTATCAAAGAAATTTGACATATTGTAGTAACTTGATGTGCTGGCCTCTGTACAATATTGTAAATATTTTTATTGCAGATTACATTCTAATAAACAAATGTGGTAATAAATCGTGTTCGAGTTTTATTGTGTATTTTATTTACCAATGTTATATCCTAATAAGTATTTACAAAAAAATACATTTGTGTCCAACTCTAAAATTGCCACCCTATAATTGTGTATCAATATTATATACCAAAAAAAAAATGAGTTCAATTCCAAAATTGGCGCCCGATAAGTAAGGCGATTTACACACGGCACCGCGCTCCGCCGCGGTAGGCGGTGAAGCGGATCTCATATCGCATTGGTCTCTAAGAAATCCGTTGATGCCTAACACGTACACCGCCCGACCGCGCGGTCGAGCGGTGCTCGTTTCTACTGCAAACTGCTCCTACCGCGCGGTCGATCGGTGCCGTGTGATAATCGCGTTAATGTGAAAAGTTCCAAACAATATTTTAAATATTTCAATTTCAGATTACATTCTGATACCAAGTATAAAAAATAAGCTGCTCATGCTTGGAGGATTCACGTTCTGCGAGATGAACAGCAAACGCCACTGGTACTGTTCCAAGAGGAAAGTCGGCTGCAAAGCGAAAATAAAAATGTCCGTAGATGAAGTTACAATAGCATATGCTTATAACGTGCATACTCATGATCCTCCGAAATATTATGTGACAGGAAATGGCGAATATGTTTTTCTAAGAACACGTGGGAAACCTTCTTAAATGTATCCTCTAAGGGCCGACTTTCCGAAAGGGTTACCGCAGAACATGATGTTCCTTCCTTAGCTGGAAGGCACATGGATGAGTTTTAGTCAGTAAGATTCTGAAACTCCCTTGCGCTCCACCCAGAGTGGGAGACGTCATTTGATGATTTCCTACCCTAAAAAAAAAAAGCCCTGACTTTCACTTTTTAATTTTTTATCCGTGGAATTAAATTGACTTATTACAGTTATAGTATGGAAAACAGTAAAAAAATTCAAATTATTTGGCGTTGGAAATGTCAGATGGAGTGAAAGATGTATGTCAAACTCGTTTACATGTGAAAAACAGATAGCGCAAGTTTCGTTCTAGAAATTAAATAAATTAAGGATTTGCTGTTTAACGATGGACTCTTATTATCTTCTGTCTGTTTCTTATTTTTGTGTCATTATAAGATAGCAGTTGTTTGTTTTTTAGTACAATAGAATTAGGTTGCTTATAAGAGATATTGCGTAGAAAACGATAAGGCTGTCCGTTGTATGTTTTGTAGTGTTATTTTTTTCTTTGTTGCCTATTTCTGGTGTACAATAAAGTATATATGTAAATAAATAGTATTATTATTTTTTACTTCATTCAAGATGTTCATTATTTGTAAGTTATTTTTATGATGATTTTGTTCATAATTATTATTTTTACATCAATAACCGCGCGGGAGCAGCTAGTTTGTTATATATTGGTTATTCTTTCCTCTTTAATATATTTTTTCATTCTCTCTAACAAGCTGGTCATACTTGGAGGTTTCATATTCGCGTAGGTGAACAGCTAACGTGATTGGTACTTTTCTGAGAGGAATATCGGCTGTAAAGCGGAAATTTAAATGAATGTAGCTGAAGTTGCAATTTTGGAAACTGATACCGTGCATACTCCTGAGCCTCCAAAGTAGGTATCAGTTGACAGGACACGGCTGATTTGACTGTACTGATACACGTAGAAATGGGAAACTTCTTAAATCACCAGATTCAGATGTATTTCATCCGTATCAATGTGCCTAGCCTTTTCCCAACTATGTTGGGGTCGGTTTACAGTCTAACCGGATGCAGCTTACCATACCTTGTGTACAGAAAATTAGTCCAAAATTCAAAATCCGCGTTGGAAAAATCAACCCTGAAAAATGTGTGGGAATACTTCTAAAGAAAGTTTTATTATTCATTATACAGGGTGAGAAAAGTTAGGTGACAAACTAGTTTACTCGTAGCGGTATTCCACCTAAATGTCTACATGTGTATAATATTTTCTATTCCTTTTATTTCTAGGTTTAAAAATCATGGTGTTGGCCAACGGTAAGACATTGGTTATGTATCAAAAGTACACGTTTTCCTTCTGTGATAGAAAAAGACGGTACCTACGATGCTCGGGGCGGCTCTCTGGATGCCGAGCTCGGCTGAAGCTAGACAAAGATGGTGATGTCGTGGATAGCGATACCAACCACAACCATCCAGCGCCACAGTACATGCAAATGGAAGGAGGAATATATATTAAAATCTAAGAAGAAATAAAACGTGCTAAGGAAATCTTAGTACAAGATGATGTTACAGTCAAACAAGCTATTTGACATCAAGAATAAAGAAAGAAGGATAAAATATGAATCTTTCCACTTCATCTTAGCATGTCGGTGGCAATTTAGATAGAGTCAGCCCAGAATTCAGCTTTGAAATTGGCCTTCCGTAGCGTCCATCATCCTGTAATCTGCAGGTAACAGGACATGCTGGAAACGATTAATAATTTTGTAATAATAATGATAAAGCTTTTAGAGGTATAGAATTTTATTATATAATTGACAAATCTATACTAATATTATAAAGAGGTAAAATTTGTAAGTTTGTATGTAGGGGGTAATCTCCGGAACTAATGATTCAATTTCAAATTTTTTTTCACTGATAGAAAGCTACATTATTCCTGAGTGCTATAGGCTATAAATTATATTTTTATCATACATATTAGCCGAGTTATCGCAATTTTTGTCTAGCAAGTCGGAAAGAAATACCTCCGAAAACAGAATTATTTGCATGCGCTGCCTAAACAGTTACAGTATATCGCAATTTTCCGCGGACGAAGTCGCGGGCAGAAGCTAGTATAGAATAAAGAGTACAAAACATAACTTTTTGTATACATAGGTACACACCTAATAAATAAGAATATACAACAATAAATTACCGATATGTTGTATAAATTTTAACGCTCGGATTTCTCGTACTTATCTACTATATTGTTTACTTACTTTTCTACTGTGTATGTGATTAGGAGAGAACACAAAAGAATATAATTTATATTTTATTATAGTCGCTTAGAAGAAATACTAAGGGCCAGTTTCTCGGACGAAAATTACGGCTAAATTGGTCAAATGCGCGTAAACTGCTGTAATTGGCTGTTGATAAATCTTTCAACTAATTACAACACGTGACGCGCGCTTGATAAGTTGTCACATAAATCTAGCGATCATTTTCATGCGAGAAACTGGGCCAAATCTTTTTCTGTAAGTATTTTTTTAATTTTAATATTGACTTTACCTTTTCAACGCCATTGCCACATATATGTGACAAGCAAGCGCATGCCCTGTACACCAACGACACAGATATGTGTCAATGCAATGTACAGTATAACACGAAATAAACAATTAAATCATTACTTCTGTGTGTGTTTATATCTTAAAATTGAAGCTCTCGTACGTTTTTAATGACATAAAATAAATTAAAAGACACCATGGATATTGGAAAATTTATGATAACAAGAAGAAATGAATTTGTAGCTTGGCGTGGAGGCCACGCGCATTTGCGCTCGGGTGTTCAAAAAAAATTATAATTTAGTATGAAATGAAAATGTTTTGTAATAATCTCGCGTAGCTTAACGGCACTCTACCTCGCCTTAGGAAGGCTTGACCGGCCACTGAGCCTGTACTGATAAGCTACTGCTACGTCTGCCACGTGCTGCCAAAGGTGGTGCTCTTCTTACTTTAGTGTGTGCAAGTGTTCAGAACAGAATGGCGAGCCATACCCGCGACCTAGCCTACTTCTTTGTGTAGAAATTATATGTGTGAACCTTAATTACTGGTTTCTTTTATCTCTTCACACTAACCTGCGAAGACCTAGCCAGCACAATCCCTGGAACCTTGGACCTTGAAAGCCAGAACTCATCTTCTTCCATAACTCTGCCGTCATCTTAGTATTCACCACTCTCTTACTCCTCATGTACTTAATGTCTTTTCAGATCTCAAATTCATACGAAGTGGTCCGAAAAATGATATGCTTTTGTATAAACAATATGCGTTTACTCAAGTGAATAGTAGATTTCGGTGGTATTGTTCGCAGAGGAGGAAGGGATGTAAGGCTCGAGTTAGTTTGGATATCCTTAACCGAGTGGTACCAGGCGAAGAAGTGGTGCATTGTCATCCTCCTCCAAAGTATTTTGTTAATAGTGCTGGGAGATATATTTTTAAGCGAACATTACATAAGTAACTTATTTGAGGCTTTCTTTAAGACTGAAAAACGAGTGAGATACAGTATTTTATTTGTTATATCTTTATGATAGGAAATTACTAATATTATTTTATTTTTAGCCTGTGTAGGGTTGCCTCGCCTTACACTTAGCACATCAAGTTACCACAATCTGTCAAACTTCTTTGATAGTATTTCAACTTTATTGCAAAGTCATAAGGTTCATTTTTAATTGAGGAAATTTGACAGTTAGGGATAGCTTGATGTGCTGGCGTCTGTACTATGACTATTATACTATTATATCCAATGTTAATAATTTAATTAGAGAATAAACTTGACTGAAAATCGTATTTTGACTAAAATTACTTTAGTTAGATACGGGTGGGTCCACTACGTATTGCATCTGAAATACACGATTTTATGTAAAATTTGTACTAAACTAATCCCATTTTTCTTCAGGATACAAACTGGTGGACACGGGGATGGAAAGGAAATTTCTATTGTATAATAATTATGCATTCTACCCATTAAACAGTTTTTACTATTGGCGCTGTAATCAACGGAACAAAGGCTGTACTGCCGCAGTGTTTATTAATAAGCGTAACCGCCTGATAGACCTTTCACCAATCCATAACCACGACCCACTTCGATATTGGATTACTGGTACTGGAAAATATGTTTTTGTAAGACCAAAGGCCCGATACAATTAATATTTTTGTGGAATAGAGTTGATGTACTTATTTGCAGTGACTTTAGACACTTACGGAATCAGCTACCCTAATCTGTCAAATTTCTGTGATAGACTTTCAACTTTATTACAAAAGAATAAGGTTCATGTTCAATTGGGAATATGTGTTTGGCAGTTTGGGATAGCTTGATGTGCTGGAGTCTGTATATTCCACTTAGGACTAACAACTTACCTACCACTGCATATGTGGCTTACGGGATTATATTTAGCCTAGCGTAGGAAATATCTGCTCATAGTGAGTCGCTGAAATTCTGCTTTCATGAACATTGTATTGCAGCGTGCGTCACAATTGTGTAAAAATAAATACAACCCACCTAAAGTAAGTTTGAAGACATAATCACCCTTACCTACGTCACGCACAATGAAACGGTCTGAACTGCGCAGAAGGTTGCGCAAACAGGAACCGATCCGCGACAGTTCGTTGAACCTATTTATACAAGAATAGGACTGGCTATGATTGATCGGCCGGTACACTATTAATGGAAAATTATTTGTTTCGTAATTATTGATAAATATCTACTCATTGCTACTGCTCTGACCACTTATTGTATCTAATCTGTGAATACAGCACGAGAATTGTAAAAAGCCATTAACATCCACTATATTTGTCAACACTTTCAAAGACCTAAATAAGCTGTAGAAATTTCTCCTATTCTTGTAAACGTATATCTATTTCTATTTTCATTTTGGCAAACTTATTTAATGTGCAATATAAATAAATGTTAATTATGAAATTAAATGTTGTTAAATGACGGGGTATTATTTGTAGATATATTTGATAAAAAATTTGACCACATATAAGTGGACATTGGTCTTCTCGGAAATGGGCACTTGATAACGGGCACTTGGTAACGAAGCTCAGAGAGGCAGTAATTAATGGAAGCATTAGTGGACCTCCAAAAGTATGAATGTTTATTTTATTTTTTGTTACAGATTACTCTGTACCCGGCCTACGAAAACGACATACAATTCTCGATCGCTTGCATCAATCGGTTAGGGTTACTTCGTCCACCTCGGCTCAAGAAAATCAGCAACAGGTCCCGATCAAAAGACCTGTACTCGACAGAATTGAAGCCCAACGGTAAATATTTTGTAATAAAAGTCATCGCAAACTCACATCGTCAGCTCGTCACCTATACAGCATAACCTCGCCTCATTATTAGGCATCAACATAACGTATGAAAGTAACCGGATCGCCTCAGCAGCTTCCAGATGTCGTCACGTAAGGCCCCTCGCCCACTCGAGAACTGACGGAGGAAGGCGCGCTGTCGCGCATTCGCATCGATACAGTCGCGAAGCGGTCGCTAGCTAGACTGTGCCCTCGCCCACGGGCCCAGATTCAGTCGCGATGTAAATGCGATACTGTCGCGCTTCTGTCACGATGCAAACGCGATTCCGTTGAGGTAACATTAGTCACGTTGTCTTCGATGCTACTTTTACGTAAGTAGCCGAAGCGTAGGCAACGAAAGCAGCGTCAATATTGGATGCACCCTTTTAATTTGGAATGGGCAACTAGCTTCATCTTTCTGACTGACCGACCCCTTGACAATTCTAAAGTGCCTGTAATTAATTAAAATGTATAGTATGTATGTATGCGTAGTTTATTTGAAATAAATGCATTACTGTGTGTTACTCGGTTCTCTACACACGACACGGTCGCGCGTTTGCATCGATACAGTCGCGATACAGTAGCGCGTTGTTAGCGCGTGGCATCGCTATTGTATCGCGATGCAAATGCGACTAACACGCGCGATGCTGTCACGCGTTTAGTAAACGCGCGACAGCATCGCTATAAAAAAATTTTTTACCTAAGCTCTGTAAATAGTTGATCTTGAGGCGAGGCAAAACAATATGAAGTTTCATAAAAAGAATGATGATATGCTCGAGTTGAGGCGATGCCTATCCGAGTGCAGAGCTGATGAGTATGCGTTGCCCTAAGTACTGAATAATAGGGGTGTAATATCAACTATATACATTTATTTTCAGATCGGCTTATGAAAGAGAAAACAGGACAAAATATGGGAATGAAGCTTTCTTTCTGTTCCTTTATATTATTGTAATTTATATCTTCTATTTATTTATTGTTTGGTTCATTAAATTGTAATAATTATTTAAAAAGCTGGTCGGCATTGCTCTTACTAATATGTGTTACCAGTTTAGAAAGATAAAGATAAAATTTGACTTTTCTTGTTTTATCTTTAAATAAAGATTTAAAAAAAATATTTCTCTTTCTTAGTTTTAGTGCTCTTTGTGTCCCGTGCACTGGCATGGAAAACTAACTTTTTTTATTTTCTGTTTATAGAAAAAGCTTACTTCTTCACAACAGATCACGCGAAGACTCTTCTTATGTACCAGGGATACACATTTTCTTTCGTAAGGACCAACGGACGTACTTTGAGATGTTCCCGAAGGTTCAGGGGCAAATGTGATGCTCAAATAAATATGGATAAAGATGGCAAAATTATAGTTGTAAGACCTGATCATAACCACGAACCGCCAGTGTATAAAAAAATGCAAAACGGAATGTATACGAAATTGTAATTTCGGCATTAATTGATGCAGTATTCATCATCTTATAGAATTAATGGAAGGTTTATTTGTATGATACATGCATATTTAACTTTACAGTATAAAAAAAAACTTGAGAGGTGTCAAGGGACACCTGGATGGAACGAAGTTCCTTTCGATTAATTAGTGAAGGAATTGTAATAATATTTTATTTATTTTAAGTTATAATAATCAAAAAAAATCTGATCTAAAATTAACCAATCAAAAAATATTTATTAAAAAGACATCATATTTTACTCCAAAAAATATGCTTTAGAAATATAAAATATGAGAGAGACAGACAGAGAAACACGCGCACGCCGCACGGCTTACAACTACTTATAGCAAAAAGTGTCGTTCCAACTTTTGGTCTTAATTTTTTCCGTCCAGCCCAACGCAGCTTTCGCAACGCGGGATAAGGAACTTCGTTCCAAAACTCGATATTTTGACATGTTAAGTTCGGGCGGTTTGCTGTTATTTAATCTTTTGTCTTTTATTTGTGCTGATGTTTATTATTTGGTTTTTATTTTTTATTTTCCAACAGTAGTGACATTTATTGCTATTCGTTAAATAGCAATAAATGTCACTACTAATGGACTGAAAAGTATCCTAAACAATCTGCCTAGCCTTTTCCCAACTAGGTGGTGTTGGCTTCAAGTTTAACCGGGTGCAGCTGGATATCAGTATTTCACCCTCACAACCCAGTTACTTACTGTGTATTGTAACCATACCCTTTATCAAGACTGGTTGTCAGACTTGATAAAGACTTCTGACAGCAGCAGTCAGCAGTTCAGCAGTGATACCCTAGTGGTCTGACCGCCGAACTGCCAAGTCATAGGCCCCGAGTTCGAACCCAAGGCACGCACCTCTGATTTTACCGATTCATGTGCGTATTGTATAATTATCACTTGCTTAAAAATCGGTGAAGGAAAACATCGTGAGGAAACGCCGCATCTCTGAGATATATTTCTCAACAGGATGTGAAGATAAGTCAGAGGCTCATGGGCAGCATAAAAACTCTGACACCAGATTAGTCACTTACCACACGAAAGAAAGAAGGCTTTTAACTACCCGTAACGACTGTCAAAGTTCAACGAAGACAACCGAGAACAACTGCTTATCGTGCTTATTGATGATCACACATCCATGGACCCGGCAAGCGTAGTTTAACGTTAATGATGTCAATTTATCTCAGGCAGCTATAGTTGGGTTCGGTTAGACGCATAATAATGTTAACGATTTGTCATTAGCAGTGCCTTATGTCGTAGCAGTAAGAGCAAGTGCAAAGAGATGTCAGCATATGAAGGGGCCCGGTAGGGCCGAAGCCTGTCGGGTAAGCGCGATTGTCCGAAAGGGTTACCGCTACTCCGGAACATACAGGGCTAAGGAAGGAACATGGATGGGTTTTAGTCAGTAAGAGTCTGACAAAAAAATTTGATGACCCACCCTAAAAAATAATGCGCTAGTGCAAGTGCCACTGATGCTTGCATAATTGATAAAATAAGTTTGCATTTACGTTCATACGCTTCTCTGTTCGCGGGTTCTTACTGACCTCAATATTATAATTTACTTAATTAAAGTAAATAACTTTTTATTATTGTTATTTTAGAGTTTTATTAAAAACATTGTAACATCTTATAAACATTATGGAAGGCAAATAAAGATATGAATCACTACATAGTATAAAACAAAGTCGCTTTCTCTGTCCCTATATCCCTATGTATGCTTAAATCTTAAAAACTTCGCAACGGATTTTGATGCGGTTTTTTTTAATAGATAGAGAGATTCAAGAGGAAGGTTTATGTGTATAATTTGTTGACATATATTGCGGGCGAAGCCGCGGGCGGAAGCTAGTATTAATATAAATCCTCTTTAGGCGTCTGAATGACATTGAAAGGGGGCGCTGTCGGTGAACATCTTAAAAATTGTTACAGATGTTGTATTGATAAAACAAGATGGCGTTGTTAGTTCCAATTTCGGCCGCGCGCCAAAAGAATCGGTTATCGTTGTTTTTACATCCATTCCATTCCATCCATAGAGTTTCATAACTTGTTAAGCTTAAAACACTTAAAAGAGTTCAGCTAGGACACTCGTAACTTTTTAGAAGTACTTTCTTGTTGCGACCTTTGTTAGACTTTTATGTACCCCGTGTTCCTGAAGGGAATACATGCTTTGTGTTTTATAATTCTAAAATAACTAACATGTTCTTGAAATTTCAGGATACAAGATTATCACAATATCTTCAGGCAAGCAAGTGATAATGTATCAGCAACACACATTTTCATTCCGAGGTCGTCTGAAGAACCGGGCATGCTGTTCTAGTTATTGTCAGAAGAAATGCCAAGCGCGACTCAAATTAGACCGGACTGGAGCACTCGTAGCTTTGATTAATGAGCATAATCACCCTCCACCAATTTATAAAAAAATGCCAAACGGAAAGTATACGAAATTTGTTTTACCCATTCGTAATTTGGTAAAAATTCAAAAAGGTAAGATTTAGATTCACACGTTTATTGATCAACAAAATGTTCATATCGTTATAAAAATATACGTTTATTTAGTTGCAGAAAGGCCACAAATGTCTCGCGCGGAAAAATCAAAAATGCGCCGGGAGCTCCTTAAGTTGAATTCAACCAAATATGAAAATGTTAGAAAAAAAAAGATAGAACAAGCGTTAGCTTATAAAAGAAAAATAAAGTTAAGAAAACAAGAATCCAGTAATGTATTAAGAGAAGGTCCGGCGCGTACGTATTGCAATAGAAGGACAAATATGAAAATCAAGGAGGAAAATAAGTAATAGTTAACTGATGTTAAATAAATTAAATGCTATATAAATTTACATGATGAATTTTTAGATATTTAATACTTATCAATAGTATTATTATCTAAAAATTGAAGTTTCTTGCCCTCTTTTAATGTTTATTATGTATATATTTATATAGTAAGTAAATACTATGTGTATGTGTGTATTTATTGTAAGTATGTGTAAGTGGTACAACCTGCATTATTGTCCTTTTAATAATAAGACGTGCTCTTTGTGTCACTCTTTGTAAATTTTCTGTAATTCTTTTGGTGTACATAATAAACAGCATACTATATATCTCTTTATCTGCCTCGTCAACAAAATTACTGACCCTGTACCGTAATTTTACCTGAACAACTTTGTAATCGCTTATAAACATTATAGAATGCAAATAAAGATATGATATGAAAAGTCTTTCGGCGTTTGAACGACATTGACAGGGGGCGCTGTTGGTGAACATCTTTCAAAATTGTCACGAAAACTATATTTATTTATTTAGGATCTCCAACAAAAGATGTACACAGTACATGACACATAAATAAAAAGTATATCAGGTAATAAGTAAGAAATATTGAAAAAACAAGATGGCGTCGTAAGTTCCCATATCGGCCATACGCCAAAAAACCTTCTATTTATTTATACTTTGAGTTTCATAACTTGTTATGCATATGATACTTAATAAATAATAGTTAAAAAAAAAAACTAAAAAATAAACACTCTTTAATAGAAAATAATATTCAGTAACTTTAAATTAAGTGTAAGTAAGTGTGATTACAAAAAAAAAATGTAGAATAGCGTGGGGTGCTTCTTAAGATATATCAATAATGGCTCTACTTTAACCAATATCTGTCATTATTGGTCAAAGTTTTATATTACCATATGTATAATAAAAAATATTAAATCGATTATGTGTATACTATATAAACTGCTCGCCAAAACCAAGATAACGGATGTTCCCCGGAAATTCTTTAAGCGTAGGTGGGACTGGGTCAGCCATGTCTGTCGCATGTCAGAGGACAAATAGTTTAAGAGAACTACCTATTGGGTTCCACTAAACGCCTGATGACTACGCGGCAGGCCAAGACGAAGATGACGGGAGGACTGCGCCTGCGACTGGCATCCTACCGAAAGGACTGGCCGACATGACACTAGCAAAAGACATAATTGTATAGAAAATGGGTCAATACAGGCTCGTTAGAGTAGATCGGTAGATAGATTTTTGAACCAGTTCTGTTATTATATCTTAGATAATTTTCGAAATAAATCTCGACTTATATTTAAGACTAGTCTTTTTATTTTAGAATCTACTCCGCCGAATATATTTGCTGTGGCACAAACTGCAAAAGATAACCTGTTACCAAAATCGAGGGTACGATACTTAGGAGCCTATGACAATTTCATCCAGTGGAAGAAAAATGACGACTCATTCGCTGAAAATGTCTTTTTGGATTACTTTAATGAATTGGCAGAAAAAAACAAACCAAGCACGATGTGGTGTATTTATTCCATGTTAAATAACACTGTTTGGACCAAGCATGGAGTTGACCTCAGAAAGTATTCCAACCTGATTGAGTTTCTTAAGAGGCGCTCAGCGGGCTTTAAAAGTCAGAAGACAAAAATATTGTCTCCGAGTGACGTTGAAAAGTTTTTAAAAGAAGCTCCTGATATTAAACATCTTGCAACAAAGGTCAGTTAAGATTTTACCCATTTTATGTTTTTTTTTCGTATGAGAGAAGCGCCAGGGTTACCCGCAAAATTCATTTTTCCTTGTCATTTTGCAATTTTTAGGTCAGTATCAACACTCAATACTCAATTTCTTTATTGCGTTCCAAAATGCGTCACTATTTTCAAATCAGGTTGCATGTTGATCAAAATATAATTCGCGTCTCTAGCAAATACATCATGATATTAGAGGACAATTCTACATAACATAGAGTTTTATTGATCATTCTAATAATTATAATTTTGTAAATACATACTTGCTACAGACGCGAATTATATTTTGATCAATATATTGCCTGATACTGACCTGGAATTTCGAATTTCGCGTGCTACACTATAGCTTTCACTTTAACCTACGATCGTACGCATAAGTACCCGCAATACCTAAGGGTTTTATCTCTTTCCAGGTTGCGTTAATATTTGCAATTACTGGTGAATGTGGTCGTCAGGAACTAATGAACATTACCACAGACGATATAGAAACTCACGGCAAAACACTTCTAGTTCGAGTCACAGATCGTAAAAACAATATGGTGCGGTCGTTCACAATTCAAGGTCCGTTTTTAGAAACTGTAAAGAAATACAAAGCTCTTCGTAATTGTAAAAAAGGAAATAATCCCCGCTTTTTTCAAAATTACCAAGATGGTAAATGTACGTGGCAACCTATGGGTAAGAATAAATTTGGTGCGATGCCAAAAGAAGTCGCAAGGTTTTTGGGACTACCAGATGCTGACTCTTACACCGGACATAGCTTCAGAAAAACTTCAGCCATGATGCTAGTTGATGCTAGGACCGATAAAGTGACTTTAAAGAATCAACGCGTGAGGCGGTCTAGGAGATTCACGGAATCTTCTCCCGAAGACATGGTCAATACAAGTATTAGTGCCAACCTAGAACAGGCAGTCAATCCGGACCTTGAGTTTAAGAAGATTCGTCTTGAACCGCGCCCTTCCACTTCTTATGTCAATAATGCTTTGGCGCCTACTTCTTTTGAAGAGGAATTATTATTAGAAAACGCTTCCACTTCCAATTATTCAACTGTATCGTCATCTTCGGCATTCGCGGCAACTGATAAATAATGAAGCTATCTGATTTCGTGCTGAACTCCCGGAATAGTCGTCGCCTAGCCCATATACAGCCATGAATACGTATGTGTATTGAAGGTACTGCGCTTAGAATAGCACAAAAAATAGTGGCAGTGTTTATGCTAAGCAGTTTGGCTTAGGCATTTGTTTAGACAGGGTCCTGATTTTTAATACTGTATGCTGTAAAACTAAGAAAGGACTTGTTTATTTATTTGGAAGTAAGACATTGTTTGTTAAAAAAACCTCTTGGGACCCAAAATGTTTTGTAACTCGGTTTTTGATTTATTTAATCAGTCCCTTATTCAGTGAAGGCTCGGGCAAAGGGCTCGCTAACATTTTACACGACACTAGATGCTCCTGGGCGTAATAACAATAGAACTTCTATTGCCTTTGAGTGTCCGACAACAGATTAATATAAATATTTAACCCACTTTGTATAAATTGATGATGTAAATTCCTGTCTCTGTTATTGGTATAGCAATTAGTTATATTTCAATTTGTGTGGAGTAGACACCACAACTATAAAGTGGAAATTAATTGTATCTCAGAAATGATTTAAACAATTAAATGTTGTACAAACAAAATAAGTTTATATTTTCATATGTTTTTTCCTGACAGGTGTGTTGAAAAACGTCTTATGCAACTGGTATGTATTTGTCACTGCAACCTCGGTACCATTACGCCCTCGGATTCCACTTGGGTAGAAAACCAGACTCGAGTGTAATGACAGACAAAACAGGGTAGGCCACGACACAACTTCCAAAGAACGACTTTGGAAACCTCTCTCCAAGGGCTTTCCGAAACACCCCATGTATGCGAACCAGCGACTATTTATAGTTTAGGAGCTTCTAAAATTTTTTGGGAAATTCACACTTGTCTACAGATTTTATTCGGAGGCCACCCTATACAACATGGCGCTATAATGGTGACATTAATTTAACACCTAATTACGTTTTCACATTTTCGTTTCATGAAGACATTATATTTCCATTAAACGTTATTATTTACGGAGTTATTAAAATATTAGAAAATAGCATCTTAGAGCAACCTGTACATAAAGAACTGTCGCGCAGCGGTCATTTGCCGGGGTCACGGATCGTAACATTCGCATCAATGAAAATAAAACGATTAAGCAATATTATTAGGTGATCTCAGTTTTAGTTACTTTTTTATTATTTAGTTTGCTGATTTTTTATTTGCGATTTATTTTAATTTATTAACATTTCTATGATTAATGGGCACTAGCCTTACCCGTGTGTTAAGTTAGTGTCACCATTGTAGCGCCACGTTGTATAATGTAACACTCTTGCATTACGGTTGATTTAAACTGAATTCTGAAAAAATACGCTGGCTATCTTCTTAAACTGAACCCTCTGGTAATTTTTAATGTGAGCTTATCACTTACAGAGTACAGGATAGTGTCCCTCACTACGGGAAAGAAAATGATCATGTATCAAAACTACACTATTCTTTCAAGGGTAGCAAGAAGACTAATGCGTACTGTTCGAAGTATGCTCACCAGAACTGCCCGGCGCGGCTCAAGTTCGACCAGCAGGGTATCATCATCAGCGCTTCCACTGAACATAACCATCCACAACCTGTGTTTTATCAGAATCGTTTTGGACAATATGTCAAGATTTAAGGTTAAGAATTGTTAAGCCAACATGATAAGTTGCGAGTATCAAAATTGCGCAATTATTGGCTTTTTTTTTTTGAGGGTGCGATATCATCCAATGTCTTCTCCAGCTCACGGTGGAGCGGAAGGGAGTGTCAGACTCTTACTGACTAAAACCCATCCATGTTCCTTCCTTAGCCCTTTATGTTCCGGGGTAGCGGTAACCCCTTCGGATAATCCCGCTTACCCGGCAGGCTTGGCCCTAAAGGGCCCCTTCATATGCTGACATCTCTTTGAGGCGCGCGTGGAACATATACGCGCCGTCTGGCACGGGCCTGATCCTGATCGGACGGTGGAGCCATTAGTCACGGCATGCCTGTACAAAGTTAAAATTTGTCTAAACTGTTAGGTGATGTCATCTTAAGCTATCATCATCATTATCAGCCTATACTGCCAGGACACAGGCCTCCTACCTGTGAGAGGGTGTCGGCCATAATCCACGCGGGCCCATCGCTAGTTGGTAGATGACACATGTCTTCATTTTTTTTTGTTCTAAGACATGCCGGTTTTCTCACGATGTTGAGAGTAGTGGTGATATAAAATACAAAAATATTCATTTCATCGTAAACTTTGTATCACACATAAATTGAGGCAGCTCCAGTAAGTTACAGAAGTACTGTGTTGGAGCTGTCTCGTGATGAAATTAAATACACAAACTAGGTTCGAACTCACGACCTATAATTGCCGAAAATTGCGCAATGTTGTCCGTATAGGAGCAACATGAGGCTGTGAAACCATCAAAAGATAAAGTTGGCCATAAAAATTAAGCGCGTGTGTTTGCAATGCTTAAATTTGGATGAAATAAAACGAGCATATTCATTCATGCTCGTTTATACAATTTCGTTGCGTTCTGTTTTTAAAAATTCTTCTGAAAAATCGGACACCTTATTGTGCGCGTAAATAAAATCAGAGACGAAACAAAAGCAGTATGTGAGGATCGTAGTAGGTGGCGTTCTGTAGCTTCTGACTAGTCCTATGGGAATACGGCGTGAGTTTGGCCATCGGGCTTTTGAAAATCACAATTACTGCTATCTTCTAAACAAATCATACCTTCCTATAGTATGTAAATTATATAGTTAATAGTTAAAATTATATTAATTATCTATGTTATTTTTATTAAAATTTTACATAATGCTATCAACATGTTATTATGCAATCTAGCATCTTGGATCAAAATGTAACAAAAAAAAAATATTTGAAATGTTTGAATGTGAGCAAAGTATAATAATTTAAATGTGAACCTGACTTTTATTCTTCTTCTTCGTGTGGTTAGTGACTAACCTGGTGTCAGAGTTTTAATGCTGCCCATGAGCCTCTGTCTTAGCATCACATGCTGTTGAGAAATATCTCGCAGACATCAGTTTCCTCACGATGTTTTCCTTCACCGATTTTAAGCAAGTGATAACTATACAATACGCACATGAATCCGAAAAATCAGAGGTGCGTGCATTGGGTTCGAACTCGAGACCTATGACTTGGCAGTCCCGCGGTCACACCACTAGGCTATCACTCATAGCACACTCACTGGCTGTTATTACGGTTGCATAAAAGATAGTGCTTAGCTATTTCACTAGTATCTCTGTCTCGCTCCGTCGCCGATCGATACCTGAACTACCTACTCACCAATATCTGTCAATGCGTTTATTACAAATGGCGGACACGACACAATCAAAGCACGTGCATCCCTTCGATAAAAAATAAACAGGTAAATGATATACATATTTTGTCTTCTATCACATATTCTTAATGGTTTTAGGAAAATGTTGTATTGTTTTTATAAAAAGAGTTGTTGCTAAGCGTTCAAGCAGAAAATGTTAGCAAATAATACACCATGCACCATGACACGAGCGTTTCGATCCCAAACGGCTCAAAACTGTACTTACCCAAATTACCTAATTATATATATTGTAAAATAGATGTTATAGTCGTGTCTCTTATAATTGGGCATTTAACAATTCGTAAAAAATAACGTTACATTTTATGAATTGTTAAAACGCGGCATTTGTATGTGATTTGTATGAAATATAACAATGTGACGTCACATTTTTTTTGAATCAAATGGAATACTTATTAGCATTAAATGCAATTTTACAATTATATCTTTACATGCATCCTAGCACAGAAATTAAACATTAATTTCTGTACGGTGATGGGAGTTTTGAGTGGTTTTTTTTCTATGTGATTTCATATTTCATTTTTGACCGTGTCAAATAGTTAATTAGTTTCATTTTTATATATGCTAGAGTATTGTCAGTTTTCAATGTTAAATTGGTATATTAGTGTATTTTAGCTGACATAATATGGTAAACAATTTCATTTAATGTGTTGTGCTTCGTAATTATATTAATCATTCATGGAGTTTCTTGCCTATTTTTCTCCATACGAAACTACCTTTTGAAAGAGGCGACTATAATCAATTCTATTTCTTGTTAATTTTGACGTTCAAGAATGCCTTTCCTGTGCCTTTTTGAAATAAATGAACCTTTTACTGTATAGGTTCAAGATCTTCCAACTGAACTGTCAGCTGTGCTGCTGGGCAATTTGTGGCGCCACTTCTTCTGTCCAGCAAATGCACTAGGAAGTGATGAAGGGCGGGCGCTTACCAGGATCTGTCTTATGTAATTTTGATCTTCGAAAAGTGCTTATTTTCAGCCTAGTTTGAATAAATGACTTTTGATGTTGATTTTGTGTCTGGAATTAATTACCATTAACCAATATGAAATAACAAAACGTTTTCAAAGACCTCTTCTTTATTCTTTGTGTTATTGGAATTAACCATTTTTTCTTACTTACAGATAAGTGCCGCTTAAACTTGCTGGTGGAATAAGGGTGATCTTGTACCAGAACCATATTCCTTTAAAGGTGTGAGACATGCATGGATTTGAATTGTCCGGCAAAGCTCAAAATAGGTAGAAATGGATCTGTCGTATGGGCTAACACAGAGCATAATCATCCTCCTCCAATGTATTTTCAACATCCTAGTAGAGAAGTACTGGAAGTGCAGTTTAGAGACCCAGGTGGAGATATCGGTCTCTAACAACGCTTCGGGAATTATCGTCTATCTTCGGACATACGAACGCGTGAAGATGAGATCTAATATAGAGCTGTTACACCCATTGAAATTCTTGCCCATTTAATATTACCATGATCACAATATTATGGATGACAGATGACGATCTGCGACCGGGGTTACCCGACAGGGACAAAACTTCATACAAACGCATAATGATACCGGTCTACCTAAAACCCCATTAGTAGGAGTAGCAGCTGGTTCGGAAATACGAAGATTACCTAAGCGCATAACTTTCTTGGTTAATTTGTAGAATATTTAAAATCTAGTCTTGATCTGCACTGCACTTAATGTTCAGTAGGTAAACTATCCTAACTTGCAATTACTTTAAAAAAAATCTTGTACGCTGAGATGTCAAGTTATTATATTTCTATCTATAGTACGTTATAGACTTTAATTGAGTAGTACATAATTAAAATGAATATTGGTAGTGTAGTGGTCATTTTTTTTTACATATTGCTCTGTATATGAAACAGGTTGTTCAGCTGTACATTGCCAGTTAAACAGAGTATTCATCTTCATTTGTTTTGCTACACAGGGGATGGAATCTTGCAATACTTGCCTAGCGGACGTGGAAAAGGTATCGTACTTCTCTACAAGAATTTCACATACTTCCACATGCATAACCAGACCAGATGGTTCTGCTCCAAGAAACTGGCTGGTTGTGATGCCCGAGTCATCACCAGTCCAACGGGAGAGTTGTTGAAGGAAATGGGATGCCATCAACATGAGCCACCGTGGATTTATATGCAACCCAATGGAAAATGTCAAATATCTCGTTGTAGAACCTAAAGTACTTAGTGTTCCATGTACCAATAGAGAGGGAGTCAATATATTTATTAAGTGCCTTAATCCTGTGTATCCTGTCGTCTGCACGTTACAGGAACTGATGGACGCTAGTGATGGCGCCAAACACGTTGTCGAATTCTGGTCTGAGTCCATTTAGATTGCCTTCGATACGCTAAGAAGAGGTACCTTAACATTTCAGCTGTATTTCACAGGCATTTCATCTGTATTGAACGGGCGCCGTCAGTAGGGATTTGTCATCACTTAGCTGCCACGGTTTTTTTAAAATTTAATTACATTTTTAATTGTTTTTTCTTTTATTTTCTCATCTTTTATTACGGACGCTTTTAACGCATAGCTTTCACATGTATAATTTCCAATACTTTGTAAGCATATTTTGATTTAAAACTGTGTTCGTGGAGTTTCTTGCCCGTTCTTCTCCATAGGTACCTTCTGCTTTGGAATGGGCAACTAGCTTCATCTCTCTGACTGACCGACCCCTCAACAGTTCAAAAGTGCCTATAATTGGTTTATCCTACTACTATTATAAAGGCGAAAGTTTGTAAGTATGGATGTATGGATGTTTGTTACTCTTTCACGTAAAAACTACTGTATAGATTTGGATGAAATTTGACACAGAGATGGTTTATATCCTGGATTAACACATAGGATATTTTTTATCCCGGTAGAACATTCCTGTGGGATAATTTCCGACCTCCACGCGAGCGAAGCCGCGGGCAGAAGCTAGTTTGAAATAAATGCTTTGAGTTTATCAAAATTATGACAAAACTGTTTGTGATAAATAAATGCCTTAATTATATGAACTTACCTCAAGGTATTGTGTGTGAAACTATTCTCATATCGGATCTAGTTTGTTTAGTAACTTTGTTTAGTCTTTTAAGTGAACACCTTTTAAATATGTGATTAAATTACGTAACATTACACCTGTAATACTCGAAGGATTGGGCAGAGGTGTACCTATAGAACAACCATATTTCGTCAGTTATGACTGCTTTGTTTGTTCGGTGATCGCAAGTAAGCGCTACTGCTGACTATGTGGTTTTGGGTTCGATTTTTAGGTTGGGCAAAGTGCTATTGGGTTTTTCCATGTGGAATTTCTCAGAAGCATCCCGGAGTTTGGATTTGTGCACGGTTGAAAGCAATAGACTCGCCTCCTGTTACATGAGACTCAAACAAATTATTAAATACCTACTTTTCTATATTTAATTAAATATATTAAGTATTCATCATCATTATTTTGTCTTGTTTGTACTAGTTAATATTAAACTTATACAATAGTTCATTAGGTATCGATCGTACAGAGTATCTATTAAAATAATGGGTTATTTTCAACAAAACTGAGTTTTATTTTTTATATTCTATTTCTTTGGATCAATATTATATGATTTCCATTTAAGTAATTTAGTTGAACTCGTAATTACTTAACCATCCTTAAATTGAATAACTAAGGCGATATTTCACCAATGAAACTAAACTTGATCGGCGCATAAACTATGTTTAAGACCTGTCAGTGTCATTATTTTCTATAATGTCTCACTGATGGTGGCGCGTTTGTTGGATCATTTAGCTCCCATCAAAATGGTTGAGCTGAATGGTGCTAATCCATGCGTCATGTTCATGAACGGGCGCCGTCAGTCGGGACTGGTAGCACCTTAGCTGCCACGGCCGCTCTTTTAAAATTTAACTTAATTTTGAATTGTTTTTTAAATCTTGTAATTATGGACGCTTTTTTTAAGTTCTGCATCGTTCTCACATGTTGTATATGTCAACATGAATGATGTTACCCAGTTTTTGTAAACATAATCTTGATTTAAAAGAGTGTCGCCACGCGAGAGCCGAATCTGTCCCAGTGCATTGCCGGTACAGTACTTACAGGCTATGGACTTAAACCTCCCTTTTTGTTTTTGGGGGTGGGGAATGACCCTTCCCGCTCTGGGTGGAGCGGAAGGGAGTGTCAGACTCTTACTGACTAAAACCCATCCATGTTCCTCCCTTAGCTCTTTATGTTCCTCCCTTAGCTCTTTATGTTCCGGGGTAGCGGTAACCCTTTCGGACAATCCCGCTGGCCCATAGACTTAAACCTACCATGAGAATACGTCGGTACTAGTGGTGGGTGGTAAAGCAGCGATAGCCTAGTGGTGTGACCGGCGGACTGCCAAGTCATAGGTCTCGAGTTCGAACCCAAGGCACGTACCTCTGAATTTTCCGATTCATGTGCGTATTGTATAATTATCACTTGCTTAAAATCGGTGAAGGAAAACATCGTGAGGAAACCGGCATGCCTGCCTATTCATATTTCTCAACAGCATGTGATGCTAAGTCAGAGGCCCATGGGCAGCATTTAAACTCTGACACCAGGTTAGTCACTAACCACACGAAAAGAAGAAGAGTGGTGGCCCATTATAATTTGTTTCTTATCTATTTTTAGAGTTGCCAGTATTGTGTTTCTTACGCAGTCAGCGTGGAGGTATTATCCTTTCCTACAAAGGGCACAGATACTTCCGGATGTCCAGCAAGACAAGGTGGTACTGCGGCAAGAATTCTCTCGGCTGCAAAGCAAGAGTGGTACTCTCGGCGGATGGGGAATTTGTCGACGAAATTGGTGAACATAACCATGCATCGCGAAGGGTAACAACTATACATTGTGATCGGATTGTTAGAATGAAAAAATAAATGGCTAATTGTTTAATTGAACAATTAGTTTATTTACAACTAGCTTCCGCCCGCGGCTTCGCCCGCCTAATATGTTGACAAATTATACACATAAACCTTCCTCTTGAATCACTCTATGTATTAAAAAAAACCGCATCAAAATCCGTTGCGTAGTTTTAAAGATTTAAGCATACATAGGGATATAGGGACAGAGAAAGCGACTTTGTTTTATACTATGTAGTGATTTATACTTGCAATATAATAAAAAGTTTATAGGTAGGATTATAGTTCTTCCATAGTTCTAAGTAATCAGTCCTCTTTAGTCAGTCAAACCCCCAGGTTCACCTTTCCTTATTAGATTTTAAACTTTATCGCAAAAGATTAAGGTTCGTGTTCAATTGAGAATATTTGACAGTTTGGGGTAACTTGATGTGCCGCGTACATGGATGCTATTAAATAATTTAACAACTTATTGTTATGTAACAACATTCTTAGCAAATAAAGACGTTTTCTAATCGATTCTGTATCTTATTCTCATAATAATTATACATAAACCCGTGAACAAGCATTTTCAACCTATTCATATTTCATTTAGATTTGAACACCAGCTTAAATGGTACTTTTTTTAATATTTCAAGTACCACTCCTAAAATTTGTGCCCAGCCAACGTGGAGGCACGATCCTCATCTACAAGAGTAACACCTACGTCCAGATGGTCAGCAAGACTCGATGGTACTGTTCCAAGAAGTACCGAGGGTGTAAGTCACGAGTGGTTGTAACAGAAGAAAGAGAATTTGTCTCAGAAATAGGTGAACACAACCACTAAACTGCGGCGATTTAGCAGTGACGTTTGTACAAGTTCAAATTATATTAGCTAGTAAAACTTCGCCGATGTAAATGCGAGAAAATATATTTGCTTTACAATTTTCACTGCTGCAGTTTTTTTTGTTTCCCTTTTTTAGATATAGATATTCATCAAGGCGGAATTTTGCTACCTAATTTAATGAAACCCGGTATAATTATATCAATCGCCTTGCCCCCAGCAAACAAGAAATCGTCTATGTTTAGGGATTTATGATATTATCGGGTCGTTAAAGAAATAGAAAACAAAAAACGAATATAGGTTTTTACGACAGAGGCGGCATGGACACGACAACGTTTGTGCTTGTACACAAAACTGCGATGCGGCGTAGTATCTTCAAATTCTGCGAGCTCGAAGCTTGATAATGTAGGTAAGTTTTGAAGTTGCGAATTCGCATCGCATTGCATCGCAGTTATGTGTACAAGCCCTTAATCCGACTGGGTCGGATTTTTGTTAGTACAGTAGGTCGCACGGTAGCCTACGCAAGCTAACTTAAGGTCACTCGTCGTAGGTAACTCTTACTCGACTTAGCGTAGTACCGTGTTTCAAAATGAGGCCAGTTAAACTCGCTGGTTTTGGTCGCATTGACGTGCGGCATACCGTACCAGTTGAATGTACTTGTTGCTAGGATATTTTTTTACATTGTGAAGTTTATTGAGTTAAGGTCACAGCTCATTAGAGCCACCCGGCACCTACTCCGCACCGCCTCGCCTCCTGCGGCTAGTATTCTTTATATGGACTTGTATGGGTATGTGCTTACTACATCAACTCCGTGGGGTCACCGGATCGCCGCCCTCCACGCGCGGACGGCGGGTGAACCACTCGGTGACAACTCGCTGCTCGCATACTTTCCTTGCGTTCACTCCACTGCGAGTTGTATAGTCAACTGGTTGACCGCGCGAAGTTTATTGGTGATAACGCGGCGTCCACCTGTGGACCACCTGTCGACAACGAATGGACTGCGCGCGACGGGGCGGTGCGGGGTGGGTGCCGGGTGGCTTTAATGACCTTTATAACTGGCGAAATGTGGGTGTACCTATCAAGGGTACACCTCTGACCCGCTGGGGAAACAAGGCGTTATGTTATGTTATATTTGTCTTGGTTTGGTATTTTTTTATTAAGTTTTTAGTATTATATACATTTCAGTAAAGTATTTTTATTTGTTATTTTTTAAGACTAATTAAGGTTTTTCTTAATTTTGACCTTTTATGTACTTTTTGGGAGTCGTGGTATAAAATGTTATTATAATTTTGTTTGATATATTTTTAATAAAGAATTTGACTATTAAAGGGTTTTTCATAGCAAAGCTTTTTGCGGATTCATTATTATTCGTATTCTTTTACCAATACCTTCTCAAGTTAATCTGACGTTACCTACTGATGTAACAAATCCCGTGTTTATTAATAAAGATATCTATTAATGTTCGTGTTATTGCTTTTTCAGATAAAAAACCGATACCAGAGTTCCTTGGATATTATCGAAGGTATCGCCGCGCGAATCCCGACCGCTTCCCGGAAAGGGGTGAACCGTCATCGGATCCTGTTGGCAGAGTCACTGATATTCTGAAATCAATTCTTAATCAAAATATTCGTCGTGAATAGTCCCAGTAGGTTTCAGGTTTCACACCAGGTTTCAGAACGAGACTGTCACACAGCTTATCTACTGTTGGTCACAGGCCTCTCTCAGTTAGGGCCAAAACTCCATATTCATATTTTTAATTGCATTCCATAATGGGTGAAGATTTTACAGTATGCTTAAAGCTAAGGTACAATTAGGACCCTGTAGGGCACAGCAAATAGTATAACATTATTTTTAATATGAAATAAAATTAATACATAATATATTAAATAACCATTTAAAACATGTACTTAATATTAATTAACTTGATTATAATTATTACATTTATATAGAGATCAATTACCTTGAGATCAGTTATAACATAAAATAATTTGGTAAGATAAAATCATGACATGTTTTGTAATAATAATATTATAATACTTAACCATGTATGTTTAAATGAGTATGAATTTTAAAACAACTAACAATATACAACGTGGCGCTACAATGGTGAAATTTTTTCACATTTTCGTTTCATGAGGACATTAATTATTTACATTAAACGTTATTATTCAAGGATTTATTTAAGATGTAAGAAAAAAGCATCTTAGAGCAGCTCCTACTTAAAAACTTTCACGCAGCGGTCATTTGCCGGTGTCACGGATCATAACATTCGCATTAATTAAATTAAAACGAATAAGCAATACTATTAGGTTGAAACAACTGCAAAAAGTAGGCGAATTGATTTTATTATCTAGGCTAGGTCAGTTTTATAATTTGTGTATATTTTTATTTAACCTATCAACATTTATATGATTAATGGGCACTAGTCCTACCTGTGTGTTAAATTAATGGCGTCATTGTAGCGCCACGTTGTATGGTTAACTCCTTCCGCATTCCGCATCCAGTCACTCCCAGCCAACTTAAGATTTTTGGTCCCTCTAGCAGGTCGTCACACACTACGCTCCACAACATTTAAGGCGTTATATACACAGGTGAGAATATCGCGGCGATAGTTCAGCGTGACATCAAATCCTATAGAAACTATAAAGAGCTATCTAGATATGTCAATATCATCGCGAGGTAAGGGTACCTTTTCACCTGTGATGTGCTATGCTATCCAGCTATGCTGCCAGCATGTGAAAGCTAAACTACTAAACTATGTGACCGTTTCCACTAATGTACTAATATGTAACGAGCTAGTAAGAAGCGTTACGAAGATGCGCCGCTGCGAAGTAGCTGTGCGTGGGAGATGCGCAGCTCGAGCTATGCGATGTATCGACAGTAGGGAAGGCACGGGGAGCGGCGCTCTGCAACTAGCTACACCACTCTATACATAGCACGCATCCAGAGCATGCATCCTTCCATATAAAAAACATGCTTAGCAGAACCCGTTTCCACCAGAGTGCTATGCTATATGGACCAATGAATATGATTGGTGGATACCAAACGCATCCATAGCAACGTAGCATAGTGGTGGAAAGATACCCTAAAGATGGAATGGCAATACTATCGTTGCGATTCTTTTGCCCGTGAAGAATTCTCTACTAGTGCTAAAAAGACATCATCGGACTATCTGTTGAACACACCATTGAATTGTCCTGTGTTGAGCTAGATAAGCATGTTATAGTATGTGTGTACAGACCTCCAAATTACCAGAATCTATCTGTGTTTGATTCTGTAATGGAAGATGTGTTAAAGAAACTAAGTACTAGTAGCAAGTCAATAATCATATGTGGAGATTTTAATATTAATTTACTAGAAAATAACTCGAATACTGTCAGATTATTAAGTCTTTTTGGGTCATTTGATTTGTCCAACGTTTTTATGGAACCAACCCGAGTAACTGCCTCCTCTGCCACTTGTATAGATAATATTTTTTGTAATTGTGAATACTTACATAAAGATATCTTAAATAAGTTGCCATCTGACCACAGTGGACAAACTATAACATTTTGTTCCTATATGCCTCTACAAAAAATTCAAATAAGATTTAGGCCAATTACATGTACAAATTTAAACAAATTCAATAAGTCTTTGGCCAGTAATTTATGTGTTCAGAATTTTAATAATATATCTGACCCAAGTGAGTTCTACGCCGAGTTCTTTTTACTATTGAATAAGCAATTTAATGACTCTTTTCCACTACAAACTAAAAGCATTTTCACAAAGTTTTTATTTAGCGATTGGGCGACTCCTGGTATTCGCAAAAGCAGGGCAAAACTTTTTGAACTTTATGGCCTCAAGCAACATACGAATAATACAAACTTTCATCAGTATGTTGCAAAATACTCTAAAACTTTTAAAAGTGTGTGCAAAATAGCTAAAGCTCTTTATATTAGCAATAAAATAAAATCAGCTGATGATAAAATAAAAACTACCTGGCAAATAATAAATAATGAAACAGGTAGGAAAAAGCAGCGTAATACTGAGTTTAATTTAGAGACTGCACATGGCCGCATCAACTCAGATATAGAAATAGCTCAGGAATTTGAAAACTTTTTTGCTAATATTCCTCTCAAAACTACTTCATCATTAAATTCCTCAGCCGCACTTTCTGCTGCCTTACTTAGAAAAAATGTAAAGGCATGCCCTTTAGAATTTACATTTCAGCATACAAACCCCCAGGCTGTTATAAAAGCTTTTAAAGATCTTAAAATCAAATCAACAGAAGATCTCTGGGGAATGTCTGTAAAAGTCTGTAGTTCTATTATCGATACCATTGCGCCCTATTTAGCTTTCATATTTAATTCTAGTGTGGACCAAGGAGTCTTTCCGGATCTAATGAAACACAGTAAAGTAGTGCCATTGTTCAAATCCGGTGATAGTAAAGAACCCAACAATTATAGGCCCGTGTCAATTCTGCCAGTTCTCAGTAAAGTGTTTGAAAAGTTGATGCTCAATCAAATGTTACGTCACTTTAATAAAAATTCCATCTTGCATGACCAACAGTTCGGTTTCACCAAAGGGCGTTGTACTACTGACGCTGGTGTCACCCTAATAAAGAACATTTTTAGCGCCTGGGAAGAAGCACAAGATGCCATTGGAATCTTTTGCGATCTCTCTAAGGCGTTCGATTGCGTAGAACATGAGACGCTTCTGCTGAAACTAGAGCACTATGGAATTAGAAATACAGCCCTTGATTTACTTAGATCATACCTGAAAGATAGAAAGGTTAAAGTTCAAGTAAATGGTGTGAACTCGCTGGGGTCGGAAATGACAATGGGCGTTCCTCAAGGTTCGATATTGGGTCCATTTCTCTTTTTAGTTTATATTAACGATTTACCCCAATTACTTCAAAATCAACCGAAGATGGTGTTATTTGCAGATGACACTTCATTAATCTTTAAAATTAATCGACGCTCACAAAATCTTGACGACGTGAATAACTCTATTCTTCAGGTCCAAGATTGGTTTACGGTAAATAATTTGGTACTAAATGAAAAAAAAACCAAATGCATTAGATTTACATTACCTAATGTTAAAAGTAGCGATTGTGACATCATATTGAACGGAGAAAAGCTGGAATTTATTAAGCAGACGGTTTTCCTGGGAATCACGCTAGACGACAAGTTGCAATGGGGTCCCCACATAACAACTCTTGCGGGACGGCTAAGCTCGGCCGCTTATGCTGTTAGAAAGATAAGGCAGTTAACAGACGTAGAAACCGCGCGTTTGGTCTATTTTAGTTACTTCCATAGTATTATGTCGTATGGCATTTTACTGTGGGGTCGGGCTGCTGACATTGAATCCATTTTTATTTTGCAAAAGCGAGCGATCAGGGCTATTTACAATCTTCGTCGTCGCGAATCGCTTAGGGAACTATTTAAAAGGATTAATATTATGACAGTACCTTGCCAATTCATTTATGAAAATATTATGTATGTAAGAAAAAATAGACATCTTTTTAACAAAATAAGTGATAGGCATAATTTTAATACTAGAAATAAAGATAAAATAATTCAACCATTTTTTCGATTGTCAAAAGTACATACATCTTTTATGGGGTTCTGTGTTAAATGTTACAACAAAATACCTTGTGACATACTGCAATTAAATGAAAGAAAATTTAAAACTCATATTAAAAGTACACTTTGTAAACAAGCTTATTACAAATTAGAAGATTATATCAAAGATAAGGATGCTTGGAAACATGCTGGTCCTGCTCCACAGGACAATCTAGTGTCTAGACAAAATCAAACTGGTTGCTAAGTAAATTAGGTAATTTGTACCATATTATTTTATTATATTGGAATAACTTCTCACACATTGATTAATTTATTATTATTAACTTTTAGAATGTTTGTAAATATGTGAGCACCATGCACTTATGACATAATTAAGTTTACTTGCCACTGCTACATGTGTTTTTCTTTTCACCTTTTGTGATGTATTGTTTTTATTCTGGGTGCATCGTCTTCACATATAATGTTATAATACATGTATACAAAACATTGTGAAACATTTTAAAAGAGTAACGGTGGAGTTTCTTGCCCATTCTTCTCCACACGAAACTACTTTTTGGAAGGGGCGACTAGAATCAGTTCTATTTCTTGTTCATTTTGACGTTCAAAAGTGCCATTCTTGTGCCTATTTGAAATAAATGTTTTGACTTTGACTTTGACTTTGCTAGAGAACCCTATTCATAACCGAACTTTTCCTTAAACGCTATGCTATTTTAACAGCCATGTACTAATAGAGGCATGTGGAACAGAGTGGAAGGGTTCCTCGTACTCCATAAAAAAGGGAGGATTCTCCGACCGGACAGGTGTTGTCTGGTAGGCTCCTGCCTGACGGTTGTTGTTGGGGTTCTATAATATACAAATACCAATAACTCACAAATAATTATGCTCGAGCGATGTAAGATTTTGCGTGACGTCAGGTCAATCAAATACCTAGTTCACATCTAGCGTTGTAGTTGATGACTTACTTACTGTACCTACTGTATATTCATTGCTTTCACTAGACACTCAATGCATTCTTTATTAGTTTTATTTTTTAGGGAGGGTTAAATGGGACCCTACTAAGACGCTGCTGTCTGGTCGGTCCGTCCGTCGGTCTTCCACCAAGCTGTATCTCATGAACCGTGATAGTTAGACAGTTGAAATTTGATGATGTATTTCTGTTGCCGCTGTAACAGAAAATGCTAAAAAACAGAATAAAATATAATATTCAAGGGGGCTCCTATACAACAGACATGATTTTATTGCCGTTTTTATAGATAATGGTACGGAACAATTCGTGCGCGAGTCTGAATCGCACTTGGCCGGTTTTTTAATTTCATTTTTAATTTGATGAACCACAGATAACACTAATTCCATTTATTAACTAAGAACTATTCATCAGTTTTCGTTTACATCATTTATTTTATTTTATTTATTTAAATCTCCTTTACTACTCATGACTACTTCCATTGAAGTTTTAGCTTGATACAAATCAAACTTAATGGAATCCTAATATGATTGGAAGGAATAAACTGTTGAATACCAAATATATTTTTAATCAACCCTGTACCATCTATTTTATAAACCTGCTGTTTAAGACGTGCCATTTCTTTCAGGCAAAAACCAAGGATACAGTATCATTCATCTCGTTAACGGAAAATCCCTGATAGTGTACCAAGACTTTACGTTCTCTTACCAAGGACCTAAAAACGTGAAGCTGTACCTTTACTGCTCCAGGAGATCTTCAACAAAATGTGCTGCAAGGCTGAAACTGGATAAAGACGGCAACTTAGTGCAAGCGTTCACAGATCATAATCACTCACCACCGAATTATACTAAATTGAGTAATGGAATGTATTTGAAAATTAATAAATAAGGAGAGGAATCTGCTATTTAAGGTTTAAGGTCCCATAACTCTATGAATGAGAGAATTAACTGGCATAATTATGAATTATTTTTAAATTATATTTTTTGTTGTTTTCATTTTTCATACAAGATAATTCGACAAAGTCACTAATGTTAATGTTTACATTGTATATTTCACGTAAGGGTGTTTTAACACCCTTACGTGAAATATGATATCGTTGCATTTTCTTAGCTTTAAAAGTATTAATGATTGGTTTTAATTAAAATGAATTACTCGTATTTACCCATGAAACTTAGATACACGACCTACACGATCGAGATAATAAATAAATAATAATAACTAGCGATTCACATTTTTGAAATCTACATTCACAACGCCTGCATGATCTACAACCAACAAGCCAACCTTCCTCCGGAAAAGAAATTGGATACCCTTTCGTTCAAAGATGAAGTCATAAAACATCTTTCAGGCGAAACATTTGGAAAGTATAGTCATCACGAGCAGAAAAAACGAGAAGGATTACAAGTACTACATTATTTAGAGCGTCTACCACCCACACAAAAAAAACCGAAACCGACGAAACCGTGTCGTGTCTGCACAAAAGAAAAAAAACGCAAAGAAACAATTTATTACTGTCCGGTATGTTCTGAAAAACCTGCCTTATGCGTAGAAAATTGTTTTAAAATGTATCACTCCTTTTTGATTTCACAGTGATGTACCCAAAACAAATTCTATTAAACTTTTTTTTCTGATTAAATAATGTTTTACTTCAAATTCGTTAGAAATCGCATACAATCAACTACGAGAATACTCGTAGTAAGTTGGCAGTGGGGCCCAGATCTTGTACAACGAGTATACTCGTAGTTTGGCAGTCAACGTGTTAATATCTGCTGCCAGCCTTTTGGGAACTTTTCCTGTTGACAGCGATGTGGACGAATTTTTTGATGCCCTTTGATTTATTTTTATTTATTTTTTCCCTCCATATACTTGGACATAGTTATTATTAATATTTTAGGTATGTAAATATTATGTGTATCTATAGAATTGAATAAATAACTTACATTTGAAGATAATATCTGAAACTGATATCTGTAATAAAACGTCGAAAAATGTTAGAACTTTGACCTTAAATATCTTCGTAACAAGAAGGTTCCTCGGTACGGTCCTGTACAAAAAAAAATCATATTAGCGGGGAACACAAGTAGAGATAAACTACAATAACTTTGCCCGCCTCTCCAAAATTTAAAACGTTTGAAAATATATGTGAAAGTAATTACAAAGCGCCACCAAGACTCACAACGCATGTTGCTGCCGGCCTGCTACTGAAGACGAATATTTACAACTACATACAAACATTGAGACAGTAATTTGCGCGCCATGTTATCGTGGTTTTTTGGTTGGTAATTCTACACCCGTTATAATTAGGATGTTATCGCGTTCTGAAAGTTGGCAACGTCGCAAATAGCTGTTTAATATTTCGTTGTTTTGATTAATTTGTTAATAATACGAAATTAATTTATGAAATGTCGCTCCGTAGTGCACTTCAATGTTAATTTATAGATTGTAATAAATAGTATCGTAACACTGAACAACTTGAGTTTTTTTTTTATACATATAATTATGTGTGTGTGTGTGTGATTGTGACTGCCTCGATGGTGTGGTGGTCGCAAGCGATACTGTTGAGCATGAGGTCGATTCCCAGGTCGGGCAAAGTGTTCTTAGGTTGTCTAAAATTTCTCAGTAGTAACCTGGAGTCGAGATTGTGTGTGTACTCCCCATGAAGCAAATACAAAGAGGAGATGTCATAATGTGAATGTGCACTGTGACAATAAATCGGTCCTGACGTCATCACGGTGGGCGTGGCCTCGGTCAGTTGGCGGCACACGTTGCGTACTAACTACATGTTTACAGTCCAGTGTTCACAGTCTATTTTATTATTTTCTATCTTATCTGTCACTGCTCGACAAAAGATGGCGCCACTTTGTATGACATCATGTCACCTATACACTAGTGACATCTAGCGAAATCTAGCGAAATCTAGCTAAAACGGCATTGTAACAATCGACAAAGCTTAATCTATTAATTGTCCTATTCACCGCTAGATGGAAAAAAGAGAGGGGCGTGGTTTGTAACGTCCCTCGCTCCCCGTAAAGTGTCACGCATTATGTTAAAGGGAAATCCAGTTACGGCATCTCCTCTTTGTATTTGCTTCATGGTGTAACCCAGCCCATGATACAAAACTAAATTAAAACTTAATTTCTCATTGCACCTACCACTGTTTATCTCTGCATCACCCGAAGGTTGACTGGTAGAAAATGCCTATGGCATTAAGTCCGCCTCTGTACATTTCTGTGCTTAAAGTACCTATTAAATAAATAAATAAAACGTATTCATTAAACGATGAATCGAGCGATTTTCAAAAATATAGTAATAGAGCGAGAAATCTTATTCAGTACCGAACACATATCAGAAAAAAGTACGTCAACTTGAATTTCTTGTAATCATACGAAGCGGGGTGCTGAAGTGTCCATTAAAGATCATAATTAAATCACTTCCAAGGCATTGTGAGCATTATTGTAAAACTGCTGACCTTGCCGGCAATGACAAGAGCACGACGGATGATGCCAATCATCAGCTGATCTATTCTGTAAACATTTCACCGTGAAACTTAGGTGAGCTTTAAGTGAGCTAGCATTCCACCAGATGCTAGGGATTCACACTGGTAAACGGGATTGTCCGAAAGGGTTACGGCTACCCCGGAACATAAAGGGCTACGGAACGAACATGGATGGGTTTTAGCCAGTAAGAGTCTGACACTACCTTCCGCTGCTTCCAGAGTGGGAGAAGTTATTGGATGATTTCCCAGCCTTAAAAAAAAGGTATTCAGACTATTTACTTGGAATAGATTAGCAGGTGGCCGAAGCAGACGACGGTAAAAATTCTCGTTAAAAGTTTCCTTTGAATATGCGTTCCGTTTTTTCTTTATTTCTAGTATTGTGTATTATGTTAGAATGGAGTATCGTCTTTTAATCCAATATTACCTATTTGACTACATACTCCTTTGAATTATTAATCATACATTTAACACAAAAAAATCACTCACTATCAAGCCCATTTTTTGTTTTCATTTTATTGCATTCGGTCATCGGACCATAAGCGAATTCGTTTTATGTATACCCAAATAAAACCTTTTTTCTTACAGGTCATATTACACACCTACCAACAGCCAACGGTCGAGTTATTATGTACAAAAAGTTTACATTCTCATATCGTAATGGTACAAGTGTTCTGTATTGTTCTAAGTATTGCCGAGGCAAATGTCAGGCGAAATTGAAGGTAGATAAATGTGGAAATGTCTTGTTTGCGAACAATAATCATAATCATGATCCTCCAGTGTATCGAAAATCAAAGGGAATGTATTTTTGTATAGGAAAGTAAAGTTAAGCTAATTTAAGGCAATTTTTTTTGTTTGGCACGAATCGTGTAAATTGTGTAAAATATAGTCAACGCTTGCGCACGGGATAGGCATCGCCTCAATTCATTAGTAGTTAATTAGGCGTCAACTCAACGCAGTGTAAGCAAGAAATGTAAATATGTGAGCAGCATGTACTTATGACATATTTAAGTTGCCATTGCTATATGTGTTTTTCTTTTCACCTTTTGTGGTGTATTGTTTTTATTCTGGGTGCATCGTCTTCACATATAATGTTATAATTTCATGTTTACAAATATTGTAAAACATTTTAAAAGAGTAACGGTGGAGTTTATTGCCCATTCTTCTCCACACGAAACTACCTTTTGGAAGGGGCGACTAGAATCAATTCTATTTCTTGTTAATTTTTGATGTTCAAATGTGCCTTTCTTGTGCCTATTTGAAATAAATGATTTGACTTTGACTTTGGCAAGTATCGGATCGGCTTAACACCTCAGACGCGTCGACACGGTGTCGCTCTTACGACTGGGCGTCGCTGCTCGTGTGCCAAGCCTACGTACGTGTGTGTTGACTTTTACAATCACGATTCGAAGGCTTGGACGGAAAGAAAAAACCTTTATTTGCGGCAAACAAGACAAGTTGAATGAAAATATGCGTTTCATCCACGCGCAACGGCCATCGCTCAGCATTATGCTGCGACCTTATACAAGACGGAGCCCCAGCGCTTTTCAGCAACAGCCGGCGTTGACGTGATGTCTTCAAATCATTGTAAATGTGTCTGGCAATTAAGCTGCAATGGGGCGAAATTCTAACCTTATTGCAATTTGCAGGTCAGTATTAGGTTGTATTGTAGGTATGTTAATCAAAATATACGACCGTAACAAGTATGTATTTAAGAAAATTTGTGGTCGCAGGATAACTTTAGCGCGACTATTCGCGGGCGAAAATAGGTCTCAAAAATAATTGTATTACAGTGTGTGTGTTTTTGTAGTATTTATATACATATTGTTTATTCGGTAATAAAATAAAATACAGTGGTGAAAATTAATTTCGAATTTGTGGTGTCCTTCCTACTTTAAGATTCTTCTTAAGAACTCGCAAGAGTTGAGCAATGCCAACATAGAGAAATGCCGTTGTATAAAGATCTCTGACCCTTGCTGACTGAAAATATGCCTCGTCACTTTATGGCTTCCGTAGACAGGCGCAACGCGCCACTTGTTGAACAATTTCTATGAAAACTTCCTGGGAAATTTTGTATTAGCATCACATCGCGCTGTGGCAACGTTCCTGTATGCTGAAGGCTTTAAACAGTTAGGTAATGTTTGAGTAACCAGCGTGGTCTTAAAGGACTAGGTAGAAAAAGCATCCGCTCCAACCACCGGTTTCTGCTATACACCGCATAGGTAACTTAGATGCAAACGTAAAAGGATTTGCTATGTTAGAGTTCGTCTACAGTTTTTTATTGGTATATCTGTATAAAATATATATTTAATATATTATAATTTTATTTTCAGAATATGAAACACTGACTTATATTGAAACTACCCAAAACAATGGCTTGATGATGTATCAAAACTACACGTTTTCTTTCATCGACAAAACTAAGAAATATTTACGTTGTTCTAAGAGAACGCGGGGGAAGTGCGAAGCGAGGATACAATTGAATGAGGAGGGGGCCATCATATCAGCTGATACTATCCACAATCATCCACCTCCGAAGTATCTTAGGACAAATGATGGGAAGTACATAAGAATTTTTTGATTATACAAGGTTATATTATACAACTGTTTTTATATCTGCGAAATATGTTTTATGAATTCATGAGCTAGATTTTTTTGTATAATAGTAATTTTAAGGACGAGTCATGTTCTCTCTATGTCATTTTTAGAGCGTAAAATTGTAATTGCAAAATCTCTTACATACTTAAATATTTGTAAAGGGACTCGCGTGTATAGATAAGCCTTAATTCCAAATATGAATGTATTGTCATGTTCTAGATTCGCTTATATGTTGTGTGTTTTGTTTTTAATATAAGAACACAATTATTATGTGGAAATAAAATTGGTTGAACACCATTGTTTTTTTTAACGCCATATGTTTTTAATTGTTCTATTTTCAACCTTGCCAATGCAGCTGTCTAAAATGTTTTGTGTTAGAAACTTACAAAATATACTCCAAAACTAATATGGCTAAGGGCTTAAACACACGGCGATTAATTAAGGCGCCGTTGACTCGCATTCCGTATGATACGCGGCGACAGCGCGTTTTCTTCCTTGTAAAACTTGAGAATTATGCACAAGTTTCGTTATCACAAACACTGCCACTATTTTTTGTGTTACGCTAAGCGCGGTGTTTCGAACACTCAACGTGTTCATAGCAGTGTAAGGGTTATGCGCGCGTCGACGGCACTTCAATAAAAGGCTGCCAAGCTCGATTGGGACTGAACCGGACATGTTAGCAGTTTTTACAAGATAAAAAAAAATCGCTTGTATTACATAATTTATCTCTGACACTACGTTAGCTTCATTCCAGTTACTTCTCATGTTTTCAGATTGTCTTAAAGTAATACCACTGACGAATACAAAATCAACTGTCATGTACAAGAACTTTACGTATTCGGCTGTCACGGGAAAGGGCAACCTGGCCTGTTCCAAGAAACGCAGAGGGAAATGCCCTGCTCGGATTAAGGTGGACACTGATGGAACCGTGTTACTTGAATACGGAGACCACAATCATTCGCCCCCCGTGTATCTGATGATGGAGACCGGTCACTATGTTAGGGTAGGGTAGGGTAGTGAGTCGAGATCGGAAACGTTGGACTTTATAAAAAATAATTGTTCAAAAAAATAACACGCAATTACAAAACCAAACTTAACTGAAGAAAATAATCTTCAACGTGTTTAAAGTAAGAAATCAGCACAAACAAAATTTTTTTTTTTCATAACAACTTGTGTGATTGATGTCAACTTTCTACTTTTTAGTTTAGTTTTGTGTCAAAGCATGTTTTTTAGTTTTTTTTTCACTATTGTTTATTTTTTTCTTTCAATGTGCAGGTTCAAAATTTTGTCAACATTTTCTAAAGATTCAAAACTTTCGAATTTAATAAAGTTTTCAACCATTGTTTTTTTTATTTTATTTCGCAACGGTCCTTGAAAAGTGTGCTAAATTTAATATTCAAATTGATTACATTAAATTAGATAAGATTTTATTTTTGACTATTTTTATGACACATACACAAATATATTTCAGAGGTGGTTGTTTCAGATTTTCTACGCATTTTGTACGATCATTAACCCCCTTACTAATTAACGTTGTATAGCGTCTGTATAGTTATATATACACCACTTTGTCTTCTTCTTTTAAAATTCAAATTTCTGACGACCGAAAGAGAGAAATCGATGTGTAACTATTCACCTGATATAATACGATTATTAGTAAGGCGGTAGTATAAAGTATTTCTTTATGTTTGGTATATTCCTACCTATTGTTGCTACGGTTCTACAGATTTCATTATTAATGTTGGTCATTATTAAAATTCAATGCGTTTACGTACAACCATTGTTTTATTTAGAAATTCTTTCTGTTGGTATTCCTATTAGTTTTAATGGAAAGCATTACTTCATGTTGCGATTAATGAGAGGAGTGGTGGCCTTACGAGTTGTATGTGGGTTCGAACCCAGCCAGGCGTTTTAATTTGTATAAATAATTTCATCTCCACTGCTCTCAAAACGGTGAAGGAAAACATCGTGAGGAAACCGGCATATGTCCTAGAACCAAGAAATTCGAAGACATGTGACATCTACCAACCTGTAGTCCCGCGTGGTAGATTACTTACTCCTTCTCGATGAGAGGAACGGTGGGGATATACCAGTACCAAGAAAAAAAAGTAATTGTATTTGCTTCGCAAGCTATATGCACAATTTGCGCTTATTAATTATTAGTAGGTGGGTTCACTCAACTAACGTGGTTGTTGATTACAGCAAATATAAAATTTTATGAAGAGAATATGGAGAAATGTAGTTTGGCTTATTTACAACACAGAGAGAACTACATGAAAAGAAAAAATGAAAATAAATTGACCCTGAACAGAAGGAAGTTAAAAGGCGTAAAGACGGAGAATACAAAAGTAGAAGAAGAACAGATAAAAAGTGAATTGAAAAAACGGCCCTGAAAATCGTCCGTAAAAGAAACGTTTTATAAGACTGGAAGATGAAGAAGAAATCGACACTGGATTTACCAATTATTTTTTTTCTAGCTTCGCCTGCCTCTAAAGTTCGAATTTCCAATAACCCCTTCTTAGTGCTCCCTTAGATTATAAAAGGAAGCAGTGTGCAAAATTTCTCGTTACTAGTCCCAGTGGCTTCGGCTGTGCGTTGATGTGTCAGTCAGTCAGTTTCTCCTTTTATATGTATACTAGCTTCCGCCCGCGGCTTCGCCCGCCTAATATGTCGACAAATTATACACATAAACTTTCCTCTTGAATCACTCTATCTATTAACTAAAACCGCCTCAAAATCCGTTGCGTAGTTTTAAAGATTTAAGCATACGGATATAGGGACAGAGAAAGCGACTTTGTTTTATACTATGTAGTGATAAAGATAGATTGGAACAATCAAGACCAATTACCCCGAAGGGCAGTAGGTATTATTTTAATATTACTTCAATGTAAGATTGAGATGAAGCTATACAGACGATATAGCTCTATATCTTTCCGCTGCTATTAGATGATGGTTAGCCCCCTTAATAGAAGGATATCGTAAAAATGATGAGGACTGAAATGCTGTTTACGTGTTATTATACATACAGGGTGTAACCGAAAGGGTATATATATATACAAATAGATACAAAACAAAAGGATACCACCAAACTGAACAACTTTTATTATGGGACCAACTCCGAAATCGTGAAAAAAAATCAGCTGTTCCCTACATTTCGACGAGTCACGTGACCAAAAATGTATAGAACAGCAGATTTTTTTTTGCGATTTCGGTGTTGGTCCCCTAGTAAAAGTTGTTCAGTTTGGTGGTCTGTAGCATATGCTTTTGTCTGTATATACCCTTTCGGTTACACCTGTGTAATATTATCCATAATATACTATTATCCTAAATAATTATTAAATAGGAAACTTGTTATTTGTCATTTAATAAAAACATGTTGTAGATTTTTAAAACACTCTTATTAATGGAATGTTATATACCTGAAAAATCTTACATAATATATACCTATTAAGTATACTTAATATTTTTGATTGACGTTATTTATTACCAAAGATTCGTCCTTGTTGTTTTTGAAGATTATGTGTATTTTTTTTTTACTTATTCTTTTAGACTGATGAATTTTTTTAGATGATTTTGTCGCTTTATCCTAAGTTTAGGTGATCAATTTTTTTTTATGAACTTAACACGCTCGAGTAATAACTACTTTTATTTTGAAAAATTAACAAAATATACATTGCACCTGATGTTTAGAAATTCGTGTTCACGATCACCTGTCAAAATAATTAGAGTGTGGTTAGAATATTTATCATTGGCTGGTTTGGTCTTAATCCACGTTCAAGAAATAAAAAAGACAAGTAAAATTGTATCCTGAACACGCACAGGAAATGCAATGCAATGGATCAATAGATCTGCTGTTTTCATAATTAATTTACTCAAAATTAATGATAATATATTATATGTTTTAACATCCTCTTATTTATTTTGTTGTAGAAAATTTAATTTTAGGTTGTTTTTTTTAGCATTCATCATTTTTTTTACACAGTTTATTCTACTTAACTAACTAAATATAATATATTCTTGTATGTCCCGCAGAATTCGTTACATCAGTTTACGGAAAAGATCGAAAGAAAACCGTTTGGTACCAAGAAAATTTAAGAAATGCTGTGGAAAAAATATATTTCAAAGAAATCAGCCTAAGACAAGCATCAATTTTGTATGATATACCAAAGAGTACTTTGTATGATAGGCTTAAAGCTTTACGAAGTAAAATACGTCTCAAGAATAAGTAGCTTTTAATGGAATTGTTTATTCTTGCCCTCCCATCATTGGCGTAGGACCGGATGTTATGGCGCAGCCTAAGAGGCTATGTCTAGCAATGAACTGCGATACCCCATACACTGCCATGGACACACTCCGTGTTATCTCTTCTATTTCAGTGCCCTCTACACATAATATGTACTCAATACATCTTGATCCATTCTAAGTTCAGTGCCTTTCACACAAATATGTGTTTATTGTCCATATATTGCAATGCGTGTGAAGGCACTCAGTAGTGATTTTGGCGACACGCATGCCTGTTGAAGGCACTGAGCTTAGAATAGCACCTGACAAAAAAAAGTGGCAGTGTATGCGATCGGCGAAATTGATTGATTGTCCCATCATCCTCTTGCCTATTCAAAATTTGGGATTATCACAGCGTTTCTACATCTTCGTTATAAGTATAACAGCTGTCATGTCCATATCCAGCCTCTTTCTAGCCATATCTCTTATCTCTCTCATCTTACACATAACCCATCCACGATTCTTTGATCTTCCTCTATAACATCCACATTGATTCGTAAAACTATCTTCATTATTCTATCTCCTCAGCATCACAAAGGTACCGTGGCCGACCGACCGAGTAGATACGTTAAAAGCTAGGTAGCATCATTTTTCATGGCCTGAAACACAGGTTTAAATTAACCTCGATCGGGCTGGTCGCTACATAAAATTGCAATTCCGAACAACCAGTACTTGCACTAATAAAATCTTAGTTTTAGTTTTAGGCACTTTAATTGTATGGAAGACTTATTACTGTTGGCTACATGTACACTTTTGTAAACGTTTTGTTTGAAATAAATTATTATTATTATTATTTTCAACCGCATTAAAGCCTACCATAGCGCATCACTTGAGAACTGGTCCAAATAAGGCTATTTTTTGTTCAAAAATGTTCGTAAAAATCCGTAAAATATTTAGATTTTATAACGAAAAGGAAAAAAACCCGGCCTTTTTTTAATTGGGGAAAACTGAACGTCCTTATTTCTATGAGATTTTTGTATGAAATAATGAAAATTTGGCAAGACGACGGATCAGCTAGCACTCTAGTAGTGTATTAAAAGTTGGTTTGTGTGAAAGATGATAGGTATTATTAAAAATACTGAGATGGCGAATGATACTGATGTTGATGCTGCGTCCACTCCAAATAAATAAGGTCAGAAGACGATGACAATCAATTAAATATTAACCAAAATATGCTAGAATGTACTTATATGGGTCTAAACCTAAGTGTAGAACGAAACAAAGTTTTAAACTAAGAGCGAATTTCACCAATGAACATGTCTTAGTTCAAGAAATGTCGGTGTCATCATTGCTGTGGAATATTGACACTGATTGCTCTCGATTGCTGACGACGCAATCGGCGCATGTTGCGCCGATTGCGTCATTCGGTCGTTAGTTTCATTGGTGGAATTCGGCCTAAATCATGTATTTTTGTACTTACCGAATTCTAATAATAAGATGTTATATTGGAAATATATTAATTTTAATTTAAAAAAGTAAAGATACGGTCTTTGTGATGTACGGTCGGACGCCAGCTCACCAAAGTTATACCAAACTGTCAAACCAAATTTCTTCAAATGATTTTAAACCTTAAAACTTTGACTGTTAAGTTCATAATCGATTGAGTAAATTTGGCAGTTTGTGGTTACTTGATGTGCTGGCGATTGTACTGTTTATACATTTTAGTTAAATAATACTTAAATATTTTATTAATACATACCTATCTGTTTTATTGTGACAAAAATTTATAAAAATATATTGTTGAACTAAGTTTGCTTATCATTTTTCCAACGAAGTGTGCCTAATACTGACAGAATGATAAAAAAATCCCTTGAGTTGTAAAAAAAAAATCATACTCTTCTAGCCTATAAAATAATAACAAAAAAATGTATTTAAATTATTACCAGGTTTTTGTGTCCCACTGCAGGGCAGATAAATTCATCCCAACTACGAAATCCTTCATTGGGCGTGGTCCAACACGCACCTGGCCTTTTTAAGAGAATCAAAATTAAATAAAGTGTTGTGCGATAGATAGTTTTGAAACTCAATAAGTATTCAATTGAAAATGCTTAACACAGATGTTGTCCTTTAATGCATGATGCGTGCTGCAACTGTTTACATGGATTCCATGCGTATCTGTAAAGTAATCACAATTTGTTTTTTTGCAGTCATTTTCCAGAAACTGCCTCTAGCTGGTGGTAAAGAAGTCATATTATTCCAAAACTACACGTTTTCATACCACGTGAAAGGGAAGTCGCGGCTGCAGTGTTCGCAGAAACATAGCATGAAGTGCAATGCGTTTCTGGTAGTTGATAAATATGAGAACATCGTTTACTATGACACAAACCATAACCATCTTCCTCCGAGATGTTATTTGACTTCAAGTGGTTTGTATTCAATTTCTAAAGAAAGACACTTCATACTGTAATTTTGCAGGATCTTAAGAGCGTTCTAAGGAAGTGACAGAATCGTAGTATCATGTGTGTTTGCTGTATAATAAAATACTAATTAAATGGGTTTAAGTTTTAACCATGGAACCACGTCACCCTATGAGGTGGCAGTGATACCATACCATATACCTAATTCACTGCCCCAAAGGCAGAGAATACGCGTTTATTTATCATAATAAATATACAAATTCGTATTATTGCATTTACATTGCATTATACAGGGCGATTTAAATTTACCGTTAACCTTTCAGAGTGTGAAAGTACCTATGGTTATGAGCAACTTTCACTAGAGTTTAACTCAGACATATCGAAAAAAAACGACTTTTTCATACAAAAATGCAATATTTAATCGATGAGATGAAAATGTATGAAACATTAGTATATTTTATTGTCTTCTTCTTTTCGTGTGGTTAATGCCTAACCTGGTGTCAGAGTTTTTATGCTGCCCATGGGCCTCTGACTTAGCTTCACATGCTGTTGATTTTATTGTTATTCCGTAGTTGGTCCCATAGTGAAAGTTGTTTATAATCATGAGTACATACTCCCCTGAAAGTGATTATCAGTGAATGTTAATTTTATATCTGACAAATCAAGCCTTCATTTAATTTAAGAGATTGTTGTAGGTAATAAAACAAATATAGCTGGTGCAAATTAGTTATAAAATAAGATCAGGTACCTCGTTAATTATAGTGTAGTTAATTATAGTTAATTGTAGTGTGTTTTGGCGTCTTTGTGAATTCGTTTTGATTTTTCTCAATAAACCAATTTATTTGTGTAGCATCACGTTTTTAATTTTGTGGACCTTTCCAAATGCCCATAAATATTCTACGTAACACGTTGCGATATTCACAGATAATTTTCAATCAAACTCTTTTTTGTACATACCCAGACAAATAAACCTTATTATTTACAGAATTGTGTTTTTTTTCCAGGCACCTACCATGTGCTCCCTCTAGCAAAAGGCAAATCAGTCATACTATACAACAACTACACATACTCCTACCACGTGAAAGGTAAATCCTTGCTGCGATGCTCTCAGAAGATGAGCGAAAAGTGCCGCGCGTTCATAAGACTGGGCAAATGTGGCAACATTGTGACTGCTGTGACGGATCACACGCATCTCCCCCCAAGATGTGAGAGGACCACGGATGGCACATACAAGTTTACGAAACGAAAAAGTATTTATGAGATGTTGTGAAGAAAATCTGTGTTGAATATCAATACTAATATTATAAAGCTGAAGAGTTTGTTTGTTTGAAACAATACAATGTACCTACAGAAACAAGTACATCAAGCTACCCTAATCTGTCGAATTTTCAACTTTATTACAAAAGAATAAGGTTCATGTTCAATTGGGTATATTCGACAGTTTTGTATAGCTAGATATGCTGGCGTCTGTCCTATTCATTACCTTTTAATTACGGACGGTTTTTACGTTCTGCAACGTTCTCACATGTACAATTTCAACATGAATGTAACCCAGATTTTTATTTATAAGAGTGTCCATGGAGTTTCCTGCCCATTCTTCTCCATACATTTCTACAGCTTTGGAATGGGCAACTAGCTTCATCTTTCTGACTGACTGACCATTTGACAATTCAAGTGCCTGTAAAATGTTTAATTGAAATAAATGCTATGAGTTTGAGGCCGATTTTTTTTGGGTTTGAGAAGGAAAGTCAAATTTTAATAAAGGTGTTAGTAATATAATTTGAATAGTTGTATATTGTGATAGTGTTGAAAGAAATATTTGCCAAACTAGGTAATCTAATAAAACATTATTAAGAGTGTACGTTATTACTTCTAGAATAATAATAATTTTCCAATCGGTGTCAAATTAAAAATAAATAATAGGTACCGGCTTATTAATGTCCTACTGCAGGGTAAAGGCATCTTCTCATACAGAGAAGACATGATCATTGATCACCACGCTTGCTCAAGACGGGTTGTAGATGTAAGACTAATACAGGGTGTAACAGAATTCCTGTCCTACTCTAAAGGGGGTTGTTTTATGTCGTATACAAACACATAATATTATTAGTTAAGTTAAACTTAAAAAAAGTAAATTCAAACATTTTGGACTCCCCATACAAAATGTAATCACGTGACATGGCATTTTGTATGAGAGATAAAAAAAAATCATTTTTTTTAAGTTTAACCTGCTGCCTGATGGATGGATTGTGTAAAAGATGATATGGCTAGAAAGGGAGTGATTACCGAGATGACGACTAATAGAGAAGTATGGACGAAAAAGACATGTTGCGCCGGCCCCGTTGGGATAAGGGCAGGAGAATGATGATGATGAAGTTTAACCTGCTAATATGTGTTTCTATAACGACACTGTATAACCCGCTTTCAAGTTACAAGTAGTCCAGGTTTCCTCGCTATATTTTTTCTGCACCGATGTCGGTTATATCCAAGATAAACTCAGAGAGTATATATGAAAAGTTACATTAGTACTTGCTTGGATTTGAACCCATAACCTTGTAGATGAGAGGCGGACATCACGACATCATCAAATTATTATTTAATTAAAGTTCTTTTAGTATGGAGGTACCCAAACTTACCAAATACATTATCTAGAAAATATTTTTGAAAAAATAATGTTTTATATTAAAAACGTAACACAAAATATTAAAACTAGTTAAAGTTTTAATATTTTGTGTTACGTTTAGATTTTCAATACTTTGAGAAACCTCTCATAATGTTTTTTTTTTAAATTAAGTATTGTGTTTGAGAGCAGTTTAATTGTTCCACAATTAAATTAAAAATGATTCATAATATCATTTATTTTACTAACAACTTTATGAATACAGAAATTATCTCCTTCATTTTATTGCAAAATAAATATTGAATAAATAATATGTATTTAACTGTTTTTTTTTTTGTTTTATTTGTGAGTTGGTGGTAAAGCACAATGTTAATAATATTTTATCTATGTTTTACTTACCTAATTAATTCGTCAATTTACAGGCACACCATACCAAGTACTGAGTCTGAACGGGAAGACGGTTGTTCTCTACCAGAATTATACCTTTTCGATATGTGGTCCTTCGCCTCGTTACCAGGCCTGCTCCTCCAAGAAAGGGAAGAATTGTCGCGCCAAGCTCACCCTGAACGAGGATGGGACGATAAAGACTGCGGTGACCATACATAATCATCCCCCTCCGAAAATCTATCAAACTGCTAATGGAAAGTACTTTAGAGTATAGGAATATAGATGGTAGTATTAGAAACTAAACATATAGAATATTGGCGAAAATACACACATCAAAAGTGTCTAGGGATCAACATATATTTTTGCAATAACTTTTCTCTTGATTGATATTAATTTAAATTTTCTTTAAGGATTCATCAAATAAAGTGTTTTCGTTTGTCACAGTAACGATAAACCAAGTCACCTTTGCATTAATAAAGAAATTTGCCATTTTCCTAATAAAGGGATTTTTGACATTTGAACCACTAACATTAAAGTTCGAAAAAAAGACTGAAATAACAGTTTTCTTTAAAATTTTATTGGGTAACTTAAACAATTAATAATCCGTGTTTCTACCGCGAACACTAACAACACAAGAACATCGGTTTGGCATACTCAAAATGAGTTCATCCAAATCACGCTGTGGAATGGCCGCCCATGTTCGTTGCAACAACAAAAAAAGGTCTTCTTGCAACTGGATACCCTCCATATTCGGCAGAGCTCTTCTCTGTAGCATATCCCATGCATGCTCAATCGGGTTCAAGTCTGGCGACTGAGCAGGCCAGGGCAGGACATTGATGTTAGCTGCGGCGAGAGTCTGTCTTACAACTCTTGCGGTGTGCGGTCGTGCATTATCATGCATTAACTGAAATAAGGGACCGATTTGCACTTGTAGAGGAACGATGACGTCAGATACAATCGTCTCAGCATAAATTTGAGCGTTGAGGTTGCCTCTGATCCAAATCAACTCAGTTCTTCCGCCGATCCAAATACCCGCCCATACCATGATGGTTCCACCACTATAAGGATGGACTTCCTGGCAGGATTTTAATCGCTGTTGGCGTCCAGGGGTTCTCCAGTGTCGTATACGTCTTGTATCCGGTCTCATACCAAAACGAGACTCATCAGAAAAGCACACGAAACGCCATTGTTCTTCTGCCCAATTTCTGTGTTCAAGAGCCCATTGATATCGAATCCTACGATTGTGCATTGCTATAGGTGGTACCCGTAGCGGTCTTCGGGAATGAAGGTTCACTTCATGCAAGCGGTTTCTGACTGTTTGGTCGCTAATTAAGTTCCCTGAAGAGTGATGAAGCCTCACGGCTAACATCATGGCGGTTATTGTTGGAGCTCTTCGAGTTAAGATTTGAATGTATCGGTCTTGTCTCCGTGTGGTGCAGCGATACCGTCCTTCATGGCGCTCAGCCACGGTACCAGTGCTTCGGTAACGTGTCCAAAGTCGACTGATAACACTCTGACTTGTATTCAGAGCAAAAAAATACCTTTTTTTGTTGTTGCAACGAACATGGGCGGCCATTCCACAGCGTGATTTGGATGAACTCATTTTGAGTATGCCAAACCGATGTTCTTGTGTTGTTAGTGTTCGCGGTAGAAACACGGATTATTAATTGTTTAAGTTACCCAATAAAATTTTAAAGAAAACTGTTATTTCAGTCTTTTTTTCGAACTTTAATGTTAGTGGTTCAAATGTCAAAAATCCCTTTATTAGGAAAATGGCAAATTTCTTTATTAATGCAAAGGTGACTTGGTTTATCGTTACTGTGACAAACGAAAACACTTTATTTGATGAATCCTTAAAGAAAATTTAAATTAATATCAATCAAGAGAAAAGTTATTGCAAAAATATATGTTGATCCCTAGACACTTTTGATGTGTGTATTATGATTTTCCTCAATTTCAACTGCTAATAAATATATTTAACTTTTATGTTGGTGTTTTTTTTCTGTAAACTATTTTTTGACTTTTAAAATCTTAGTAAAGTTTTATAAATTTTGTAAATTAGCGCTGTTTATTAAAAAAATATTGTTTTTTTTTTATAAAAATTGCGCGGACATAATGTCTTTGTCGTATGTTTATAAACCCAAACATTATTATTACTACAATAATAACATTTTTTTTGTTAATTAAATATAGTATGAACGTATTAACATAGTTTTTTCAAAAAAATTATTCTTTATTCTGGTTGCAACCAGTTTATTTGCGCACTACGCAGCAAGAGCGCGCTTCAGAGCTGCCATAAAGTTCGCTCAGAGTTTTATCCTATTGATTATCGTTTGTTCAACCGTTACTGGTTTAACGTGAAAACGGTTTGTTGGGTTCATAAATTAAGGCTTTTGTAAACTTTTCTTTAATAAAAAAAAACGCATAAACGACTCATATCAACTGTACGCACCATTTGTAAATAAAGGGGTAACTATAATAAGTGTAGTTTTTTTTCATAATCTAAGTTAAGTAACCAATGCTATATTTTCACTTAAGTTTTTTTTTTCATATTGTTAAATAAAAAAATAAACGCCTATTATTATCCTACTGCCCACCCAGAGCGGGAGCAGTCATTGGATGATTTCCCAGCCTTAAAAAAAAAAAAAAAAAAAGGGCAAAGACCTCTTCCATATTGAGAGAGCACGAGAGATCTCGGGTTTCCCCAACCCGTCATGAGCAAGATCAATGCGACTTATTTTAGCTGTAATATAAATATGACTTAACATACCTTTTTCCTTCATATTGTTTCCACTTTATTTTAATAACCAAGTTTTTTTTTTGTTTTTGCAGTACCGTACCGACCGTATGAGATGATCGTTCTCAATGGGAGGACCGTAGTTCTTTACAAACAGTATACGTTTTCGAAGCGAGGGCCTCCGTATCGTCTCCACTTTTGTTCTAAGAAAGTCACCAATAAATGTAAAGCCAAGTTAGTACTTGACGTGGATGGAGAAATAGAATATGCTAGAACTGATCATAACCACCCCCCTCCAAGACTTGTCCGTACGTCTGACGGTAAATACTGTAAAGTATAAAATGTAGTGTAATATTAGAGAAAAATAAAATGAAAAAATAATATATAAAATAATTAATAGAAATAATGCTAAATAAAATAACAGCCAACATGATGGTTATTTTTAACAAACAGCGGACTAAAAATTAAAAATCAAATAAATAAAGTAATTTAAAATTTAATTTCTCACACCAAACACCATGTTACCCCAATCTGTCAAATTTCTTTGATCGTTATTCAACTTTATTACAAAAGCATACCGTTCATTTTTAATTGGGAAAATTTGAAAACTTGATATGCTGGCGTCTGTACACCGATTTCTACGTCATTAATTGTACATACCTATAAATTTTGTTAATTTTGTTTGAGTAGTTTTAGTGTGAACTGTAATAATACTTAGTTAATCTACTTCGTGTAAAATTTTCATGTTATAACTCCATGTTACGGCTATTTACAAAGCTCTAGTTAGCCCTCAGCTAATAGTGTAAAATAAAATACCGAAAAAAAGAAAAAACTGACTTCCAAGAAAAACACAGAACGAAGTGAAAATTACTTAATTTATTTCATATATACAAAATATTGTAAAATATTTTAAAAGAGTACCTAACGGTGGAATTTCTTTTCTATTCTTCTCCACACGAAACTACATGTATATTTAGGTACTTTTGCCACCACATTCCGAAATTAAAATTATTTTACACTTTTTAGCTGTGTACGTATCCCACACAAGCTTTTTTTTACACCAGTAAGTAGTTATAGATAATAAAAAAGAATAAAACACGTTGATTTAAGCACAATAAGAAAACTTACCAAAAATACTTCGACAGTCATGTAAAAAATATAGCTTAACAGTATCTATATGAAAATATGTAAGAATTTAGATTTAAATAGTATTTTATTTACAATCAATTTGTCTGCCAAATATTATGTACTAGCACAGTTTTTAAATAAGTAGTTAATGTACCTACTTACCTTATTAACACTAACCGCCATTACTTATTACTACTTGTTTAAAAAAACCGGTGAAGGAAAACATTGTGAGGATACCGGCATGCCTGAGAGATGTTTCTCAACAGTATGTGATGCTAAGTCAGAGGCCCATGGGCAGCATTAAAACTCTGACACCGGGTTAGTCACTAACCACTCGGAAACAAGAAGAAGACCTTATTATATAATTTATTACACATTAATTAAACATGGCAGGCTAAACGTAGGTGTTCTCTAGGTGCACCTCTGTTTAACCCATCGGGGAATACAGGCGAAAACGTAAATTATTATATTGTAAAAACTTTACTTAGTAATTTAATAATTTAGGTGTAGTAGTTAAACAACAAAAATTTTATGTGTTTTTATTTATTTTTTAAATTCGAATTCTTACTAGCTTTTGCCCTCGGTAATGCTTTCGTGAATGTTGGAAATTTTGCATAGGAATATCCTACTACTATTATAAAGGCGAAAGTTTGTAAGTATGGATGTATGGATGTTTGTTACTCTTTCACGTAAAAACTACTGTATAGATTTGGATGAAATTTGACACAGAGATGGTTTATATCCTGGATTAACACATAGGATATTTTTTATCCCGGTAGAACATTCCTGTGGGATAATTTCCGACCTCCACGCGAGCGAAGCCGCGGGCAGAAGCTAGTACATGCATAATATCTTTAATCGCTTAAAAGAGGTACAGACGCCAGCACATCAAGCTATCCCTAACTGTCAAATTTTCTCAATTAAAAATGAACCTTACGTCTTTGCAATAAAGTTGAAATACTATCAAAGAAATTTGACAGATTGTGGTAACTTGATGTGCTGGCCTCTGTACCTACATAAAAAACGTGAATTTTAAACTCCTATAAATCCTATTTTACTCCCTTGGGATGACTTTACAAAAACACTGAAACACGTTACTCTTTATTTGTAACGAAAAGCATACCTACATTTGAATATTCATGTGCCTAAAAAATGCTTGGTTTTTCATTCAACTTTCATCCGCTATATAAACTTTTTTTCCATTTCTTTACCTTTTAAATAAAAGGGATTAAAAAGTTTACAACAAATATTAATGTGGCATATATGTAAGAGAATTGATGTTTATATCGAAGAAATAATAATCCATCCTCTTTTCTCCATATCTGTTATAAAAAAAACGTAAAATTATAGAAATAAATTCATTTTGTTTGACAGTTCAGTCAATTTGATTTTAACCGGTTTAACAAATTAACACTCTTAGTTTTTAGAGATTGCTGATTAAATACATACACACTCACCCTTTTTTTCCTACTGATTAAATGTGACTACATAGTATGGAAGCCGCTAGGTAAACGACTGGTGTGACCGGATCCTAGTATTCAGCTGGTATGCCCCAACCTGTATGGGCTTCTCCAAATGGGTTCATTAATGACTTTACTTGAAAGGTTTGTTCCATTTATTAATAGCTACTATAACAACAACTAACTTGATCCTTTCCTTGTTTCATTTCTAGGTTCTTCAAGTTCCTTTCCAAGGCTTTCACTACGCAGCTCAGCAATTAAAAGACAAACGGAATGTCTAAATAATATAATTTTCGTAGTAGACCCGGTTGAAAAGGTTACTGATGAAGATAACAACTCTGATTATGTGCCTGAAGACAGTAGTTCAGATGATGACGACGTTATTAAAGGTGATTTGACAGAAAGAGCTAACAGCAAGAAAACCAACTTACTGGAATCTAAACTCCATGCATCATCAACTACCTCTAAACAAATAAATACAAAAACAAGAAAATCTAGTAAAAAAGAAAAAGCTGATTTGCAAAAAATAATGAAACCAATTTGCACGTGCCAGCTTAAGTGCTATGAAAATGTAAATGACGAAGCCAGGAGGAGTATCTTCAAGAATTATTATGATATGACTAGGAACGAACAGAAGCAGTTTCTAGTATCGAGAGTGTCTGAAGGGCCAGTTCGTAGACGCCGGGTTTTCGGAAAGCCACTTAAAAGAGGGGTTACATTGACCTACACTTTTTTGGTAAACAACCAACCTGTTAGAGTTTGCAAAACCTTTTTTGTGAACACCCTAGCTATATGCGGGGTGGTAGTATTAACAGCACTTAGAAACGCTAGAAAGGGCATATCAAACGTCGATAGACGGGGGCAATTGCCAGCTGTTAACAAAACACACCGAGAGATTAAAGATACGGTTCGTAAACACATAGATTTAATGTTTCAAAAAGTGACTAATTCTAAGAAAGATTTTGAGCGAGAACTTTACTTCGGCAAACACTTAAAAATAACAAAATTTTACTCTTTGTTTCTAGAACATTGTGCCAAAGAGGGTATACCAAAAAATAATATTGCGAAGAAGTGGCTATACCGATTTATCTTAAAAAACGAGTATAATCTACAGTTTAAACCACTGGAAAGTAACACAAGCGATGATAATCTGTAAATAATACCTACCTACCTACCTACCTTCCAACGTACCTACTGTAATGTTGGCTCTGTGCCCCGTGGTTGCCTCCATGAGACCCCCACAGACCGTGCATTTGTTTGGCATAAAAAGTATCCTATGTAACTCGAGTGTATATTTAAAGTAGTGTAAGCATTCTTGTGTTTGGTTAAGTATTTTTAGAGATTACCCTTAACAAAATACAACATTAGCTCTTTGTAAAGTAGCTAAAAATAGACAAAATAAAGTACAAACAAAATATATAGAAGAGATAAAAATTGATGAATATAAAAGATTGGTAATTAGTTATAAGTGTAGATAATAATAAAAATAAACATATTATGGTTATGTTTAGAGTATATTTTATTTTAACAGGGAGGTGACACTTTCACTTTCACTAAATGGTTAATATTATACTTTAACTATTAACGTCGGAATGATAGATAATTAGTGATTAAACGAACTTACCTGTAAGCGAAGTTCGATCATAATTATACGAAGCGCTTCGTCCGAAGAGATTAGAACATAATACACATGTAGTAACACATAGGTGACACCACTCATACACTGTAGTTGAGAGTTTTTTTTTTCTTTACTGCGGGTATCTCGGTTCTCCTGATTACTTGTCTTGGAATCTCTCGTCATTTAGTTTAGAGGAATAAGCGTTGCTTAATATTTTCTGAAAACAAATTAAGGGCGTAGCGGAAGCGTGGGAGGGAGGGAGCTAATCTCTTCGGACGAAGCGCTTCGTATAATTATGATCGAACTTCGCTTACAGGTAAGTTCGTTTAATCACTAATTATACTAACGCTTCGTCCTCGAGATTAGAACATAATACACATGTAGATTTTGAGAGTTATTTCTGGAAATATTAAGAACGCACTGATATAATTTTAGAATTATTTATTATGCAAACAAAATTTTCAAGTAACTAAAGTTAATCAAATCTTTGAATATGAGGATTTCTTTAATTCAAGTTCATACATAAGCAATCACAAAAATTAATTAGTTACTTAATTGTAATTTTTGTACATGAGTACAATTTATTCTAATTGAATAAGTTGCAACAGCGACAATTATTGAGAAATTAATACTATTCTATTTTTTATTGATTAATTATTGATCTAGCTAGAGAACTTTCATCATAATCAGTGATGGTGCGATTATAAAATCTAGCGAACGTTTCAGAACTACCGCTCCAGCCGGCAGTTCTACGAATTTCATCAATATTAACCCCAAGGGCATGCGCACGCGACGTAGCCGCGTGACGCGTGCTATGTGCCGAGAATATAGACACATCTAACCCACTATATAAAAAGAAATACGAAGTCGGTAGAAGTAAAAGCATAATATATATATTTTTCTTAATTTGCTCGTAGGTAGAAGGAAAATTGATGAATATTTGCGTATTAACAGTAAGTTTTTATTTTGTAATTTTTGTTTGGAAAGTTTTCCGAACAGCAATAAAGGCCCAATCGGACTGTTTACAACGATCGAAAGTTGCGAACGTTTAAAGGGTAGTTATAGGATACCCTGAACATTATAGTATTGGGTGTTTTATAATTAGTCCTTGCGTCGGGTCAGCCCACGGACAGCCCGGAGTGCAAGACTTATTTCAACGTAAATACGTTTAGCAATACTGATCATGAGTATCGGTAGTAAAGTTTGTGCGTCGGAAAACCCATAGCTAGCCCGGAGTGCAAAACTTAAATTTTAACGTAAATACGTTATTTTAATACTCGGTAGGAACAGGTGCGCACTGTTACTAACCTGTTTGTTCATACGAAGTACTCGCGATCGGAGGCGTTGTGTCTTGCGAAGGCGGATAAAGAAGCCGTAATCTGCGTTCATATTTTTGTATTTTCTTCGTTAGATGTTCGTTATCAACGACACTCTTTCTTTTTGACATTATATTTACAGTACTGTACAATAAAATGTTAAACGTGTTGAGCGGTTGAACACTAAAATGTGAATGACGAGAGATTCCAAGACAAGTAATCAGGAGAACCGAGATACCCGCAGTAAAGAAAAAAAAAAAAAAAAAAAAACTCTCAACTACAGTGTATGAGTGGTGTCACCTATGTGTTACTACATGTGTATTATGTTCTAATCTCGAGGACGAAGCGTTAGTATAATAAGCTGGATGTTAGTATTTACCTTCATTTTGTATATACATACCCATTACCCATACTGACTGCCAAAGATCTACGAATGACAGCCAGGACCAACGAAATAACTTACCTTCCTAGGCATGAAAAAAAAAAAAAAAGGCATGGACGGGACGATGGGTAAAGACTGGTCACCCATCCCCAACCCGACCTAACCTGATCGACCCGTGCGGCTGTTATTACTTAGCCAGGAACCACTTATAATTTATTTTTCATTTGTCTTAATTCTAGGATCATCCAGTCCAGGTCTGCTGTGCTTATTGCCCAGCACAAGCACTGAGAATGCAGTGGAATCTCAACTCGATGAAATTCATCTTAACATTGAGGAACTTCCTGTACTTCTATTGGACGATTCAGATCTCAATTATGCGGGTTTAAACCAATCGGCAACAACTGAACAACAATCCTCGACAGTTTCTGAAACATTTCACAATTCTGAACAAAACAATGCAAATATAACAATGGACGATTCAGATCTCAATTATGCGGGTTTAAACCAATCGGCAACAACTGAACAACAATCCTCGACAGTTTCTGAAACATTTCACAATTCTGAACAAAACAATGCAAATATAACAATGGACGATTCAGATCTCAATTATGTGGGTTTAAACCAATCGGCAACAACTGAACAACAATCCTCGACAGTTTCTGAAACATTTCACAATTCTGAACAAAACAATGCAAATATAACAATGGACGATTCAGATCTCAATTATGCGGGTTTAAACCAATCGGCAACAACTGAACAACAATCCTCGACAGTTTCTGAAACATTTCACAATTCTGAACAAAACAATGCAAATATAACAATGGGACCAGTGTGCTCTTGCGGACTTAAGTGCGGCGAAAGAGTAAATGAAGAAACCAGGATGCGTATCTTCAATGAATACCATGGACAAGATATGACATTATCTTTACAGAGGCAGTTTATTTTATCAAGAGTGTCCGAGCTGCCAGGTGTAGAACGTCCCCAGTGCAGCGAAGTGGAATTATATCCATCAGGAAAACCTACCTTAAAGTTCACTTTTTTGGTGAACGAAGAACCTGTTGAAATATGCGAAAGATTCTTTTTAAATACCTTGGGTATACCGAGAGGTGCCATATGGATATCATTAAAGGAAGGCGCATATAAACCAAAAGCTCTTGTCTTCTCCCATGACGAGAGACGGCCGGATGAACTGAAAGACGCAATCCGCAAACACATTGAATTAATGTACCAAACTGAGAAACAAGAATCGTCTAGCGATGTACGCCTGGATATTGGCAAATGTTATCCTTCGTACTTAAAATATTGTGCCGAAAATAACATACCAGAGTACAATGTTGGGAGGGAGTCCCTATACCGCCGTATCGCTAAAGTAGAGTATAATATAAAAATGTTTAGAGGATAGATAGAAGAAAGAAAGAAATATTTACGTATTTTTCTTTCTTTCTTTCTTTTTTATATGTAAATGTAAACTGTCTTAAAAACTTATCCATATTTATTGTCCGGATACGAGGCTTCTTATAGCTTCTTTGTGTGTGTATTTTATGTAATTGTCTATCTTTCTTGTACATGTTAAGAAAGTAATATAAAAAGGGAGGGAAAATAATCATGGCATCAATACAATTCTAGTATTAATATTTTATGACCGTATATCCAGGGATATTGGCAAATGTTATACTTCATACTTAAAATATTGTGCCGAAAATAACCTATGAGAACACAATGTTGGTAGGGAGTCCCTATACCGCCGTATCGCTAAAGTAGAGTATAATATAAAAATGTTTAGAGGATAGATAGAAGTAAGAAAGAAATATTTCCGTATTTTTCTTTCTTTCTTTATTTTTTATCTGTAAACTGTCTTAAAAACTTATCCATATTTATTGTCCGGATACGAGGCTTCTTATAGCTTCTTTGTGTGTGTATTTTATGTAATTGTCTATCTTTTTTGTACATGTTAAGAAAGTAATATAAAAAGGGAGGAAAAATAATCAAGGCATCAATAAAATTCTAGTATTAATATTTTATGACCGTATATCCAGGGATATTGGCAAATGTTATCCTTCATACTTAAAATATTGTGCCGGAAATAACATATTAGAACAAAATGTTGGGAAGGAGTCCCTATACCACCGTATCGCTAAAGTAGAGTATAATATAAAAATGTTTAGAGGATAGATAGAAGAAAGAAAGAAATATTTACGTATTTTTCTTTCTTTCTTTCTTTTTTATATGTAAATGTAAACTGTCTTAAAAACTTATCCATATTTATTGTCCGGATACGAGGCTTCTTATAGCTTCTTTGTGTGTGTATTTTATGTAATTGTCTATCTTTCTTGTACATGTTAAGAAAGTAATATAAAAAGGGAGGGAAAATATTCATGGCATCAATACAATTCTAGTATTAATATTTTATGACCGTATATCCAGGGATATTGGCAAATGTTATACTTCATACTTAAAATATTGTGCCGAAAATAACCTATCAGAACACAATGTTGGTAGGGAGTCCCTATACCGCCGTATCGCTAAAGTAGAGTATAATATAAAAATGTTTAGAGGATAGATAGAAGTAAGAAAGAAATATTTCCGTATTTTTCTTTCTTTCTTTCTTTTTTATATGTAAATGTAAACTGTCTTAAAAACTTATCCATATTTATTGTCCGGATACGAGGCTTCTTATAGCTTCTTTGTGTGTGTATTTTATGTAATTGTCTATCTTTCTTGTACATGTTAAGAAAGTAATATAAAAAGGGAGGGAAAATATTCATGGCATCAAACCAATTCTAGTATTAATATTTTATGACCATAAGGTATCTAGTCGTTTGCATAATCTAAATAATGTGTAGTTGATATAATTGTATGCATTTATTTCAAGAATAAAGTGATTCTTAAAAAACATTTTCGTGTTAACAGCTGTACTACCCTGCCTATGTGATAATTTAACACAATTATGTACGAATTCTTTATTTTTTCAGATACATATGAAACAATAAGATTTCGCAACAAAGACGTTATTCTTTACCAACAACATACGTATTCGAAATCGGGCGCGAACGTGAGATACCGGTTTTGCTCTAAAAAGTCTTCTAGAGGATGTAAAGCTAAGCTGACTTTTGATGGACTTGGCAGAATCCTTCGAGCTGACACTAACCACAATCATCCGCCACCACAACTTTACAAAAGTCGTGATGGATATTATTGCAGAGTGTGAAGAAGCCATAAACAGTGATCACATCGGAGTAAGTGGAGCGTCTTCTTCTTTTCGTGTGGTTAGTGACTAACCTGGTGTCAGAGTTTTTTTTAGCTGCCCATAGGCCTCTAGGCGAGCTAGATGGAGCTATTTTTTGTACTTGCAATACGTTGTCTTATTTTGGACGCTCCCGGGATCTCGGGATTTGAAATATATGTATATGTTAATAAATTAGAAATTAGTGTGTAAAAAGCTATTCACGTCTTATGAAATTATGAACAAACACATGTCATATCCCTCCACCCTTCCAACGGGCAATTATAAGGCTCGGCGCACATTGGCGGCACGGCAGGACAAAGTATTTTTAGGCGAACATTGAAATCTCAACTTTATTTTCACACTTTGTAAGTTATATTTTTTCTATATTATTTTTTTTATTTTCTGTTGTGTTTTTGTTTTGTTACAATTTAATATTATTAACAACAACTTTTGCGGTCATTGAACCAAAATAGCTCTACCTGCTCCGATCACAACGAATATTATTCTTATAGAATGCTATCATTTAATTTAGATTTTCAAAATTTCGGAGCGCAAATGAAAGATGATGGTCGGTTGAGTAGGTCATGATGAATGAATTTAATTTTACACTTTTTATTCCTTTTGTGTTCAAACGTGTAACTTTGAATGGGAGTTGCTGAATGAAATACAAAATGAACAAAAGAAGAAAGCGCCGGATATCAGTTTTAGATAATTTCGAAGTTTTAAATTGTGTTCTATTAGAATGAAAACCTATGAAAATAATAAAAATGACCTACGAGGCATTATTACAAAACAAGATTTACCTTAAACACGCGGGTTTAAACCACGAAGGTTTAAACCATCGAACCATTTTTGGATTTCGAACTGTATTTCGACTACGTTTAAGTTCTAATCACAAAAACTGTCGTCAAACCCAAGTTTAAATTGTAAATTTTGTATTAAGAACTTTACTGTGCTTAGAATTAAACTCTAAATACAATAACTGGTTCGTTTTGTAATTAGACTAAGATTTTAAATTGTTATAAATGCTTGATGTTAAGCCCAAGACCAAGACTAGTCATAAGAACTTACAAATTAATATAAATGAGTTGAATGAGTAATAAGCAAAATTAATCTTTGTTTTTCTAACCTTTTATTTATTTGTGGTCACCAAGTGTACCTACACACGGTATGAATGTGTGCGTGAAGACGAGTAGCGTTAGCACATATCACATATGGAGACAGGTCACAGGAATTGTCAAGCAGCCATTTGAAGATCTCGTTGAACAAACCATGAGCACTTGGACCCCACAGCCAACGGTTTCAAGCCCAAACGGTTCGAAAATATGATTACCGAAGTTATATATTCTTATTTAGCTTATTTTTTAGTTATATATTTTTATTTATTTCGCCGCTAAAACTATTATGTATTTTCCTAATATCACTCCACATTTTCAGGTAAAATCATAGAAATTAATGGTAAATCATTATTTCTGTATCAAAACTATACATTTTCGAGGCAAAGTTCGTCCGCCCGACACAGGTACTGTTCGCAAAGGGCGACCCAGAGATGTGGAGCCAAGCTGATTCTGAACAAAGATGGAACCCTTGCAGTGCCCTCTACTCCTCATAACCACCCTCCTCCGAAAATAGTACTGTCTAATGGGAAATATTTTAAAATATGATAGATCCTACAAAGGAAAAAAAAACTGTACAGTAATAAAATAAAGGAATAAAAAAAAAATACAATTAATTTGTAACATATTATTGACAACAGTAGGTAGTGTCGACGGCGGGGTGGCGGTTCGCCGGTCTTTTAATTAAAGCTATGTTTTCTAATACACATAAGTGTAAGTATGAAAAAAAAATGTATTAGTTTATCAGCCATCTCGTTACCATAACACAAGCATTAGGTTGCTTAGCTTGGGACTATATGGCGTTGTGAGAAATGTCCAAGGAATATTATTAAATGTATTTTTTATATTATTAAAATAAGGTCTACAAGAACGGACTGCACACGGGCGTTCTTATTGGCTAATGCGCGAGGTCCTCGCCCCGCCTAACGCTGCGGCCGCCATTGCTTGCAATGACCGTGTGAAAAAAAACCGCGCGGAAACTCAACGCGCCAAAAACGCGCCCCAACGCATTCCGTTCTCGCGGGCTATTAAGAAAGTTCGTCTTTTCTTCATTTTCTCAACACCAACCAACCTATCAGCTACACATTTTATTATGATTAAAGGCTTTATAATTTTACACCATTTACCGATAATGTATAGCAATGTTTGCACGTTAAGCCGCTGGTCCCGGCTGTCATTAGTGTATCTTTGACAGTCGCTACGGGTCGTCAGAAGCCCACAAATTTGACAGCCAGTCTTACCAAGGGGTATCGTATTGCCCAGTTACTGGGTTGTGGAGGTCAGATAGGCAGTCGCTCCATCTAAAATACTGGTATTCAGCTGCATCCGCGGTTAGACTGGAAGCCGACCCTAACATAGTTGGGAAAAGGCTCGACAGATGATCGATCTTTATAAATGTATTTTTACGTCACAAACTGCATCTTCAGTTTCTTTTTCAGAAATAAGCAGTAGATACGTTTAGGCTTAATATTTCCTTTGTAATAGTAATGTGTACTCAAAATAAATAAATTAGAATAAGAAATACCTCTTTTAATTGCATCCTAAAGAACTACTTCTGAATTGAGAGTTTGTAGTTGAGAACTTGTCATTACTTTAGCATTACTTAAGGTGAGAGCTCGCAAATTCTAAATTTCGTTGTAAAAGAAATGTGAAATTTGCAATTTCACGGTCTCCGTTCGGAGTATGCACCTTACTTGGTTAGGTGTAGGCACACTTTGTACACTTAACGCCCTCAAGCGTAATAACAATAAAATTTATAAATGGACTCTCTTCAGGGCCCTTTAACCGATCAGGTAGTAGAGTAGGTATTTGACAAGTCCTCAACTCTAAATTCTCAATACAGAAGTTTTTAATTAAGATTTTTTATAAAGTCTACCTATGTGTGTATACTAAATTCTATCCAAAATCGTTCAGCGTTTAAAGTTCAGGAAAATAAGCATCTTTTGCTCTATTTACCCGACTGCCAGTAGGAGGCTTATGTTTTTAATTGTTCAGTTACTTATTGTAAACTAGCTGCTGCGCCCGGCTTCGTCTGCGTAAACCTTCATTCTGTTTCTAAACTAAAAGTAGCCTAAGTTATAAGTTATAACATCGGCTATCTGCTAGTGAAAGTCCCGTCAAAATGGGTCCAGACCTTTCGGAGATTAGCCGGAACAAACAGACATATAGACAGATAAAATATTAAAAGAAAATGTTGTTAGTAACGTATATATTTTCATAAGTATCTAGTAAAATATAGTTATTGTTAAGTCATTACATCGTTTCAATTGTATGTAACTGTAGAGAAGTGGTTTTTTTTAAATAAATAAACGATTATATTATTTATTTTTATTTCATTTTCAGATGAATATAAAGTCATTGTATTAAATAGGAGGAGGACGGTTCTGTATAAAAACTTTACGTTCTCGCGGCAAGGAGCTTCGCATTGTAACCAGTATTGCTCACAGAAGCTGAGTAAGGATTGTAAAGCAAAACTGAAGCTGAACAAAGATGGCACTCTTGCGCACGCTTATAACATTCACACTCACCCACCACCGAAACTGTATGAAGGGGCTTTTGGGCAATATTTTAGGTTATAACTAGATATAAATGAGGACCCGCAGTAATATATCATCTACATTTTCTATGCCATGGCATTCCATGGTATCATGTATCATTATACATGATACGTCCTGACAATGTTAAAGCTATTCACAACCATTCGACTGGCTTTCGAGTGGAAAATGGTATATTTTTCATACCTCAAAATGGCGTCGGAATCGGAATAGTAGAAACGTAAACCAAAAATGTTGATAGTTTAAACCACATTAAACCAAACAAATGACCAGTCTAGTTGGTTGACCAGTTCGTTCTCGTGGCTAAGTAATAACAGCCGCACGGATCGATCCACCAGGTTAAGCTACGCTTGCCGGGGTGCATCCGTGGATGGGTGACCATGTTACATATCCAGACTCCTCCCTGCTCGGAAAGCATGATAAGCCGTTGGTCCCACCTATCATTCGTGGATCTTTGACAGTCGTTACGGGTCGTCAGAAGCCCGAAAATCTGACAGCCAGTCTTACCAAGGGGTAATGTATTGCCCAGTTACTGGGTTGTGGAGGTCAGATAGACAGTCGCTCGATGTAAAATACTGCATCCGGTTAGACTGGAAGCCGACCCTAACATAGTTGGGAAAAGGCTGGGCAGATTGAAACCTGTCTGGTTTAAACTGTCAAAATCGGGTGGTGGTTGTCCCTTAGGACTTCTAGAGATTGAAAGATATAGGTACAATAACATTGTAAATATGTGGAAAATGTCGTAGGTTATTATTATATACCTACTGTTATATATTTGTTGTTCACTCTGTAGCGAAAATGTTGTGCAATACTTACATTCAGTCAAAAAAGTATCGGGAATGGATGATTTGTTTATGGTTCCAAATTCAAATTTTTGTTTTTTTGTAGTTGTTAGATTGGAACAACTGTTTTCCATTTTGGCGCGGAGTTTGAGTTGCATCTGTTATTTATATTAAATACAGTGCTGGTTTTAGTAATATCATATATAGTGTATATTGCGAATTTCATAATGGACAAAAATATCGAACAAAGAGTTTGTTTTAAATTTTGCATCGCCAATGGAATTTCGTGTTCGGAGTCACTGAAAATGTTACAGAAGGCTTACAGTGAATCGACTTTATCAAAAACTCGTGCTTATGAGTGGTTCAAAGCGTTCAAAAGCGGTCGAGATGTGATGGAAGATTTGCCTCGCTCTGGTATGCCGTCAACGTCTGCAACTGAAGTTAACATCGCAAAAGTGAAGAAAATAGAGACTGAAAATCCCCATTCAACTCTGAGAGAGATAGCCGCCGAACTTTCTGTATCTCACGAGTCGATCCGTACCATTTTAACTAATCATTTGGGTATGAAACATTTTGCTGCTCGGTTAGTCCCAAAAGATCTGAATTTTCTCCAAAAACTCAATCGCATGAAAGTCGCTGAGGACATGCTAGAACGAGTCAGTTCGGACCCAACATTCATGAAACGCATTGTTACTGGTGACGAGACGTGGGTTTACGAGTTTGACATGCAAACTAGTCAACAAGCTTCGGAGTGGCGCCTTCCAACTGAACCGAAACCGAAAAAACCACGCCAAAGTCGATCAAAAGTCAAAGTCATGTTGACTGTTTTCTTTGACTATCACGGTGTTGTGCACTCTGAATTCTTACCGGAAGGTCTAACGGTAAATAAAGAATATTATTTGAGCGTTATGCGGCGTTTAAGAGAGCAAATTCGACGAAAAAGGCCAGATTTGTGGAAAGAAAATTCTTGGATTTTGCACCACGACAATGCGCCTTCGCACAAGGCTATCATTGTGAACGAATTTTTGACCAAACACTCAACAAATACCATCCAGCAACCACCATATTCACCAGATATGGCTCCTGCTGACTTTTTTCTTTTTCCTAAACTCAAATTACCACTTCGTGGCACCCGTTTTCAATCGATAGAAGACATAAAGGAGAATTCGCGGCGAGAACTGAACTCAATTCCGGAAGCAGCGTTTAAAAATGTTTTGATGAATGGATTATTCGTTGGCGCAAGTGTATCGTTTCTAAAGGAGCATACTTTGAAGGTGATAAAATAAATTTGGATGAATAACAGACATTTTGTGTATTATTGATCTTTTCCCGGTACTTTCTTGACAGAGTAGTATGATGTGTCGCCATTTATTTTCCCAAAATATATAAAACTAGCTGCTTCCGCGCGGTTTCACACTCCACTGCTCGGCTCCTTTTAGTAGTAGCGTGATGTTACATAACCTATAGCGTTTCTCGATAAATGGACTATCAACACAAAAAGAGCTTTTCAATTCGGACCAGTAATTCCAGAGATTAGCGCGTTCAAAGAAACAAACTTTTCAGCTTTATAATATTAGTATAGATTAATTGTTTTTAGTTCGTGTAGCGCTAATTTGGTATTTGAAAGGGTAGTCAATAACGTTACTTTTTATGAACTGTCAAAACGCGGAATTTGTACGTGATTTGTTTGTAATATAACAATATGACGTCACAGATTTTAGAATCAAATGGAATACTTATTATCATTAAATGCAATTTTAAAATTATATCTTTGCATAATATTTAATTTATGTACGGTGATGGAAGTTTTCTAAGACGAGCGGTATTTTATCTATATAATTTAATATTTTATTTTTGACCGTTTCAAATAGTCAATTGTATTCAGTGCTTCGTCGTGCAAGGCTAATTATGCTTGCGCTTTCGATCGATAGTTATTTTGTTCTGTTATAATTCTACTATTTATTTTAATTCGTTGTTTTTTTCTGATTCCACTTAATTTTAAGTCTGAAGACATGATCTTGTGTGTCTCAGTAAGCTGTAGCAGTGTCTCCCTCTATCCCTTATTGCCTATGACTTTGTTGGCAGTTCTTCATAAAAATGGAGAAGAACATTTATGATTTAAAAAACTTAATAATAATATAAAGTTGTATTATTATAATATTATTATTATTAGCTGAATTTCCTCACGGATTTTAAATGTTATTTATTTATGGTAATAAAACAATTTATATTCAAAGAGATTTTTATATCATTGCAATGATAGATCGTTACCTATTCATTTTTGCCTTTTAATTTTGTCTTCGATGATAATCCTATTAATTTACTTATACATACATAACAGCACGCCTGTATGCCCAAAGGGTCAGGCAGAGTTCTACCATACAACAGCCACATTTCGCCGACATAAACTTAAACTAACATATTTTTCAGGTATTGAAGACATGAACTTTATTTGGGTGAAACCAATTGGAACTGACAGCGACGATGTGGCCAACAACATAACGCCATTAAGCGCAACACTTATCGTCCCTGCAGACCCTCAAGTGATGGAAAACCATGCTGCAGCTGTCCTGTCTGAGAACCGAATTAATGATATTGCCGTAACAGATATAACCCCTCAATACTGTTGGGACCAAGGCTTATATCCAGGGCAGCGTGAAGCTTTCACCGGGACACCAGGGCCGACATTTCCATTTACTGAACCGATACAAATAATAGACATTTTTATACCGACGCCGACACCGACACCGACCTTTTTGACGTATTAGTTAAAGAGACTAAATAATACGACACACAAGAAATTGCTTTTATTTATTTATTTATTTAAACTTTTCGCACACAATAAAGGTACAAAGGCGCACTTATTGCCTTAGGCATTCTCTTCTAGTCAACCAAGGGTGGTGAAGAGATTAGATGGTAGGTGCTTTTCGAGACAAAAATAAATTATCAGCTGGTTTCTGATTCAATTATTGGACACCGAACCCACGACGAGATGATTAGTTTTCTGGCAATATCAGAGGATTATACCCTCTTCCTAGTGACGATTTCTCATTGAACGGTTTTGACACCATGTCTTCATCATCATCATCACTGGATGATGATGATGAAGACATGGTGTCAACCGGCTTCTCGTCAATGTCCCTTCTGCCCTGAATATTGCCCGCAACATTATGTGTTTGCATTTGTATTGTAACAAAAATTATGTGTTTCTCTAGGCTAGGTAGCCTCTAGGCTTAAGGCATAAAAATCGGATCAGTGGTTAACCCATTAGATGTTCGCCTATTAGAAGCCGTTTGCCGGTTACATATTAATTGTCGTTTCGAGTGAAATTTTCTTTTGAACGTATGGGGTTCGTACGACATTTGAGGGTTTAAGTCGTGAAAAAGTTATTGATACGGAGAGTCTGAGACGGACAGAGTTACTTTCGCATTTATAATGATAAGTATGGAGGATGAATAGTGTGCAGTTATATATTATAAGCGTCTGCGATCATTATATTATAAGTGTGCGCTTTGCTAGTTAATTTATTTATTGAAATCTCTCTCTGTTGTTTGTTAAAAAAAAGCTATTAGAAAAATTTGATGTTTGATGATTTGATGATTTGATGTTTCACGGAATGAGCTGTTAGATTGTGTATGTACAATATAGACCGTTTTGATAGGTTATATGTACCTATATGTAAAAAAAAATGTTAATAATTAAGCAAAAATCCAAACCTTGGATCACACAAAAACTTAAGGAAATTATTGGTATTGGGGATAAGTTTTTTAGTAATTGGAAAATAAAAGCAGAGGGTACGTATTTGACAATATTTTCGATGAATAAATAAAGAATACTAGTGAAGTAAAACGTTTATATAAAGCGAAAAATAAATACCGTCAAGAAGAAAATAAAAACGAATTAAAAAGAATATTAGAAATATTTCGACTGAAATTAAATCATGGATAAGAAAAAAAATAGTGAAAATTCTGTTTTTAGCAAAATTTAACTGTTCGGTTGATAGAATGTAGCCTTTTTCGGGTAAAAACTATATTAGTTAAAGAAATCCCATTAGCTCATTATGGTACAATCTAATTCCTAAAATTGTTGTGATTCAATTAAAATAATGTTTTATATAATTATATTATGTGCTCAACTGTAACTTATGAGACACAATATCTTTTTCAATTATTTTGAATCATATTAGATATTTCAACAGTTGAGCGGTTATGTTGATAAGTAATAGATAAAATTTCAAATACATTTGCCAAAGAAATCGTAGATATAAGTTTCCGATCGATATAAGCAGTAGTATCACAAACACTTCTCTTAATAATAAAATACTACGTACTTTTGAATGTATACAGAGTTGATACGACAGAGGGGCTTTCCTTTAAACAGCTTATACTAGGAACCATTTTCAAACTCTGTACCAAAAATGAATTAAATAGGAGCAGTAGTTTAGTCGCAAATGATTTTTTAAGTTTTTGCCCCGTTTGAACACGATGTATCTTTCCTAACAGCGCTCCGGCCCGCGCGTCGGTGCCGCTTTGTTACAAGGTCACTTTTTATTTACAAAGGATGGTTGCGTTTTACTCTGATTTGTAAGCTATTTAGTTTGTTTGAAAAAAAACAACTCATTTTCGGTGCTTTGTATTTTTATACCGTACCGAATTAATACTAAACACGTATAGTATACGTAGTGTAATTTAATGCCCCTCTGTCATATCAACTCTGTATGTAATTGTTTAGAATAATATCTGTAGTAGAAAAACAATGAAAATTAAATTATGTTTAAATGTACTTTAGAAAAGTAGCTACGTGTGCCAATAAACTGCATTGCAGTTTGGCAGAAGGTAATATATCTTGTATGCTAAATGTTTTTCTGTCAATAAACACTTCTTCACTTTTTTCATTTTCCTAATTTCCGGTAAGTAATTTTGGTATTTGATTGATAGTTTGGGATAGCTTGATGTGCTGGCGTCTGTACAACCAGTTTCCTCTACCGGGGTAATTTTAGTGATACAAAAATCCCGGTTTCACTTTCCCGGAACATTTTTTATCCCCAAAGCTCTGGCGACTTTTGAAGCCCCTCCCGCCCCCGAAAACAAAAAGCTACAATTTTCACAATGACATATGAATAAATAAAAATAAAAAAACAGAACCTTCAAAATTTTTTTTTGTTGCTATCCCGAAAAAAATGTGTTAATACTTTGTGCACCAAAGTTCTTTAAGGACCATTCTTTGACATTTCAGATGAATACGAAATTATAAATGTAAAGGGAAAACCGGTACTTTTGTACCAAAGTTTCACTTATTCCAGAAAGGGTAGGTCTGCCCGCAACCAGTATTGTTCAAAAAAGGGTTCCATGGATTGTCAGGCCAAACTGACCTTGAGGGAGGACGGTTCCATTGCCAGTTACCGGGGCTGTCACAACCACCCGGCGCCGAAGGTTTTCAGGACTCCCGATGGTACTTGTTACGTTTATTAGCTCGCCAGAAAAGGTTCCTTTTTATACTTTGAATTATATTGTTCGACTAATCGCCAGATTTTTCAATCGTCAGTTAAGTTTTATAGCAAAATGCTAATTTTAAATATGACATCTGTTCTTTTGATATACGACGTATTTTTTTTTATATTCTATGACTATAGGGTTCTGTACGTAAAAATAATACTAAAAGTCCTAGATTATATCGGCCATAAATACATGGTCTCGAAAATGCCATCAATCATAATTAAATATATCTCGATGTAGGAGTTTGATTGATAAATACGAGTAATTCATTTTCATTTAAACCAGTCATTTATAATTAAAGCTAGGAAAATGCGACGTTGTCATATGTATGAAAAATTAAAATAAGAAAATGATAATTGAAAAATAATTTATATGCCAGTTGATTCTTTGATATGGTTTCATTCATACCCTAGAGTTATGGAATATAAAAAAATACCTTGTATTAGGTACATACGCTAGCAAATTTTCTCAATTAAAAATGAACCTTATGTCTTTGCAATAAAGTTGAAATACTATCAAAGAAATTTGACAGATTGTGGTAACTTGATGTGCTGGCCTCTGTACCTATGTTATCAGTCGATTAAAAAATCCGGCCTTAAAGCAACGGTTTCTCAGAAAAGCGGTGGCCGCCACATGACGCCCGCAGTGACGGCTGTCATGGAAATGATGACAGCGGGGTTTGACTTTACGATGTCGGAAAACGTTTCTAGGAGAACAACCGAAGCTAAACCGCGAACAATGTCTCTTCTTTTGTTACTGCATTGCAGTCCATGACTTCAGCAAGATGATGAAAAAAAACTCTGTCTGTAATGAAACCACATCATGTATTATTTGATATTATTATAATTTTAATGTCGTGTCAACTCAGCTCTCCTAGTAAGTTACGCCAGCACGTCAAGATCTCCCAAACTATCAAATATTCCCAAATTGAACAAGAACCTTATCCTTTTGTAATAAAGTTGAAAATCTATTAAAGCAATTTGACAGACTACGGTAGTTTGATGTGCTGGCGTCTGTACATAATTTTCTAGTTTGGGGACCACGGTCGAAAAAAAACTGATTGTTAAGATAATTATCTATTGTAATAGTCATAAGGAGATCTCTTGTTACAATGAACAAATAAATTTATTATTATTATTATTATCTAAATATTATCATTCTGTAAAACACCAATCTATAATCTTGCATGTACTTATACAAGTAGCTGCTGTAGTACTTGCTTAACATCAATTTTACCTTCAAAGACACTATTGAATTCTAATTGAAGTTGTTTAGTTTCAGTTCGGAAGCGGCGTCCACATGTTCGTCCACTGGCCTTGGAGAATATAAGAATAATCCAAATTGACGAGTTCAGATTCACAGCGGGATCTGGAGACCCCAAAACGTACTACTGTTCTGGGAGATTCAGGTCTAGGTGTAGAGCAACTCTTTGTCTGAACAAAGATAACTATGTCTTATCTGTAGACCTAACACACAACCATCCCCCGCCCTCACCGCTACCGAGGTTTCCAGATCTTTCCGAAATAACTTTGAAAACTAACAGTGTTAGTATGCTAGCTGCTTCACTGTCGAATCCGAGAAATAGATTCAAGTAAAAACAATTTTTCTAAACCTTGTGCATGGTAAATAAAAGTTACACAACAATGCTAGTACACTGAAACTTAACCTTTTGAACGCCACTATCACGTGACAAGCAAGTGCTTGCCCTGTACGTCAACGACACAAATGTGTGATAATGGCAATAACACTATTACACGGAATAAACAATTAAATCATTACTTTTGTATGTGTTTACATAGATATCTTAAAAATTGAAGCTCTCGTGCGTATTTAATGACATGAAACAAATTAAAAGACACCATGGATATTGGGAATATCATGATAACAAGAAGAAATAATTAAGTAGCTTGGCGTGGAGGGCACGCGCGTACGTATGCTCTGGCGTTCGAAAGGTTAATGACATGCTGCCTTTTTTTTTTGGTAATGGCATCTCGCAGTTCAACCATAGGGTTGTCTACTGCTTAACTGGACTCGCCTGTGGATGCCACAAATGAATTGTAGCCTCCAGGCAGGGCTGACATGTTGCCAGCACAATTCGTATATTTATATGTATCACTTGCTTAAAAATCGGTGAAGGAAAACATCGTTAGAAAACCGGCATGCCTGAGGGATATTTCTCAACAGTATGTGAAGCTAAGTCAGAGGCCCATGGGCAGCATAAAAACTCTGACACCAGGTTAGTCACTAACCACACGAAAAGAAGAAGCACAATTCGTAAACATGCGTACTTGCGTAGACACCGGAGTTGAATTTTGTGGATGATGTAAATGTTACTGTACTACAACAGATAACATAAAAATTATAGCCGCAAAGATTATTAGAAAGGTACTTAAAGTTATCATGTTGCTAAATATGGCTCTACATAAAGGAACTTCGCTGAAGTTGCCTATGGCATTAAGTCCGCCTCTGTATATTTCTGTGCTTAAAGTATTAAATAAATAAGTACCAGAATGCCTCGTACCTATTCATGGTAAACATTTGTTTAGCAACAGTTGATCAACGTTTTTTGATGAACGGCGAGAATGCTGCTGGAAACTTTGCTTAAATCAATATGGGTTGTCCACACACGCCAGTCTGCTAAAATGTTGCCCGAGGAAGTAGTGTTGTTGTGTTCTCTGTATCTGATGTATAAGATTTTTAATTAAAAAAAATAAAAGAAGATGGTGGGTGCGAAACTAACTGGAGAAAATTTGATGAGCGACTTCAGTATGACAGATGGATTAATAATAATTCTATCAATTACATAATTTGTTGATAAACTGATGTTTTCGCTCGCCGGGCGTCAAGTACTTTTTTTTTTGAGGGTGGGAAATCATCCAGTGACTTCTCCCGCTCTGGGTGGAGCGGAAAAGAGTGTCAGACTTTTACTGACTAAAACCCATCCATGTTCCTTCATTAGCCCTTTATGTTCCGGGGTAGCCCTTTCGGACAATCCCGCTTACCCGGGAAGCTCGGCCCTAACGGGCCCCTTCAAATGCTGACATCTCTGAGGCGCGCGTGGAACATGCACGTGCCGTCCGGCACGGGCCTGGTCCTGATCGGACGGTGAGCTACCCATTACTCACCGCCCGTAGGGCCGCGCCTAAGGTGGCCGGAAGTCGTTACGTGTCCCCGAAGTCCCGACGCCCGGGGCGTCTCCCGCGGCGGCGTTGCAGTGATCAACACCGCAACATGAGTGTTGCCCGCAATATGTTGACAGCAAGTCGACAACCTGTTTATGCAACCATGTTGCTAAACAAATGTTTACCAAGAATACGAGACTTAACAGCAAACATGTTCCTGATACATGTTGTGCAACATTTGATTTCTATGAATACGGGTTTTCACATGTCCGTGACATTAAGATTTGACCCAGTTTCGTGTTATTAACATATAGGTATAGGAAATTTAACTACTCTAGAAACTTATTGACCTCGTAATTAGCAGTTTTAGCAGTATTTATACTCACTTATACAGGGTGTAACCGAAAGGGGCTATACATACCCCAGCATATGCTACAGACCACCAAACTGAACAACTTTTACTATGGGACCAACTCCGAAATCGCAAAAAAAAACAGCTGTTCCCTACATTTCGACGAGTCACGTGACCAAAAATATATCGGACAGCTGATTTTTTTTGGCGTTTTCGAAGTTGGTCCTATATTAAAAGTTGTTCAGTTTGGTGGTCTATAGCATATGCTTTTGTACCGTTTCGGTTGCACCCAGTATTATTTGTATTCTAGTTCGTAGTCATATAACTGTATAAGGCTATATTTTATTGGGGTTATTATTATTTTAAAGTTTTTGATACTTCTCGGGACCTTAGAGCCTCGGACCTTTGGAAGGCGTACGAGGGGCCGAAGCCAACTCGCCGAAGCCCCTTAGACGATTATAATTACAATTGACGAGGATATTATTACATTCCTAATGTTAAGTCATGGTACCTGAAAATGGAAAATGGCGTAACACATGGTTCAACCGACTTAATTCGCTTTGACACTTGTCTTGTCAATGCAAAATCTAATAAGACGCCATTATTTTATAAGAAAGAAAAATATTTAATTCTGCACACGTACAGGAAATACACAGAAAAAAAAACAGAATATAAAAAAGAAAACAAAAATGAAAGCAATACTAAAAAAGTATAAACCAAGACCTGTGCGAGGCCGAAAAGGCCCTCATCTCAGCAAAATGCATGAGCACAATTTATTTAACAATAAATAAGAAGAAAAAAAAGAACCCAAAGAAATATATCGCCATTTTTCTTCACATTACGGACCTTATTTTTTTTTTAATTTTACATTTATGCTTTATGAAAAATCTTTATATTTAAATTCATGTCCTATGAATTATCTTAATATAATATTTATATAGGCTCTCAATATACTTTGCGGACATAATAATAAATAAATTTCCACAAAATATGTAGGTACGAGGGCGGCACTGAAAATTTCGGGAATCAAGGAAGTGACACAACATTACTATTTAAAAATGTATTTATTGCTTTTCGAAGTATTCTCCGCGAAATTTGACACATTATTTATTACGATGGAACCAATCATTGCAGCAACCATTCCATTCGGAAGTTGGGGTCTCCAAAATGGCCGTTTTGTAGGCGTCCACAGCTTCTTCAGGTGATGAAAATCTCTAACCACGCTATTTATTCTTTATTTTAGGGAAAGTATAAAAATCATTAGGGCTTAGGTCGGGGCTGTACGGCGGATGGTCTAATAATTCTATGTTATGTTGCTCTAAAAACTCTTTTGTTCTGTGCGCGGTGTGAGAACTCGCATTGTCGTGATGGAGGATGATGCGGCGGTTGCAGTTCTCTTTACGGAGTTCAGAAACGATCTGTGGCAAACAAATGCTAGCATACCATTCTGCATTAACCGTTCTTTGTCCCTCAAGAGGAATAGTCGCAACATGGCCGGTTTTGGTGACAAACGTGGCCACCATTTTTTTTGCAACACTCCGTGAACGAACAATTTTTGTTGGCTTTAACTCATTTTCGAACACCCAAACTCGTGACTGGTTTTTTATTTCGGGTTCGTACGCGTATATCCAAGATTCGTCACCTGATACGATGTTGTATACAGCATTTGAGGATCCTGCGTGGAATCTTTCGAGAGTTCTGACGCACCAAGTAATGCGAGCCGCTTTTTGCTCTTCACAGAGCGAATGCGGTATCCATCGGGAAAACAACTTTTTTACACCTAATTGTTCATGCAAGATTATTTGTATTTGACTCATGCCAATGTCTAAAGTTGCCTGAATTTCGCGGTATGTCACATGTCGATCTTCCTCAATCAGCTTACGCACAGCATCAACGTTTTCTTGGGTGACTGCAGTTTTTGGACGACCGTGACGAGGATCATCACTGAGCTTGACACGTCCGCGTTGAAATTCAGCAAACCAGCGATAAATTGTGGTTTTGAATGGGGCTTCATCACCGAATGCAGAAATCATCCGGTCAACACCCTGTTTTTGTGTTAAACCACTTCGAAAGTCATAATAAATCATCGCTCTTGAATTTTCTCGAGTCAATTCCATTTTCTCAACGACTAAACAAGTTTGACAAAACCTTGTGACAAGACCGAGAATCTTTTTTTAAATAAATAAATGGTATTCGATTTTTAAAACCAAGGAGTTTTCAATTAAAAAGATTTTAATATGCCAGGAACAATGGAAATATTCCATTCCCGATACTTTTAGTGCAGCCTATGTATATCCGGTATAGGTAGGTATACTCCATTTATTAAAAGATTAGATAAATAACTGTTTTCACCCTAACGTTATTAAAAAAAACATTTAATAAACTCCGTTATTTGACTATAAATTCAAAGCAACGTAATTTATTTAGATTTTTTTTTAAACTTATGTAACTAGGCGTTATTTGTCTACGGAGTATAGTTAGTTCAAATCGATACCACACAATAAATAATAATAGTACTAATGCTGAAACTTAATTACGTATTTTTGTATTTTAGTCTATTGGAAATCAATTGAGACATCGCCATCGACATTCTACAAATAACTTATTCTAATAATGTTTAAAATAGTAAAATTCTAGTTGTTTGAATAATCTTAATCTAGGTTCTCAATATATTTTTTATACACTTGGTGTAGTAAACTTGACTAAACAAATAATCCAAAAATATAAGGTAATAGCTTACTTGTAGAAACAGTAGTACTGGGTAATATTTAAAGTAAAACTACGATAACATGGCACGCTCCTCCAAAATTCTAAACTTTTGAAAGTATTTGTGAAAGTTATGGCAAAGCGCCACCACGAATCACAACTTATGTTGCTGCCAGTCTGCTACTGAAGACTTTTGTTGTCTACTGCTTAACCGGACTTGCCTGTGGATGCCACAAAAGAATTGTAGCCTCCAGCCAGGGCTTAAAAACTTACAAACTAAGCGACTACACGCTAAGGGCACCCCCTGTGGGGTACGGACCTCGGCTTAGGGCGTCGCTGGGGGAGAACAACAAGGGGCAGCTGGATCGGGGCTGTTGAAGACGAATACTTACAACCACATAAAGACTCTTTCGTAAGGATGTGACTAGAAACATTGAAATAGTAATTTAGAGGGGCGCGTCATGTTATCGTAGTTTATCTCTAATACGGGATGGTATAGTGATGTTTGCACCTCCACGTCAACAATATGTACCTAGTCCTAGTCAATACCCCTAGTCATTATAGCAGTGTATCTGTGTGTAATTGTAGTGTGTATTTTTAACTCTATATAAATATAATCCCTTTTTTGAGCTATGGTAATATTTACTCAATTTTAAACGCACGCATAAAAAATACACGTAGAAAGAACATAAAGTACAAAAATGAGATATTAACTGGTAAGCAATAAAAATGTAGGTAATGAAAAACATGACCCCGCCTTCTGGGGCAGTCGGGTAATGATACAGGCTGCATCATTGGTCTAGGGATCGCAAGCAAAGGTCAGGCAAAGTGTTAAGCACGTTATTACCGGTCGTTAAAAACGCATGCGTTATTGCGACAATGCGTCTTGATTTGTTGAAAACAGCTGCGTTTTTATCGTCCGATATTTCTAACATGTGCAAGGTGTGGAGGGTGGGGGGGTGTGGGTTTTTCCCATAACAAATGTACAGAGGCCAGCACATCAAGTTACCACAATCTGTCAAATTTCTTTGATAGTATTTCAAATTTATTGCACATTAGGTTCATTTTTAATTGAGAAATTTTGACAGTTAGCGATAGCTTGATGTGCTGGCGTCTGTACTAAAAACAGCTACCGCAATAACACACCGGTATTCAATCAATTTGCCTTTCTTTCCCAACTATGTAAGTTTCAGCTTCCAGTCTAACCGGATGCAGCTGAATACTAATATTTTACATAGAGCGACTGCCTACCTGACCTCCACAACCCAGTAACTGGGTAATACGATACGCCTTGGTAAGACTGGCTGATAACAACGCACCGGTATTATAGACCGGTAAAAACGTGCCTATGAGAGAGAGTCTATGCGTTCTAATACAAAATATTCTAAGAAGTAAACTCGGATTATCGCAAGACGGAGAATCGCATGCGTTTTACTTCTATTGCGTCGTTATTATCGCAGCAGTGCGTAACTTAGTATCCGTCCCTAAAATGTACTTAAAACAAATATCGCTCGTAATAAGGTTTGCGTTTTTATCGCCGTGTTATCATGCATCTGTGGGGGAGAGCCTTTAGTAAGTTTTCCCATTAATTTCCCGGAGTGAATTAGTGTCCGGTGGATGACAATAGGCTTGTCCTCTATTGCATGGGGCTTGAACATAACTGGTTAAATGAGGTTGTACTTTCTTTGGGTACAGTCACGAGCACCAATATGTATACACTTAGAAACATTCAAAAGCGAATTACTCGTGGAATAACGATAACTTTGTCATACTAGAACCTTTTTCATATTAGTATGGGTTCCCAAATACTATGTCCGTAACAACATATAATTATAACACATGCAGAAGGAGAAAATCACTTTTTAAAGTTGCTCAGTGTATATATCACCTTAAGATTGTAAACATCGTTATATTACAATCTATCTAGTAAGATTGTAAACTATCGATAGATTGTGAACCGTATCATTATGATTGCAATTTAACGCATCATTTTTCGCTTGATTGTAATCTATCGATGGGAAGCGGTCAAATTGTGAACCGGCGTAGGACGTTTAAAAAAATGGTTAGGTTAGGTTAAAACTGTGACCACCTACGCACGAGCCGAGCGAGCGAAGCGAGCGGTGCCGCGGCAGCGGCCGGCGAGTGCCAGAAACGACTAGATTATATAGAAAAAAATATGGAAAAAAGAGATTATTTTTATTCAGATTGTAATTTAACGGTTTCACTTCGGTAGATTACAATATAGCGAAGAATAATGAGTCAAATTGCAATCATAATGACATTTGACCGCGATCGGTTCACAATTTGACCGCTTCCCATCGATAGATTACAATCAAGCGAAAAATGATGCGATAAATTGCAATCATAATGATACGGTTCACAATCTATCGATAGTTTACAATCTCGCTAGATAGATTGTAATCTAACGATCTTTACAATCTAACGGTGACATATACATATTGGTGCTCGTGACTGTACACCTAAGCCTAACCATGCGATACAAGGAACGATGTTATGTTATGTATGTATAATGAATATTATACAGGTTCAATTTGACATTAATAAAATGCCTTATTTAAAATTCCAAACCGAAATGCTTTATTCATAATTTATTAGTCATTTCATTAATCAGAATTATATAGCTAAAGAGTTGTGATAAGACGAAGATTTTTCCACTTTCCACTTTTTATTAACTATATCAACTATACGTGTAACTCTTTTATGATTATAATAATAATATATTCACTTAAATTTATAACTTATAGTATTTTGTGTAGTATCAATGTAGATCAGTATTATGACTAATTAAATGGATGGTTTGAATTAACGTTGTTCTTAATATCCTATCCGTCGTGAATATGTGGGTAAGTCGATTAGTGCGATTTTTAATACCTATATTAAACCCAATTTACTTACATGGCAAATAAATCACCACTTCTATAGCATAACACTCGATTTATGCCACACTCTATTTTTATTGTTTACATTAGACAATTAACGATTATTACCCTTTTATTATTTCGCAATAACAATCAGTCGTTTCTGTAAAAATCTCACCGTAAAACGAGTCTTTTTTTTTTGAGGGTGTGAAATCGTCAAATGTCTCCTTTGGGTGCAGCGGAAGGGAGGGTCAGACTCTTACGGACTAAAACCCATCCATGTTCCTTCGTGAGCCCTTGTTCTGGAGTAGCGGTAACCCTTTCAGACAATCCCGCTGAACGGTCCTGGTCTGATAAGTAAATGGATCTGGTCCTGGTCTGATGAGGAATAACGGTGGAGTTTCTTGCCCATTCTTCTCCACACGAAACTACCTTTTGGAAGGGGCGACTAGAATCAATTTTATTTCTTGTTCATTTTTGACGTTCAAAAGTGCCTTTCTTGTGCCTATTTGAAATAAATGATTCGACTTTGACTTTGATGCTGGCCATTAATATGACTCCTTCCTTGCCTTTTTTCAGCCAGAATCGTGCATTCTTCCAGAGGAGCCCAGCTGCTACTGTACAACAGCCACACGTTTTCAAGATCCAACAAGTTCTCGTACGTCTGGTATTGTTCCAGTCGAGTGTCAAAAAAATGTCCAGCCAAAGTTACTTATAAACTAAACTTAGTAATTCCTCATGATTTTGAACACAATCATCCACCACCGTTAACCTGAATACACCTTTGTACTTATCTTTATTACTTCCAGATTGTAAAATTCTACTAAGAAATAATAATTATTACGATACTATAATATAAGAAACAATGCTATGCGATTACCATTCGTTAAAAAGTTGCATTTTTTGTTACAAGCAATAATACATTAGCTAAAGAAACCTTTTTTATTTTTTTCATTCATCATTCTCCTGCCCTTATCCCAATTTATTCGGGGTCGGCGCAACATGTCTTTTTCTTCTATACTTCTCTATTAGTCGTCATCTCGGTAGTTACTCCCTTTTTAGCCATATCATCTTTCACACAATCCATCCATCGTTTCTTTGGTCTCCCTGTACTTGTATAGCCATCCAAATTTCATACTCACGACTTTCCTGACAACATTTTCCTCATTCCTCCGCGTAACATCATACCATGATACTCTTTATACTAAGAATATTAAAATAATTATCTGTCTGATAAAATTCATCTATTATAAGAGCTTAAAAACCCAGTTATGTATGTATATCTGAATACCACCATAAATTTTTAAATAGCGTTCCTATTTACGAATGTAGTTTGATAATAAATAAAATAAAAATCTAGTTCTTAACGCACATTATTTTCAGGCTTCCATATCGAAAGGATTCAATTGGGTAAACGAAAAAAAACTATGCTTATGATCCAGGACTTTACCTTTGCCCAAACCACGAGTGACCATAGATATTGGCACTGCAGTAATAAGTATTCAGCGAAGTGTCCAGCGAAACTGCGGTTCAACGACGCTGGAAAGCTGATTTTCCATGAACTGGAGCATAACCATAATGCGCCAACGCTTTTTAAGACAAAAGATGGAACCTATGTGAAACTGTAGTATTAGTATAGTTTATAATTATACTGGGTGTAACCGGAAGGGTATATACATACAAAATGATATGCTACAGACCACCAAACTGAACAACTTTTACTATGGGACCAAATCTGAAATCGTGAAAAAAAATCAGCCGTTCCCTACATTTCGACGAGTCACGTGACCAAAAATGTATAGAACAGGTGATTTTTTAAGTTTTGGTCGTCTGTAGCATATGCTTTTTCGGGTACACCCCGTATTTAGGCTAAAAAAAACTAGTTTAATTGTCAGCTCATTTTCTTTAAAGTGATTTGTCTTTAGTATTAGCACCACCTGAATATCAGCCGCCTATCTGTTAAAACACAGACACGCCCTTTACTTTGTGTATTTCATTTCATCATTATTTTAAAACGGTGAGGAAAACTTCGTGAGGAATCCAGGATGTTCTGGAACCAAACATGATCAAAGATGTCACATGGCTATGTACCATGCCGCACTAGGCCCGGAAGGTGGATTATGGCCCACTCCCTCTCACCAATACATAATTATATGTAAAACAATGTATGGTTCACATTTTTAGTTTCGTTCCTTTCGTTTTTTAGTTTAGATTTATTTTCGTGTAATGGAAACTTACCTAAGATAGTCAATATCTAATTTTAGCAATATGATAACTTACTTAATTTAGTTTAATAGCTAACTTTATTAGCGGTTTATTTTTAAACCCGCGTATAAGTTTATTTACGTTTCAATGAACGAAACTGTCATTAACACTTCTTGTGTATTATTGTCTATTATTAAATAATAATTTGATGAATTTCGTTTTTTTTGTTCGAGTTGTCTTGCCCATTGGGGGTAATTTATTTTACTTGCAATATATTGATGCACAGTCAGAGAAATTGACACACTAACCATACCTATATATCATCATATAACCATTTCTTACAACTGTCGTTTTTTGACAGTTGTATGAAATGTGTGTGTGTTGTTGTTGTGTATGTATGTGTTGTATGTTGTTGCGTATTCTAAGGACAATTTAACTGTCAATAGGTAAACAACTAATTTGCCTAATGTGTTTGCTGTTCCTAATAACAAGTGTTTTATAAATAAATTTATTTTTTTATTTAGAATGACTTTTTTTTAAGTGTGGTAAAAGTATGAATCCTCACAAAACCAGCACCCTAATTTCGTAACGCGCTATCAATGACACTTTGTGATTATTAAGAATATTGCTTTCTATGTTCAAAAATGTGTCTGCTCATTAACGCAAATAACGCAGTGAATGTTGTTCAAATGTCAAAATGAAACCCGTTACTTCTGTTAGAGCGATTCCGCACTACATCCAATACGAATCCGAAAAGTTTCGATCCGAAATAGCTATAGTACTATTTGTACGAGGGGTTGCGCACTAGATACGAACTCTGTCCGTTCAAATTTAGAAAATTCCAATTCGGATTAAACTCGGAACCTGAATTCGGATTCGGATCGGGTGTAGTGCGGGACCGCTCTAAGTGTGTTAAGCCGCTACTCCGCAACTATTAACTTTTTTTTTCACTTTTTTTTGTCATATCAAGAATCCAATTACAAGGTCTATAAGTACTACTTGGGTAAGTTACTACTTCATCATTACCATCATCAGCATCAGCCGAAAGACGTCGATAATCGACATCACTGGATAATCGCGTTACTTAAATAATGTGCAAATATTAGGGATACTCAATGAAGTAGCTATTCAAAATCAATACTAAATTAGTAATAATAATAGTACCAGAAAGTGACTTTCCTATTCCAACAGATGGATGACCCACTCAGTTCAACTTTAGTGTTGGAATTTTTGTTTTTAAGCCTGGGTAATCATCCAATGACTAGTGTTGGTACTTATGGCCACCACTCATGCCTGTCTTGGAGCGTAATGTTGTGAATGTGATACTTGCAAAAGTTTTCTAAAAGAAGGTTACGCTTTGCGTGGAACCTTCATTCTGAGATATTTACGGAAAAAAGTGACGCATTTTTCTTTCAGATCTACATTATGAGATCGTACATACGCCCGGCGGCAGACAAGTGATGGTCTTCCAAGAATACACCTTCTCAAACAGCTGGAAGTCCAGGTGTTGGTACTGCTCCAAGCGGAAGACGCTCAAGTGTACAGCAAGGGTCTTCATTGACATTTATGGCAATATCAGAAAATATAACACTGATCATAATCATTAGAGAAAGTCATGACAGTCAGGCAATATTTTATCGAGCTTACAGCCGCACTCAAACACGTCACTCTAATATCGAGTGTATTTTTGTAAATGAATACCTAATGATACCGATTATTTGAAATAATATTATGCGTATGGTGCTATTTCATTTGGTAAGTAAGTAATTAGGTAATAAAAACGTTTACGTAGCATAACTCGGAACTCCTAAAAAACAAATTCTAGAAATCAAAGTCAAAGTCAAAGTCAAAACATTTATTTCAAATAGGCACAAGAAAGGCACTTTTGAACGTCAAAAATTAACAAGAAATAGAATTGATTCTAGTCGCCCCTTCCAAAAGGTAGTTTCGTGTGGAGAAGAATGGGCAAGAAACTCCACCGTTACTCTTTTAAAATGTTTCACAATGTTTTGTATACATGTATTATAATATTATAATATGTGAAGACGATGCACCCAGAATAAAAACAATACACCAAAAAGGTGAAAAGAAAAACGCATGTAGCAGTGGAAAATAAACTTAATTATGTCATAAGTACATGGTGCTCACATATTTACAAACATTCTAAAAGTTAACAATAATAAATTAATCAATGTGTGAGATGTTATTCCAATATAATAAAATAATATGGTACACATTATAAATTATTACCTAATTTACTTAGCAACCAGTTTGATTTTGTCTAGACACTAGATTGTCCTGTGGAGCAGGAATATGAATGAGAATCGGTGTCGTTGGTCTTGGTAGATTAAAAATCAATCTGTTGCTCAATGTCGGCGAAGGTTAAAGTAGCCTAATAAGTACACTCATTTTGTATCACTTGTTTCCTTTTTGATACTTATTCAGTCTGAGTAAGATCTTGATGTAGGCACTACACCTATTTCCAAATTTTAAAAGGCTAGTAGTTATTAACTATGCCTTAATATTTTGTTTCTTGCCGTCCTATACTTGGGGTGGCGCCACCATCAATGTGCCGTAGAAAGCGATCATTGATCGGTTTCGGGTATACGTGAATCGAAACGCAACGCAATGACAGTCGTGTCAGATTGACGGATGACGGGTACTTAAAATAACAAAAATAAACACTGGGATTTATTTAAAATTCCCAAAATGGACCCAATTCTAGTGACTATATATAATATTTGTGAAAATTCTAATTTAATATAAGCGGGAACAATGTAAAAGTGCCAGTGTATATAACATAACCTAAAATTATACGCGGAGTTTTAGGAGTATTCGAATGTAAAGTGTTTTATTCCTATTTCATTATTATAATACTAATTTGTTACATTAAAAGTGTGCTAGTGTATGCTCTTTTCTTGATTTACCTATTGTTTTATAGAATATTGCTGAATCAACATGTTAAGGTGAGTGAAATAGTTAAGTTTCTCTATTATACTTTCTGTTTTTTATATAATTAAAAAGGAATATCATCATCTTAACATACCTTAATAAACCCTTATGTTCCTATAGGACAATTGTGTAACATAATTTACTGCGTTGTCTTTAAATGATTAAGTAGAACAGCGATGACCTACTTTTTATCTATGGTAACATTTTTGTTCTTTTTAAGATTTATTCGAAATATTTATACGTATATAATATGTTTAAGCTTTAGATAGTTAATAGTGTTGGTTTGCTAAAGCAACTATCCCTATGAGATTGATAGATTGATAGATTGATAGCATTTTTGCATTTCCGTTGTCAAGCAATGCATGACTATTATATTTTATAGCAGACATTGTATTTAAATCTGGAATAAAACTTAGTACTGATGAGGGTGGCAGAATCAATTTGTGACTAAACTTTCTTTTAACAAAGTTGAATTTAAAAAAAACTAAACTTAAGTAATTGTATTTAGAACAATAACATTTGTTTTAGACTCACAATAATTTTAATGAAGAGTTAAATAATAATGTTTATAGCAAGAAAGAAAAATGTTTTATCTGTCACAGAATCGTTATCAAATATGTAGGTATTTAAAAATAATTAATAATGATCAGAACAATATTGTATGTGCCTTCCAAAAAATGTAAAATTCTTTAAAACTTAAAAGTAATAACTACATAGTGGTACTGATGCTGTTTTAAAAAAAAATGAATTTACATTGTTTTGTTTTTTGTACTGATGACAAATGATTTTGAATAAATTAAATACTTATGTAATTAAAATGTATTGTTGTTTGTTGTTGAAATAAAATATACTTAAGAGTTTTATTGTTTTTATTTACTTTTTCATGGTAATTGCCTTTTTCACCTTTCCTGTACCAGCCTGAGCAAATGAGTAATTAAAGAATTTCAAATTTCATAAAAATAAATGTGTTTTAATTACAGTTCTAAAAAAATTTTCTGCTAACCATGTTATTCCGATGAAAGAAGAATTCAGTAAAAAGATTAAAAATCTTGTTCGTCGCAAGAAGAACAACAGCTTGTACTTCATCAACTCAGCAAGGTACCAGGACTTCATAAATGAGGTGAAGGAATTAAAAACCAAACGGAACAAAAATTTTGAAGACTACAAAATGCTTGCAAGCTATGACATCATAAATGTGAACGGTAGAGAGAGGTTGATACAGCCTAGGACTGAAGTTAATGCTAGCTTTAAGTTCTATGTGCCCATAGAAGACCTATTCAGTGTATTACACACCATGCATTTATTGTTCAAACATGCAAATACAGATATAATGGACGCAGAATTAAAAACTAAGTATTGTAATGTTTCCAAAGAAGTTATTAAAATATATTTGACTTGTTGTAATACTTGTAAGGAGAGTAAATGATATTCTTATTTTAACAGTAACTTAAAAGTAAGTCTTGTACTAATTAATAAAATCAATTACTATCTAATTCTATATTTTCTATTTAATATTAAGGAATACATGTTTTTTTATTGCCGAGAACTTTCTAGTTTTATTTTGCTTGCTCTCACATACAGATTCTAAATATAATTCTGAACCTGGATATTTCTTTTCCTGGTAATATTGTGAGTTGTTACACATAGTAGAGCTATCTGTCAAGAGGCTTGTCCCAGGAACTACCGCTGTCCACCACCATTCTTGTTTTCGCTGCTTAGCAGCATTGCTGTGTTCAAGGTTAAGGGTAGAAAGAAGTGCTGGTATATTTACAGGTGTATGAGACTTCAGTTTTATCTCAGGAATGGAAACTACCTTCAATGCTTTTGGTAGGTATTCCAATGTTGATTGGCTTTGGTAACCACAAATTTTTACCTGCCAGTAGCCTGCTTGTTTGCCATCTCATGGTATAAAAAACATTGACGGAATTTAATCATATAAAATTTCGTTTTGCATTCGACTGAGAGCAGTGCTGTGGATCGCAGGTACTGTCCGGTAGGTAAACCTTAATGTTGATAAAATATCCTCATACTACGTTTATTTTCCAGCAAAGTTTATGATCTCAAGAGGAGGGGACCGTTTGATGAAACTGGGAGATTTCACATTCACCAGGGTGCAGTACCAAGGAGACCATTGCTATTGGTCTTGTTACACCCACAATACTCACGGCTGCCCCGCCAAAGTGTATACTGAACGTAATAGAGTGACGTTTGTGAAAAATCTTCATAATCATCCACCGACGGAGTTTTTTGTTTGACGTCGTCTTCCTTTTAGGATCAGCATAATAAAATGTATAGTGTTGCCATTTTTTTCTGATTCATTTATCGGTTTTGTAAGCGAGTCGGTTAAGTTGGCGGCCATATTGTTTTCCTCATTTTCGTAGTGTCATATTATGTAATTTATCTCCTGTCCTGTTTTGTATTTAAGATAAAATTCCTTCATGTATTGGGTGTGATGACTGACTATGCCACTGGGTAAATGGCTCAATACAGAGAAGGAATATTTCGACCGCTATGTCACATTCAGTCAGGCATTAGCCAAAGAGAACAAATCTAGCCATTGCTCTTCTTTCGTGTAGTAATCTTGAGGCTTTGGACAGATTTAACTGGATTAGACAAGGTGCTCAAATATAATTATGTAGTGTATAAGTAAGAGTCTATATTAACGAACTGTCATGTCTCAGGCTGATCACAATGGCGGTTTGCGAGCGAGTTCAAAGCGAGGCGAGTGCTCAGCGAGAACACAAGACGCCACGAAGATGCGGCGGGCGCGCAGTGAGTTTGCGGCGTTTTGTCTGTGAGTTCGCCTCCGTGGTGAGCTCGTCTTTGGACTCGCTTTGGACTCGCTTGCAAATCGCCAGTGTGGTAGGCCCTCATGTTTTATGTGTTTATTTATCTTCGTCCATGAACGGCAGATCGTTTTAGTTTCCGTAGTAAGTATAGTATTTTTTAAACTAAAACTATCTTGTACTGTAAGGTGCTAATTTGTGATAAAAACCTAACTATGTGATCTCTGCGTATTATTGTAAATTCTTGCCTATTTTTTCACTAGATGCTGTAGTACAAACGTGGTGGATATTCGCTGTATTTTCAGTATTAGTGCACTTGTGTTCCATTGCTCTCTATTTTTATATAAAAATATATTTGAAAGTATAACATGAGCTTTATCATTTATCCAATACAGGTTCTGTACGTCGAAGATTTGAGCAGCTTGAAGTAAAAATCACTATAGACAGACTTGCTCAGAAGCTACATCTTAATCTTGTATAAAAAATCCCCGATCATTTAGGATACTGAGCTTTGTCTTACTGTGTAAATCTTAGTGTGTATAAATTCAATTTGATTTGTTACCACTGCATTCCTAATCATACAATAATGCCTGTTCTAAAATAAAATAGCTAAGACTGCAAGCAATTTTGTAAATAAACGACGCTTATTGAACTCCCAAGACTAAAAACGTCACATTCTCGCGTGGATAATGCTAATATTTTTATGAAATTACAGAAAAAATCCTCAATGGTCACGAAGCTGCATACATCATTCCTTCCCTCAGAGGAAAGCCTCTAATATCGTATCAAAATTATACTTACTGCCGACATTCAGTTCGGAATGGTGTGGTCAGATGGACCTGCTCCACCCACTCCTACAGATGCTGCAAGGGAGTTCTGAAGACTAGAGGGAAACGTATCATAGAAGTCAAGGGTGTCCACAACCACGACGCAGCTGAACTACTTATTAATCGGTCAAAACCTTACTTAGGATGGACATGACGTTAAAGAAGTAATTTGGTAGTTAATTTTTGTGCGAAAATGCCCGCCGCGGTTTTAACGCCTATTATAAGATATGATGAGAGTAGCAGTAGTACACCTAGGTGTGGAAACTGTATTTATAGAAGGTCAATTAAATTAGCTAGCAAAACTTCGCACATGTGATGAGTATCGATATCTATACATACAGTATAAAACAAAAGAAAGAAAATTTTCTCAACCCATTGTTCGAATGACAAGTGGTCGTTGACCCCCAAAAACAATCATCATATATTTTTTTATTGTGTTTGGATATTCGCTACATTTGCCGAGTTTCGCTAGCTAATTTTATAAAGAATGATGTTTCATTGAAACATCTAGTTAAAACAAAAACAAGTATATATAAATAGACGAGATAGTTGAAACAAATAACATGATGTTAGAATTTATGTGACTAGTCAAATTGTAAGATATTATTGGTTATAACATGAAATAAGTAAATTATGCAATAAAGGTCTTTCCTATAGAAGTAAAATAGTTTTAGACGATATTTTGGTTGTGAAATTTAAATCCTGTGTTTTTTGAGCATTAGTCATCAAAATCTATTCTTAGTTGTAACTTTTGTTGGACTCGATCTTTAGTAGAGATAAACTACGATAACATGGCCCAACGCATGTCGCTGCCGGCCTGCTACTGAATTCGAATACTTACAACTACATAAAAACTCTTTCGTAAGGATGTGACTACAAACATTGAAACTGTAATTTGGAGGGGCGCGCCATGTGTTCGTAGTTTATCTCTACTTACTACTTCGAAGGGCGGTATAGCGTTAACGTTATCATTATTCTAGTGCAAGAACGAGACGAAAGTATACAGGGCGAATAGCGCCGTCCCTGTTTTACAATGATGGCTTTGTCATGAGTTGAGTTCAATAAACGGCCTCAGTCTAG